>JAGXOD010000032.1:2617500-3217500 GCA_020368025.1 Brachyhypopomus occidentalis
CTTGAATTTACCGTTTTGATCTTTTTTTTGACAGAAAACAACAACAACCAACTTCAGAGCAGCAAGCGCATGCGCACAGCATTCACCAGCACTCAGCTCTTGGAGCTAGAGCGCGAGTTCACTTCTAACATGTACCTGTCAAGACTGCGGCGCATCGAGATCGCCACCTATCTGAACCTGTCCGAGAAGCAGGTCAAAATCTGGTTCCAAAACCGCCGAGTCAAGCACAAGAAAGAGGGGAAAAGCAGCTCACATCGCACGGGCACACACAACTGCAAGTGTTCGTCCCTGTCATCTGCTCGGTGCTCCGAGGAAGAGGATGATATGCCAATGTCACCCTCATCATCGGGAAAAGAGGACGCAGATCTGTCCGTTAGCCCGTGAACTCTTCAACTCAAACTACGCCCACAGACATTATGCTCCACACAAGTGGAATTCAGAATGCAGCCAAAAAGCGACTGTACCTGCGCGTGCCGTCAACTGTAAATAGAAAGAAAGAAAAGTTTATATAAACTGAGAGCCTGTGCGCGCCATTAACGTTGTATAACTGTATACATGTTGTATGCTTGTAGTTTTTGTTTTCAAAACATTAAGCCTATCGTTAAGCCTATCGTTCCGTATCCAAATACCTTTCGCGCCACCAAAAGACTTTGATATTGTATAAGTGAATCCTCCAAATGAAGAAAAAGGCTAATTAGTCTTTTGTGTCTGATTTGGAAATCCAGAGTAGTTCACGCGTTTGAGTGGAAGGTTAGCTTTGAGCCCATTTTGGGAACGGAAGTGAAATGCGCGATGTCTTCGGGTCGAATACTTTCCCGTAAACATCATCTTCATGACAGAACCTGTCATTATTTGTTCAGTGTAATGAGAATATTTATTTATTTAAAACATTATTACTGAAAATAAAGAGTATTTCTTAGTTATACATTTTGTCTCTGCCTCAAATATTTGCACGTGCACCATTTGTGCGCCACTGCGTAATCATTAGATGCATTTATACCAAGTTCACATATCAGTCAATAAGCATGGATGTAACTGTAGATCCTAAAAATTATACTCTACAGCATCATCTGGAAGACAGTTCAACATGGTAACAAAAGAGCTATGAGTTGCCTAATGTAGTAGACAGACATACAAACTCATTATACTTTTGGGTTTCGTGTTTGTTTTGCTTTTTTAAATGAGAGCGGTCGCATTTTGTTCATATCCGCTCCACACGTCACCAACTGCTCACTTGAGAACTATGTTTGACATTAAAACAGATTATAGTTTGGCTAAGGATGGTTTGAATATACATGCAGGAGGTATCCATTGTTATATTCGTGTGTGCGCTTTATAAAGAACAGGTATTCTGTCCTTATAGTTAAGGGGGAAAATCTGGTTGTTTATCGCACAATTAAAGAAGTAGAAATCCCATCCATTTGTTGGAATAACATTACCATGTTTTAAACGCTAAACTTTCCGTTTTCTTCTAGATATATGTTTTTATTTTGGAGCGAAAATATGACTTTTTCCCATGCAGGGGAAAATGTTCGCGCACAGAAGCATTATGTTTTACCAAAGCGATATTAAGATGACCTGTTACAGAAGGTGTTTAATGAAAGGAAATTCTCATTGCACTTTCGCTTTCTTTCGGAGACGTCGAGCCATTTCCCAACAGTCTCAACTGCGCGAGGCGCGCGTGTTCTGCGCACGCCACTTTCTTTAAAAAACATTTAGAAGCATTTAAAGGGACGTGGGACGGTTAAGGCTCGCTGGGCTCTGGGAGGCTGACAGTGAATGAATGTCCGCCTGTGTAACTTACAGTCAGACTATAGACTAATTAATAATGTTCGACAAATTAGTTTCAACGTTCATCCAGTATTTTTGGGGAATACTTGCTGTTTACTTTAAAACGATATTCGTGCAGATAACGCAGTAAAAAACACTAGAAAAAAAGTTATTGCATTGTACGCTATCTGAACGCAGTTTGCGCGGATGTGTTTATGTCTGACAGCATCTCTGAACGCTCTCCTCCACAAGACAAGTGGAGTGAAGGACAGATAATGTGCGTCAAGAAGTCCAAAACTGAAGCGCATTTACAGGGTCCTCGGTGGCTTTCCCTAGGGACGGAGCTCAAAGCGCAGAGTATCCCCCAGGCGCAGAGACACACTGGAAAATCTCGAGAGCCCTTCAACGCTTGGTCCTCACCGGTCTCGTGAGAGCGAGTTCATAAAACCCCACGGAGTATATTAATGCATGGGGAAGATAATAAGCAAATGAATAAAATATAGGAGTCAATGGGACAGATTAATCGATGATGATATTTAAATTTATTTAAAAGGATTGAGGCGCGCACTTGGTGATGATAATCTTCTCTGAGTTTTCTCTTGATTCTCGACGGTTATTTTTCACCATTCAAAATGTGTTTAAAATGTATAGTGTTGTAGATGTTCTTCTTCAGATGACGAATAAACAAACTGAGAAAATTTCAAGTAATTTATTAGAATGCAATTTGCTTTTCAACAACTATCATTTAAACAAATCCACATGTGATTGTTTAGCGTATCTGAGCAGAGATTTGGAGACAGTGGATTTTACGTAAAACGCATATCCTGAACTGCTCAAGGTACCAAAATGTAACTCAGAAATTTGTCTTTTATGAATAATTCTAGCTTGGATTTCTTCAGTATGTTTGTTTTTAACATTTTGCACACATTATTGGAGCTCATATTGTTCTCTAAAACGTAAACAAACACGTTGCCGAAATGCGCCGCGCGCGTTTTCCTGTGCTCCCTGTTCATTACAGAGTCTTAAAACTTTATTTAATTTGTTAAAATTGGATTTAAATAGTATTTATTCTCTGCCAATTTATCATCAGCCTTCGGTGACAACAAAACCCCTTCTGAGTATCGCACATTTAGGTAAATTATTCCAGTTATTGTGCCTTGGGAATGCGGGGCTGCGCTTGTAAACTCTCCTTTAATTATTCACTTAAACATTTTAACAAAACTCCAATATTTGCATTTGTTAAGATATAGGATTAGACCATTTTGTTAATTGCACTATAGAGTCCCATTTTGCTCCGTGCGTCCTCCGCAAAGCGTTCTTTATCCATTCAATAGCCCGCGGGTTTGCGCCCTGGGGGAGCTTAGAAGCCTGGAGCTCAAAATGCTCAATTTATTTATTCTTAATTTTGTGCCGATCAATTCATTGAAGGGAAAAAAGGGCTACAGTGTCTTTCTAAGAGAAGAAAGGCGAATTGTTGACGTGACCCTGGCGGGGCCGCTGAGAGGGTTAGCCTGACGCTCGAGGACCGCTTGAGTCAACAGGCCCCCATCTAGCAGACTCGCCCTCGTCTTTCTTCCAACTAATTTTTCATTTACGGCTTTTCTTAGACTTGTCTCTTATCTATCAGATTAAAAGAGCAGCTTGTAACAAATCAGTCTGCCCGATTTACAAGAGCATTAAAAGCGGACAAAAGAAGCAAGCCGTCAGTACCTGAGTCTGGTAGACGGTGCGGCGCTGCAGCTGATTCGATGGGTTGAAAATGCGCACGAAACAAAATACTTGAATCCTGAAAAAGAGCCTTTGTACGTTTCTTTAGAAATCAAGCAATTCTGCATGACAAAGGACAATTAATAAGCCGTCTTTTCACGACCAGCAGCTGGTTTCCCCGTCAAGGAAAGTTGGAAAAAATTCAGGCTGAATGCGCGCAAAAGCCCTTTGCGCGCAGACAGCTACCCAAGGTGACCCATTTGGCACAGTTAAAATAAGCAGGCCGAGGCAAAAGCGAGGGAACTGTCAAAAACATTTAAGCTGGAATATCTTGAAATTGCAAATCCCTTTATGTGGAGGGACGCTGCCGATGTGGGTTAGACGTACAATGGAGGTGGTTAAGTTGGAGAGGCTTTGGAAACGGACACGTGGCCTCTCAATGAGAGCTCCTTGGAACTCGCGTGGCTCGCAGTCCCAGCACACATTTAAACGAGTTTAAAACTTTATTTTTCAACCAATAACAATAAGAAAGGCAAGAGGATGATATATATTTTTGTAAAATTAAATTGAGGGTATTTTTTAAGTATAAAAGTACGCAATATAAATGGTAATGCATTAAAAGCTGGTTGTAATATGAAGTGGATGTCTTCCTCTTTTTAGCTTACAGACACATAAATACATAACATTTACATATTTCAACCCTAAGCAGATGTTAATATATATCCAGTTTAATCCAGGTAATTGAAAAATTACTTTTAAAAAGTTTATTCTCTTTATATAGTTAAAAAAAATCTAAACGGTAATAACTTTTTGCATGCAATTTTATGATCTAGACGTCTTTCTCTATCATGAGAAATACGTTACATTGCTCTTGGTGTTTTGCTCATTTTACAATGTTATTTCAAAGGATGTTCACAAAGTGCCCATTTTACACATTCGAGAATCAAGGGGATACATTTAGGAAAGAAACGGGGATGCGAGAGGGTTTGTCTCAATAAACAGGATTTGTTGCGGACTGTGGTTATTGAGGCAGAATTGCTTTCTAAACCCGTCTTTTAGCGGTGGGAAACCTGTTAGAGTCCAGTTTTGCCACTGTTTAATGAGATCGCTTTCCATTTCAGTAAGTTTGTTTTTTTTGCTTGCGCAAAGAGAACCCTTTTCACCAGAAGCGTCAGTGGGAGAAGTAAGAACGCAGCGGACAGGGGTCAGTGGATACAAGCCTGATTGTGGCGACGCATCCAGTCAGGAAATCCATCACGACAGGGTATGCATCGATCATGACCTTGCAAGTACGTTACCCCCCTACCGCCCATCCGTCACATCAAGTTTTCACGCTCTGCCTTTCGCTCAAGGTTGGTCCCGCAAGACCAGGTAGCCTCGTAAATTATTCCGCGCCTCTCCACCAGCAGGTTGGAAATCCTAAAGAATTCTAGCATGACGCTACATAGTCAAATATAAAATGACACTATATATATATATATATATTATATATGTATATATACTATACTATACTATATATATATATATAGTGTCATTTTATATTTTATATATATTTATATATATATATATATAGGAGAGAGAGATATTTTATATATATAGGAAATAAGTAATCCCATGTGGTATCCTGTCTTTTAACTCGATGTCCTGAAGTCTACACGTTGTTAATGTGGAATTTAATTAGGCACAGAGACAACGAGAGAGGGAGAGGGGGGATCCGTAGCTATTTGAACCTGCACCTGCAATGTCAAGAGGTCGAGAAATAATGAACTACGCTGACTTCGAACTTCGCTCTCAAGTGTTAACTTTTGTAAAGAGCAGAGACAGGCAGCGATGCCCGTCTATCACAGAAAACATCATGTCCTAAGGGGTTTCCTCAGTAGGCAATGTATTTCCAAACTTTAGCAGTGTTCTAAACTCTCTTTTTGATTGAATTTTACACAGTTAAACAATTCGTATCACCTCTTACCCTCGGTGCCATTGAAGTCTTTCTGAACTGATAAAATGCGCTTGGCTGCCGTCAAATAGGCCAGCTTTGCCTGTTCACATTTAAATATGGGAATTAGTCATGAGCCCTGACACAAGCTGCAGAAATTGCTAAACTGTTGGCCTCTTTTCACTGCGGAGAGCGGAGGGGGCTGCATTCATTATTTTGAATTTAGCGTCGAGGTGAGGGACCTCTTTGGCAGCCTTTTACCGGGGTGTCATAACAAGGAACCGTTCTGGAAATGAGAAGGCGCGCGCAGCAGGGGGAGGCTGGACCGGTTTCAGGCAATTCATTCTGTCGCTTTGAGAACAAATTATTTCACAAACGGGAATGATTGCGGTTTAGTCCAAGCCACAGTGTACGGGAGACATGAAATTTTAATTAGGCTAGACCGAGGGCAATGAATATTTTCTTACATGACGGTAGGACTGAATAGTCTATAAGAACGTAATCAGCGTATTTTCAAAATAGCAAATGTTTCTATTTTGTTCTGAAAGTCATTTTAAAAACATGCTATAGATATTAAAACATGTTATGTGTTTATTTGTCAACTAATCAGAGGAATACGCCCCCTATAGCATATACCATAGCATATACCACACCACAGCACACCCTGCAATTGGTGTTCTCGTCCAAACTTTTGTAAAGAGGCGTCCAACTAAATTCCAATGAATTGAGCCAATATTCCACTACAACCAGCTATGTGTTGAAACATTGCCTCTAACAATCATCATTTTCCACGGACTTTAAACAATCCACCCCCCCCACACACACACACAAACACACGTTTTCCAGGTAGCTACATGCTTCAGTTATTTTCACCGTGACATCTGTTAGGAAATCAACATTACCCTACGACTGGATTAAATGTAACATTTCAGTGTTTCGCACAACAAATTATTCTACATTTAGGACCTCTTCCATTCCGTGTCCTACCTGTATCATATATTATTAGACCACACCCACAGATACTTCTATTCAGTATTATTTTAAAAGGCAAAGTGAATTCAAGTTAAAACAGTTACCTGAAGATGATATGTGGATCGCTGTCATTCTCTGCCCAATATGTCTTCTGGCAAAATAATAGATTCTACATCAATGCCCTCCTGACTCCAACATGAAAATTGTAGTGACCGCAACTTGGGTTGTAGCGCCATCTGGCTGATAAATATACCCAATGTTTTTACATGTTTCTACAGGCGTGATGCCGGTATTTTCCGGTGTTTTCATTAGAAAGTTGTTAAATACCAAATGTATTTATCTATTTATGTTCCTTCCCTTTTACAATATAATTATTCACCTGAAGACAGGAACAGAATTGTAAAAATTCAGAGGCACGGACGGACTTTGCAAACCACTATTTGCGTTCGGTGATACTCCACAACAACAGGGGGCAGTGCATTACCGGAGAGGCTTTCTTAATAAGTCATCAGAAGAACCAAAAGCTCTTCCTCAACAGTTCTCGTGTCTCCGCAAAGAGCGGACCGCTATGGCGTCAACGGTGTTTAGGAGTCACTATAAAACGTTTCTAAATGGCCGGACATTTTCTTTTGTGCAGCGGGCTGCAGACGGTGAGTGTTAATGTTTTTACAAGGTGGTTTCCGGGAAAACTCGAGGGTACGTACCGTCAGGAGGCGTTGTGGGGGTGTGGCAAAAATGACAGGACGAGCGCGTCTGTGAAAACACAGCCAGTGTTGCTCTGGCTAAGTTAGCTAAAAGATAGCGTGGACTGGTTCTAATAAGTAAACATGGCAGGCTCTGATTTCACAGGTTCTCTGTTTTTCTTTCAATCATATTTTGCACGGGATAGTATGCTTCGAAAGTATACCGATCGTTGCTATATGTCTTGTCATGCGTCATTGAACAACCTTGTGACTAAAGCTTATTCTGAACTATGAACGTTATACTGTAGTGATACGGGCCTAACTCAAAGTGTGTGCTTGTAGGAGCCAGATGTAAAACCACTATCCAGTATGCCACTCGTCCAGACCTCCCCAGCCTGGCTTACAGGAAGCTTAAAGGAAAGAGTCCAGGAGTGTTGTTTCTGCCTGGCTTTGCTTCCACCATGAGCGGTCAGAAGGCAGAAGCCCTGGAAGAGTTCTGCAAGTCTCTGGGACACTCCTATCTCAGGTAGTAGTCATTCTAGAGCCCACC
Source organism: Brachyhypopomus occidentalis (assembly GCA_020368025.1). Classification (NCBI taxonomy): domain Eukaryota; kingdom Metazoa; phylum Chordata; class Actinopteri; order Gymnotiformes; family Hypopomidae; genus Brachyhypopomus; species Brachyhypopomus occidentalis. Next base: position 2,625,116 of record JAGXOD010000032.1, read on the forward strand.
TCAGTTACCAGGAACATTCAGGAAGACTACATTTTCCCAGAATGTACATATCATGATTTTCTGAGTCAATGTCATTGAGGTCATCGAATTGTCTTTGTGAAAGCACCTGGTAAAATTGAAGCATTTGGATTTGGGCATTAGATACGTTCCCACTCTGGGGGCTGGAAGGAACTGATCAAACTTTGCTGGCAACAGGGTTATAACGCATGTCCAGTGACCCCTGCTTCTAGGTATGGTTCAGTGGCTCTTCGACGTTCTGTTGGGGCTCCCACTCATCAAGCAGTTACCAAACATGGCCTGTTGAGGATTAAAAAGAGCAGACAGATACAGAAACCTGAGTGGAAGAATCTTTTAATTGTTGGCTTTTTGTTCAAAGTCTCTGGTCCTTTGCCTCTGTCCTAGAATGAATGTTTTCCCATGTTTTGATCTGGGTGCCACTCTTCGAAATCTTCAATGAACAAATCTTATGTTTACCGAAGCATATATACATATATTGCAATATTGTTTTTGGTATATGGCATTATGAATTGATTCCTCATAGATTATTTCTGAATTTTAGATATTTAATTTAGATGCCACACTGTTCATGTTACTGTTCAGGGCCTCTGGCAGTTCAAGAATTGCTGGGTACCATGTAACTTTCTTGTGGTGGTGGTGTGTGTCCTTGTGTGTTTGGCGTACTCAGGTTCGACTACACAGGCTGTGGGGCATCTGAGGGGCAAATGGAGGACTCCAACATCGGCTTATGGAAGAAGGATGTCCTGTATGTGCTGGACGAGCTGGTGGATGGGCCCCAGGTCAGAAGGGAGATTTACGTTCATCATTCTTTTGATCTAAATTGTTAAGTTGTTGGGTCACGTGGAAGTTGCGACTGATCAAAAGTGCCTGTACTGTAGTGTCAGAACTATGCTGACATTGCAGTCAATTGCAGATTAACAGCAAATGTTTAGTGCAGCTCTGCAGTATGTGGCGGTGATCAGTGCTGACAGCAGTCTGGTGAATCATGTTGTGTTTCCTGCGCTTCTAAACTGACTGGCTCCATTTTGAAGATCACTACTGATTTGCTGCTCCTCAAATGTTGGCTGGCTAAAGTCCAGTCAGAATTCAAGGTATTTACTAGATCCCTGCCAAGAATATGTAATGTTAGCTTATATTATATAGTGTAGGCCAGGGCAGGAGGAAGTTATACATATGTTGGTGTATGTCAGCAGGTAAGCATGTGTTGTGGGCACAATGGCAGTGGCAGACAAAACATGCAAATGTTGTTCCCCCAAAACACTACAAAGACTCTGTGTTCGTTTATTCGTGTTATTTTGGGAAGGGTTTTGCATTGTCCTCGTCTCGTTTGAGAGAGCCAGTTACTTTCCCTGGCGTCATTAAGTCTGTTTTCCCCTGGTTTTTGCTACGTGGCGTTGATTATTCCATGTTTTTCTGTTCTCCGCTGTTTTTCTCTTCGTCGGCATAACGATTACTGCTCTATTCCCGTATCCGTTGATACTGAAAGTTAAGCACTCCCTTCTCCCGTGGGCTGGCACTTAGGTTCGCATCACTATTAAAATCTCCGCGGTGGAACTCGTGTTCGAGTCCTACCGCGTTACAGAGACAATGGTGCGTGTTGAAGAATCTCAGTGAAACCTCCAGGCCCATTCATCACCAGGGTGTGAGGCAAATGGATATTTTACTGCTGCAGTTTCTGAAATTGGGCCTACTGTGTTGAATAACTGAATAACACCTCTCTCTCTCTCTCTCTCTCATTTGTCATTAAGCATTGCATTATCTCGGGGCTTGGGTTATTTGGGTGTAGCTCTGTGGTGTGCATTGAGATCCTTTGAGGAGATGAAGACAAAAGACTGGGCAGAAAATGTTCCCATGAACATCCGCTCATTCATGCTCACTTTCCTCTCTCTCTCTCTCTCTCTCCCTCTCTCCCTCTCTTCCTGCAGATCCTGGTAGGCTCCAGCATGGGTGGTTGGCTGATGTTGTTGGCTGCTCTGGCGAGGCCGGAGAAGGTGGCTGCCCTGGTAGGCATCTCCACAGCAGCAGATCACTTTGTCACAGCCTTCAACACACTGCCTATAAGAGCAGGACCCACCGCTAGCAGGTCTACTGTAACGCTAGAGCAGGACCCAGCGCTAGCAGGTCTACTGTAACGCTAGAGCAGGACCCAGCGCTAGCAGGTCTACTGTAACGCTAGAGCAGGACCCACCGCTAGCAGGTCTACTGTAACGCTAGAGCAGGACCCAGAGCTAGCAGGTCTACTGTAACGCTAGAGCAGGACCCAGCGCTAGCAGGTCTACTGTAACGCTAGAGCAGAACCCACCGCTAGCAGGTCTACTGTAACGCTACAGCAGGACACAGCGCTAGCAGGTTTACTGTAACGCTAGAGCAGGACCCAGCGCTAGCAAGTTTACTGTAACGCTAGAGCAGGACCCAGCGCTAGCAGGTCTACTGTAACGCTAGAGCAGGACCCACCGCTAGCAGGTCTACTGTAACGCTACAGCAGGCCACAGAGCTAGCAGGTCTACTTACGCTAGAGCAGGACCCAGTAGCAGGTTTACTGTAACGCTAGAGCAGGACCCAGCGCTAGCAAGTTTACTGTAACGCTAGAGCAGGACCCAGCGCTAGCAGGTCTACTGTAACAGCATCACTAACAGCTGGCCTGTTTGGCCCGGACCTGGTTGTCTCTTCACAATAAATTTTTTTAATGCTTTCAAATGTAAACAAATGTTGGATCATTTTCTTCAATAAATAAATGACTGAGTGTAATTTCTCAAATGTCTCGTTTAATTGGGTTCTCTTAATGTACTTTGATGTACTTATGTAGGATTTGAAAATCTCATGATTTAGCTCATATTTATTCAGAAATATAGAAAATCCTGGAGGGTTCACAAACTTTGAAGCAGCGCTGTAAACAACTTGGCAGCTGTTACTGGCTCTTCCTGAGTCCTATCAAGTCTGGAGAATGGGCAATGGACTAAATGCCACTGAGTCCTGTGCCTGTCTGTCGCCCCCTACAGGCAAGGATGGAGGTGGAGGAGCGCGGCTCCTGGGCCTTCCCCACCAGGTACAACTCAGAGGGCTCGTACACTCTGAGCCTGGCCTTCCTGCGGGAGGCGGAGAAGCACTGCGTGCTGGCCAGCCCCATCCCAGTCACCTGTCCCGTGCGTCTGGTCCACGGCCTGCAGGACGAGGACGTCCCCTGGCACGTCTCCATGAAGGTGGCCGAGCGTGTGCTGAGCGCCGACGTGGACGTCGTCCTCCGTAAGGGCGGCCGCCACCGCATGTCCGAGAGGGAGGACATCAAGCTGATAGTTTACACCATCGACGACCTCATCGACAAGCTCACCACTCTGGGGTAATGAGGGGGGAGGTGGGCGGGTGTTGGGGGGTCTGAGGAAGGCCTTGATTGGCATGTGAGTACAGAGCTGAGGCTGGTAACAAGGGAAGAGGGAATGGGAAACTTGAGGGAATGGGAAACTTATCATGGAAAATATGACCAATTGGTACAAAACGTTGTGAGTACCATATCAGAAGCTGAAGGGTTATATTTTAATGGCCAAAACATAGATGATATGAATATAGGTGGAGTTTAGTTCTGTCCTTTGGGAAAAAGTTTAAAACACACACAATTACATGTACACAAAACCCTCCTCAGGTATTTTTTCCAAACCTGCAAGGAGGCCATTGAACAAGTGCAGGAAACGGTCCACATGGACAGCGAATGAAGCGTGTGCTTTCTGTCTTCTGTTCTGTGTTTGATGTTATGATTGGATGGCTCGAGCCTTTGCTTTTTGTTTGTTTGTTTGTTTGTTTGTTTTACTGAGTCCACCTATAACTGCTGGCTGTGAACTGCCACTCCTGTGTATCAGCTCACATGACTGAGAGCCCAGACTGCACTGGGGTGGATGGGCCTTTTTTCCCCATCGGTACTTCGGTTTATTCCTCCAGGGTCTTTTTAGCATTTTCTCTCCTGCCCAAGTGAGTAGTGTCTGCAGGAGTGCAGGGTTATCACTGTGACGAAAGCCTCTGTCGGTCCAGTGGGCACTCAGTGCTGTAAACTGTAGCTGAAATGCTGTTCTACAGAGTGGTGGTACACTGTCACTCTCCAGGCATTATTCCTCTGATCTGTGACCAGCCCAGATGAATATCTCCAATTCTATGTCTGCTTCCTGTGAGATTCACTTTCTCTCCGTGTGAAGCCAGAACGTTCTCTGTGTTTGTGTCCGTGTATCTAGAACATTCTCCATGGTATATTTACTGTATGTAAGGACCTTGTGTAGAATGGCTTTCCGTGTCTGTGTTCACACGCGCACCGCTGTCAACACCCGAAGCTCTGTCTCACCACTCTCGAAGCTCTGTCTCACCACTCTCAAAGCTCTGTCTCACCACTCTCAAAGCTCTGTCTCACCACTCTCGAAGCTCTGTCTCACCACTCTCAAAGCTGTCTCACCACTCTCAAAGCTCTGTCTTGCCCCTCTCAAGCTGCCGTTGGCCTGCGTGGCACTTCTCGAGACAAAGGCCTCGTTGTTCTGCTGCTCGCTGCTGTTGCGTTGGCTGTCAATTTCTTCTCAGCTTTGTTGACAAACACACAGACTCCAAATGTTCAGAACATCTTTCCTAAACTTGAGAGCTGCGAAGTGAGCGGGGTTTGTCCACTATTACCAGAGCTTATTAGTGAGTGTTTTTGCAGTAGGTCTCCAGCATGTTTTGCACATTTTTCTCCCGCATTTCCTACAATTCCCACCGTCCTCTTCCCTCCCTTTCACTTTTCCAGGACTCTCTTGTATCATTATATATATATTTAGTGTATATTCCTTTTCAAATATTGTGCATATGTATATCAGTTGTACATAAAGATTTTCCAATAATAAAAGGCCAAATATGCTAGAACGTGTGTATGATGTGTACTGTGTATCTGTACTGTCCATCATGGTCAATGTATTTATGAAGGTTTCCGACATCTACACAGAGTTTCCTCTGTATTCCTATTAGAACATTTTTGGCTTCCAAGAAGGCGCGTGTACGCGTATGCCCCTGTGTGTATGGGCACACATTGGTAATTGGGTATTCTTACCTCTGTGTGTGTATGTGCGCATGTGTGTGCCCACCTGTGAATGGCTCATTTCTTCAGCTCTAGTGTGTGAGAGCTGCTTGCCAGGACTGCACTGTAACCTCAGTGATTTGGCCTGTGGGCTGAAAGGAAGCCCTGTTCACCCTCCACATCACCGTCACATTCTGCTCCACCAGTCCCGGGTCTTCCCAAAGCTCCCTCACCCTGCTACCTGACGCACACTGCACACACCACGACCTGCACACACTCGTACTACTGCCCTGTTTGGAGTGGAAAAGTAAGTCTATCCAGTTTTTAGTTCTTATACTATTTCCAAATATGTATGTATAAGCTAACAGTGCTTAGTACTTGAAGATGTGTGCATGCTTGGAGAGGAATGTGTTAATGTCCAGGGCTCCGCATGTAGTGTGTGTCTGACACCTTTTGAATGTATGGTGCGCACACTGGAAGCCACGAAAACTTAAAGGTTACCAGCCGGCGCCCGTTGTGAGAGACCAGCCCGGCAAACGGCTGGCCGCCCTCGTGCAATGCTGCCGCCGCCCTGCTGCGTTTATCACGCAGGCGACGACAGGCCAGCGGTGTGCGGGAGACGTGAGACACAACAGTCTTCTCCCTCCTGCAGGACTGGCTGGGATCCCTTTGTTCATTTGATCATGTTTTCTAATGGTCGCTCACTCGATGATGACGATGACTCAATTAATGTTAAATGTCAATGCTATAAAAATCTAACCATGCCAACACTACTGTTTTACTAATAGTATATACAGCATTAATAATAATGAACATATTAATATTTAGGGTTCAAATATTTTTACCTCACTTGTAGCATGTATAAAACACATACACATTAATTGCATTACAATATTTTGGTTAAAGCCACTTAGACCGCAGCAGACTGGACACATTCAGTCTACACACACACACACACACACACACACACACACACACACGGCCCCTTATTGCTTCCTTGCTGTGTGTCTGCATCCTCAGCCCTGGCTGTTAAAACCACACGTGTGAGGTGCTAAACATTCTTCAGTTCTTCACAGCACTTTGGGTATTAGCCCCACTCACATACACACACACTTAACGTACTTAAGGTGTGTACTTACGTGGGTACTTAACGTGTTACATATCCGTGTATTTTATAAGCGTGTGTGTGGTGTATGAGAACATGTGTCCTTTTTTGGGTAGGTGAGAAACATGCTACGCATAGTGCTGCTGATGGCCCTCCTGGGTGGTGAGTTAATTACAAGCTGTTTCCTGGGAAAACTCTCTCTCTCTCTCTCTCTCTCTCTTGCTCTCTCTTGCTCTCTCTTGCTCTCTCTCTCCCTCGCTCTCTCCCACTTTCTCTCGCTCTTTTCCAATCTCATTATAAATTCAGCTTTTCATTTGAATTAGCACATGGTCCCTTACCAATCACAATTTAGAACAATAAATCACTCACAGTAAACTCACATAATACAAGGATCAATACATTTGCACGGACTGTGGTTGCTGTATGTTTTTTTTTTCTTTGCTAGAATATTTTTGTCCAGACGAACATAAATATATGTTTATAAAAATATCAAAACATTTTAAGGATACGGTGATACTGTAATATTGTATAATTTCCATGATAACAGTGCAGCACCACATCAGGCACTGCTGTATTTGTCTTCATTTAGGGGTCTTCATGGCCCCATTTCTTCAGGAGGAGAATGCCAAGAAATTCATTCGTAACAAGAGGCAGGCGGGCTACTGGGACCCCAACCACTCCCAGAACATGTGGGGCTACACCATACAGGAGCAGGTGATCACACCTACTTTGGGGAGATTTTTTGGGAGATTCTGAGGTGTGTGTGTGTGTGTGTGCAAACACATGCACCATTAGTTCTTCTCTCTCTGTAACTGCTGTATGTTTCTCTTGTTTGATTTATTGTTTGGGTATTAGTTGACTGTGCATTTTGTGTGTGTGTGTGTGTGTGTGTGTGTGTGTGTGCTCACTGTTCTGATTGCTGCAATAGGCTAATGAATACTGGACTGCTTTGAGAACAGATGCACAGTATTACATGGATATGGGCAACCTGATGTTTCACCGCTCTGTGGCTGAGTGAGTCACTGCAATTTTCCTTTGATTTGATGTCTCTCTCTATATATATATACACACACACATGTATGTTCTTTATAGTCTTTGCTAATGGTTTATGTTTAAATTTGCTTCTAAGACAAACATAAATAGTTGATGGCCTATATATGAAGTTTATTTTCCAAAACAATGTATACAGTAAATAGTTAAAAGACAAATAATAGTGTTTTTATGTTAAATTTAATTTAATGTATGACTCCTCAGCGTACATGAGAATGTGTTCAGGGCACCAGTGCTGCCTCATGAACCTGGTTAAGAACACCAAGAGCATCCAGAGCATAAACCCCATAAATCTCAGTAAAGAAGCGAGCAAACCTTGGAAAAGCAGAGATACTGTGGCGCACCCTGAGTCTCCCACAGGCCCAGGTGTGAGGGCCCAGGTGTGAGGGCCCAGGTGTGAGGGCCCAGGTGTGAAGGCCCAGGTGTGAGGAGGACAGGTGTGAGGGCCCAGGTGTGAGGGCCCAGGTGTGAGGAGGACAGGTGTGAGGAGGACAGGTGTGAGGGCCCATGTGTGAGGAGGACAGGTGTGAGGGCCCAGGTGTGAGGAGGACAGGTGTGAGGGCCCAGGTGTGAGGAGGACAGATGTGAGGGCCCAGGTGTGAGGAGGACAGGTGTGAGGGCCCAGGTGTGAGGAGGACAGGTGTGAGGAGGACAGGTGTGAGGGCCCAGGTGTGAGGAGGACAGGTGTGAGGGCCCAGGTGTGAGGAGGACAGGTATGAGGGCACAGGTGTGAGGAGGACAGGTGAGGGCCCAGGTGTGAGGAGGACAGGTATGAGGGCACAGGTGTGAGGAGGACAGGTGTGAGGAGGACAGGTGAGGGCCCAGGTGTGAGGAGGACAGGTGTGAGGATGACAGGTGTGAGGGCCCAGGTGTGAGGAGGACAGGTATGAGGGCCCAGGTGTTAATACGAAAGTCATAAAGCTTTATGTGTTACCCTTCAGTGGTGAGCAGAACTACACGATGCAAACATGAGCACCATTCACTACAGGTACCACATCTCCCATAATGACCCATCATTTTCCCAAACTCTCCCAAACACTTTCAGTCAGAGCCAGTTTGTTCCAGTTTCTGTGTTCTCTCTGATGACCATGCAGGTTCTAGTAAAATCTGTTTGGCTTGCATGTCAACACTGAGCTGACCAATGAACATCCAATAAAGTGACGCATTGAAAAGAGACTCCCACCCACCTCATGTTTACTTTCACAACAAAGTGTTGTTAAACATGCTGTCTCTAAACATCTATCTATCTATCTATCTATCTATCTATCTATCTATCTATCTATCTATCTATCTATCTATCTATCTATCTATCTATCCATCTATCCATCTATCCATCTATCGTCTCTGCAGTGAGAATAACAGGCTCTATATGGAGATGCTAAGGAACGCACGAGCGCACCTGGACGCACACACCGGCAGACAACGATAAATCCGTCAGTTTACACAGTGACTGACCAGGATGACAGATCAGCACACATAAGTGTTGACAAAATGTCTAGAAGTTTACAACAGTAACTGAACACCCAGGCGGTTTTGGGGATGGTGGAACTGCTAAATTGGCCTTTTTTGTAATGTAGCCTTTACTTTGTAGACTTCCCGTGGTACCCAAGAAACTATGACCCCAGCTAGTTTATTGTCTTTGTTAAATACACAGCCGAGTTTTGAATAATTAAACAAATAAAACACAGTCTGATGTCGAATGTTTTTTTATTTGTTGTAATCTCACAACTCTTAATCTGCGGTTGCTATAGTCCCATTATATTCTGCTGCGAGATAAATTTTTCTGCTGCGAGATATTTTTTTCTTTCTCGGTGTTTGCTGCGATAACTGTGAGCAAAACATTCTTCATGACCCGCTAAATTGTATCAGTACTGACATTTTCGTCCAGACAAAATGATGTCATTCTCCATAGCCTATTCTTTGTGCTTTTCATTGGCGCACGCCATGTAGCCATTTCGCATCCATATTGCAACCCGCAGAGCCAACGACGAGCACTTTCATTACGTTTACGTAACGCTTACCATATCGCTCGCCCCTGCCCCCACCTACGACTCTTTTTTCCTCCCTGGACGGCTTTCTCCGCGTGTTCTGGATACGTGGAGGCAGGTCATCAACGACATCTCTGGTAGGCTACCTCTACTAGGCGAATCTCGCCTGAGGATGCTGGCCTGAGTAAACCACCCACGCCCCCACACCGATGCTCTTCCCCCGTTCCAAGTGACCGCGTTGGGAAACAGACGGGCGGACGGCAGGCGGGAGAGAAATAGCTCGCTGGTGAGTAAAAATGTAGCTTGTTTTAGCATATTATATACATTTTAAAAATATTTTCAGTCTTTCTTATATTGTTTTCAAAACCATAGACCTTGATATTTCTGATTTGTGGCGTAGAATACGTTTATGTAGACGGATGCTTGCTGTTTTCGTGCTTATATTTCGTCACAGAGGTGGGCACTTTCTAGCGTCATCCGAGACCTTTGATTTAAAGATCAGGACGCTCGTGCCGGATGAACCAAAGGGTGTCATTTATTCTGTTAATTTACATGTTGCCTACATGATAGCTGCGCTCGCGCAACTCCATTCATAAATGATAAAGTGGTCTGCCATGTTTGAAGTGTGACTCGAGGCTCGTGCGTTGGGTGCTGTCCAGCGGGGGAAGGGTGAAAAAAGCAGGCGCATCACTTCTTATTCCAAGGGTGAAACACACATAAAGACCTGCACCTGTCATATCGACACGTGGTCTCGATATAATTAAATTTTTTTTAAAAATGGAAAAAAAGACTGGAGTATTTAATCTTGAATTTGTATTTTTTTGTGAGTGATGTTATTTCTGATCCATTTGTGTGCTTGACTATACATATGCGTTCCTGCTGTCCACCAGAATAGTGCATATATCGAGTGGGTCACCGTTGATCTTGGTGTGCTCTGCCATGGCCAATCGGGGGCCTAGTTATGGTCTGAGCCGGGAGGTGCAGGAGAAGATTGATCAGAAGTATGATCCGGAGCTGGAGGGCCGCCTGGTGGACTGGATCCTGCTGCAGTGTGGTGATGACTTGGTGCGACCCGAGCCCGGCAGGCAGAACTTCCAGACCTGGCTCATGGATGGGACGGTGAGCAAGCTGGGAAACCCCGTCAGTGTGGCCGTTAGCCTCTTTCCCAGGGTTGTTACGTCTGAGGTTTGGCTGGAGAGACAGTAGAGATGGTAGCTTAGGTTTTGTTAACATGGTGAGTCTGCCCAGAGGGGGAAACCCAAAGAGTGAGAAGGGGCACCTTGCAAGGGGTTCTCATTCGGAATGTGCCGACTGGATCGGGCAGATTTGAATACTGATTTGGTTCTTATTGGTTGTGGTCCAACTCTGTTCCTTTCTTCCTTTCTCCTTCTCCCCACCCCTCCCCCTCCTCTCTCCTTCGCTGTCTATCCCTGCCCTCTTCTTTTCCTCTATAGATTCTCTGTCGTCTCATTAACAGTCTGTACACCAGTGGAACGGAGCCCATAAAGAAGATTCCGGAAACCAAGATGGCCTTTAAGCAGATGGAGAAAATCTCTCAGTTCCTGGAGGCTGCAGAGACCTATGGTGTCACCAGAGGAGACATCTTCCAGACTGTCGACCTGTGGGAAGGTATTACACACACACACACGCACACACACCCACACACACCCACACAAACATACGTCATGTTATCTATGCATCATGGACATACATATTAAGATGACATTACTTTGTAATCTGAATACTTTAAAGATTGAATATTAACGTTGCATTTCCAACCCAGTAATGAGTGATGACAGATTGAAGGGTCTGATTTTGTGCATGTGCACAGTCAGGTGCACACATACCTTGTATGTGCCTGGGTTTGCACTGATGCATGTGTGAATTTGTTTATTAGAGGTCAGACCAAATCAGAATTACAACCTGCACTGTCATGGCAGGGCACTGATGATGTCTGTATTTTAAATATACTCAAAATCACATGAAGTTTAGGAGGAGATAAGCCAAAGGAATCAGGTTCAGAAAAGTTATACATACAAGAAGGGTTGAGAGTGTTACTTAAAAAAGCATTTCATTACAGATTATTCATTACAGACAGCATGAGAGTGGAGAGCAGCAGGCCTGAAGCACAGCTAGCTCAGCAGCACACCACTAAATGTTGAACTAACATATCAAGCCTTTCACAGTGGGTCGCTTTTCAAAATAAAAGACCACATAACCGCGCAGTCTGGAGAATGATAAGAATGCTAATGCATCCAGAAGTATATACACATAGACCTATTAAAACTATATAAATATTTATATGAACCTGCAAAATTTTGAGTAGAACCATATGAGGCAAGACCTAAGATCATGTGCTACATTGCATTAGGATGCTTTGAGCCCTGGAGGTGAGGCAATAAGATTGACAGGTGGTGAAATCACTTCCCCGCACAAACTTGTCTCCTGCAGAGCATCTATATCTAACCTGGCTGGTAACACAGGAAGAGATCCAGGGGTAGACTCTGCTCTGCGACTGAATCGGAATTACAATCTGCACTGCCATTGGCTGGCTGTCAGCAGTTGTGGTCACGGCAATTCACTGATGATGTCTGTAGACATAAGCAACCATGATCTCTTGTGCAGCATTGCTGAGAAGGTCCTGAGAAGATACAGAATATATAACGGACCTTCTAGATAGGAAAAGAATACAATAAACCATGATAGATACAGAATATTTTGACATCTGTGAGAACAAAGTACCTTATACCGAAAACACTCTTCCTCGATATTTGATCATGGACTCATCTATTTTACAAATTGGACTAAGATAGTTCAGTGATTGCTATTCCCATTAGAAACTGTGTAGTACTTGGTTGGAAAGAGTGTTAATATTGAACAACGGATCATAATTTGGGTTCTTCCCTTGAACCACTGTATAACTAGAGTGTAACAAGGTAATCTGATGGATACAGAACACTGCTGCCAGTGGAAATGAAAAATCAAATCCAATTTGTAATCTGTGATCTGTTGACAACCGAACGCACACACACACAAATGCTTCATAATAACTTGTGTATGAATCACATTTTACTATCAACAAAAGAACACACATTGTATGTTTCAAACTTAGAGAAGAACACACAATGTAGTAAAGTAATCCGGCTAGTAATCCCCGGGTTATTAAAATGCACCAGTAATCAAACTGCCTTTGATCTTTTGTGGAACCTTTACTACCCAACCAAGCAATCAGCTCTAAAGATGTAAGCTAAATTAATCCAGCCATAATGCATTCAGGTATTTTTCCATGCATTTTACAGATTTAGTTTTTAGGCTGACGTTTATATGGGCTACGAAATGAAAAGCTTCTAATGTTGTACGTGTTCGACTGCTGTCCTTCAGTTAGCAGATATGCCATGTGTGGGCCTGGTGCAGTGTGGGTAATCGCATGTGGCGTGCTGTTACAGGAAAAGACATGGCTGCAGTCCAGAGGACCCTCATGGCTCTTGGGAGTGAAGCTCTCACCAAGGACGATGGGTGTTACCGTGGCAACAAAGAATGGTTCCACAGGTAAGCAGAGTGAGAGAGCTTCCAACATCAATGGCCCTGTGTGTTTTTTTTCTTATTTCTCTCTTTGTTCATCACTTGACCTGCTGGTCTTTTGTTGATGTAAAATGTATAGTACCAATGGAAATTGTGTTCATCATGTCCCCACTGTATTCTAAATACAAAACTCAGCGCACGTGCATGTGTTGCTTCATGTGGAATTCAGGAAATCCAAGAGCCACAGGCGAGAGTTTTCCGAGGACCAGCTTCGGCAGGGCCGTGCTCTGATCGGCATGCAGATGGGCAGCAACCGCGGGGCGTCTCAGTCAGGCATGACAGGTTACGGCACGCCACGCCAGATAATGCGCTACGACTCCCCCCGCGGCAACGGAGTCGATAGCAGCCCTTAGCCCCGCCCACAGTGCCGGGATCCAAGATATTCCCCAGAGCAGCTCAACCCCCCCCCCCCACTTTGTGTTCCTGCCCACTGATTTCACACATTTTTGAATATTGATTTTTCCTCACTTATGATAATTGGTCACATTAGAGCTCAGAGGAACTAACCAATAGTTCCCTAACTACTGGTAGAAGTAGAAAGTACCCTAAGGAGCAAATCAGATGAATATAGACAAATCAGACCTGTTCTAGCTCATGACTTACAGAAGGTCCCTGTAGTTTAGCTGTGCACACTGCAGTATTTGTAGGGTGGCACGCATCTTGATGTAACACTACTGATCTGGAATCAGTTCATGTATTTCATGTATGATCAGAACAACATGCGGAGCAAATCCTGGATCAATTGTTGCTCCAAAGAATTTCACAACACTTACGGAGCTAAGCATGTAGTTATAGCAAATACTGCATCTCACAATGGTGAACTCCATTATATCTCATAGGTAGGCAATGAAACCACACATGCTGTATTAGACATGCTGTTTGGGGTTCCTGCTACAGAGTTGGTGTGAACACTGGCTAAGATTGAGGACAGCAATAAAAAGAGGGAGTGATGTCATGAGTGCATAATAGTGATGTCATGAGTGACTGACCTCATAGTCATGAGCTCAAGTGACTGTCGTGTGTGGCCTCATTACAGGACACATTACAGTGGCTACAGATGATTTTCTAATGTTATTATAATGGGAGGCAGCCTGATGTGTATTGAGGCCTCAATACCATTTCTCTGCCTCTTATTCTTATTAGAAGCCATATATCATCAGTGGCATTGCAGTTTTGAGCAATGTATATTTATACTCATCTCATGTGTCTGTCCAATACAGCATGTTCAGATCAGTATTTTATGAGCAGTTGTTGGATTGGTGTAAAGTATGCTGGGAATCAATTGTTCCTTGGACTGGTTTTCTGTGTTGGTCATATTTCTGACTGGTAGCAAAAGCAGTGATGTTTTTATTTAATTTTCTAATTTCACCATATTTCTGTAGGTCATAGTTTGTGTTGGAGTTGATTTCTCATTTCCACTGGCAATCATATTTTATGTAGGCTGTAGACTGAGCAAACTGAGAGTCATTAATTAAAACATGGTTTTGTTGTTGATTGGGCCTTTTAGCTGGGTCTGTGTCTGCATGGAAGAATGCTATGCTCCTCAACTGTGCTGTATAATTGCTCTACATTGTTCTTTATGCAGACCATGCTATACTGAACCATCAGTCACAAGTGTTCCAGTACAGGACCCCATAGCCACACTTTACAACATTCCAAAACAGACTGCTTTGATGTCATAATAATAAATTATGTCATAATGCCAGTTTAAAGCTTCAGTAGTTAGACAAAGTTACGGATTTGAGCTTTGAGCTTCGTCAGATGCTTGATTATAATTTCTAAATGCAGTTATAATGTATGTACAACTCATATACTGGATATTTATTTTTAAGCACAAACCTCTATTGTGCTTAAAATGCATTCTTGATTTACATAATTGTGGTAACTGTATTGATATTATGGTGCCATTTCATATTCGGTAGACACTGTTAACTGTTACTTGTTATGAAACGATGTCCAAGATGGTGCTTCCCTACTTGAAGCTGTACAAAATAATAAGAGGAATTTTTCTTTTATTTTAATTTTCATGGCTCACTAATTTCAAAACAACAAATATTTTTTTTTTTTACATATGCCAAGCCTCATGCTTCTATATCCATTCATGTGTTTAAGAATGTTTTCTCATCAAAACCAAATATTGTTCTCCATGGTCATGAATGGCCCTTAAATGTAGGGAAACCACATATGGTAAGGAAATAACTGAAGAAAAAATGCTTAGTACTTTTCACTTAGACACAGCATGATCCGATTGTATTCGAAAAAGAAGTCATGAATATTGAATGTTGTTACAGTGGCTGATAACGCCTTTGCAATACTTTCACATTGATAGAACAGTACAGCAACAGTCTGTGACCTGCACTAACCGTTGTATCTTATGTCAAAATATAAGTTATGTTAGAACAGTGTTTGTTATTGCTTCCAGTCAATATCCCATTCAGCATTTATCTATTTAAATGTTTTACAAATGTCAATTAAACTTCTAAGTTCCTGCTGAGTTTTTGACTTGAGTGCTCCATGGACTGCCAAGCAGGTGCACACACACACACACACACACACACTAGAACATGACAGATGTGGGTCTACTGACAGAACCTAGTGTGGGGAGGGGAGGGGACCGGAGATCATGTGTTCATGCAAGAAAGACTAAAAAAGGCAAAGATTCTTAAGGATAGACAAAATACCCTCAAAATAGAAATTATATTGCTTTTTATAATACAATTAAAACAATTGTAACAGATGACATAAGAATCCAGCATGGATTCTTAAATTCAAGTTAATTTGTACTGATCGATTTTACATCTTAAGGATTGAATATGATTATGAGTGATGTGACTGCACTATTTTCTGAACAGGCTGTATAAATATAGGCAAAGAACAACCCCACAGCGCTGTTGTGCAAGGCTGTAAATCAAAGCCTGTTTGCTGGGGGCTGTTCAACCCGTAGCTATGGTAACAGCTCCTTGTCACAAGGGAAGGGCACAGGAGTCATTGAGTTCAGGTGGGTTAAGATTTAACTGTACGTTGAACGTTATACATTGTGCAGTACAGGTAGGAGAGTCACTGGGGGGAGGGATGGTAGGGCAGGAGAATACACACATGAGGCTTTTATCAAACTGCCTTTTATTTATTTTATAAGAAGCTACAATGGCTGTACACTTCTGTTCACACATCACCACATGAAGCAAATGAGCTTGCACAGAGGTCACGGTACCCCCCCCCCTCGCGTCATCTCTAACAAAATGTAGACAGGAACATGGAGGCTGGAATGTTTTTTTTTTTTCCTTTTTAAACGGTAAAACCGAAGAACTGCAGTGAAAGTCATCCTGTTCATACATCCATCTTTCATTCATTCATCTATCCGGTCCTCCTCCACCTCTCCACGCTTCTGCTGCAAATCAAAGCAAAGGGCAAAGGTCAGGTGATGTTAGGAGCTGAGAGCTGTGCTAGCATTGATCCCACCCACCCCACCTCTCTCTCTCTCTATATATATATATATATATATATATATATATACACACACACACACACACACACACATCACATACCCACCCCCTCCCCTCTGAGACACACCGACGTAATAAAAAGGCTGAGCTGTACAGTCCCCACTCAGAGTCATAAGGCCGCCTAGCATCACCAAAGATCTGTTGCTTGACAATTATGTCAACTGGTCGTCAACGCTGACGAATGCATCTTTTATGTTAGCTTACACTAGATGGACCGAGTGTTCATAAACGGTTATGTACGTTTACGTCAGTTTTTGCGAGGCTACGTGACGACTCCAGCGGGCCCCTCAGGACAGCTCTGCCCTTCAGTAAAGAGCAAGCAATCACGCGCCTAAAACGGCTCTCCTGCTAAACGTGTTAATGTACGGCATCGCTGACCTATGAGGCGTGAAGGAAAGGCCCGCGTCCCCGTGAGCTCACCTTGAGCTTGCTGTAGTGGCTCAGGCTGCTGCAGTGCTCCTCGCGTGCCCTCCGCTCGTCTGTGAAGAACAGGCTGCACAGCCTGCAGAAGAAGCCGCTCTTTGGGACGACATAGTGGAGGCCTGCGGGGACATGAGGGACACGGCGGGCTGTGTGGTTAACATCGCCAGGAGAGCAAGAAAGGAAGAGTGGACTGTCTTGTTGTTTAATTTCAGCCATTTTTTGTCAATCATTTAATTTCATTTTTAAACCTAACAAATAATTTTGTATTGTAGCCGAACACAGTCTTCAAGTCATGTGAAACATGTAGAGACAGTCTGTGGTGGTCCACCAATCAGAACAGAGAGGGTGAGCTAACCAATCAGAACAGACTGGGTTCATCAGGAGGGGGGCCTTAAAGACACAGGATCTCTAACAGTGTTTCATATAGAGGGTGAAAAGAGATTTTCAAAAATCTACTCTAGTAGAGCCCAAAAATAAAATTCAGAACGTTGTATTCCTGTAAAATGCATCATTGCTTCCCCAAGTTTATTTATGGTTCTAATAATAATACTTTTAAGAAGGGGCCTTTAAACAAAAATAGCAACATTTAATCAACGTCTTCTCATATAGATAGAAGTGACACAAGATAATTATGTTTGGTTGATGTTTGATGCTATGTGATGTGGACCATGAACACAAATGCATGCGTGCATGCGTGTGCATACACAAACATGCACACACACGGGAAAAAGAGGGAGTGGGCCTTACCCACAGGGTTGTTGGGTTTGTATGGGCCCACAGGAACGCTGTCTTTGTCCTCCCCCGAATCCTCACCCTCACACACATCTCCACCCACACCCTCACAGCTGGACATTGGGCTGTGACGGTCCTGCACGCGTGCACGCACACACACACACACACACACACGTCACTTCTTGGTTTGGTGGGGCTTCCCTTGGACTGTGAAAATAATCTTATGAATTCCTTACCACTTCACCAAAGGGATTAGTTAATGACAACAACATTTGACTTAATTTAGATTGTATTCATCATTGATCCCATCCTATACATCATCATCTGTTCCTATGCTGTTAGATTGCTTTGTTTGGACGCGTCAGCTCTGACTTTGTCTTTGTTGTAGTTAATCAATCCCAACCAGTTCATGTGTCCTACCACCCTAGGCGCTTTATAGCAGGGTTGTGGCATTCCTCACACAACAAAAAACACATTACCCAGCTATGTTATACACCCACAGGGAGTTATTTACAAGAACCACCCCCCCCCCAACGCTGAGACATTGAGCCTCAAGGTATAATAACTGCTGTGCTAGGAGGTAAGTTATTCAGTCAACCACTCCTACCTGACCTACTTTAAACATAAACAAACCCATAAAGACCAATACCTGAGCTTGTTACTGCTTTGCTCAACCCCCCCCCCCAGTAAGACGTTCAGTGAGTGGCTCACCGTGCTGTTCCTGGATGTCTGGCCGTTCTCCCTCCTCTCGTGGCTGTCTCGGCCTGGTCTGATCCCCCTGGCCTCGCACCACTGCTCAAACTTATCTGCAGGCGTCCTGTGTGAAAACCACAGCCAAAAGTGCTTAGTCCCACAGCCTGGCCACAAGGGGGCGGAGTCAGAGCAAATGTGTCTGGTCAGCACTTCACACTGAACACAAACATGAACCTACACACTCAGCAGCACCTTTCTCAGTTTAACTTTGTAAAGAATGAAGCACACTTAAATTTCAACACATTTAATGCTCCTCCTAACTGTCCAGATAACTGCACACTGACACGCTCAGGTCTAGGCCAAAACTTCATAGCCCAGTGTAGGTTATTTCAGAACCAGACCACATCACACATAGGACTTTTCCTGCAAATTCAATAAATTCGTATGATGTACAAATACTGTGCAGATTTGTGTGGAATCTAAAAAAAAAAAACATCTCGTGAACATCAGTCTTCCATCTACACAATCATGTCCCTACACAATGCACAGCAGGCTAAACAATTCTGTTTCTTGGTTAAAATAATTTTAGTGAGAATTCTAATTATAATAATTTTCCTTTAGGTCAATAAAAACACGACGCCTTTTCTAAAGTGTTATTTATGTTTTTTTTATCTCCAAGAACTTGTGTATAAATAGCTATTAAACCTCCAGCTTTGTTTCTGGCGTGAGTACAGAACGAGGACTGGGACACGGACAGCGCAGCGGGGCAGGAGTGTGTGGAGTGGGGCAGGAGTGTGTGGAGTGGGGCGGAGTGTGAGCAGTGGGGCGGCGTGTGAGCAGTGGGGCGGCGTGTGAGCAGTGGGGCGGAGGTGAGCAGTGGGGCGGAGTGTGAGCAGTGGGGCGGAGTGTGAGCAGGGGGGCGGCGTGTGAGCAGTGGGGCGGCGTGTGAGCACTGGGGCGGAGTGTGAGCAGTGGGGCGGAGTGTGAGCAGTGGGGCGGAGTGTGAGCAGTGGGGCGGAGTGTGAGCAGTGGGGCGGAGTGTGCGCAGTGGGGCGGAGTGTGCGCAGTGGGGCGGAGTGTGCGCAGTGGGGCTGAGTGTGAGGAGGGGGCTGAGTGTGAGGGGGCTGAGTGTGAGGAGGGGGCTGAGTGTGAGCAGTGGGGCTGAGTGTGAGCAGTGGGGCTGAGTGTGAGCAGTGGGGCTGAGTGTGAGCAGTGGGGCTGAGTGTGAGCAGTGGGGCGGAGTGAGAGCAGGGGCGGAGGTGCGCAGTGGGGCGGAGGTGCGCAGTGGGGGGCGAGTGTGCGCAGGGGCGGCGTGTGCGCAGTGGGGCGGCGTGTGCGCAGGGGGGCGGCAGGGGTAGCGCAGTGGGGCGGCGTGCGCAGTGGGGGGCGGAGTGTGAGCAGTGGGGCGGCGTGTGAGCAGTGGGGCGGCGTGTGAGCAGTGGGGCGGCGTGTGAGCAGTGGGGCGGCGTGTGAGCAGTGGGGCGGCGTGTGAGCAGTGGGGCGGCGTGTGAGCAGTGGGGGTCTTTTCTAGCGCTGGGAATGGGGGCATCTCTCCCATCCACGGCCTCCCACTCAATTGCTTTGTCCTCTTTTTAACTTGTTCCCATGGCTAGCTAGTCAAACATATTTGGTACGTCTTCGTTCGTTATCGTAGTTTTCGCTGGTTCGTCGGGCTGTCTGCTCTTCGCGTCCCCATGCCGTTTTTTTTCCCTCGCAGCTTATTAAACTTGCCGAAGTGTCGTCACTCTTTCGTTCAGTGCAACAGCCATGTTTGTGGTGCTTTAACATAAAGCAGCATCCAAATAATGCGGACAGTAATGTGGTTCAGTGGGTGATCACCAGGATTCAGTAATCATTCATGTTGTTCATTGTGCATCACCAGGATTCAGTAATCATTCATGTTGTTCATTGTGCATCACCAGGATTCAGTAATCATTCATGTTGTATAAATATGGTGAAGATTCATCTGAGCTCCTTTACTCACCATGGTATGAGGGAGTCTCCTTTCCTACACATGGTAATCTTTATCAGGGAGCCGTAAAATTTGAGTGGCCGGTGCAAGTACCTCTGGATCATTTTCTCTGCAGCGTCCTCTGTGTCCATTTGGATATAACACTGAGGGGGGGAGTGGGAGACATGTTGAGTTTCGACACTCCATAACCAGAGTGTTTAGTTGTAGAGGGCCAGAATCCAGCACGGTTTGGAGATTCCCTGCTCCAACACACCTACTATACCAGGTCATTAAATCACCAGTTGAGTGTGGTGCGTTAGAGCAGAACAAGCAGGAACTCCAAGAACTCTCTGCTCTATAGTCAGGATACATTCCTTGGGCATTAGGAAGAGGTGTGTGTGTGTCAGTTTCTATGACTAGCCACCGTATGTGTGTGTGTGTGTGCATGCCTGCCTGTGTGTGTGTGTGTGTGTGCTCTCCTCACCGTGCCGTACATCCTGTTGGAGCAGTAGGCAGTGATTTTCCCAAAGGGCCTTGCGAGTCGCAGAAGAGACATATCCGAATACTTAAAGGGAGGGAGCATGCTGATAAACAAGGACCTCTTGCTAGGACCCTACACACACACACACACAAGAAGTTATCTATGAACATACCAGCTTCGATTTTTTCTTCTTAGTCTGCAAGACAGTCATTCTTCAAAAATGAAATACTGTACATTTTACTCAAAACAAGAATCAAAAATATTAAAATTCCTTTCCTACTCGGTTGTTTTAACACAAGTAACCTTGTGGTTGGGCACAGACAGGAACAGATGCTGCTTACAGTGTTTTCATACCTCGATTCTGTTGAAGGCCAGACAAATAGAGACAGACACTGGCCTCCCACAAAGTTTAGACTTCTTGCTATTTTTGTAGAAATTCACCATCTCGTGGGCTTTTCCCACTGTTTCCAGTTCAATCAGAGCCTAAACACACAGACACACATAAACCTCTAATGTCATCACAAAAGTGATCTGATTAAGTACTTTTCCATATAAAAATACAGAGTCAACATTCACCAGGTTTGCAGGTGGAACACACCTCATGTCTGTAGTAGGATATAGCGAAGTTAACCACTTTGCCAAACGGGGCAGCCATCTTGTGGAGGGATTCTCGGACGGCTTTCTTTCGGGCTTCTCTGAACTCATTCCTGATTGGTCTTACCACAACCACCTTACCTTCCTGTAAGAAGGCAGGCGCGCGCACACACGCACGCACGCACGCACGCACGCACGCACGCACGCACACACGCACACACACACACACACACACACGTTCAGCCTGCTCAGCCATCTCCATGCCACCCGTATTACTGAATAACAGGCTGTAGAACATTGTTTTCAACACAGAAAGGCACCATAAATGTTTCCTGTGTCCAACAAAAACACTTTCAGATGGATGCGTTACATCTAAAGACATAATTTGTACATTTAGTTGCATTTACCTTTTTATTTGTACTGTTCAATTTTTAGAATCAAGAATGCACACAAACTGTCTAAAAAACTGCGCATAATTGGCTAATGGTGTTGGTTTTAATGAATACTAACCTGCTGCTCAGAGGAATCTGATGAGGAATACAAAAATAGAAAAATCTGTTAATCCACAGAAGTAATATTTTGCACATACACAAATAAAATACAGGCATAAAAATATTCAGTATAACTGTGAGTGCAGTATGCTGCATTGCTGTATATGGAGAGCTGTGTAGCATTGTGCACCAAGAGTCACCTCCAGCTGTGTTGTCCAGCTCATCCAGGGTGACAAAGTCGTCCATGTTGTCTGGGAAGTCCATGTCTTCCAGACCATCCTAGAGAGGAGGAAACCACAGTCAGGTTCTCTGCACACCCACTCACCACTGGATCCAGTAACACTATCTGCAGGAGTGTTAGTCCCCCAGGTCATAAAGAGCAATATTAACGATTGGGCCTCCCAAGTGAATGAGCTCAATCAATATACACGCCACATTTATTAATAAGCGTTAAATGCATTAAACCCATTTAAAGACTCAATCTTCTTCCAATGCTGCTACTCAGGAGTTCAAATGAAGCCACCGAGAGCCTGGTACACACAGACCTGCTCCTCCACGTCCTCATCTGACCCTCGCTCTCCTTTGCTCTCTCCTCTTTCTGCTGGAGTACGCTCCTCGGTCTCCTTCCTCTCCTCCTTAGAGTCCCGCCCCTCTCCTCCGCCCGTCCCTTCTTCCTCCTCCGTTCCCATGGCGATGCCCTCCTCGCCTTCCGCGTCCGCCAGGCCGTGCTCGTCCTCCAGGCGGACGCCTTCCGCGTTTTCCACCTCCGCCTCCTCCGTCTCCTCCTCTCCCTTTTCTTTGTCTTTCTCTCGGTCCTCCCCTCCTCTGTCCTTCTCTGGCTGTGAGGCAGGGGCGGGACCCTTCTTGGAGAAGGCCGGCTCACTTTTTGGCCTGCCGCTGCTGTGGCTCTTGCTGGAATCAGGCTTCTTGGATGACGAAGGCTCAGCACTGTCCTCACTAGAAATACAGAAGCACCGGGTGGTTTAAAGACATCAGTTTAACCGGAATAGGACGTACAGGGATGGAACAAGATATCGACTGCCTCTGTATGCTTGGGTTCACTAGAGGGCGCCAACTATGAACAGTGAAGTTCATCTTTAAGCAGGCTGCCCAGTGCAAGTCATGCAGTGCCAGAGTCCAGCTCACTGCTGTAACATGCCAACAAACACTTGGAACACGTTCTTTGCACAGTTGACCACACATAGCACTGAAGCTCCACCATAGAGGGTAATACATACACACACTAAAAAGGGTAACATTTGTACACACACAGACACACATTTCCAGTATGCTAATTTAACTAAAATCGTACAACATAATTTACTGAACCAACCAAACACACACACACACACACACACACACACTCACCAATAAACTTTAGCTACATTTGCTGTAGTTTCCAAACATTAACAAGCTACATTTACCACCACCAGTAAATTCTCATTCTGTGGGAAACACAGTCAGCTGGTGGGACCAGTGGCGTAATTTCATCAGAGGGGCCATTCCAGCACCTCTTGGGGGCGCTCTGTACACATAAATGACCCAAACGAACAAAACTGGACAATATTGCCTGGTCAGTGTTGGGTGTTGGTTGAATTCCCAGAGCCATCACTGGTCAGGAGACCAAGACAGCACAACTGGCCGCATCTTCCAGCACCTCTGTCGCCCAGTACGGCACTAACCAAAGAGGTCTGCTTCCCACCTCAGGCAGAGCTGGTGGCCGGTGCTCTCCTGTAAGCGTGCCGAGCCATCCAGTGGCGCCTGTGCTACACGTGTGTCGGAGGAAATACACGCTAGGAAATACACGCTAGGCTTCCCACTCCTAGCGGTGTGTGATGGGGGAGAATTAGTTGTTGGGAGAATTGTTCAGGTCACTTGTTTGTTTTGCTTTTCAAATCTTTCTTAGGGAAACAGCAGTGGCATCAGAGGAGCTGGGTAAAAAAACCTACCGCAAGTTGCTCAGTGGAGACAGCGATACTTTCACACTCTTGTCCTGTATCCGTAGGGGGTTGGTGTGGTAGTACTTTACCATGATGTCTGCGTCACGCCAATCTACCATCTCTATAAGTGCCTGGAGACACACACGTGTTTTAAAATCACATTTGTTCTTTAAGCTGACGTTTGTGAAATATGATAAAAATGCTTTTTGCCTTTGATGTTTCAGAATATTATTGTGAGAAAGTATACCCAGTTTTTCAGTTTGCAAAACACTATACGGCATCAAGTCCTTATCAAGTCCCCCCCCCCTCCCCCGTTCCTCAATTCTGCAGACATGCAGTCTGCTGTGGTGGACCTGCCTTGTCTTCAGTGAACTTTGAGTGCCGAATATCTCCAAATAGGGTGGCAAGCTCCAGCACCTCCTCCTGCATCTCCTTCCCCGGGGGCAGGCGGGAGAAGCACACCACCGACTGGATCGACATCTTCGGACGCTTCGGCCCAGGTTCATATCCCTCTGGGGGCTGTCAATCACATGGGCGAACGAATGAGCATAGCTGTACAAGCACAGAAGCCCCGCCCTCGGTCATGAACTCATTTCATGTCACGTTATTATTCTATAAACCGATGCAGGACGATGTTACTTTTAGAGTTTCAAAACGTTCATTTAACACCCTCCCATCACCCAACACATGACAGGCTTGGAGTCCGAACAAACACATGGGTGTGTGTGTGTGTGTGTGTGTGGACATACTCCACTGCCCCCACACAATGATTTTCACTGATTTCTAACATCTTTGAAAAGTGAAAACTGTTAAGTGGTTCCACGTACATGAATAACCTCCACGGTCGGGGACAGGAACAGGCTGACTCTGTGGCCCTTGATAAAGGCAGGTTTGGTCTGGTAGTGAGTCACCATGTCCTTCGCTTCAGTGTGAGAGCTAAACTCCAAAAAGCCCTGCAACATAGCCGAGATGTACTCACAGATCCAAGGAGCACCATAAACCACCAACAGCAGTAAAATGCACTTCTCTGGACAACTATTCGTTTCATGCACTAACCAAAGGAATTTTATTTATGTAAAAAAATATATTAAAAAGCCATCATACGGTAAATCAATAGAAATGTATTATGTTTGAGTTCGCGACGTGTGTTCTAGAATGTTTGCTTTGCCCATCATTACCTTGAAAGGGAAGATGAGATGCTTTACGATGGTCCCGAAGGGCTTACCCAGGGCGAGCATGTCGGCCACTGCTACACAGCCCATGGGGTATTTGGCAACCACCACCCTTGTGAAGGGCTGGCGTCAACGCCGGCCCAAAACCAGGAAGCACAGTGTTGAGTTTAAGGGCACCAGTGGTGAATAACTCAAATTCACTATCAAGATCTAGAATTTATTTGAAAAAATTATAACATCAATACACATATACGTGTGTTTCACCTTATAATGAGGAAAGAAACGGTCGGAAGGCGAGGACATAGACGGGTCTGTAAGTAGAAATAAGAGACAGATGTTACATATTCCTGGCATGTTGTCATATTGGCAGTGTTCCTGCACTGATGATCTGATGGAACATTCCGGTGACGCTGTCCAGTGGACATGAAAGTGGACATGGTATACAATGTGCTACACACATACAAATTCAAAAGTGCATGCAAATAATCTGATGTAAAAGAAAACCCTGATTGGTGCTGCTAACTGGACCCAGGCTTTGTAATGACCTGAGCCGAAGCTGCCACCTAAAGTTGGCCAGAGTCACTCAGCAGAACCAACACGGATGTTAGAATGAGAGCTGGGCACTGTAATGGAGATGTCCGGTACCTGTGCTCCTCTCCGAGCTGTAGGACCTTTTGCTGGTCTGAGAGGAGCGGGAGGTGCGGCGGTACGCGTAGGAGTCGTCTTCAGAGTACGGGCTGCAGCTGGAGGAGAACGGTCACATGATCAGCGAGCCACTTCTTCACTTCTGAACATCACCACAAATGAAAACTGATACCTAGTAATGCCCCCCCGAAAGAAGTAAGCAGTGAGCACCAGTTCTGACCTCAAGTCCTGTAAACAGAAACTTACAAACGTATGAAATCTCTTCGTGCTTCTGAGTGGCGAATGCCCCGGAGGTGAGCAATCCACGCCTGTTGATCACAAAACGGCATCTGATTAAATCCTACATGTTTATGCTACTGAAATCATTAAGGAAACCCAAGAACACGTCACTTTAGCAAAAATAATTTAAGTTGAAGGAAGACAAGTGGTTACAGTTGATATCTGAAATGTTTCACACTTCTTTCAATAACAATTAACTTTTAAAAAATAATTAAGCAATTTAAAAAATACATTCTTTAACCAGAGACATCTGGCTCATAAATAAAACATTCAAGAGTATCTCGGATATACATGAATAGAATTATTGTGATTTCTACCTTGGGTCCATTGATTTTAGCCTTGCAGATGAGACAAACATGGGGAAAATCAGTAGGGGTTTTATCAAACTCCATATCGAGCCCCAGATCATCCCCACTCTGCCTCTCTCGGGATGACTTCCTGTGTCTGGAGTCCCTCTTCCCTCCTGTTCCCGGCCGCTCTGTCTTCTTATAACCATCCCCTTTCCCATGATGCTCGTGGTCAGGGTTGGAGGCATGGCTCTCTGGACGTCGCGACGAACTGGAGGAGGGAGGACTCGGCTTTCTGTCTTTACTTTTCTCGGAAGACGGCTCCTGATTGGCCCGTTTAGTCTCCACCTCGGGCTGACCGGCTGCAGCCC
The DNA here is from genome assembly GCA_020368025.1 of Brachyhypopomus occidentalis. Classification (NCBI taxonomy): domain Eukaryota; kingdom Metazoa; phylum Chordata; class Actinopteri; order Gymnotiformes; family Hypopomidae; genus Brachyhypopomus; species Brachyhypopomus occidentalis. Next base: position 2,651,444 of record JAGXOD010000032.1, read on the forward strand.
GCGCCTTGTCTCTGTAGTCCGTGTCTGTGACAGCAGCCTCCTTCTCAGCCCGCTTAGCTTTCAGCTGCATGATGAGATAAGGCAACGTCTCCACGCTGATCTCACTCTCAGGGATTTGTGCCAGGGCCTCAACGTCCTCCGCAGAGAGACCCAGAGCAGCATATAAACTCTGGGCACTCATGGCTGACGAGACATCACCGGCACCTCCCTCCAAAGACTCCATTTTCAACAGCTTCCACAGGAGGCCAAGGTGGAGGGTGTATCCTCTCACAGCTGTTATCCCAGCACTATAAACAGGATTGGATAATAAAAAACTGTGACACTCGCCTTTGCGATACCTATATCACAGAAGGATGCAAGATGCAAATATGCTCTCTATCAAAATCACTAAATGTTTGTGTGTACGTGTTGGGAGCATTCTGACCAATCCGATTCTCTCTCAATAATCATAGTTTGGGTCATATTACAGAGCTATAATTTATTGGTAGATACATTAGAATAAGACTGAAGCGTCTGCATTGTAATGGGGTGCTGCATCAACTGACCTAAAGGCAACACTTCTCTGTGTGAAAGTTTTGTAATACTGATTATTCTCCTGACCTTCCACACAAGCAGTGAAGGTACAGACTCCAACATATTACTTAGAAATACAACTGCTTTTCTTCCACAATGTGACAATTCAATCAATTAAAATTCTTTAACGCTTACATCAGCGTGTCAAGCAGGAACATGGACATGAACTACGCTCGGTAACTCTACATGATTTGTGTTTCCTGATGCAGACGTGGTACATTGATCTCTTCTAGTGATCATAAACAACGTCAGGAAACCGTTTCAGTGCCTCTGACCTCACACAGTAACAGTGACATTTGCCAGCCTATATTATCAATATCACTACAAGAGATCACGTGGACCTAATCTTACCTCAATACTTAGCCAGTCTGTAAACATTAGCGCTAGGTACTTAGGTGTACGGGTTGGGCCTACGGCGCTGGTAGTATTAGCATAGGTGGCGTTGCATTCAAAACACAGGTAAACTAGCCACCTAGCTGGCAAACGTTAGCTATCCATGTTACCATTTTTCGTACAAATGCCTTGAGGACTCCTAAGTAAAAACAATACTGTTGTGCGGCGGGCTGTTATTTCACAAAGGCATAACAACACTCTGCATTGTGTTAACAACCAAACACGGTTATTTTTACTACATTGATCACTACCATGAGCTGGCTAACTCAGCCAGGTAGTTAATTCAAGATTATTTGAAAGTTATCCGGTTGTGAGATAGTTAGCTACTTGGCTAGTCAGGCACTAGGCCCCGAAAAAAACAGCGTTGGATCGTAAAGTTATAACCGGCTGTGATTAGCTAGCTAGTTTATTAGCCAATGATATAACGTTAACTGTCTCGTTTCAGAAAATGCAATTTGAAGATATTATCAAAGTATGGATGTGGCTCCATATAACCGCTGCACATGCATGCAAACGATACATAGTTAAAATAAAGGAAACTACGTTTGGCAGCATGACTCGTGTGATCTTCGCTGGTTAAGCTAGCAGCTTAGCTAGATAGCGTTACCACTATTGATGCTACAGCTCCCCGTATTGTAAATAAGTAAGGAATTTTTAGGTAAACTGCATATGTATAAAAGACTGTGAACGTTTTCGTCAGCATAATTACCCAAAAACGTTGGACGAATTTCTCTTCTTGACGTAGAAAACAATGTTAACAGGAACCAAATTCTTATCTCGCCATTTTGTGTCAACAGTGGGCTGGACTGCCTCCCGAAAAAACCCTCACAGCCTATAACCAGAGACCAGCGTTAAAAACCTCAGCACCTTAACTGACTTCACTCAGTATCAACCAATAATTGATTTTAGGTAGGCAATTTTTTTTATTTTAAAATAATTTATTTATTTATATTTGTACATATAATAAACCCAGTCACAGAGCCAACATTAACCGGTTAATCTAAACTGTGAAAATTTTTTTACCAAAGTTCAAGAATTTCGTTTACAAGTCGAGAACGACAACATTAGACGGCACACAAAGAAATGAACCTTTTATGTGTCTACCGTACAGTTAAGAATCTGGTTTAAATGTGTATTCATCAATACAGTATTCAAGAAGTACCACCACCTCTAGCGGTTAGGTAGGCGAATACAACAACACGAACGTACGAACAAGTCCTCCGTTCCTTCTCCGCCCATGAACACAAAGGTCTACGGCGACCAGCCTAGTTAAAATGCAATTTTCTATCATTACCAAAGTTGTCATGACTTCTCTTCCGAGCGAGGAAGCAGACTGTTTATTCATAATACTTCGCCTTAATGTTGCTGGTTGCTGGCTGTTATCTCAGGGTGTGAGTGCTGGCATGCAGAAGCCCCAATAAATAATAAACGAACTGATTTGTTCCACTTGTAAAATGCAATTATGTATGTAATTCTGCGCCCAACTTCATTGCCTGCCATGTAATTAATCTTTCAATTTTGGAGAAGCACTTCCAGTGTTAACTGGAAGTTTTTTTATTGTATTTATTTTTTCCAATTTAAATTGTTTTTTTTGTGCACAATACAAGCACCTGCATGGTTCTTGATGGATTCCAACTTGTTTTCTTATCCAAAAAGAAATTTATAAAGTAACTGACAAGAGATGGCTGTAAACACAAAACACGATTCTGTAGATTTTCACCAGGTTTCCTCAGGCACCTGATACACACGCACTGATAACATTGCTAAAATAATACATAGTCTTTTGTTTGTACATAATATACAGTATATAATAGATGATAGAAGTGAAAGGAACAAGGAACATGAAAAGATCCAGTGACATCAGAAACCAAGTACACAAAAAGCTCAAGAAATTTCCAAGGCCAGGAGAAAATATATAAACATCTGAAATAACAGCATTCTCTTTGCTTTTACTTAACATAGCATTCTCAAATTCTCCAGGTTGTAATGATGTCTTAAATTCTTTAGTTTTATCTAAAACATTCATTACTCCACAAAATACAATACATAACATGTAGATATATAGTTATTTACTAGTGGGGGAGTTCACAAAAAAGTCTGAAAATTTCATACAGTGAGGAAAATAAGTATTTGAACACCCTGCGACTTTGCAAGTTCTTCCAACTTAGAATTCATGGAGGGGTCTGAAATTTTCATCTTAGGTGAATGTCCACTGTGAGAGACATAATTTTAAAAAAATCCGGAAATCACAATGTATGATTTTTTTAAATAATTTATTTGTGTTACTGCTGCAAATAAGTATTTGAACACCTGCCAATCAACAAAGATTCTGGCCCTCAAATACCTGTTAGTCTGCCTCTAAAAAGTCCACCTCCACTCCACTTAGTATTCTAAATGAGAAGCACCTGTTTGAGGTCGTTAGCTGCACCTGTCCACCCCACACAATCAGTAAGACTCCAACTACTAACATGGCTAAGACCAAAGAGCTGTCCAAAGACACCAGAGACAAAATTGATTTCTAAGGTGGAGAACAAAGTCACAGGGTGTTCACGTACTTATTTTCCTCACTGTATCTGTCATGTAAAAATGTTTTTATAGATACATCGAGCATAATCCTTTTAAATTCTCATCCAAAATTCAGTAAAAAAGTTTGTTTCAATTTCAAATAAAAGGTACAAACAAAACAAATTAACAAACATACTCACAAAACACAAAAGCAAGTGTCCAAACCTGTTGTACTTGCAACAGGGCAAAACCTTTAGAACTTGGTTTGTGGAAGAGTGCTGGAACTATCGGTGATGGTATTGATTTGGACCTGTTGAGAGGACTGGTCTCGTATCTTCTGGACACTGTGCCACACACCATAGCAGAAATAGATCAGGAGGCCTAAACATGAGAGAACGAAAAGTGGAAAATAGCAGAGGGCTTTTTGTTTTGTTTTGATGATGCTGTTTGCTTCAGTCAAACATAACATGGTAAAAAAAGAAGTGCTACTACAAAAAATAGTACTGGATGCAATTAATTAAATTTTGTTTGTTTAATTAATGCAATTAAACAAACAAAATAACATAACTGGCTATTCATATAAATGATAAACGTCTGATAAACCCATTGGTTAGTTTTAAGTAATTGATTATAAAACCAAAAATCTTTGTATAAGGAGTATTAGACTGCTTTACCATCACAAGAACGGTTATGATGCGAATGTTAGAGAGGATGTGAAAAATATGGCTGTCAAGACTTTCAGTTCTCAATAAACCGAAGAAGTTCATCTTACCTATTGCCATCCATACTGCATAGCGGATCCAGGTTTCTCCTCCCAGTTGGACCATGAGATATATATTGACGAATGTGCTAAGTATAGGAAGCACTGGCAGAAGAGGAACCTGTAGGTAAGAGAATACAGCGTTTAGCATACAGACTATAAGATCTGCTTTCCAACTCCCCTGGATATTCTTTAATCCTTCCCAGATAAAATATTTTAAGATGACCCAATACCTCAGTACTTCTAGTGTACTATTAGAAATGCACTCAGTATAATCCCAAAGGGAATCTTTTGATGCCTTTCTCATGCCTTTTTTTCATTGTTTTTTGAACAAAAAACATTCAAGTTTTAAGATAAAATCCTGCAGTCAGAATTATTGATCAGGTAGAATATGTCAAGAAATTAAAGCAGTGGGAAATAATTACAGTTGATGCTCCTTCTATATCTTTGGTTAGACTCATAAATTATTTAAATGCAACCAGGTTTTTCAGATGCAAGGAACTTTATGGTAAGCTCAACATGCACACCACAGAGAATGTAAATCCCATTATCAAGTTCTCTTCGGAGCTTGAGAAGAGATAATAGGACAAATGACACAGAGAACATCTGATCCTAGATCATTAATCTCTGAATAACTTTGGATAATCGATGAAAAGAATTCACTGCAACCATGTTGAGCAAATGCCAACACATAGTCTCTCACCATGAAGGAAGCTTTGGTGCTGCTCTGCGGCTGTCTCCAGATGACGATGACGGTGATGACCATACAGAGCAGAGCTACCACGAGAATAAGAATAATCCACCACTCCCGTGCAAGAATGGACTCCATTCCAATAGTCAGAATCACACTCACAATCACCGACAGCACAACTGGACAAAAACACAGAAGACAATGTTGATGTTTTCTCACTCATGTCCTATGGTGGCGCTGGTGTAGGTGGAAGCATATTGTAATAAGCACCACTGAAGTCACCTTCTCATCTTCTATTGTCATGGTCAAGGTGCAAAAGTCCCAATCCACAATATGACCAAAATGGCTATTATTTTATGCACACATCATGCATGCATAATGCACACATTATGCCCGGTTCTAGGCATGTCTGCCATCACAGCCACCCTAGTGTCCACTAGAGTGTGTGTGTGTGTGCATGTGTTCTTACTGCATGTATGGGTTAAATGCAGAGGACAAATTCTGATATGGGTGAAAATCACAACAGGGCGATAAAATTGCTAACTTAACGTATCCAAAATGGAAAAAGATGCAAACAAAAAGGTTAATCCCCCACTATCTCTATTGCCTAAACATGGTGATTATCATGGCTCAAACGTTGGAGCTCAAGTCTGAATCATGAACCTGTCAGTTCCCAGTCTGGGTCACAGACAGTGCAACACAAGTCTGAACTGGACAATTTCCACATTTTGTACTAGTATGTCACTCATAAGTGTTGTGGAATAAGAGATTGGCAAATAAAAACATGACTTACTGATAAAAATGGTGAGTAATGACACAACTTTAGAGCTTTTAGGAGTAGGGGAAGAGGGCGGGCGCAAAAGACTCCACTTCTGTTTCACATCGTGGTCCTCTGGATTTGCTTCATATCTGCATGGACACAAAGGAGCACACAGCTGCTCAATTCGGATTTTTGATTTGGTATTTTTAATGTATTCTGCACTCATACTAATACTAATTGTCTCAAAATGTTTATTTTTGAATATTCAAATTTGATGGGTCACTTTTCTAAACCCAGACAAAGCCTAAATTTAAACTAAATATGATTTTCGATGTTGTATCACCATCTGAAATTAAGTGAGGCTTAATCCCTGTACTGTACAAGAAACTGGCTCAGTTAGAGCAATGTGCTAGCCACACCACGGTCATTTGTCAAATGCTGTGAATGTAACTGTACAAACAGTTTGGTCACTTATATTTTCCAATGAGAGGTGTACCTGAGGATGAGGATACAGATAGCAACCAAAGTGTAGGCAAACAGGGTCCCGATGGACATCATATCCACCAGGGCCTTCAGGTCAAACACCAGGGCCATGATAGCTGGAAAACATAACAGTTTTCTTATTAAGGAAATTCCATACAATATGTTTAATAGTGAGCTCCCTTAGTTTCACTCTAACTGGACATTCTTGTTTTTCATCTTAAAACATTGAATTAACCAGAAAATCCAACCTCCCCCCCCCACAATATGGTGGACGTTATGAAGGTCTCCAGTTGTGTTTTCCAGTATGTTACCTGCCACTACTCCCGAAGAGATTGTAGCTATTACAGGACTCTGCCTGGAGCTCATGTTACTCAGGGGTTTGAAGAGCAGTCCATCTCGGGCCATGGCAAACAGGACGCGGGGCATAGGGAACATAGATCCCAACAGACTGCCACAAACACAAAACAGTCAGAATGAATACGATCACAGATACACATTCTACAGAGGTTCTCAGTCTCCCTCCTTAGGCCATGTGCATCTTCGGTGCATTACATGCTTTGGTGGGTTACATGTTCTGACACAACTGATTCAACGCATGAACTGCTTGACCATTAGCTCATGAGTGATGTATTAGAGCAGGGAGAACATTAAACTGTGTTGTGAAATTATTCTCTGATCACTCACACACTGCCTATATACAGTCTGTATATATATATATATCCCTGAAAACCCAGCCGCAGAGGAAGAAGGGGTCTTGCTAGGGAAGCCATTGAGAGACCAACAGTCACTTTGAAGGCGCTAATGAGTTGACTGGTATGACTGGGAGTAGAATAAAGGTACACCAGTCAGTAATACCAAAAGCTTTGCATACACCTAACCTATATGGGAAGATATCTAGAAATATCACTCAACCAGCCTGAACAACCTGAAGCAAATATCCTATGCCAGAATGAATGGGCAAACAATGTGCAAAGAGGGTAGAAACGCACTGAAACTTGCTTAAAGCTATTATTGCTTATCCAGAGATGGGCACTTGAAATTCGTCCCTAGTGACTCTCAACTCCAACTCGTCCAAAATAACTCATGAACAATAAGAGTCGGTCCGTTATCCAGGCACTGTGAGAGAGTTATAGAAATAAATATTTTCTTTTTGTTTATAAAATATTTTCTTTGTCGTTCATTAACCGTAATACTGAAATGTTCAATTAATCATGATATTGGTTTGAGTTCATATCGTCCAGCACTATAAAATAGTTATTTTCCAACTCCTGTCCCTAAGATTATTCAGGTATTGATTTGAGACTTGATTTGGACTCTAGCCAAAAGACTCGTGACTTGACTTGGACTCCAAGTTAAAGGCTCAGGACTTGACTTAGACTCTAGCCTAAAGACTTGTGACTTGTCTTGGACTTGTATTTGCGACTTGTGAAAATTTATTTGATCTGGGTTCTATCAAGAGTACTATTCTGAAGGGCTTGAATACTTATGGAATTACAGCATTTTCCTGTTTTTTTTAGATATCTACTAACTAAAGTAAGCCTAAACCTATTTGGAGTGGACTGAAAAATCTGTTATGGCTTCATTTGATGTGGACTTGAGTGTCCTAACCACTGCTATCACAAAATCAGCTTTACGCATCCTTATTAGTAAATGTTTAACTCTTGTTCCATTGCATATTTATCCATGCAGTTTGATATCCTGTTTTTACGGCTTTCCTGTGAACATCTCACTGCACCTTTCATGCTATCCAACACTTTGCAACACACAACACATTTGGCTTTATGGTGCCCTCATTACCAAACGCATCAGACCCCATTTGTATTGCAAGACAATTAGGCTGTGTTTTATGGTGTGCCATTATGGGCACTTTACCTGGTGGACAGGGCACACAGGGAGCCCACGGCGACGACATATTTGGCTGGCGCCCAGCCCACGTAGGTGAAGGCAACTGGTAGAGGGCTCTGCGTGCTCAGCTGGTAGTAGGGCATCATGAGGGTGAGGGCAGCCGACACTCCAAAGTAAGCCAGGAAGCAGATCAGGAGCGAGGCTACGATTCCCACGGGGATCGACTTCTGGGGGTTCTTAACCTCCTCACCTTGGTATCATACAGAAATGTCATTGTAAAATCGGGGCCAACTCTGAATGCTGCCCCTGGTCTTTAGTCAGTGACATGTTTAGGATGCTGTTAAGTCAGCAAATGTCCATCAATGAGTTTACTCAACAATGCTAATGTTAGTAGAAAAAGGTTTAGACCCTAGTAGGGGCTAACCGGCCAGTTAACATTACATAAATAATATCATGCTAATTGTCTGAAGTGTGCTTACAGAGCTTTAACAATAAGCACACTTCAGACATATTTTTATCATGAGCATTTAAGGTGAGCATTTAAGATGCACTTGTACTGTATCTCGTTTAGGTAAATTAGCAGCCAAAAATGAACAGTGTCAGAAGAGCTGATGTACCTGTGGTGGCGATACAGTCAAATCCCACAAATGCGTAGAAGCAAGTAGCTGCTCCCGCCAACGTTCCCTCAAACCCGAAAGGGAAGAATCCTCCATTTCCGTAATTTACATTAGTAAGGTTTGTATCTGAGCCATTTCTATTGTTGCACAAGAGTATGAGGAACATCAATGTCAAAAGACCTGTCTGAGGTAGTAGGTCTTGCTTGCCTTTAACTATACTTGAGGTGAAATGGCAACTTACACAGATAGTGAAGAGTTGATGATGTCCTCCTCGGTTAGTTGCCAGTTTCCAATGTCACCCTTAATGAATCCAGCAACAATGACAAACAGCAACACAACTACATTTATAGCAGTGAATATCTTGTTCACTATTGCTGATTCCTTCACTCCAAAAGCAAGGATACCTGAGGACCACAGAAATAACAAATATCACCATGCTCTAAATTATATCCAATAAAAATATGTCCACAAGGAAGTCACATGTGTACATTTAACCATTTAATATAATTTTAATAATAAGAACAATATCATATTCTAGACCCAAAAAAAAACCCTTGTTGCGAATATACCATTTATAATGTACCATGCATATACAGTATGGGCTACTTAACATTTGCTATCTGATAGAACTCGCCTGCTAAGAGCATAATAAGGGCAGCTGCAAAAAAATCGGGGTAAGCAGCAATTCCAGGCAAATCCATGCGTGCATGTTCGCTCAGATAATTAGCAATGACGTTCCCGATTAGATCATCAAAGGTGCCACTCCATGCCCTGGCGACACTGGAGGTACCTGTGAGAGACACATTATAGCACATCGTAAATCATTCAAAGTAATTGCACACAGATCAGTTCCTACACCAGTTCCTATTGCTGCATGTTGATGCTATGACGCTGAGGTTTATGTGCGTTGTGCAATAATTCAGCCCTGCCACCTTATGAAACAACCAACTATGTGTGAGCTTTGGCCACTGACTCGTTTAGCTAAGCAAGAAATCAACTGATAATACAGCTAATGCAAATACTCACTGCCTTAATTAACTTATTGGGCAATAAAATGACAAAAGACCTGATGTAAATTGTGGTTTTACATCTCTATCAATGGTGTATACAGAATAATGCTGGTGTATGGATGTAGAAATGTTACAAAACTTGATAACTTGAAGGACCTGATCTGAGAACTTGCGAAACATAATCAGAACTCGTAGTTCTGATGTGAGAACTTGTAGAATAAAAATTTCAAGATCAATATTAAAAATTCACTTGCAGAAAATGTACACCAATTAATTTTTGGCTATACAACCACAAAATCGAGCTCAACATCTCAAGTGGGCAGCACAACTTCAAATCTGCGTGCCTCCACTTTTGCAACAATATCTCTCAGAAGCACTTATAAAAAGTGAAGTGGGCGGGGCAGTGGGGGATGGGTCATTAACCGTGACTCATCAAAAGTGCTTATAAAAAAATGATAGCAATGATAGCACTCATTTTATGCGCACTGGTATGCTAATACTGCAAACATGGCAAATGGTATTAAATATTATCAATATTAAAATATGGAGAAAGTCACTTGATGTTGTTATGACATTATCTTAGTGTCGCTGGCAAGCCAATGCTATCAAACCAGTGCTATGATTTTTTTATAAGCACTTTTGATGAGTCACGGTTAATGACCCATCCCCCACTGCCCCGCCCACTTCTGATTCCCTACAAGTGCACAAATCAGTTTTGCAATAAGTGTACCAAGATATTGTTGCAAAAGTGGAGGCGCACAGATTTGGAGTTCTGCTGTCAACTTGAGAGGTTAAGCTCGTATTTGTGGTTGTAAAGCCAAAAATGAATTTGTGTACATTTTTTATATTCACGTTCAGATTTTATTCTACAAGTCCTCGTGTCAAAAATGCGAGTTCAAATTTTATTTTGCAAGTTCTCACATGAAAAATACAAGTAGAAATTTTATTCTACAAGTTTTCACATTAAAAAAATACAAGTCCAGATTTTCTTCCACAAGTTCTCGGATCAGGTCCTACAACATTTCTACCTCCATAACCAATTCATACAGCAGAGCTCTAGCAGTCACATTGTCAACAGGAATGTGCAGCACTGGTAGTTAGAACCTGTTGGTTTAAGTATGGAAAAAGAAACAAGGAACATGTGCACGTGGGTGTGTCAAAATGTCGGTGATGGTGAGCGAGGGAAGGGCGAAGGGTTCGTGCGTGTTTGTGTGGGCGTCTCTGTCGGTCAATGGGACCGGCTCACCATGACAGTTGGTCTTATGAACAAAGGATAAGATTAGTCCTGAAATTAATTGCCTGACCTCATTACGCTTTTCTTACTGGGGTGCAGACCTGGAACACTTATGGTGCGATACTATTGGCCATTGTACGAAGTCTCAACTTATAAATCAAGCATTGTATCTAATGAAATGAAAAGAATTTGCCATTACTAAATTATTATTTACCTATGACATAGGACAGCAGAAGGTTCCAGCCTGTGATGAAGGCCCACACTTCTCCCACAGTGACATAGCTGTAGAGGTATGCTGACCCTGTCTTGGGTACACGGGCGCCAAACTCAGCATAGCACAGCCCCGCAAAGACAGAAGCCACGGCCGCAATGAAGAAGCAGATGATGATACTTGGACCTGCCACAGTTCGGGCCACCTCGCCGGACAGGACATAGACGCCAGCTCCTAGAGTGCTGCCCACCCCCAGGGCCACAAGGTCCAGGGTGGTCAGACACCGCCTGAAGTGGGACTGCTCCCCATCTGGCTCCAGGGGCTTCCGCCGGGACAAGCTCTTTATGAAGGTCAGCACCTTGGCAGAGGACATCTGGGATGGCCAGAAAAAGCCAGACGCAAAGGAAAAAATGGATGGAGAGTTTTACCCCCCCCCCCACCCCTTTCTGTATTTGTGACTTTCTGCCTTTCTTTGTGTCTTTTCCACTCTTTATCTCTGTTTTAGATTATGATTATTACAACAGATTACTCAAATCAAGCCAGAATGATCATTCATTTGGTGTCAAGTTATGATAATTCATCCCTCCGTTCACACCTTATACAAATACGAAACACTGATAAATATTTAATGGATTAATGATTGACATCTCTTCACACTATAAGTTTTTTATGAATCACCTACTATTATTGAAGCTAAATGCATACCTTACAATAACTTTAAATAACACCATTCCCTTATAATTTTGGAAGACTTTGTCATGTTGTTCTACTGCTCATTCAAACCAAATGCTCAAAACCAGCAAACTTAGTTCAAATGTCTCATTCCACATGTTTGATAAAATGATCACAAGAGGTGAGTTAGGTCCTATGTTTAGTCAGCAACATGTACTTATGACATTTTGATGGGTTTACACTTTTCTGAACATAATCACGATACTTTTAATTATTCCAGTATGTTTAAACCTATATCAATTCATTATATCATTGACTTAAATATGACTTGAGTCAGCTGAAAATTTTAATTGAACTTAAATTGAGAAATTCTGCAATGTAAATGCATGATTACATGTTAATTCTGCTCACATGAATTGCACCTTGAATTCAAATATCGTTTGGATAAAAGCCTCTAGTGCCATTTTTCACATAAGAAGTACAGCTCTAAACCAGCTTAATACAAAGAGTTCTCAGTATTGAATCAACGCCTACAGTGATGAACGTGAGTATGGAATTAATGCAAAAAGTGTAATTTAAATACAGCTGTAACGATAAAAACAAATGTAAACGTTCACTGAAATCTCCAGAACTTACCTTGCTTGAATTGTTCTTTGTTCTAGATTACTCAGACTTCTACTTGAACTATTGTACTAGTGACATTTCAGTAATCCACTAATTGAACCAGATGTACCAATGAAATCATCCGCATGTTTTGCTGTGGCTGGTGAAGTTGATATCTCTTGCCTGAATGCTGAGATTGCAAGGTGTGGCAGTGAAGTGTATCTGCGTGTGTGCGCTGTCTCAGGTCTCTCGACCACAGTCCATATTGCGGGGCCCCTCCTGGCTTTGCTCACGTGTTCGAAACGTTCACATGTCACTTTTGACAGATTCTGTTACATTTAGGAAAGTGGTGCGATTTCTGAGAATGAACAAGATTTTGTGTTTTCAGGCATTCTGGACACATTTCCCCGATTCAGCTAGATTGTCCGTACGAAGGTCTGAACGTGTGGGAATGACTGGGTTTCAGAAACCACAAGCTCTTCGAAACCAGCAACCTTAATCTGACCATCACGTTTATCAGATTCAAATGTTGGGGGGGCACATGACTGTGAGATCCCACTTCAGTGTGTTGGATCACACCAGCAAGTTCCCAGAGAGAAGGTTGAGAGCTTGGCAGAGTATGTCTGTAGAAGGCTTTTAAGAGATCAGTTATTATATAATGTTTATGGAAAAGTGAGTAAGGTTTGTATCTGAGTAACATTACTTGTAAATGTCATGTTATACTTATATATACATTATATATCTCATAAAACATATATATACTTATTTTTACACTCTACTTAACTTAAAATGTAATAAATACAATAATGCAAGCATAAGCAGGTTTACCTGAAGAATGAGTTATTATTGATAAGGAGCTGATTATCAGGCCTGATAGGACATTAGTTACAGGCATAGATAAAACACAACAAAATACCATGAGATATATGATCCTGTGCTGACTCCATATTTGTTATCACAAGTGCCAACTTCCAGAGCCATATCTGTGAATTTGCATATATAATTGGCAAGCAAGTGTAGTTTGAAAATCACAATAAACAAGCTTTTCCAACTGGGGATGCTTTCTACAGTCAAAGCTATAAGTGCCTATCAGCTTTAATTAAACAATTACTTATTCTTCATGATTTTGCTATTAAACTAGATTAAACTGTATTTCCAATGGTGATTCACCATTGGCACTACAATTTAGTCCAAGACCAGGCTTAATCCATGTTGTGGACTGCCTCTTCAAGGTATAATCCAGAAGTCCTAGTGAACAGGTCTTCTCTGATCTTGGAAATGAAGGCTCACAGCTGAATGACTCCCATTAATCATTAGTGATTCATCTGTTTTTGGGTGCAATGAGGAAGAAGGATTGACCTTGTCATTGAATTGCACTGAGCTGTGTGTGTGTGTGTGTGTGTGTGTGTGTGTGAGGCGGGGGTGGGGGGTGATTCCAATTATTTGCTGAATGAGACAAACCTAATACTCATTAAATGAACACAGCAGAACAAAGGTCAAACTACTTATTGCGTAAATTATAGTTCTTTAACAATTATTCATTACCTCCTTCCACAATGTTTTTTCCACACTACCTCCAAAGTTTTTGATGCACTTTTTACTTTCACAGACATAAAAAGGTAACACTGGCATATCACCAATCCTTTTTCCTGGAATGTTAGCCCCGTAATCTGTTTCCTTTTCATATGCCTCTGCTTCACCAGTTATCAGGCTGATCTTCAAGATTATCCTCTGACTGTGCACTAACACCTCTGATATCACAAATGGACAATAACTGACAGAAGGACCCTCCCAGAGAACTTCATTCTGGCACATTTCCACATTACACATTTCCACACACTGCAAAACAGGTGCGGGGTGTGATTGTCAGATTTGACAATCTTTACTGTATGTGTTCAACACAGTACTGCTCAGAGGTGTGAATGTATTGTGTTGTATTTTGCACCAACAGAGGTGATTCTTAAAAGCAGACATCCTTTGCCCTCTTTGCGTTCTGTCAGTCTGCTTCATGAGGGAAACACCTTGGTCATTTCTTGGTCAGTTCCCACATATACTCAGAACTTACTGCTTACTTACTGTTCTCAATGGAAACTACTTCTATATAAGAAACATTTGGGAAATCATCAGTACTGAAGCTGTAGCTGTAAGTGGACAAACAAGCAGGAAGTGCGTGTGCATTTCAAATGTACTGGAATTCCGCTGTAATGTCTACACAAATGTGTTGGAGATAAATTACTTATGAGCAGCACTGTAAAACATGCACTCGTGCTGTTAAGTGATGTTTAATTAAAGGTTGAAATGATGTTTCATGGAGTAAATATGATGATGCGGGTCACTTGGCCCTCTGAGAGATATTCTATAACTATATTCTGCTTGTGGCTGTTACACAGATAATTTAGACAGATGAAACAACACACACACTCCATTCACTGATTCACTGATTAACTAATTTCTATATTTTAGAATCTATTACTCTAAGAGAAAAGAAGCAAAATAGATGTAAAGGAGAAAGAAAAGAAAATATAACTGCATGCAGCGCTTGCGGGGTCCAAATCCCCACGTGTGTCTATGTTTAAAAAAGAGAGAGAGAGAGAACTTATTCACTTCAGTCACAGAGGTATATGTCAGCGTCTGTATGCACACGTACCTCTGTGTGTGTGTATCTGGGTCACTCTATACTGGTTAGAATATGACTAGTCACTGAGGTATGGGTATGTATGGGTAGGGCAGTGTGTACGTGATCCATATATGTAGGCATGTGCGTGTGGCAGGGTGTATAAGAGATAGAGAAAAGGAAAAAAAAATGTAAACAATTTAAACAGACAAAAACACTGATTTATTGATTCATTTTTATATTTTAGAATATTTAGCACTTATATAATCTAATACTCAAGAAGAAAAGAGATATAAAGGAGAAAGAAAAGAAAATATCACCACATACAGCGCTTACGGGGTCCAAGTCCCTGCATGGGCACCTACATGCACGTCTGACACGACGGAATACATAACGAAAACATGAACAAGGTGCGTGCACAGTTTTGGAGTACGTACACATTCACAGCAACGTCCACCGAGAGTTTGCAGAAGGTCTGGTACAACATGCATAAGTATATAGAGAGAGATGATGATTAGTTACTAAGGTATGGGTGGGCAATGTAGGGCAGTGTTTCAAAGAACTTTATAGGCAGGTGTGTGTGTGTGTCTATGTTTAAAAGAGAGAGAGAGAGAGAGAACTTATTCACTTCAGTCACAGAGGTATATGTCAGCGTCTGTATGCACACGTACCTCTGTGTGTGTGTATCTGGGTCACTCTATACTGGTTAGAATATGACTAGTCACTGAGGTATGGGTATGTACGGGTAGGGCAGTGTGTACGTGAACCATGTATGTGTGATGTGTGTGTGGAGCAGTGTTTAGTTGACCCGTACATTTAGGCATGCGTGTTTGCCTAGTACTCAAACTATGACTGAGATGCATACACATATGCATGTGTGTGTGTCTGAGAGAAAAGAAGCCAAATATCAGTTTGTCGTACATCAGTTAGTCACTGATGTATGTAAGCATGTGTGTGTGGCAGGCTGTATAAGAGAGAGAGAAAGAGAGACAATTTAAACAATTTAAACAGATGAAAACTCACACATACTCTGCCATCCATTGATTCATTGATTAATTCATTTATATATTTTAGAATATAGAATTGTAGTACTCAAGAGAAAAAGAAGCAAAATAAATCTAAAGTAAAAAGAAACTGTATTAGTTATTGATGTTCATTATTGTATGGTATGTAAAATGTACTGTGGCCATGTCTTCTTTTAACATGTTTAAATGGCGCCACTGCGTGGTAGAGTATGGAAACTGTATGGACTGTAGCCTATATTTTTTACCCTTTTTATTAACCATGAAATAACGTAAAGGTTACAAAAAATCGAATAGAGAGTCTACAGCAAATAGCCAATAGAGAGGCTACAGCAAAGATGAAATAGCAAACATATACAACACACAGAAGTGCAGAAATCCAAAAGCATGAACAACTGCTGACAAAATACTAAATAAAATAAAAATAATAAAAAAGAAAAAACTTAAATACAGGGAGTAGGTACTACACAATATACGTTTGGCAGGTGCTTGAAATGCCAAAATATTAGATTCCAGAAAAAAAGGAAAATAATGTATGCCCAGGTGTGAAAATAGAAGGGGTGTGTTTGAGTTTAAATCTAGACAGAAGAAGACGACACCTAGTGTTTACATGATTCGATCTGTAATGTATATTTATTACAAACACATTTACTAACTGCATTTATTAACAGCTAAGTCTGAACGATCAATCAATTTTATATTTTCAAACTTCACTTATTCTTTAGTTGGATCCCCATTAGATTCCTCAGAGTGGTCGCTAGTCTACCTCAGGGCCACAATCCAGGTAAGACGACCAATATTCAAATCTTACTGTATCAAAAACAAAAAATAACAAACCAAAACTCCAAAATAAGTCAAAATGCTCCAGGGTGGAGTCACCATTTTTGGTAACTGGTTTATAAGACCACCAAATATCCCTTGCTTGAAATCCAATTATATTTTTATTTGGCATGGGTCTCTCAAATATTTATTTGTTAAAAAATGTGAAAAAGTATGATTTATTTGGAATTATAAGAGTGCATCGGTGTCATTTGTGTGTGTGTATATCTTGTATGTCTTTGTGCGACTGCACATAGCTGTGTATATGCAGGCACATGCTTTTGTCATTTGTCAAATATGTTGTGCTGATGGTTATATCTTGCAAAAGACTGTGTTTAAAGGGAATTCAGACCGTGTCCTGTATTGCCTTCATACACGGCCTTCGCAGATGTACAGACGTAAACATTATTGCCATATACATCGTTTTCCTCTGCGCAGCTCTCACGGTACCATGAGTGGGACTGCCAACAGCACACCCAGTCCTCTTGGGTCGCTCTTATCACCATACAGTGGTTTTACGCAGCTTCTGTCCTGCTGTCCTCCTTGTACGCTTCCTCATACCAAGCTCAGGAGCATGTCTGGTGTGAGATGGATAGTTGTAGGAAGTCCAAATTGCTACTGTAACCATCCATCAGGAGGACATGGGGTCATGGGGTTTTTATTTAACTAACACTAAGCAACACTAAGCAGCTACAGTACCTCAGTTTATGCTGCAAGAGAGTAAGAGTCTGTTCATTCCTGTTGCTCGAGGACACTCACTTGTCTTGTCAAAGTCAAATGTATTTATATAGCGCTTTTTACAACACATGTTGTCACAAAGCAGCTTGTGGATTCCAATTCAAAATCCCTAAGATGCTCACTGTACCATGAATGCATACACCTGACATCTGATATCTTGATGTCAAGGTATCTAATTGTGTCATCTGTGTGAAATGGTGAAACCAATATTTCAACAATGTCTTTAAGTTCCATCCATCTGTCCATCTGTCCTCTAAAAGAAAATAAAAACAAGCACAAAAGTTGTTCATTTAGCTGTTCCTTCAAAAGAAAGAATGCTCTTAAAACACATTGGTCAAGGAAACATTTACCTAACAAATCAACACCAATACCTTCTCCATTCATTCACTGATTGGTTGTATGTAAGGGTCATTCAAGGAATTGATGACTGTCAGGGTAAGGTGGGGTTTACTATATATGGAGGCCCTCATAAAATTGTGAGAACAGATGTAGGAAAATGTGGCTTTTGAGCTGTAAATTAAACTGTATCACTGTGATGAAACAATTGAGTGCTGGTGTTGATATTGACAATATTGTAGCCATAAGCTAGCTTCAACTTACACTACAGCCACACGCTACGTTAGCTTCACACTTAAAGCAACGAGGAAACAAAACTGACATTTTGGCAGCCAAAGTAGGTTGTTCGTACATGGAAAAAATGTTGCCCGCCAGGTATATTATTTCGCACAGGGTTCATACACTTTTAAAGCACTTTCAATGCCCATTTTCAATATTTTTCAGCACCTTACAGCTGTAGTAAATGTTGTCACCGTGACATGTTTACATGTTATGTACAGAACATGTGTAAGCTTCTGCATAAAGCCTACAGCATATGTCATACTTTCTTATAATTACGAGATGTTGATTTGATAATTGCGACATACTATTTTCGTTTTACATTATATCTCATAAAAACATAAGATCTCGTAATAACGGAATTTGTTGATCATTCTTGGCAGTAATATGCTTCCGTACATATCTAGATCTTGAGCCTGTCAAAACATTGTTCATAAACATTTTGCTTTATTGGTAAGACTGCTTACACTTGCTTTATCACCCTTAGTTACGAGTGAAATTTACTGTCAAACTCACCATATGATCAGAGGTAGACATTCAGGTTCAGAAAGTAAAACTCCTTCCCAGGATTTTACTCAAGCTTGCTGGACTTTCTAATTAGTGCGAGCCAGGTAAAATTAGTGGAATCAACACAACCCAGGAAGCCTGAGCAAAATCTTGGTGAGGACTTTTACTTTCTGAACCTGGAATGTCCACTTCTGCATATGATTACTCCGACACACTGTATGCAACATACCGTAGCAACCTCAGAGCAATTAAAACTATTGTTGCATGACAATTGGTGTTGTAACAACAATGCATGTGAAGTTCCAGTCATATCTAATATCGAATAATAATATGTAGCATACTATACTATAAATAATAACATACACCGAAAACTCATACACACCGATAACATATACAATGAAAACCTAAAATAACAGAAAATACAGTAGCTGAAAACCCACATATCAGTTGTATGCACAACAATATCCAAAAATCTATTTACAATCTGTATATTTACGCTACGTGAAGCATATCCCCACAGTTCGATTTGAACAGTTTGTACTTGGATTTGGAACCACCGACTCATTTACTTGTATGATAGCCTATTTTGAGAAAAATCCGAAAGTGCTAGTTTTGATAGAAGCATGGAGTATACGTGGAGTATGTCCAAATAACATTATGCACGAACAACATAATTCAATATGTCAGTTTAGCCTACATAGTTGGTCATGGTAATCATCTATCCATTTCACGCACTGGCAAATAACAATGAAGAGCTTTGAAGAACAAATTAGATCTAAAACGTCCTTATTATAGCCAAATCAAGGGAATTCTTTACATTAATCTCGCAAACAAAATCTAATATTTTCTAATAAACGCTAATAAATGAACGAAACGATACCAGTGAATAGGAACATTGGCTAAGCTATTAACAAATTAATTGCCATGCAAATGATCGGAAGACTTTTTGAAGCGCACCGCGATTTTCACCCAACCTGCCACGTTTGGGGTTCGACATGGCGGCTTGTGCAGTACAGCTGGTGAGCATGATCTGGCTTCGCTCAAATTTGTTAGTATAGTTCCATCAAACACATAACAGGCACTGTAAAGTTCTGTTTCTTCGGCAGTTTACTTTCTGCTTGACACACCGAACTTGTACCTTCGTCTTTTGGTTTGATTATGCCCTAGAGTAATGCCATATTAAACAATCGTATCTCGTGCCCTCATCTTGACAGATTGATAAACGACTCAAGAGCAAACCACAGAAAAAAGAGGTATTGGTGGTGACCGTTATGAAGGAGCCGCTTGCTAAGCATCCATTACAAAATCGGTTTGTTCACACACGACTTCAAATAAGGCTTATATCAAACCCCGAGCCTTACGTGGAACACTCCTTTACATATCAATACGGTTATTTCTTTTATTTATTAATTTGTAATGGTAAACAGTACGTGTTTTGAAAGTTGTTTGTTTTGTTTAGATGGGCTCTGTGGTTCTACAAGAATGATAAGAGCAAAATGTGGCAGGACAATCTCAGACTAATTACCAAGTTTGACACTGTTGAGGACTTCTGGGGGTATGTTTGAAGTGTTTTCCATTATACTGTAGCTCTGAAAATTGAAAGATGGATTCAAAAATCAGTGTTTAAAGTTGTATAGGTGTCATTATCAGGGGCCTTACATGAAAGGCTCTGGAGCTTCTGCCTCTCTTCCCTCCAAAGCAATCTGAGGTGTATATAATCCACACACCTGATCACAGGGGCAAAACAAGAAAAGTCTAGGGATCAAACCCTCTGCTGACTAGCCAAAAAGGCTTGTTTACTTTTTTTCTTATCCATCTGAAGAATGTCCCTCCAAACATGGGTGGTATTTAGGCCAGTATTTGTTACTGATGGTTGGTGGTATTCTAATATAAGACTACTAATGTAGTGCACCACTAGGGAGGAGTGAAGCATATTTCCAGCTGTCTGACACCTGCTTGGGTGTTGAAAGGCACTCGTTTAATCTTTTTTTTGTTTTGTATTTTGCTCAAAGGTGTGTGTCAGAGTTGAGCTTTTGTGTGTATGTGGAAGAAAGAATGTATTTGTATTTGCTTGTATCAGCCTGTTCTTTGTTATGCTGCAGGTTGTTCAACAACATTCAGTCAGCCAGCAAGCTCTCATCAGGTTGTGACTATTCTGTGTTCAAGGTGAATGATTCGTATTGAATTTGGTTCCACTGTCAATTGTCCTGCACTTTGGCATGGCACTGGTGTGTTGGCGTCCCATAGCACGCTGCAGGAGTTGCGTGTCTGTGTGTGCTTGTGCACCTGCTGTAGTGCGTTATGAATAGCTTGTGTGGGTGTCCCTCTGCAGGATGGTATTGAGCCGATGTGGGAGGACAGGAGCAACAAGTGTGGCGGTCGCTGGCTGATCACCCTCTCCAAGCAACAGAGACACAGCGAGCTGGATCGATTCTGGCGGGAAACGGTCTGAAAGCGCGCGCGCACACACACTCGCAAAGAACTTGGAGGATGTTGAGACTGTAAGGTGTAATGTTCAGAGTTGATTTGTTGAGGTTTATTCACAGATGTTATCTGCATCCATTCACTTGATATATCAGTTTGGCTGTGGAAAGAAAAGATGTGGGTGGGAAGGTCAGCATAATGAATGTACTGAAATGTGTGAAAATCAGAATTGTTCGTTTGTAAATGTAAGAGTCGCCAAGCAGGTTGGAATGAATTCTCCTCTAGTCCCCTTAAGTCATTTGTAGTCATAGGCTGATGTTTTTAGAGAAACATTGCATGTTCAGTGAGGTGCATTCCAACGTGGTCTTGGTTCGCGTCTGTAAACCTTGAGGGTTGCTTTTCCAAAGGTTAGTCCTAAACCTAGACTAAAAGCTCCTTTTATCGGTAAACCCTTTAATGGTAAATCACCACTGTGATTGCTATTTACTTTAGCTGATGTCCCGGAAACCGCTCATAGTAAGCAGAAATGAACTATTTAGTGGGGGGGGCAGGACCCAAGAGGGACTCAAGAGGGACTCTTGCAGTTTATGAAAGTCCTAAATGAAATGTTGGAATTTGCACCTTCAGCACTTTAACTGTTATGAGTTTTGGTTTAAGCTGCCTTCTGTCATGTGACCCAGGGACTGCTAATCACTCTTGCAGCTGCTGTGTCTTATTGGGGAAGGCTTTGGCCCCTACAGCAGAGACGTCTGCGGAGCCGTTATTAATGTTCGTGCTAAGGGGGACAAAATTGCTGTATGGACCACCAACACGGAGAATGCTGAGGCTGTGACCCACATTGGGTGAGGGAGTGTCTGCTTTAGACTTCTGCCTGGGTTAAGGACATTTGTGTAGCACCAAGTCTCTTGCTATTTTTGATGTTTTTTTTTTTTTTTTATTAATATTATTTTAAATGCTGTCGAGCACTATCCAGGCAAGTTCAGATGACGTTAGATGTACTTCTGTTGTCACTTGTGTTGTGGCAGGCATTTGTCCGTCTTTACGCATCCTCTTGGACTCGTGGATTTCAGAGCCAGATGTGGGCCGTCAGCTATCCAGTTTGCTCTGAACAATAATGGTCATGGAAAAGGGATTTGTGCCTAGCAACCTAACGAAGCTAATTACCCATTAGACCAAAACTAACGAAGCTAATTGCCCATTAGACCAAACGGCGCAGGGTGTTTGCTGCACTCCAGGGCTGCTTGGATATGCTGCGGTTTGCCGAGCACGCCATCGGACTACCAGAGAACATTAAACCATTTTTGTAGTAGTCGGAAAAGCATCAAATTCAAATGAAAATCGGGCCGTTTTTGAGCAAAGTATTTTTCTTTACAAAGATTTTATGTACAGCAGAACACCACTCAAATCTCGTGTTTTAAAACCTTTGTTTTGTCTCTTCAGCCGCAAGTACAAAGAGTGTCTCGGCCTCCCTGCAAAGCTTGTGATTGGGTATCAGGCCCATGCAGACACTGCCACCAAGAGCAACTCCATTACCAAGAACAAATTTGTTGTATGAATAGAAATGGTGGCTTTTTTTCCTCGTCATCTAGTAGCTGCTGATGAACCTTGCCACAAGGAGATTTCTGTTGGAGATTCGTTTGGTTCACTTAAGGAAGTGTTCGTCACAGGTTTAATAAATGGGCTGAATAGAGGGAGGGAGGGAGTGTGCAGGTGTGCTACATGCCAAAGACCTTGTAGTGACTGAAGTACTGTGTTTTTAAGTTCTTCTTTTGAGGTGTGTAGTTTTGTGTATTGTTGAAAGCTACATCTGCCCCAATTCCCCCCCATGGGTTTTTTTTTTTTTTGAAAAATAAAGATAATGAACCTTCTTTTGTAGTTTTGCATTAATTTAACCTTCATCCCAGAAGGAAAGTGGCCATCTTGGGAGAAAATGTACAGAATGGGAGAAATGGAGAAGGCGTTCTTAAAAACATGATGATGGCGTCCTCCAACAGATTAATGCTATTTCAAGGGCTTGCACAGTAGCGTTGGAATGTCCTGATGTGGTTAAGATAAAGCTTTAGGCTTTATGAGAAACATTTTGAGGGGGATTCTGGCTCAGAAATTGGGGTTTACCCTTAAACAAGTGGTCAAGGGCATGTGAAATAGGACTGACCAGAGGCTGCTTCTAAGTGCCCACAGGAAATGGACTGATCTCCTCTGGTTAATGTTTTACTGTGCCTAAAGGAACAGGCAGCGTTACACTGAGTCAGACTGGCCAGACTTAATTGAACAACTCAATAAAAATATCTGCAAGCTGACAAAGAGGGTGATCATTATGATCAACTGAAATTTTGCAATAGTGATTTTTTCTTCCAGGGAAAATCAGGTGTAACTTTTCCAGGGATGGTGATTGTGTTGACCAAGCTTATGTCTGTATGTTTTTTTGAGAACTGACTGATTTTAAAGCTTTTCTGAACAGGGGTAAGTGTCTTTTTGTATCAATTCTTGCTTCTCTTGTCTGATGTTTACTTTTTTTCAGATGGTACTTTTTATTTCGTTGCTTGCTTATTTAATGTTCTATCAATTTAACTTTGAATTGATTTAATAAGCATTTTGGGCTGTTTATATATTTCATTGAATATTTTACTGTGTAGTTCAGATCAGTTTAGGCTGCAGTAGAATGGGATTCAGCGCTGCGAGTGAAGTGTGTGTGTGTAACATTTGGTTGCTTTCTGATATCCTTACTATTTGGAGTTTTTAATGCATACCAAGCTCATATTTTGGGACAACTGTCATTATATATAATGCTGAAAATATCAAAACTTGCCACTTGTTTTACACCCCATTTTAAATACATTTAATATGAAACATTGTTTGAAGTCTGCACAGCATGCAGAGTTTCTTTTGTATAATCAGGTCCTCTATCTTTTTCCAGGGAGCTTTCCGGTGAGTTTCTGTTGAATCGTTAAGTCCTGCTGCTGCATATTTCCAGGGTTAATCAGCAAGATGCTGGACTATTATTGCACCTTTGGTGGGAAGGCAGGTTATGGCGAACACAGTGTTACTCCCAACAACCCTAGCAAGGAGGTCAGTGGTGTGAAACAAAGCACCCTTTGCATCACATCTTTCTCACTGTGTTGGTCAAAATAACAACTCCTTTTTTTTGTTTTTTTGCTGACCTCAGATCAAAATTTCAAATTTTCGTGTTATGGTTTGGCTAGTGAAGATACTGGGTCAGAGTTTTCTGTGCCTGTAGCCCCAGCATGCATAAATCATGGGGCAAGGTGAACAGGTTTTATTGTGGGTGAAATGATAGGCCAGAAGCTGCTGAAAGCTGGTGTGAAATTAACGCCCATTTAAAATAAGAGGGTTTGGGTGTATCTTTTTGGTCTGAGCCATTGCTTTTCTGGAGGATTCGTGAATAAATGCAGTCTCAATGAAATTTTGGTTAGTAGTGATATTTTGACCAGAACAAGGTGTTATTCTTTTTTTTTCTGTAGGGTGACGCCACAATAAATTGGGCCAAAAAGTAGTTAAAAGGGAGACAGAAAGAGAATATGAGCAAACACCTCTAGATTGAACCTTCATGGACCCAGTCTTCCTTAAGCACAGCCCATCCACTTCAAACAGTATCAGAGATGAAGACAGGACCGGTCAGTTCAGCGCCAGAGGAGAGAACACCACCAGAGAAGAGATTGACAGGCCCTCAGATAGATCCTCCATCAGCTGTTTGGTGACTAGCACAATGGGTTTGACTTGCATTGTCATCCCTGGTCACCTCTAATTTTCATTTTCAAACATATTCAAATTCATTTCACTTGTGCTCAAGCATTTGCATTTGATACCTCTGGTGTAAAAGGGAGTAAAATCTGAATATTCTGTAAACCGAATCTAATTAATTCAGTGCAGAAAGCCAACATACTTTACACTCTGAAGATGCAGCTCAGAGCTGAGACCATGAGCTTTTACCTGAATTTCTACCTGCACTACCTTGTACTACTGGGATCAAGCTCTGGTGTTACTACCTATGGCCCCCAACAGAGGGCGCAGAAGACTGGAGACATACTGCTGGGAGGCCTCTTCCCAATTCATTTTGGAGTGGCCTCCAAAGACCAGGACTTGGCAGCTAGACCAGAGGCAACTGAGTGTGTAAGGTATGTTAGAGAAGTGCTGTATCCAAGGGTAGAAGTCTTAGCAAATAATTATAATAATGTTTTTTTTTATTTATATATCAATTTTTTAAACCCATTTTTCTTGCAAACTAATTTGGACACATGGATTTCATGGACTTAATGTCTTCATTCATGGAATGAAGAGTTGCCTGTTTCTATTACAGATCTTTGTGCTCTGATTTCTATGCATTGTTGCTATGTATTGTTCAGATATAATTTCCGTGGATTCCGCTGGCTACAGGCCATGATCTTCGCCATCGAGGAAATCAACAACAGTTCTACACTCTTACCCAATATTACCCTGGGCTACCGCATATTTGATACCTGTAATACTGTCTCCAAGGCTTTGGAGGCCTCCTTGAGTTTCGTGGCACAGAATAAGATTGATTCCCTGAACTTGGATGAGTTTTGTAATTGCACTGGGAACATCCCATCAACCATTGCAGTGGTTGGGGCCTCTGGATCTGCAGTTTCTACAGCTGTGGCAGACCTTGTGGGACTCTTCTATATACCACAGGTGAGATCATTTTTTTAATTTTCATGTACGTTTCATTAAATGACAGATACATGTATGAAAATACAGTATGTGTTAACCTTTAGGGTTAGGTGTTGACCTACTTTTTTACTTCCTGTCAATCTTCTCTGTCCCATCAGATCAGCTACGCTTCATCTAGCCGACTCCTGAGTAAAAAAAGCCAGTACAAGTCCTTCATGAGGACCATTCCAACGGACGAGTATCAGGCTATTGCCATGGCTGCGGTCATTGATCACTTCCAGTGGAACTGGGTCATCGCCATCGCCTCCGACGATGAGTACGGCCGGCCAGGCATCGAGAAGTTTGAAAATGAGATGTTGGACAGGGACATCTGCATCGATCTGAACATGCTGATCTCGCAGTACCTCGACGAGGCTGAGATAATGCGCCTGGCGGACCGCATTGAGAACTCTACTGCAAAGGTCATTGCAGTGTTTGCCAGTGGGCCCGATGTGGAGCCACTGGTCAAGGAGATGGTGAGGCGCAACATCACCGATCGCGTGTGGCTAGCGAGTGAGGCGTGGGCCATCTCCAGCCTGGTCGCCAAGCCCGAGTACCTGGATGTTATGGGTGGGACTGTAGGCTTTGCCTTGCAGGCAGGTCAGATGCCTGGCTTCAAGGAGTTCCTGCAGCAGGTCCACCCCAAGAAGTCTGCCCATAACGAATTCGTTCAGGAGTTCTGGGAAGAGACGTTCAACTGTTACCTGGAGGACAGCCTCCGGAAGGTGGACAGTGAGAATGGAAGCACCAGCTTCAGGCCACTGTGCACAGGTGAGGAGGACATCACGAGTGTAGAGACACCGTATCTGGACTACACTCACCTGAGGATCTCCTACAATGTTTACATAGCAGTTTATGCCATAGCTGAGGCACTACAGGACATTCTCACGTGTACACCTGGTAGAGGACTCTTTGCCAATGGCTCCTGTGCAGATATCAGGAAAGTGGAGGCGTGGCAGGTAACGTGACCTCTTCCATCCAGGATGTTTTTATGATATTTCAGCTCAAATAGTGATGGACCAGCCTCACTCTGCTTTGTCAGAATGGACAAAAAGTGTGTGTTTGTTGGTTTGGATGGAACATTTTGCTTGGGTAATGCTTGCACAACACTAGCTCTGAACTTAGTTATTGGAAGGAATAAGAATAACCTTGTCTTTGAATACCAGCATGTCAATAGTGGTTTTTAATAGAATACAGTAGATAACAAATTTGATTCCTGGCTGATCACTTTTTCTTATTTATATTATACAACGTTTATTCATAAATAAATTATATTCAAGTATATTAAATATAACTATTTATAAACAAACTGTAAATAAATGAGCATTAGAAATAATGAGCTTTTTGATTCTGCAGGTTCTGAAGCAGTTGAGGCACCTGAAATTCCAGAACAGCATGGGGGAGAAGGTGCGTTTTGACGAAAGCAGCGAACTCTCGGCCAACTACACCATCATAAACTGGCACCGGTCACCTGAGGATGGTTCTGTGGTCTTCGAAGAAGTCGGCTATTATTTCATACATGGCAAAAAAGAGGTCAAGCTCTCCATAGACAAAACAAAAATACTGTGGAATGGCTATATGACTGAGGTGAGTTTAAAAAACAGGATGCTTGGAGGGTTTTTTTTATTGTCTTTTAAAAAAAAAAATTCTTTACTGTTTTCTTTATTTCTTTACTGATTGAAGACTGCTCCAGACTACAGAAACACTGACGGTTAACTTAAAAAAAAATTATATATATGTGAAAGTTGTTCACATCATAAAAAGATTTTACATGTTTAACAGCCAAATGTAACCTACGGTATTTTATTTTTCATATTTAACATTTTACAACCAATAATGAGAACCTAGCTTGTGGTCAAGTAAACAGTATGTCTTCTGGTTGTCTGTTGCCAGGTCCCATTTTTGAATTGCAGTGATGACTGTGAGGCTGGGACCAGGAAGGGGATCATTGAAGGAAAGCCGAACTGCTGCTTTGAGTGTACCGAGTGCTCAGATGGTGAATATAGTGACCATAAAGGTGGGTTAAAGGTTTATCATCACATTTCTCATTCTCAACCTGAAACTGGATCGTTTTTTTCCCCTAGCTTTTGAGTCTTGTATTTTGAAGTTGTGTGTATTTTTATTTTGAATACTCTCTTGTTCTAACACCTAAATCTTTCTGTCATCAACAGATGCCAGTGTTTGTACCAAATGTCCCAACAATTCCTGGTCCACGGGAAACCACACGTCCTGTTTCTTAAAGGAGATTGAGTTTCTGTCCTGGTCAGAGCCTTTTGGGATTGCGTTGGCGCTGTTTGCTGTGCTTGGAGTCCTGCTGACCTCGTTTGTAATGGCGGTTTTTGTGCAGTTCCGGAATACGCCCGTAGTGAAGGCTTCAAACAGAGAGCTGTCCTACTTGCTACTGTTCTCTCTTATCTGCTGTTTCTCCAGCTCTCTCATATTTATTGGTGAACCTCAGGACTGGACATGTCGTCTACGGCAACCAGCCTTTGGAATCAGCTTTGTTCTCTGCATCTCCTGCATTCTGGTGAAGACCAATCGGGTTCTGCTGGTGTTCGAGGCCAAGATCCCCACCAGTCTGCATCGCAAGTGGTGGGGGATGAATCTGCAGTTTCTCTTAGTGTTTCTGTTTACATTTGTTCAAGTGATGATCTGCGTGGTCTGGCTGTACAATGCCCCACCAGCAAGCTACAGAAACTATGACATTGATGAGATCATCTTTATAACCTGCAATGAAGGGTCCATGATGGCTCTGGGGTTTCTGATTGGCTACACCTGCCTGCTGGCGGCCGTGTGCTTCTTCTTTGCCTTCAAGTCACGGAAGCTTCCAGAAAACTTTACAGAGGCCAAGTTCATTACTTTCAGTATGCTCATCTTCTTCATCGTGTGGATCTCCTTTGTCCCTGCTTACTTTAGCACCTATGGCAAGTTTGTGTCCGCTGTAGAGGTCATTGCCATTCTGGCTTCTAGCTTTAGCTTGCTAGCATGCATCTTTTTCAATAAGGTCTACATCATCCTCTTCAAGCCATCCAGGAACACTATAGAGGAGGTTCGCTCCAGCACGGCCGCTCACTCTTTCAAAGCAGCCGCGAAAGCCACGCTAAGGCAAAGCTCAGCATCAAGGAAGAGGTCAAGTAGTGCAGGCGGGTCCTCAGCCTCATCACCCTCCTCCTCAATTAGCCTGAAGACCAATGGGAATGAGACAGGCACCCCTTCTGGGCAGAGGCGGAGCCAGAGGCCAAGGGTGAGTTTCGAGAGTGGAACAGTTAATCTCTCGCTCAGCTTTGAGGAGGCGAGAGAGAACTCTGTGAAACTGTGACACTGAGAAGCCTGCTTGCCACAGGGGCAATTCTTTGGTGCTTAATATGGCTGCTACAGAGAAATTGTAGATGTGGATGACTTATTGCTTTGTTTGGTACATTAAGAAAAAAAAGTCTTTTCAGAGTCCAGTCTCTGAATTGAAAGCTGAACTTTAGCTATTTGGACTTTCGTCATGCTCTGTCAAACCATGATTGTGTGGTCATGACCACAAGTGAACCGAATGGCTTGACTGTTTTCCCATGAGGTATATGATATGTTTAATTGTTTTGACCAAGATTGTCAAATAACAGTACCAGCTTGTACATGCAAAGTAACTTTGACCTTGTTTGTATTATTTGTTTGTGGTTTTTTTTTTTTAAGTTGAGATCAGTGTCAAAAGAAGATGAAGATATCGCGGCATTAATGTGCAGTCATCCTGCTAATTTGGTGCATCTGCACAAGTGCTTAACAACACGACACAAGAAACATGGGCAGATGGGGCCTTTCTCTTCTGGTACACGTCTGACAATATGACAGCCATTTTTCCTTGTTGTAATTGTAAATGTGCTACAACCACAAGCTGTATCTGGAATGACATTTCTGGTAATCGTTCTCATAACTTTTCTTAAGAGTGTTTTTAGATTGCAGTGTATATTTTGCCTAAGAAAGTGTGTTTTGTCTTATATTTAATGCTGATAACTCTCAAAAGCATCATGTAATCCTTTACATGAGGGAAGCTATTAAAAAAAGCTTTGATTAAAATGCGTCTTCCTGGAAAGCCACTGCAGGAGAACTCCTAAGGTATATACTACATGAAAAGTAAATAGCCTCACTGAATGTTGAGGTCACAACCATTAAAAAGACAAATTTTATATATAAAGACTAGAAAGTGTCCCCAAAAAGCACAGTGTGTTATTCATGGTGTCTGTTTCTACTGCCTCATAAAGGGTTCTTTTTCTAGTTGTTCTCATTAGGTGTCATTATTTGATGGTTCCTGTTATGGGCAGACTTGAGACACAAATAGATGTGTCTAGTATAGTGATAAAAAAGCACAAACTTATTCTGGACATCCTTTACAACAGAGGTAGTACAAATTGCAGGGTCTAGATCAGTTATTTTTTTTTCATTTATTTTTCTTTATTGTCATAGCAACAACAGGCAATGCTCAGGTATGCTGTCCATTAGCACTAACATGCCTTATAACTCTGATTGCCAGTTATCAGCAACCATTCTCTTGGTTTCTCCAGTGTAAAGCTAGTTGTTACATCTGTTGCAAGAGATACTGCTGACAACTTCTCCAGTAATGCCTGAGGTGGAGTGGTGACAGTTCTTTTTGTGCTAGTTATTTTAGTGGCTGAGTTAATCAGTTTACTTGTAGCACATAGAGTTTGCATCACAAGTATGTCTTTGGTGTTCTTATCTCATCTGTTGGAGATTGGCGGGAGCTCCATGTTAAGATATGTGGGCTCTCCGTTACTTTTGCTGATAAGTGAGCACAAAAAGAAATTCCTCTTGTCTTTTCCTCATGCCAGTATACTCTACCAAGTTGTGTAGAGACTATTTCAGTTGTGTCTGACATCAAGACTTCAAACTCCCTGGTGTATTTTCTCTGTGCCAAGTTATGGCACATGTGACTCTTGGTATCTGAACCACCTTGGTTGGCACCTCAGTCAGCAGTAACTCACTGGACTGGTTTGGGTGTGGAGCTTTGAAATTTGCCAGGATTCAAGGTATTAAGTGAGATTTTGTAATCCTGGAATGTATAGTAGGATTTGCGTGTCTTTGTATTCAGAAGCATTTGTATTGTTTTAATATGTATATTGAGCCATCCAGGAATAGATCTTTTGTCTGTCAATATTATGAACTCTTGCACCCAAATAAAGTTATAGCAACAGAATTATTTAACACTTTATCAGCATTCATATTCACTGTAAAACCAAAGCTGTGGTTACAAAACTTGTATAGTACCTTCAAATGATTATTAACATCATGGTGATGAAGGAAAGACCAAGGAGGCCTGACCAGACTTTGTAAGCACAACCGCATGTGTGTGAACCTATGCTAATATGGACACACGTTGCCACCACTTGGCAGGTTGCCCACTGTCCTTTTAGGAGTTCAGGAGCCACATGGCTAACAATATAACTGAGGTTACGATGCTCCGGCTGTAGTCTTGCTAATCCTGCATTTTGAGAGCGCAGCAGGTGATCTGGGTTATTGCAATGAGTTCACTCAGATATTGTTGGGCAAGATCATTTAGCACTTTATAGGTCAAGAGAAGAATTTTAAAATCAATTCGATATAATCGAGCCAGTGCAAGGCCAAGAGAGCAGGACTAATGTGATTGATTTTCTAGCCCTGGTTAGGACTCTGGCTGCATTCTGTATGAGTTGTTTCTTTAGGGACGTTTAAGAGCATCAATCAAAAGGCTGTTACAGTAGTTCAATCTTGATCAGACAAAAGCATGTACCAGTTTTTCTGCAAATGAAAATGTCTCCGCCTAGCAATATTACATAAATGGAAAAGGGCAGCTTTAGTGATATTGCTTATGTGTGTGTGAAATGAAAGATCAGAATCAATAGTGACACCTAAGCTTGTTATGGTAGATTTAGGTGTTACTAACAAACCATTTAGGTTAAGAGGAATATTAGACAAATTGTTTGTTACAGCTTTGGATCCAAGCAAGATGTAACACCTCAGTCTTTTTGGAATTTAGAAGAAGAAAATTAGATGCCATCCAGTTTTTTATTTCATTGATGCAGTTCTCAATTTCTCAACAGTAGCAATGAAATTACATTTGAATGATTTTTAAAGAATATTAAAAATTGTTTACACATACACACGCACGCACGCACACACACATACACACACACTCATATATATATATATATATATATATATATAGACAAATCTTTATGCATTAATCTTCTTTTGTTTGATTATTTAGATAATAAAATGGCTCTATGTACAAATATCTCTGTGTGTATCTCTTTTTTTGTGGTGTTTTTTTTTTTACGGAAGAGTCACATGTCAGTGATTGCTGACCGTTTCACGAAGCTCAGCGTGACGTCGCTCTCTCTGCCTGTTGGCCACATCACGTCGTGTGACGCGGAGGGTCACGCTGGACCGCTGCGCAACCCCTGAGGGAAAGTTCACTGTGGAGCGCTCGTGCGCTCTGTTTCCAACGTCAGTGTTTTCGGAAGTAACGTTTCACTTGGCACTGCTCCTTCGAGAGAGGATCATACTTAAGGTCTCAGGTAGGAATGCTGTCCTAGAGATACAATGGCCAAGTCGCGTATTTATATCTGTGTTCACACTCCTGAAGATGGTGACAACGTTACTTATAACAGTTTAACTCGCTGTGTGTAATAACATTAGCTACCTAGCATACTAGGTATATGTAGTTGAGCTGGTATATGTAGCTAGCTAGATAGCGTTAGCTGGTTAGGTGGGATAGCGAATTTATTCAAGATAAATTGTACACCAATTATAAAAAAACGTTACAGACTATTAGCAAAATAGCTACTTATTTTTGGCTTGCTCTTATGGGATTTTCAGTTTTACTAGCTAGCTCTAAGATCCAAATGTAAGTTATCTAACTAGTTGTTGTTCTGTCAAAAATAGTATGCTGGCTAGCTAACTAGCTATCAAACGTCCATTCTAAGAATTCTTATATCTAAGATAGATTTATTGTTAGACGTGTCACAAGAAAATGGCTATACAGGGTACAGGATAAATGAATACACTTTCTCCGACCTTAACAAATGTTTGTATTTATAAAAGAGTACTGTTAGAATTAATGGATGAATGAGACAGTTATAATTTGTTATATTTAATATTTTAATAACAGAATAGGGAGATGTCAGTAATATATGTAAAATAAATAAAGAATGTAGCTTTGCTTTAGTCCAGTGATGCAAAAATGAGTACACCCTGGATTAAATTCAATAAATGTGGAAAATACTTTTAAAGGCACAGAGTGTAAAAAAGTTTGACCTATGGTCACATCTATCTGTCCACTCCTGAAGCATGAACTCCTTGAAAGCCTGGACTCTTGATGGGGAATATGGCTGAACATGGTGCTCAGGTTTGAGCTTGAGTTAGCTCAGGTTACACACCCACCACTTCAGTGTTTTCACCTTGTGTTTCCATTGTCTTGTTGAAAAGCTGTCTGATGATCCACGGTGTGTCAAGAGGATAGTAACTTTCAAGGTTTTACAGTTTACCGCCTCCGTTCTTCATTGTGGGGTCCACGCACTTATCACCTTACTCCTCCCACTTGAAATGCCATACATTTAAGATTCCATCAGATTTAGAAGTATTGATTTTTATCAATATGAGCCATGATAAAATACGCTTCACCTCTGTGCAAAGATGTCTTACTGGGTGTGAGGAAATCATTCCAATGTGGCTTGTCACAACATTTTGAAGCTCTGGGTCACTTGCTTGAATCTCTGAAACACCCAGGTGTCAGTTTAATGGCTGTTTGGTAATGTGAAGAAAAATAGAAAAATAACCTTTTGTACCACTTTAACTCAAATAATTAACAGACTTCTCAGTTGATCAGTTAACCTGAAGTAGCACCAAAACATTTTATTAAGTTGATTTTGAAACTTGTTGTTGAAATGTTGTCTTCAACATTACATCAAATATGAATCTCTTTTTTATAAAGAGAGATTGCTGAATTGCTTAAGATATTAGGTTTATATTTGTTTCTGAATGTGTGTCTGTTTTACTAATCTTATGTCCTCTACATTGTATAGCTACCACTCTAGATTAACTGATTAACTTTGTGTGTGTACTTGCCTATGTAAAATAGTATAGTATAGTTCTTGGCAGTAATATATTTCATTCCTGCTGCTTAGAAACATAAAACGTATGTAACTGGCATGGCATTTATGTTTGATGCATCAGCATACACTAGAAATTCAAAACTATTTTCCAATATTACATGGAAGGGAATATCTGTCAAGTGTGTATAAGGGAAAAGAACCCCTGAAGTCCACTGAAGGTGTCGTGATGTGTGTCTGGAATGTGACTTGTCAGACTTGTCAGTCAACAACAACAAAAAAATGTTTCTCTGTGTCTCTCTTTGTTACAGCCTGGACCAAAAAAAAAAAATGACTTAGCGGAAAGAAATACAGAGACGTCACTGCTAACCACTCCTCACCAGCTCTGAGAGTTTAGCTAGCGTTCGTGGCCCCAGGCAGCGGACTTGCTTTGGCTCTCTAGGTTTGTGTGCGCTCACAGCAGATGTCCCGCCCCAGGACTCGGTGTTGTTTGTCGGCCCTTTTGCGCGTGCGTTCCCACGGTGCGTCCTGCTGACTCTCCAGCCATGGGCCTCTGTCCCACCGTGTACAGGTTCACGCGAAAGACCAAGTGTCTGGTCCTGCTGTCCCTGTGCCTGTGCCTGTGCGTGCTAGCGTGGATCGCGGCGTTCACTAGCGGGACGGTGAAGCCCTTTGAACTGGTACCCACTCGGGTGCAGAAGTGGGAAAGGGTGGGTTCGGAGGTGGAGGCAGGTCCGAATACAGAGCCTGGGTGGTTGTATTCCCCCTCGGAACAGCTGCAGACCAAGGAAAAGGAGGAGGCGGAGCTTCCAAAAGCAACCTGCCCAAAGAAGTCTCCTCTACTCCGTGAGTGATCTTAAGTTTGCTTTCTTCATTTTTTAAATTGCTTTGGCTGTTCTTGTTTCTGGATCTTTTCCTCTTCTGTCAATGCCACATCTACAACTAGAAACACTTCTAAATCATAACAGTGTTGTACATTTCGTTCGCAAAGTTAATTAGTTCACAGACGAACACATTAAAATATACAAAATGAAGTGAGCAGGATCCATACATTTCAAAAAGATATTCTCTCATTCTTTATATGGACAGAGCACTTCTGCCATCACGTTGAATTTCACAGGATTTCCATTATTACTTAAAAATTTACATTATGAATGCATAATACATGATGACCTGCTGAAATAAATGCATGCATTCCATAATTTAACAATTACAGACATGTCTGTACAGTTAAAAGCCAAGATGCTCATAAAACAAGTGTAGTAATTATGCACCTGTGTGTGTGTCTGTTTTTTCTTTCTTTTTTTCCTGAGTTTTTCTGCCATTTCAGTAGATAAAATGAATGATTATGGGTGATGCAAATGTATCAGTGACACCAGAAAGAAGCCAAAATAGGATGGTGTAGCTCTCTTTAAGTGCTGAATCTCACAGATCCTGCTGAGTGAATATAATTGTTTACCCATTACTGGCCCCTCTGCAGCTGCTTTGAGTCCCACTTCAAAGCTGGGCCTTGGGGATGCATATGGGCCTCAGCTCCCACTCACTCGCTCAGTGTTTGAGTTCACTGTGTGCTGAGATCCAGGACCATGTGTTCCGAGGCAAATCGAGCAATTCAGTAAGAGTCTTATGCACGCATTGGTGCTCAAGTGCTTCTCTTCTGATTACGTTATCTCGCATTCCTTTGTTCTTTTGCGTATGATTCGGTGGCGTTTGTGATCGTTATCCAAACCACCCCCCACCCCCCACCCCCCATGCCTGATTTACATTTTTACGCGCGTGTGCTGTTGTCCTTGTCCAAGGCGGGCCGGTGCCGCTGTTGTTCCAGCCCACACTCACGCTGGGCCAGGTGGAGGGGGAGAACAGCGCCGTGTCCGGGGGGCAGTACGAGCCCGCCGACTGCGTGGCCAGGCAGAGCGTGGCAGTGCTCATCCCACACCGGAACCGGGAGAAGCACCTCCTCTACCTGCTTCACCACCTCCACCCGTTCCTGCAGAGGCAGCAGCTGCATTATGCCATCTACATCATCCACCAGGTAAGCAGCTCGAGACGCCGTGGAGTGAAGATCCAGCGGTTTCTTCTTGTACGTTTTTTGAGGCTCAGATCGTTGTTCATTGTCAGGTTAGTTTTAGGAGCTTGTAGCGAATACACACGTGTAGGTATAAAACCGGTGTGCGTCTGTGTGTTCGTTCGTGTGTCCAAATGCGTGTGTGTTCTCATAGGCTGGTGAAGAGACATTTAACAGGGCTAAACTGTTAAACATTGGCTACCTGGAGGCTTTGAAAGACTATAGCTGGGACTGCTTCATCTTTCACGACGTTGACCTTGTCCCTGAGAACGATCACAATCTGTACACATGTGACCAGCAGCCCAAACACTTGGTGGTGGGCAGGAACTCCACGGGTTACAAGTGAGTACAGGGGTAGAATCATCCATCATCGTCATGAAGACTGCAATATTATTATACGTGCACACATTGAATGTCGTGTACGAATGTAAGACACATCCTGTTCGACTGGACCAATAGCAAATATTTACCATCACTGCGCAAGCATGAAAGGATGTGCCTCTTGTGCACCCTTGTGGACTCTTTCAGGCTGAGATATCAAGGTTACTTTGGGGGTGTGACGGCCCTGTCGAGACAGCAGTTCCTCAAAGTGAACGGCTTCCCCAACACGTACTGGGGATGGGGAGGCGAGGACGACGACCTCCGGAAACGGTAACTAACCTGGCACCAATGGGCTCTGGTGTTCCATTCACTTCAAAAAGCGCTCGGGCCTTTAATGGCTCTGTCAGGAAGTGATTACTGCATGTAATTTACATGCAAGGTGACAGTTACTAAGTCCCATTGTTTGAAAGATAATGCTACTAAACTAGTATTTGAATTATAATGGCATGTTATCAGTATTCATTTTGGAAAATGACAGTGCTGGCACAAACGCATCGGTAGATAGAGGCATATATATCTATATTTTTAAGTTTCTGAACGTGTGGGCGCAGTGGGTGACTGATGCTATTTCTGCAGTGTTTTGAATCTGAACGCTTGTTTTCAGGGTCCAGCTGCAGAAAATGTCGATCGTGCGGCCGCCCGCGGCCATCGCCCGGTACACTATGGTCTTCCACAAGAGGGACAATGGCAACGCGGTGAACAAAGACAGGTCAGTACACACGCATGTGACGGAACACTGGACACTAGCGGCAAGTTGTTCTCAAAGTGGTTTCTCGACAAACCTGCTTCATGGCAAAGCAACGTAGATTGCAGTGAGCGCCTCTTAACTTGAACTTTGACAGTTTCTAATAAAATGTTATGTTGATTCAAGACACAAAGTTCATGTTGCGCTGAAGACACAAAGTTCATGTTGTGTACAAGCCCAACAACAGGCCAGGGCAGTCAGTGTCCTCTGTTTTATACTCACTGCTGGCCTTCTTTAAGAGCCAGACACCCCTCTGAAGTGCGCAGATATGCGCACTCCCTAGTGCATACTGCAGTCACTCCCCGTGCACCCTGCGGAGTGAGCTGACTCCCGATCACAGGCGTGTGCTGTGCACTTCCTTCACCGGAGCTTCGGTGATTCAGCTCGGTGTTACGAACTTCCTTCTCCTCCCCCGAAACACCCGGCTCTGGTGCTCATTCTTCTGAAGAATCTGATCTGTGTTCTTGGCCTTGCTGAACCTCAGGTATGTAAACCTCTAACATGCCTGCTGCTCACCGATCTCTCTGCCATTCGCAGGATGCGTCTGCTGTCCAAAACCACGGACATGTGGATGAAAGATGGGCTAAACTCCTGTACTTACCAGACTCTATCAGTAGAGAGACCTCCCCTGTACATCAACGTCACTGTGAACATTGGCAGGCCCCCATCCACACACTGAAGCTGTCCCTCGCTCCCCCTCGGTAGTGTGGACTGGACTGGACGGACGGTGCGTAATACGCTGGATGCTGGAAGTACGGTGGTTGAGCCGCCGTACAGTTCCAGCAGAACTCACAGAGGATCTCTCCAGCGGGACTTTTATTTTATCATTGATGCAGTAGATTCAGACGAATGTATGCAAATTTTAGGCATATAGATAAGGGGGGTAGACTTTTTTTAATCTAATATGAATCTTAATACTGTAAATTTCAGTGTAATCTGTGCTTTAGATCTCAGAGAAGTGAAACAGGTAATGTGGTATTTTTTGATGCCATATAAGATTTCAACTTTTGTGTCATGCAAAAGGTATGTCAGCTTTTTTTTACTTAAAGATTCAATGGTTGATGCAGTTTAACCCACAGGTGCCTAAACATTTGCATAGGACAGTTTAATTAAATATGTAAGGGAGAGGTGCATCATGGGAGTAGTGGGTGAGACAGAGAGATATGATATTGAGACTGATCTGCAGAACTTGTTTTTGAATGTTAAATCCAGCGGTGTGTGTCCCAGGTTTGTGTCATCATACAGTGTTATTTTGAATGCTAATCATTATCCTTGGGGGCAGGTGTAGTGTAGAAACGAAATGCTTTAAATTTGGGTCTGTGTCAGCGTGAGAACAGTACATATAAAATATATAGAATGAATATTTATACAGGGAGATGTTCAGATATCTGATGGTTATAATTCATCATCAACAAGGAAACCAAAACAAAACTGACTTTATGCTCTTATTAGCTATAAATATACTTGTGACTCACGTTGTAGGAAACTGAAAACTTTCAAACCTACAGCCTTAGCAGAATGAAGAGATATTTTTGAACAGAGGCATGTGAATACCACAATACTATAGACTTTTCCCCAAACGCTTATGTGAGTGAACCAGTAGTAACATTTAAGTAACAAATTTGTCTCTTATTATCTCTTATTGGCTTTTAATGGATGGCTAAACATTTTTAGGTGGCGACTGTGGACTCTGGACTGTTTGGATATATTTAAAGCAGCCTGAGAGTTGGTGAGGGACTTTTGATTGGTTGAGTTGACACTGACATGCAAATATGAATACTAAACACTCTCCATGGAAAGGAAGCTGGGGCCGATTCAGCGACAATGAATTTAATTTGTGACTGACACACAGTTACTGTCTGTGTGATCTTTTCTTTTCAAACCTGTGTTTATTTTCCTGCCATAGAAACAGTGTTTGCCCAATTTACTGTTTGTGTGTTTTCTGCTGTGGTTCAAACTGATAGAAGTTGCAAAATGTTTCATGTAAGTGCAGAGCAGGGCTAATGTTGGTTCTGTTCTAGGATTTTATCCTTGTTTGTTTGTAAACAAGTTCAGGCAAATGGCATCTGCAATGCTTTTATTTTTCTTTACCATTGCACTTTCCAGCAACACGTCAAGCGTGTGTGTCTGACGTACTGAGTGATGGTATTTTTTTTTTTTGCTAAGAAAGAAGGTGAATCCCACCTGCCAGTATGGTTTCAGCTGTCCACTTTACTTTTGGGGCGTTTTCCTTGTGTGTCTCTGTGTGTGTCTTTCAAAAGTCACATAGGCAAGATTACCTGAAAAATGCAGTTTAGACAAAGTGTGTGATTTAAACAGGTTTGTGTTTGCACAATGCTAACGTATTTTAACGTATCTACTCTAGCCTCTTGACGTCAGTGCAAAAGTAAAATACATCTGTGTAAAGTGGATCTGTGCCAGAAAGAATCCTTTAAGCCCTCATTAATGGTCCTAGTCTCCAACTATGAGAAGCTCCATGAGAAGCTTCAAGCATAAATGTGCATGACATTCGAGGTGTTTGATTATGCAATAGCTAATAGTTGGCCAATGAAAAAAATCAACTCAATAGAAGGTTAGATTTTAGAATCACCTAAAGTTGTTTGTGCCACACCAATAGCCATAAGGGAGCAACAGTCTTCGGTATCCGGTGAAGTAAGTAAGTGTGACTGTGTGTACAGTATGTAGCTGTATACAGTATGTATTTATGAAAGTCAAATATGGACTTGTATAATGAATGTAATCTTTTTGCTGCTCAGAACAGTTTGAACGAGATTCCATATCATAGGTAGAGGTTAATACTTTGAGTGATCCTCTACTTCAAATGCCTTATTGCTGTTTACATCATTATATTACTATATATGTTTGGTCCTGGAAATAAGACCCATCTTAACAAAATGTCATTTCTGAATATATAACATACAATGAAATTTTGTCTCACTGATTTTGTAATCTTAAAGCACATTTCCTATTTCACTGAATGTTGCTAATCTGAGTGCTACATGTATATTGGTATTTTTAAATTCTGCATCATATTTTTTAGTTTGTATTTAGTTTAATGTAGTAAGCTATTGCTGTGCAAAGTTCAGACTTCTAACACCAGAGATCACCTGCTATATATCTGTTATATACGGATCAGCTGTATACGGGGAGACATGCCACAGTAGCATGTAAAGCACAGCTGGTTGGACCACACAGCTGCTTAAAAGAGCCTTTTACTTTGTTTTTACGTTTTTTATAGCTCTCCCTAAAACCATTGCTTGGGATGAATTGAATGTTTTCGTGAAACATTTAGGATACAAAAATACCTATTGGGTGGTGGGATTCTGGAAGTTTTCAATAAATTATTTCATTGATGTATATGTTTGTTGGGAATTACTTGTATGTATGTATGTATGTATATATGTAGGCCTGTTGGACATTTTCCTGTGTAGGATCCTACTTGTTCTTTGTCTCAGGTTTGGCAGAAATACTGTCAGAATTTTTTAGGCTGTTTCCTGTAGTGTAGGTGTTCTCTCGCTCTCTCTTGCGCACGCCCTGTCATCATGTTGTCTGTTATTTCTGTCTCTATGAACTGTTCTTCTCTCTCGTTCTCTCTCTCTCTCTCTCACACACACACACACACGCGCGCGCGCTGAAATGTGACATGAGGCGATCTGCTTCTCTCACACTCTCTAGACGCCTGTGAAGGCTCTCTTTCTCTATGTATGGTGATGTTGGGTGGAAAAGAGCCCCGCTAGAGAGCCTCTCTTCAGGATCCCAGCTTGGGTGCCTCTGCTGAGGTAATTGCTATTGAGAGTAAACCAAATATCAAGCTTCACATACCAGACATGCAGTGGGAGGTACAGTGTTAGTTTTCTCACATGTTGCTGGTGAAAATCGGTGACAAAGCATCTCAAGAACAGTTAGTGAATAATTGACTGAAAACACAGTTGGCTATTTATCATGCAAATTTGAAACAAATAGCAACTTTGGAATAACATTTAGAGCCTAGTGTGGTCACATCTGATGGATGAGTGAGGTGTGGGCCAAGTCATTAAGATGGACTGTGGGTCTTTCCACGGTATGTGAAAACGACAAATGTAATTAAATTTTCACCACTAATTCTATTGATTCTGCGTGCGGGAAGTGCTGGCTTTTAAAGTCACAATCATGGGTTTCAGAGCTACAAAGCAGTGTTCCAGACTGTGTCAGTTGGAACCGAATTGGATGTAGACAAAAATGGTTTTGCTGTAGAGTTTCAGACCAGCAGGTGGAGCTGGTGTCCAAATATTGCTCAGAACTAATTAAGTTTCAGGTATTTTTCAAAAGCTCTGTTAGAGGTAGGGTGAGGGGCAATCTCCAATACAAGTATAAGGGTTTGTTGAGCGACCTCTAGTGGACAGAAATACTAATCTGCATTAACAAGACATACCAAGGCTTTGAGTTCCAAATAAATACCAATTAATGTATTCATTTTGCATCACTCTGCTATTAATCGGCTATCAATTCACCCAGAACCAGAAGGCAGGCTATTTTTCTTTTTTTAAAGACCACATTCATCTTGTCCAGAGGAGAAATGTTTTGACCATTGCTCACTGAATTCACTATTGCATCATCTGACACAGTAGGGTCCGTCCAACATGGCCGCCCAATTGAATCAGTCCTTTGTTGAGGCTGGACATGTGACCCGTAGCTGCGCTGAGAAGAGTAACCTTTGGCACTCATCACGAGGCATGGACACGGAAATGGACGCTTGGTGATGGAGCAGGATTCTATTCTCACACTCTGTAAACAGTGGTGTGTTTTTCTCCTGTGTGAAAGAGCTCTTTCTCTGACTCCACTGATATGGGGGCTGGGGGGTGGTATTGCTGAACATTTATTGCTGAGAATACTTCAGGCTGTACCCTAAAATGATCTGTGTCAATCAGCGTTGCATTTAATATAAACCTTGGATTCAATGTGAACCATATTTTTTTCTTTTACAGTTTTATGTGAATCAATTGTGATTCACGTTGTATAATGAGTTACTAACTCAAAATGTATTTTGTTACAACAGTAAACAACTGGATACTGGATTTTTTTTTCCAAGGACTTTTTTTTTTTACTACAAAATTGGAAACACACACTGTGCACTTAGATAAACTCCACAATTTGTATTTCAACAAATAGCATCTAGCAGTCATTATTAACAACATTAATTATTTATATTTATATTTTACAGCTTTTACAGACATATAGATTTAAGCCTGTGTGTGTGTGAAAACAGCGTCCATTCCCACTATACTTCTCTCTGGAGACAAGGTGCCTTTCCAGCTGGTCTTGGATCAGTTTCCTTTCCCCAAACCGCTCTCAGCTCTCAGATATGAACTATTATCAATGAGATATCAAAAACTGCTCTAAGATCAGTTTACAAAGGGGGCAGCTGCTTCCAGTTCTGGCACTTCATATATGACAGGGGTGATGTCATCTTCCATCCTGTGAGGCAGAAAGGGCTTATTGTCCACAGCAGGGAGGGAGGGACGCAGTCAGAGACGTTGGCTGGATGAGCAGTGATAAAGACCACTGTGGAGCACACAGGCAAGGAATGACCCAGGATCAGCACCCAGGCACCCAGGCCTGATTCCCCAGCACCCAAATGACTGAGTTCACTGACAAACGGTATTTCTCACTGTGGTGGCATCATTGTGAGAAATGAGCTCTTTCAGTTTGAAGTTCTGTGCATGCACTTTGTGTTTGTGTGTGTGTGTGTGTGTGTGTGTGTTGCAGGAACTACCACATGGGCTGTGTTCCTGAGTAATACGTGCTTCCATAAATGACTTCTTGTCTTAAATGACTCCATAAATGACTTCTTGTCTTCTTGTCTCTGTTTACTAAAGCCAAGGTCAACCTTTAAACATAATATACATGTTAAGAGCTCAGCATTTCTCTACGCCACAGACAGAGACAGATTTGAACTTTAAACATTTTTTTTTAGTACATGAATGTTTATTTTCCATTTCTGACACATCTAGTTAGATCTATTTCAATGACTAAGAAGTTACTGCATGAGTTTTAAGAGTAAAGGCAGTATGTGTTCACCCAGAGTAGTGAACCTTCCTCCAAGAAAGACACTTCAGTCATGTGCCATAAAAGTCGCTGAGTCATTGACGTGACTGTCAGGACCTGGGAGTAGAGAGCATGTGGAGTAGAGAATGTGGATGAACCTACATTTTGGGTGGTGCACTGTTCTTGTGGTGTTACTGCATTTCTCTGACCAGAGGAACCATTGGCTGCATCTACTGTGTCAAGGCTTCTGGGAACCTCTAGAGTCCAGACTGGCTAACACTGGAACCCACTGGGAACCTGTTAGCATGATGTGTTGTGGATAATTCTAGCTGGGCTGTAAGAGCGCTGATTAACTGTTACCAAAACTCACAGAGACTGCTAAAGTGGTAAAAACATTAAATGGAGTTGATCAGTTTCACAGAAGGATAAGTGAAGGTGTCTGGGTGTGGTGTGTTAAGCTGATCTGGGAACAGTGTTGGGGATTTGGAGGACTATGTTCCTGTCACATTTAAATGATTAGTGTGTGACTCAGAGGGCACCAGATGACTCCCCTCTGTCTGTCACTTGGACTTCCATTAAATCTGCCGATTAAAGACGTACATCTGTGTGTGTATGTGTGTGTGTGTGTGTGAGTGTGACTGTCACATAGAACTCCTTAGAGAGATTAAAAGTTGTCAAGAAATTTCAAGGTTTTTTAAAGTGAAGTGTTCCTCTAGCATAAGTTGCAGTCAGAAATAGTTAGCCGTGGCTAACAGT
Organism: Brachyhypopomus occidentalis; assembly: GCA_020368025.1. Lineage (NCBI taxonomy): Eukaryota > Metazoa > Chordata > Actinopteri > Gymnotiformes > Hypopomidae > Brachyhypopomus > Brachyhypopomus occidentalis. The sequence goes on from JAGXOD010000032.1 coordinate 2,695,290, forward strand.
AACCATGTGTTCTCTGTTCTTCCCATCTGCTCTCTCTACCATTTTCTCTCTGTGCCGCCCCCTCCCTTTCTCCCTCTCTCTCTCTCTCTCTCTCACTACCCTTCTCTCTCTCTCTCTCTCTCTCTCTCTCTCTCACTCCCTCTCTCTCCCTCTCTCATTTTCCCCCACTTCCCTTTCTCCCTGTCTGTTTTTGTTTTCCAAACAAAGCACCCTGTACAGGAAATTGTGTACTCTGGGAGCGTTCAGGAAGACTGAGAGCAGATTTCCTGTTCAAACCATAAGGAGAAAAGAGAGAGAGAGAGAGAGATGAAAGAGGGTCAGTAATCTGTTAACCAGTGGAGAAAACACAGGCGGCCATTTCCCTCCACTCCCCTGCTCTCCCCACAGCAAAAGGAAAAAAAAAGAAGTTTGACATTTCAAACCTTTTTTTCCACCCAAACTACAGGCACCATGACCACCCAAACAATATTGGCAAGCTGACCAGTTTGGCTAAACTGAATAGGAAAGAGGGGAGAGAGAGAAAATCAGAGTCAAAGGGGAAAAGAGGCAACTACATGAGAAAGAGAGAGAGAGAGAGAGAGAGAGAGAGAGAGAGAGGGAAGGTTCTGTGCCTCCACTAGATCACTTCCTGTGGCTGAGGAGCGTCAGAGTGTAGGGGGTTGTGAAGACGAGAGGAAAAGGGGTCAGGGGGGAGAGAGAGAGAGAGAGAGAACACCTACACTACAGGAAACCAGTCTAACAAACTCTGACAGAATTTCTGGCGACTGAGGAGCAGAAGCTTTTGGCTTGGACCGGTCATTCCCTGTGTACTCCGGGACCAGGCTTTGGACCTCTCCATTCTCCCAGGCTGCACAGACGACAGAGAGAAAACCCTGATGGGGCAGTGACGTCAGACTGGTGCTGCGCTTTAGAATTCCTCTCCCACACCAGCTCGCTGGAGTCACGGGCAAGATGTGAGCCGACCAGTTCCTTTTGTTGGACACTGGACTTCCTGGTTTTGGGGCTTTTTTTTTGCCTTATCTTGTCCTTTTTTCCTTGGGCCCATATTTCTCCGGTTTTCCATGCCGAGTGGGCCAATGCTCGGCATCGGGCCCTGTTTACTCTGATCTTAATAAATCTCGAACTCCTCATGAAGAACAAATCTGCCAAGCAGAAGTCGAAGAGGAAAGGAAGCGAAAATGTGTTCGGCTGTGACTTGACGGAGCACCTCCACAACTCGGGACAAGAAGGTACGACTTTGCTATCGCCCGCCTCCTTGGTTTCTCAGCTCTGGTGCCATTCAGAAAACGTCCTGCCTTTAAGTTTTTTTTTTCTTTTCATCTCCTCATGCCTGTTTCCTCTCACCGTAATGAGATAACTGTATTACCGAGACAATCTACAGGTCATCCTTCAGGATAAACAGCTCCGATGGGTAATCAACCAACACCCAGTTTCTCTCCTGCCTTCCCCAGGACCTACAGTCTGACTCTAGAGAAAGCGTGAAATAAAAAAAAGAACACACTGATTTTCATTATTGATTATGGTTTTTAAATCTCTCCATGTACTGAGGCTGGATGATTTAATGTGTCAAAAAATGCTAACAGAGGCTTCTGATTTAGCAGTTATTATCATCATATGGTAAATATTTATTATTAGTCATAACTGATTAACAGGTTTCAGCTCCTTGTTGCTGAGATCACTTGTTCAGTTGTTATTGGGAACTGTTGTCTAGTCAGAGACGAGTTATGGATGGGCCATAGGTGAAAGTCTGACCTAACCTCACTGAAGTGTGTGCTGTAAGAACCCAGTGGAGAGTGGAGAGTTTCAGCCTGAATGTTATTCCAGTTTCTCCATGACTGTGTACACAAAGATTCCTGCTCAGGTTCAGTAAGGAAACAGCAGGGGTGAAAAATAAATAAGAAAGTGAGAGGAAGACATGGGGAATGGAATACAGGCAGATGCAGCTGTTGGGTGGTTTTTACTGACTGACTGGAGCGTGTTTCACTCATGTTTTTCCTCGTTACGTAAGTGCCATTATGAGGTGTTTGTTGGCTGCTGTGAGTTTTCATCGTGGGCTCGGCCCCGGGGTCATCCCTTCAGTTACGTGTCTGTGTCCTGTCCTGCTGCACTGAACTGTGGGACAGACACTGCATGGTAGGAAAAGATGAGCAGAGACAACTTCAGTAGAAGTGGCACCTTCGGACTGTTCCAAGATCAGATCTCTTTATTCTACTAGTCTTTTCTTAAGTCATTGAGAAAAAAAAAAATCAAATGCCATAAAACTGACCCGAGAGCAGTGCAGAAGGCCAGTTTGATTGTGTAAGAGTTCTTTTGTTTTAGATCTTGTTTGCCCACACATTTTGTTCGCCTTGGCAGCCACTAAGACTTGGCACTCTATGTCATGTTTTTTTTTCTTTTTTGGGGGGTGGAACTGGAAAAGAAGCATTAAAAGAAATTAAGCTGCTCCTTTTTAGATGCATTTTTGTAGTGAGGGTTACGCTGTTACACTAACTAACTAGCATTAACATTTCACCAGTAGCAAACATTAGCAAAGTGTGACTATGTTCAGATATCTCTATGGCATAAGGTTTTTACTGCAAACAGACAAACTGTCATCAGAAGCAAAGAATCTAGAGTCAGCACTATGAACCTTCATTTAAACAACCTTCATTTTTGTAGTGCCTTAAATGTTCAATGTTCAATTTGATGTTCCATTTAATTGTTCACAGAAACAGACGACATTATTCTTTTTTTTTCTTTTGACAATTTCAGGGCAGACTTTAAAATGCTGGACTGTGCCACTGGCCCTGAGCTGAATAAGACATACACTGGTGTGTACTGATCATGTTTCTGCAGACACACTCTTTAAGCCTTGCTCAGACACAGACCCACCTTAGCAGCAGGATGTGAGTAGGGGCCTTGCTAACAGACCATCACTGTCGGAATCCGGTGGGTGGTCCTCATTTTAACCCACCGCTGAGCTGTATAGAGCAGTAAGATTCAGCCACATGGTTCCAAATCCACTCCAGGATCTCAGAATGGCTGGTAGATGATTTAACAGTTAATCCAGTTGGTTGGCAACTTTGAGATCACATCAGATGCCTAGGTAAAGGGAGGGTGGGAATCTGCAGTACCTTGAGGACTGTGGTTTGAATTCCCTTGTAGTTGAGTCTATAAAGTCTCATCTGTGAGAAGTCTCCAAGTTGATTATGTGTAGTCTGTAGACTAAGTGTAGTCGCTGCATGGATTATAATCTCAACCCTGCATAGATTCTTTGTAGCCAACATGTAGACCATGTCATAGACTCTGTGCATTTTGTGATGACCGTCTGTGACCGGGCCACCCAATGGAGGATGGGTTCCCTTTTGAGTCTTGGTCCTTCCAAGGTTTCTTCCTATTTCCCCGCCATCTTAGGGAGTTTTTCCTTGCCACTGTCGCCTTTGGCTTGCTCATTAGGGATCTGGACCCATACAATTTGTAAAGCTGCTTTGAGACAACATGTGTTGTAAAAAGCGCTATATAAATAAAATTGACTTGACTTGACTTGACTTGTAAACTGTACTGTAGTGTCTACAAGTGATATACAGATATGTAAGACTGTCTAGATGTTGTGTAAAGATAAAGTATAGACAAACTGCATAATCTGTGTAGTCTGTGTACAGACTTTATATTCCAGTTGTAGGCTGAGCATAGAACCTATTTGCTTGCCAATCTGCCAGATCTTGTACAATTTAGCTCAGCTGAATGAGGAACCCTATGATACACAGACGCTACCTGATTGGCTGCATGTCAACTGACATCATAAGGATCTACTATTTGTTCCATAGCTCTAGAAAAGTGTGAATTTATTGTCCCAAAACTAGGTAGTAACGTGTTGATTTCTAAAATAAAATTGGCTAAATAATGATCAGTTGCTCCAGAATACTCTGTAATACATCACAAGTCCTTTTTTTTTAAATTACTGTGCCTTCTTTCTCACTTGCATAATATAATTTTGAATTTTGTCAAATTGTCATATTACCTTGTACTCTGTTAAATTTGGTGGGATTTTTGCCCTTTCTTTCCTGCAATTTCCTTCACTCATTATACCCACAGATCTGAGTCAAATCTGTGGGTGAATTAGCATTCTTTTGGCCTGACAGAAGATCTGGAACTTGTTAAAACATTATCACAATCGCATATTCAAGACAAAAGGTGCCAGAAAAACAGGCAGTTGTCTGAGCCTCCATTATGGCATGCTTGTTTCCTTATACTGAAATCCAAAGACTATATTCTCATCAAGTGGACAAAGAAAGACAGGTTATTCTCTCTTTCTATCTTTCTTTTTATCTCTCTCTCTGTGTCTCCCTCTCTCTCCACATTTCCCTCTCTATTTCCCTCTCACTCTTTCTCCCTCTTCCTTGCTCTCTCTCTCTCTCTCTCTCTCTCTCAATTCACTGCGATGGCCTGTTCTTGGGTGTGTAAACTGTGGTTTGGGTTCAGTCATCTCACACTCATAGAACGGCCATTTATTCTGCCCTCTTGCTGGATGGCCCTGCCCCAGAATTGCACAGTTGTGGAACTCGGCACTGAATAACCTCTAGTTTTCCAAGTTTGGTTTCTGAAAAACCTTTAAGCTATTGAAATGCACTCATACTGGTGACATAAATTATGTTACTGAAGCTGTGTTCACATCTAGATTATAGAAATGTATGATTTTAAGAAGATTAAAGAAGTTTATGGTTATATAAGATTATAGATGAGTATGATTATTAGAAGAATTTGTGCCCTTCTCAGTCACAAAGTGTTTTATAGGAAAAAATGTTAAATTACAGCTTAGATGTTTTAGGCAATAAATGTACAGTTCACATTCATTCATTTTTTTACAGGGCAGGGCAACTCTAACCCCAACCACCAATCTCACCTCAATGACTTAAATACTTCACTTTTTGAGAAGTCATTAATCTAGAAATTCTCACAGCATTTCCAGTGCAGATTGTGAATGTGTTCAGAACTGATAGCAAGTTGGAACTATGAAGTACAGTATTGATAGCACGACAGAAAATATTTGGAAAATCTTTGAAGTTGCTTGAATTTCTGTATTAATAACCCATAAAATATTGCTGTTCACTAACTAAATCATAATAACAAACACTTTCAACTTAAACTAATAACATACCAACAGTTGTGCTTCGTGCTATCAATACTGAACACATTCACAGTCTGCACTGGAAGTAGCTTGAGGATTTCTAGATTAATGCTTTCATCAAATGTGAAGTATTTAAGTAATTGAGGTGAGATTGGTGGTGTGGGTTGGAGATACCCTGCCCTGGAAAAAAACCCAGACATTTTGATTGACATATTCTGCTCTTTACCAAGAAGTGTTTGTGTGAACCATGCTAAAGCAAAAATAATTGTCAGAAGAACCTAGAATAAGGATTGGAGATTCAAAAATACTGGAAAAAGCACTTATAAAGGCCTGAATGTCTGTTGGTGTGGTGAAGCAGAACCCTAGGGTAACACCAGAGGACCTGCAAACATCTTCTGAACATGCCATATTCTCTGTGCATGCACCCACATTAAGAAAACCACTGAACACAAATGCTGTTTATGGTACATCTCAAGTTTGCAGAAGACCACCTGGATGTCACGCAATGTTTCTGGGATAATTTTCCGTGGACAGATGGGATGAAACTCATTGGCAGAACGGTGCAATGGTATGTTTGGAGGCAAACAAGCACCACCCACCCACAGCAAAAACCCCAACTGTTCAGCCTGGTGGAGGGTGCATGGTTGTGTGGGGCTGCTCTGCTGTCTCTACGGCTGGATAGCGTGGTCTCACAGAGGGAATGATGAATCCAAACCTGACATGGCTTTACAGTCCTCTGTGCAAAGCAGTCCCATCTTAGTTCACATCATAAAAGTTCTTTTTTCTTTCCTGGATTTTGTAATATTTGGCATTTAATTCTGATGTAATGGCAGGAGCCGTAAACTCTGCAGTGTCTGGGCCCCATGTGTTTCATTGATCTTTTTTTGTTTCTTAATGCAAATATCCAGGTAATTCCAAAGAGTTTGCAAACATTTTCCTGCAACTGTAGCCTCAGTTCAGTGAACAAGTGAGTGTATGAGTAAGTGAATAGCACTCATACTGTTTAAATGTGTAGCTGTCTGTGGTCCATCCGATGGGGTTTATTGTCAAAAAAATAAAGGGGGAAAATCCAGGTGAAGACAAAATGCGAGAGAAATACACATGAAAACAGCCAAAGAAAGCTAGTGCACGTGCCATTTTGAAACTCATCTGCTCTTTAATTGACGATGGGAGACAGGAACAGAGTATAATAGACGACATGCTGAAACCTATTCATCTACATTAAACTTAATAACTGTGGGTACCTAATGGCCTAATGTACAAGTCAAGGGTCATAATATGATACAAAATAATATGGTACACTGTTTGCGAAGATTATTGTTGATATTATTTGTTGTTGTTATTGTTGCTAAAACAAATTTGTATCCACCCAAATAGAACCAAAAATAGACCAATAGTCTTTCTATATTTACATTTGTTTGCATCTTTGTGCCTGTGAAACAGGTGCATGTTTAGTATTTTGTGTGCAGCATGAGTCCAGAGTTCTCCTCCAGTGATCCAGAGATCCAGAGCTGATTTATATACGCAGACTGTTGGTCTCTCTCACGCTGCCTGATTCTGCTTCTCTGATTTCACGATTCTCAGATCCTCTGGCTCCAGTCATGCTCAGTGCAGCTGTACAGTCAGATCCACCACTTCACACATCCAATTAGAGCAGACTCCAGACGGGCTCTTCACTTAGCATCCAATTAGAGCAGACTCCAGACGGGATCTTCCCTTAGCACCCTGTGTAGTGTATGACGTAATGGTGTTTCCACCCATGGCTGGATTAACCGCAAAGACTGCATAATCTGCAGCCTAGGATATTATAAAACAGTTTGAATTATTTTCTGGGCCATTACTTCACCCTTACACACATCGTCTTGTGGGATAAAAAGCATGCTAAAGTATCAAGCTCATTTACTCTTAGGTTCTGGTTTTCATTTATCATTTCGTCAGATAAGCTATCAAAATGTAATATACGATGTCACCTCATAGGAAATTTGAGAGTGGGTCTGCAAATGAAAACTGCACCAAGACAAACAAGCTTGAACTAATGAGATCATTTATAAAACTCGTAAGTCAACCATGCATTTTAGAAGCGATACTTTTGAGTTAGCGTTCGCTAGGCTAAACTCCGCTTCACATGACGTGCCTGTCCTTCTTGCTGGTTTATTCGTTTTTCTGTTGCAGACATACTGTTTTTGGTCCGTTTTACTGGCCTATTCGTCATAGTGCATCTAAAATCTTCATTTTAGCCCCATATCCTTCACAGCCTAGGGCCACCTAAGGGTTTAACGAAGCTCGGTTTCCAGCCGGCACAATGCTACAGCTGTGCTGCGGAGGACAGACTCCAGCCGTCCTGGTGGGCTAACTGTAACCTCGACAGGCCTGTCGTCAGCGTGTTGTGGGATACGCTTCACAACAGGCCCGTCATGAGATTGTGATTCGTGGTTAATTCTTTGCACCAGTAATTGCAAGTTGCGAAGCTTTAAACAGTTACCTAATTTAGCACCATTTGTGCATTTAATTGCTAATTAAAGGACAGGCTCGAGGCCTCTGCAGTGATGACACAAAAATATACAGAGTGAAATAATATAAAGAGAGAGTAGTAAATGAGACGTTTTAATAGATAGCTCCATTAACAATTTTTTTCAGATGAATTCAGGTTTTTTTCCAGTTTTTTGTACAACTTCTCAATTCACAAAATTACTTCTAATTTACATTATATCACGTTTTAAATCTAAATATGAAATGATAGAAAAAGGTGGTTTACGAAAGTTATAATTAGAGTTGCAATGACTAAAATGTGAACACAGATTAAGAAAGATTAGGAAAAGTGTTATATTGGATACTTTCTTTCATATGAAAATATTTAAAACTTGTTCTTGCAGGTGTCATTTAATGTGTAGAATGTTGATTAGGAAGTTATTAATACAAATGTAAACTCTGCCAATAAAGAAGAGCTGGTTAAAAGTGGAAGCAGAGTTAGCAGTGAAACACAGTGGAACATCTCTTATAATCAGCACAGACTGGATCATGTGCCAGAGAAGACAGTAAAGGCATCACAGTTTAAAATGATGAGGGACATCCTGCAGCTTCACTAATGTCATATGGAAAACCAATTTCACTGCTCAGCACAATGTGGAGTTTTCCCCTCAAAGGCTCAGAGCTACCATAGAAACCATTCATGCAGATGAACTAGTCACATGGTTAATGAAACTCTGTTTTATTGCTTTTGTTTATTTGTTTCTACAAATATGATAACATGTTTGGGGTTATACCAGAAACATGGGGTAGTTAGAGCTATCTCTGTCCTCATGAGTACAGATTAAATGTTATTTATTTCTGAATGTACAATGCATTCTCAAAGATATTCTGCAGGAGGAGTTCTTGTTTTAAACAAAAGATCAGATAATTAATGCTGAATTACAGTTTTCTGCATGGTTCCTAGGATACCCAGACCTGCTTACATGGAAAGGGTCACTGTATTCAGTACTTAACCAGGATCACATCTACTCCTACTTTGTTATGTTTATGATAAACTCCAGCACCACAGTAAAATAATTTCCAATCCCCAAACATCCCTTCTACTCTTAAACACGTATAATGACCAAACCAGTTCAAAGAAAGAGAGTTGATCTGAGACAAGTGAAGTGCATGGCTTCTTAGCCCAGAGACCTTACAGCTGTAGGTATGTTTACAGAGTGATTGGATGCTGGTGGCAACCTTCCAAAGCTTCTTTTCTATGAGAGGAAGTGTCGCAAGTAATACCAGCACCAAGGCCTCTGGGTGTGTCGGGCTTCCGCTGAAACAAACAAACCATTTTTAACTTCCTGCCCTGGCCTGTCATCTCTATAGCCAGAGACACAGAGAGACCCAGTGCTTTGACCAAGAGCACTACGATCGCCTTACAGACCTCAGTCACGACTAGCGGGAGAGAGTCAGTACAACGGGTTATGTTATGTGCTCGACAGCCGCTGCCTGAAAAGCGTCACAGTGAAACTGCACCTCTGCTTATAAAGGCATAAGAAAGAGTAACTATTTTGTGTATGAACAGTATGTGTGTGTGGGGCTCATGACGCAGGGGGACTACATGCCTGAGTGAATAGGCTGATCACGCTCCTTTTTACTACACTCTACTACACGTATTTGTAGCTTGTCGGTGGTTTCTTTGAGTTTATAAGTTTGTATATTTTGAAAGCTTTAGCTTTATAGGATGGCAAATGTTACATTCTTATTAATATTATTATAAATCTTTGTGGTTTGTGTATTTCTGGCATGGTGGTTACATTATGTGCATTCAAAAGGCAAGTTGTTAATGCTGAACTTTATTTGAATGGACTTCTCCTACCACACCATTTAAATACCCTTACAACATTTTACTGGACGGCTGGGTGAATGACTCCGCCTGGAATTACTTGCATGCAGACATTAAAAGCTTGATTTTCACTGGGTTTGTAATACATCCATAAAGAGGCTCTTTGCTGGAGCCTCGTGCGTGTTTGTTGTAATGTTTATCAAACAAATGAAGATACATACTCAGAGTATCATTGACTACGGCTTCCTGTGTTTAGACCAAAATTACAACAGTCTCATAACTTGATGCTCTTTATATATTTCTCTATTTCAAATTGTATCACATTTTGTCGTCTCTAAATATACCTAGATATCGCTAAATGTAGCTGTTTGTAACTGATAACTGTGCCACTTGATTTTGTTAAAAAAAAAAGTTTTTGAGGGGGAAGGTTTGGCATAAGGCTTTAAGCTGTGCAGGGATAAAAAACAAATATCTATGGGTATGTGAAAAGGAGCCTTTGATGGTGAGGTGTGTTTCTTACAGTCAAGTGTTGATTTAAATCGTACGAATGTCAGCCAAACTAATCCACACACAATCACTTTATTTACATGTTATTTCACAATATATTGATTTTGATCTCCACGTCTGCATGTCTGACTAAACACATGCGCACGTTCACTCAATGAGTCTCTGGCAACCTGTGCTGTGCTCTTCTCTCCCCTCTCCTGTCCCCCCCCCCCCCTTTCTATACTCTCCTCCCCTCCTCCTCTCTATACTGCCTCCTTCATACTCCCATCTTCTGTACTATCCTCCACTCTTCTATTTTCCCCTCTGCTCTTCTATACTCCCCTCCCCTGTTCTATACTCTCCTCCACTCTTCTATACTCCCTCCACTATTGTATACTACCCTCCCCTCTTCTATACTCCCCTCCACTCTTATATACTCTCCTCCCCTCCCCTTTTCCCTCTCCTTATGTTGCTATTTCTGCCTCTTCCCAGCTGCTGTGTGGAGACACATCCTGTTGGGCCCTGCCCTGACATTTTGCTGTAGTTCTCACTATAGTCTAAATGTGCCTTACACATACACACACACACACACACAGACAGAAGCCTATTGCAATCTTCATAGGAGTTTTCCTTTGAATTATGCATTACTGTGCCTTAATGCTAACCCTAACCCTAGCATAACAGAGAATACACTCAAACACACATACCTACACAAACGTCTACACATGAAGTAAAAATACCTAATTTTACTAGAACCAACCCTGATTTGGGAAGTAACTACAGTAACTACCAGAGGCAAAAATAATCAGTTAGGGTGAGATTCTGTATGCTAAATCTGCAGCGGGAGATGGTGTTTCACTAGATTTACTACAGGCAATATAATTCAACTAATTTCTTTGTATTATATGTTTTCTCTTTATGTAATATTACATATTATTTAGATATATATATTACATGGCTCGGTGCAAAACACACAGTGCACATCGCATCTTGAAACCAATCAGTAAACATTTACAGATATGTTTCATTTGTTTTTACTAGGCTCCATTTACCAGGAGATGACAGGATATCCACTACGATAAGAAGATCACTGTTAGAACATGATTCTTATTTACAGTTACATAGTCCATTATACACTGCAGGTCTTTTATGTGGATAGCATGCTTGGGACTGTTTGTCAGTGTGAACTACCCGAATATTTTTTGTTCAATTGTTTCTTATAAAATATCTAATCTTTTTTGTGTGTGTTTGTTTTGTTTTTATTTTAAATGCAGTTCCTCAAGTTCTGAAGACATGTGCAGAATTTATTGAGAAGCATGGCATCGTGGATGGAATCTACAGACTCTCAGGAATCACCTCAAACATACAGCGTCTCAGGTGGCCTGTTACTCTTGGTCAGAAGGTTGACAAATCTGGACCAGAGTAAACCTGTACACATTTGACACGCCTCTAATTGAAAAGAGAAATTGACACTATGGCGTTGTGTGTTTTGTGCATGTGTGTGCGCGTGTGCGTGTGCAGACAGGAGTTTATCTCCGAGCCCTGTCCTGACCTCACGAAGGAAGTGTATCTCCAGGATATCCACTGTGTGGGCTCTTTGTGTAAGCTGTACTTCAGGGAACTGCCCAACCCTCTGCTGACCTACGAACTCTACCAAAAATTCACCGTGAGTGGAAAAAAGACGCAGTAGGGGCACAGCAGGGGAGAGGTCTGACGAACGCTTGTTCAGACCGCTGTGGAAGCAGGAGCACGTGATGAATTGGTGTCCGAAATACGTGGCATGGTGCCTGTCTGTTACTCAGTCTTCCTCTGCTCACCACTATAGCACTTCAACCCAAAGCTGTTCAATATTCATTAGCTTATACAAGCATATACACTAGCTTATTCACTTATACAAGATGAAAAAGTATTTGAAGCATAACAATGACTTGTGCATAATGTCAAACATGAACACTTGAGCATAATGTCGAACACTAACACTTAGGCATAACACTTGCGCATACTGCCCAACTCTAACACTTAAGCGTAACTCTAACACTTAAGCAACACTAACACTTGTGCATAATGTTCAACACTAAGACTTAAGCATAACATTAACACTTATGTGCATCATGTCCATTATTTCTCCCCCCCTCTATGTCTCTGCCTCCACGCAGGACGCCCTGTCTATCAAAGAGGAAGACGAACAGCTCCGAAATGTTCAGAGAGTCATTAAAGAGCTCCCTGCCTCTCATTTCAGGTACACCTTAACCCACAGATCTCCCCTGACTGATGGGTTTCACTTTTAAACAAGTCAAATCTACGTACGTTTGTTTGTTTGCTTTCATTTTTTGACCTTTTGCACTTTGTGACCTTAGGACTTTGGAGTTCTTGGTGAAGCACCTATCCCATCTGGCCACCCTTAGCCACAGCACAAACATGCACACCCGCAACCTGGCCCTGGTGTGGGCCCCGAACCTGCTCCGGTCTGCAGCTCACCTGCCTGATAAACACATTAGCATATTTTTAATGGCTAACACAATATCAGTAATAGAGTTCGCTCACTGTGTAACTGCAGATTTGTTGTTTTTTTACTATTGTTATTCTTTGCAATTCGAAATTGGCAACAATCACACAAGACAAACTGCGTGGATGAATGGCAGTGATCATTCAGCCCTTGTTGTGTCCTACATCCTGAACACAGGTCTAAGGAGATTGAAGTGTCCTCCTGTAATGGAGACGAGGCCTTCCTGGAGGTTCGGGTGCAGCAGTCAGTGGTGGAGTTCATCCTCAACCACACGGAGCAGCTCTTTAACCACGGGGTGGAGATATCCAAGCCAAAGGAAGGTGCGTTGTTCGGCATGGTTCGCAAGCAGTAACAACATAATTGACCAACTAGGTATAAACCTCAAACAATAATGGAATGCAATTCAAACAGAGCTTCAGAAATGGATTCTTCAGGCCCCTATCGTTACTTCCATCTAATGCTTTGGCTGTGAATTTGAGGGTTGATGACACCAATTTCAACCTTTTCCTTCAATGCCAGCGAATCGTGTGAGCAGCGTCACAATTTCATTGTTCTAGAACCTCAGATTGAACTTAATACGCGTCACCCGCTGCACTCGCATGGTGAAACCTGAAAAAAGAAAAAGGCTCTAGGGGAGGAGGCCTGGATACAATGAAATGAGAACTGAAGCCAAAAATATATATCGTAAAAACAATGGGCAGAGATCCAGCACGAAGAGCGAGCAGGTAACGACAGTGTATGTGTAGCTGTGTGCAAGCTCACGTGAACACGGGCTTTGGTATTAAGTCTTACAGAATTACTACACGACAAAGCACTTCACATGGGTTGGAGTTGGAGAACATACGTTATTTCATTAGTTTACATGTCTTCCCCTGAGAATACAAACAAAATCTCTTGGTGGGCCATGATGTTTTTTATATATTGTTTTGCGATCCTATCAACTGCTTCATCGTGGTGTGCTAGCGCTTCGAAGATCGTCATCTGTCATTAGCTGAAGGCAAGAGTCTAAGAGGATCTTTTTTGGAGTAGTCAGTGCAGAACAGAGAGAAGGAAACTTGGAACAGCCTCACACCTCACACTGCTCCACCCACTGTCCCACACTAGGGCCAACCTCACCGCTCCACCCACTGCCCAGGCCCAACCTCACACTACTCCACCCACTGCCCCACACCAGGCCCAACCTCACTGCTCCACCCACTGCGCCACACCAGGCCCAATCTCACTGCTCCACCCACTCCCCCATGCCAGGCCCAACCTCACTGCTCCAGCCACTCCCCCATGCCAGGCCCAACCTCACTGCTCCACCCACTCCCCAAGCCCAGCCTCACACAGCCCCACCCACACCAGAGCCAACCTCAGTCTAACCAGTAGCCTACAATCTATAAAGTAGTTTTTAATGAACTGCTGTTCTCCATACCTTTGCTCAAAATATCAATACACCATTGTATTAAATTCTCTACAATTCACATTATTTACAGACACTGGTATAGATATTTTTGTTGTCTTTTTGCATTATACTTGTGTAGGGCTGTTTTCCCACTGAAATACCATCTGTTTTACTACTGCTGTCCACAATATTGATAACTTACCTCCAGTGCTTTACCATATAGAAACACTGGAGAGTCGTCAGAACATTGCTGTAGTTCAGCTGGTTATGAACTGGTTCTGAACCGGTTCTGAGCTGATTCTGAACAGGTACCTTGGCATTAGAGATCCTGCCCTGCTTTGCCAAAACCATCGCACTTGTTTGCTTGTTTTACCGTCTCATCATAACATTAATGCAGCTGTGCTTTTGTCAAACCAGGTGCTGGATGTTTAGTTGATCCTGGGCTTGGAGTGGGAATGGAGGGATTATATGCAGCTGGTTGTGTGTGTGTGTGTGTGTGTGTGTGTGTGCGCGCAGGGCCTGGTGTGATGTGCAGGGAGAAGTACGCCACCCTGCCTGCTGTGTCTCAGGACGGGCCCATGAAGCTGATGAGTCTGGAGGAGGCCCAGGCTCGCTCTCTCAGTCCCAGCCACCCAGCACGCAGGGAGCAGCGGCAGCGGGAGAACAGCCTGCCCGACCCCAGCACAGCGGCCATGTACCACACCGTCATAGACCTGACCGAGAGCAAGTACGCATGCGCCTGTGCATGTAGACACACACACACACAGTAAGGAGATTGCAGGGAGCTGCTGCAATGTGTTGCAGTGAAATGTGGAGAGGTAGTCAAAATCTCAGTGAAGTACGCGAGGCTTCCAGAGAGACAGGAGGTTTCAGACAGAAGTCGTGCATCGGTTGTCCTGTCACTTTATAGGAAGCACCTGGCTTTTACCTACACCGCTTGCAACCTCATTACGTACACCTGTCTTGTAGATTTTTTCATAGATTTTTGGACTATAGATTTTAACTGTGCACCTGCGAGATGTTTCCGGCGCTAAACAGTTTTCACAGGGTAAAGCGGAGGCATGCCTGACATGCCTGATGTTGTCCACACCAGGAGGAAATTCTCCGGGAAGTCAAAGAAGTGGAAAGCGATCTTCAGCCTGGGTCGGTCTGTCACTGACACCAAGGGGAAACTGAGTCGCAACGGGAGTGTGTTCATGAGAGCACAGAGTGCCTCAGGTAGAATATGCTGTGTGTGTGTGTGTGTGTGTGTGTGTGTGTGCGCGCGTGTGCACGCTCGCTCTGTGAGGGGGAGACGGACAAAGAGAAAAAGACATAAAAGCAAGAAAAAAGAAAAAAAAGAAAGGAAAAAGCATCTACGCAGGGATGTGAATCATTTTCTCCTGTTCAGCCTAAACATAACCTCAGGGGAAAAAATATATGTGGTGAGAATTTCTGGGCTTTCTGAGTCAGAGAGCTTTGAGACTTTCCATTACTAAAATGGACTGAGAATCCGTTTTCTGTTAATGGTCTCTGAAAAACTAATAAGATGTGTAGTCACACATCATTAGCGAATGCATAATGTGTAATTTGACACGGTGTTGAACAGATGTGTTTTTGAAACATAAAATGGTATTTATATTTCTTCCACAGAAAAGACTGGGATACGACCATCGAAGAGCATGGACTCCCTCTGTTCCCTGCCAACAGGTGGGGCTAGAGAGCCATAAGCCAACCACCCCTGACATGGCTTTATCACTACTAAGTACAAGACTAGAGCTGACCAGTGGAGTGTGTACATTACATGGTGCTGTAATGCATATATTGAAATATTTGTTCCTGTATAAGTTAATGAAGTGGAGCAAAAGAGAGAATGCGCTGATTTTCAACAATGTCTCTGTGTGTGAATTGATATATCCTGTTTTTTTGCCACTAGCTGTCCCATGAGAGCCTATTTATACACTTACGTCCCAATAATGCAATGTAAAATAGATATTGTGCAGAACAAAGCTTCTTTTGTGGACTGAATGAGTACTATATTTTGATGATCTGTATGCAAATCACACAGTACACATAAACAGGCATTTACTAAGGACTGATTTGAACGACCCCTTTCAATTTACAGGGCATTTTAAACATTTTTCAGTTCTGACAATCTCAATTAAATAAATCATGTTTTATACAGCAATCATAATTTGATCTCCGACTTTTGCTTCCACACAGATGATGGCAAATCTCCATCAGGGAGAGGGGCAAATGGCTTCTTCGCCCCCTCGGTGAAATCCCGAACCCTGGACTCGAACATCAGCTATGATCCAAACGAACAGGATCCACAGTGGGAATTTGACCTGCAGAAATCGAGCAGGGTTATTGGGGGCAGCCCAGGCCCAAAGAGACGAGGTGCCCCAAATACTTCAACTTCATCCCCCTCTTCTTCCTCATCCTCTTCCTCACCACTGCAGAGAGCTCTTCCCGAACAGCTGAAGGTGTTCAAAGGGGACGACCTGGGCGCATGCCGGCCCACTTCTCCAAAAAATCGGCGTATGCTGTATTCTGGTTCAGCCCACAACGGCTCCTCAAGGCCATCTTTCCCAGGCAGCTTGTTCCCCCTGGAGTCCTCGCCTCGGCATCAGCGCAAGGCCCTCAACATCTCCGAGCCGTTTGCCGTGTCCGTGCCTCTACGCGTGTCCGCCGTCATCAGCACCAACAGCACCCCCTGCCGTGTGGCGGGGAAGGAGTGGGACCGGTCAGGGGCGGCCCTGGCAAAACCTCCCGAGCCCTATGGCATCGAAAACCTGGGTAACACTGGTTTCAGGGAGCTGGTCCCAAGTGGTAGTGGAGGTTTCGGGTTCCGAGACAGGGAGAGAGCATCGGGGGGAGACACCAGCTACATCGAGAACCCGCCTGGTGACAGCAGCAGAGGCAGTGGAAGCCGTATCTATAGCAACAACAGCTCTGTCCCCGTGGAGAAGGAGGAGAGTCTAACAGTGGAGAGGGGCACTACGGAAGTACCCCCCAACACAGGGACGGAAAGTAAGATGTCTGGGTTGTGTGTGTATGTCTGCTTGTATTTGAATGTGCACACATGTATGCAAACGTAAATATGAGTAAACGGTCTCTGGCTCAACTGATCCTACATTTACTGATTCTACACTAATCCTTTACTGATCCTACATTGAATCCTACATTTACAGATTGTGTTCACAACAATTATTCCTGTTCCTACATTTTCACTATAATGAGCTCCATGCTATAATCATATATTCCCTATGAGGATGTACAGTAAACATGTCTGTTGTATTAAAGATTAAGAAAACCTTGTTTGGAAGTATTCATGGAAAACACAAGTCAAACAAACACAAGTGTTCCATGAGCCTTGTACAAATGCTTAAGCCTGCACTGATGTGTTGAGCACGTGGAGCTCCTTGCAACGATGACTGAAATGTTGTCCTTCCATGTCCATCGTTTCAGACAAGCATGCAGAAGTGAAGGAGCTGCTCACCACTTTGGAGGTGTCCGACACCCTGATGCCATCTCAGCCCAAAGGAGTGCACAAAGAATCGGCTTCGTCCTCCAGAAAAACGCTGGACACCTCTCCAGTGCAACCCACTGAGCCCAAAAAGCTGGACCAACTGGTAGGAGTGGTAATAGTAGCATAATTTTAACACCGATAATATGCCCACCTGCCTCATCCTTTTTAGAAATATAACAGCATTAGAATCACTAACAAGAACATTAAGACAGGATGACTTCTAGTTCTGTTTTTCTTCACTATTTTGTAGTCCCTCTTTTGTCCAGATCTGCTTTTTACTAAATGAATTACTCTAGTTTATCTTGTTATATACAAAAAATCAACAAATGTCAAATATTATGTAATGTTTTACAATATTTTGATGTTTCAAAATAGCAGTATTCCAATCTAAATTATCATCATAAAACTTTTGTTGTATTGAATAGGATATTGAGACAGTCAGTGAGGAGCCGAGGTCCGATTTGCATCATGAGCTCAGGATTACAGAGTCTGAAACAAACATCCTGGAAGACCAGCTGAAATCCAGTGCCTCCATGACCAAAATCACTGGAAACAATGGTGCTCTCAGTCTTAATGCTCAAGCTAAAAGAAGAAGCAGTTTACCTACTCACCCAGTATCTTGGAAGGGACATGTCAAAGAGATCACGACAGGTCTAATGGTGGATCAAACTGGTGCTACTGTTTGTAACCCGACAC
Source organism: Brachyhypopomus occidentalis (assembly GCA_020368025.1). Classification (NCBI taxonomy): domain Eukaryota; kingdom Metazoa; phylum Chordata; class Actinopteri; order Gymnotiformes; family Hypopomidae; genus Brachyhypopomus; species Brachyhypopomus occidentalis. The sequence goes on from JAGXOD010000032.1 coordinate 2,713,283, forward strand.
TGAGGCCTTCATCAGAAAGACCTTTAGAGCTAGAACATGACATTCAGAGCTGCTACTACATTGGCAATGTCAAAAAGGATCACAGAAGCCTGGATTCGTTTGAGTCTTTGGACATCATGGCCGACAAGCTGCAGTTCTCACCATTCTTCCATTTGAAGGAGACCGACATTCTCCAAGATGCTGAATCGTGGTCTTCAGTTACCTCCTCTGAAGATCCTTGCATCAAGAAAACCATCGTTACTGAAGAATCTTCTTCTGACTGCAGTGGCAGTATTAAACTATGCGATCAAGGACCTGCTTTGTTCACAGACAAAAGTGTCCCGTCCCTGAAGCAAAAGAGCCAGGAAAAGGAGAAAGAGAATATCAAGAGCAATAGTCTCGATCTAACAGCCAAAGTGAAAGGAAGCATGGAAAGGCTGTCAAAATGCTTGGATGAAAGACGTCACACCACAGACATTTCCCATCAAGATGTTGAGGATGTATGGGGGAATCATTTGGCAGGACTGGATCAAGTGGAACCCTGGGAAGACTTGAGTGCCACCAAGTTGTGGGTCACAAGCCCACTCCACACACCAAAACTGGAAGATCTTTTTCCTTTGTTGACAACATCAGTGCTGACTGAAAGTAAAGTGTCTACTGAGCCTAATATCAACCACTCGCAAAAGGTCAAGAAGGTTGTAGAGGAAGTACACACGAATGCCATGTTTTCATGTGGAGAACATACTGCTATGAACAGAGAAGCTGACACTGTACTCAAAAGTACCTCTGCCAAACCAAAAACACCAGAAGGGGACAAAGATGGTCTTGGAGATATAACAGAGCTCTTTCTTGGTGCTAACTTAGAAGGGATCGGGGAGAGAGCAGAGACTAAATGTGAAACTCCACAGCTTGCACAGTTAAAGACAGCAATCTACCAGGGAGAAGCAATCAGAACACCAAAGAGAAGCACTGGGACTCCAAAGCAGAAGAACTCTGTATCTTCCCAAAGATTTCACCGACAGGTATCCCATGAACCATGCATTACAGAGAGGAATGAGGAAAACATTACTTCAAAACACAGACCATATTCCCTAAACCTGGATCTGGGACACCGGTGTATTAGGGACATCTCAAATAGGCAGAATCTTGACCTGGGAGACCCTTCCTCTTCACCAAGGGGTACAGTACCACATTCAGGGAAAAAGCATGATGGGTTATCTGTGGAACTGGAGATGTTCTTACAAGACCGACAGGCACCCATGCGACGCAACTCTGCACCAGTCAGTGTATCTTCAGTGCGCACTGCGTTCATGATCAAGACGTGCCAGGCTAAAGCTGTGCCCGTTATTCCTCCAAAGATTCAGTACAGCCACATACCGCATCCAGTGGCCGAGAAGGACAACTCTGATCAAGATAAAACATGTGTGCCTGAAAGGGAAGCTGAACAGATCAAGGTAGAGAAAGCAGATTCTCTTCCCCCTCTCCAAGTTGTAAAAGATCCCAAAGAGGAAAGAGAAAACTGCGAACCAGTTACAAGGATCCAAAGGCAAGTATCTACAGAAAAGCCCACAGAGACTTTCAAGCCAGCACCTGCCCCAGAACCTCCAGTACTGAGGAGGAAGCGATCTGCCAACGGGGATTCTTTTATGGACTGTCCCAGACCCGAACGATCCACCTTACTGCAGAGATCTTCCTTCCGGAATCGCCCAAGGCCTCAAAGCCTCATACTATTCAGCCCTCCTTTCCCAATTATGGATTATCCTCCAGTAGGGGACGATGGCAAACTTGTCCTGTCACCTATCAAGAGTCCTACCGAAACATCAGCCCTTGATGTATTCACTAAAGAGCTAGCAGAAAGCCTCAAGACTCCAGAAGGGGTCACTCTGAGAAATAAAATGACTTTACCCAAGAGTGGACAAAGACTGGAGACCTCTACAAGCTGCTTTTACCAGCCTCAAAGGAGATCTATGATTTTTGACAGCAGAAGCAACCGCCAGATTGAATGAGCTGTCTCTAAGACTCATAAATGATGTTCACACCATGACTAGCTGAGGGTTGTTGTGTTTTTTTTTTCCTTGATACATATTGTACCATAATGAATAACAAGGTCTCCTTAAATTCTAGGGATGACAAATGTAGAACTTTAAGTATTAGGCTTTGTTTTAAAATGCTGCTGCTGGCAACTCTGTCATAGACCTCTTCTACTATCCTTAAAAGATAAATGAAACGCACTTTAGGCAAGTGTGCAGCACTGAAAAACTGCTGCATGCCAAGTGCTGTCCCTTCCGTTTTGCAAAGATGAGAATTCAGCCATACACAGAAATGTTGCATGAAACAAATAATCCCCCTGTGGTTGTTTGCTTTTTTTTCTCCTTTGGACAGAATTTTAGTATTGTATCCTTTTAGTATTGGTATTTCATTTTCATTTCATGGTATTTTCATTTTCATTTGGGAACCAAAACTAAAGTGGATAACTTTTGAAAACACAAAATGGTCCATGTAAGTTATTATTCTGAAAGATGTACTCAGTGAAAACATACATACCTATAATATGATGCCATGCTTGTGTTTTAAAATAACAAAATGGGAAGCAATGAAAGGGATGAAATCTAAACTTTTCTTAGTTTTCGATAAACTGATATTTTCTTCCGTTTTCTTTCATTATCTGTTTATGATGATGTAGGCATGAGACGTGCCAATACATAAAATATGCAGTGTTGTTAATAATGTGGCAATTAGTATTGAATGTGTTGATAGACAACAGTTATATACCTTGACTGCAGAGTAAAGTTAGGAGTCTCTCAGGCCTGGCCTGACTTTGAACACGCACTGGCCTGAAACATCGCTCGATGATGTTTTTGTAGATTTTTTGTATTACTACTGCTTCATCTAGCCTGAAATTCTAAATTGCCAAAGATATTAAAAGTGTAGAGTTAACAACATACATTTATGTCATGCCATAATGATTCCTGAAATAAACATATAAATGTCGCATTCAAAATTTCTATGATGAAAAATTGCCTGCAAACTCAGCATTTATTTATTTATGTGTTTTATGATAATGCCAGTTCATACATTGTGGGGAAAAAGTTGTATAAAACATGTCATGACAATTTTGATACATGATGTTTGCATAGTTTTTACTGATCGCCACTGTCAAAGTTCTGTGGTCTTTGTTGAAAGCACAGATACTTTGCTGCTGGGCAGTGTATGAAAATAAGTCTTTTGCTGTGTTATTTGGATTAGATTGTTGGTATCTGAAAGTATTTTCAGATTTTTTTTTGAGAGAGAGAGGAATGGCATGGTGGTCCTAGAAAGATGATGTAAACACATGAACAGTAAGGACTGAGAAAGTAATGTTTCATAGAAAGAGAAGGACCACAGGTGAGAAGGACCACAGGTGTTCTCCATAATGTACATGAAATATGTTCTCACATGGAGACAAAGAAGAGAAAATGCATGTTGACAATACCTGTAACCAAAGAACACTAACTTTATAATCTATTTTTCGTATCACTCAAAATTCAATGTATGTATTCACTGTAAACAAAACAATAAATATACTTAATATGTACTGCATTATTTTTTGTTATGTTTATATAAGATTACTTAGTGTGTATATACAGTATATATATACATACATACATACACACATATATATATATATATATATATATATATATATATATATATATATATATATATATATATATATATATATGTGTGTGTGTGTGTGTGTGTGTGTGTATGTATATATATTATTAATTGAAATAATTATTAATTAAATAATAATTAATTGAAAAGGTCATTTTAGCAAAATTTTTCTACCATAAGAAGTATATTGTTGTATATAGTTGTAAAAGTATTAAGATGAGATCTTGTCAAGATATTTTTCTATGTGTATTAAAAATTATTAAATTAAGAAGCCAACAATTAAATGACAATGAAACCAAAAATAAACAAAAAAATACCTGGTGACCTTACAAAATGACAATTTTGATATTAAATTAAGCATTGACTGCACTGATTTATAAGAATTGTAATATCACTATAAAGTACTCTCTATAATCATGCTATCAGCGATGACAGGCTTTATTAATAAGTGCAATGTTTCTAATTAAGAGTAGGTTGGCAAACTCATCGGTTTGTATTTCACACTGGAAATACATTTCTCATTCTTGCTTAATCCACCAGGACTGACAGACGCGTCTCTGTTTTAGCCTTGTGTTTTTGGCTGCCCTTAAATCAGAGAGAAAGGATGTACTTTACTGAGCTTTGTGTGTCACAGCTGAAACAGCAGATGCAGCTTCAAAGCCAAGGATGATGACCAGAGTGATACACTGAAAGAATAACCTACTACAAACAAAGACTTCCTTTGCTTTTGCAGCCAAAAAAAAAAACCCTCATGCAAATCTGAATACAGTGTGAGCCAGCATGTTTTTTCATGGCAAACCTACAGCCAATTTTCTAGTACAAAACTACTTTAGATCTACCTCCTCTAACCCCCCTGCACATACCCACCTGGATATATATATGAAGGCACCGTGCTGCATTCAAATTCAAAGATACGTTTTGGTTGTATTTCTTTTGTAGTTCCTTTACATTGTTTCTTTGCCACTGTTACTTCTTGCAAGCGGGGGTATGGTAGCCAAAAATGTGATGCTGGTTTGAAAAAACAAAGTACCATTTTCCATCTTCATTGATGCAAATAACACAAATGATGATTTCTCATGAAATATATTGTTGTTAAGGAACACAATTTTAACTAAACAAAGCAACACATACCATTGCTACCCAAGTAAAATATGCCAGTATACAAATATTGATGGAGTTACCGTGATCTTTATTGTGTTCTGCAGAGTCCTACACCTGAGAAAGTTATTCAGGTTTTTCAGTTTTACAGTTTGACTCCTGTTGGGATCGGATCATTTTCTGTACCTAGGTACACAATAAAAACATTTTTTTTCCCTCAAAAATCTGATTGTCAACTATACAATTTTTTTAATATAATACCGGGCAAGGAAATGAACAGGTCCATGATTATATATATATATATTAGAAAGAAAGAGATTAAAGGGCAGAACAGAACATTTCAGACATATGTCCTTCGTGGTCAGCTGTGCAAGCAAAGCAATGTACTTTATGCATCTCAATACAGAATAATTTAGGATGCTAAAATCAGATCTTACAAGCCAAGTATAAATGAATTACACACATTATGGTCAGTCTCCGAGGCACCGAACAAGCCCAGTTCTATACTAAATTAGTGTGTCACATAGGATTCTTCATTACTCATGCTTTTTTAAGATTAAGTGAGATTTCTGGGTAACTCATAATGTGTTCACAGTGGTATGCAGATTCTATCATTTATTCACATCGGTCTAAGGGGGGATTGTACCTGCTCTAGCATAAACTGTAGGGGGTCATCTGGTCGTTCATAAACCATGTTCTCTATGATTTCCTAATAAAAGACAGAAGGATAAAATAGATGAGCATTTACTGGGCCTAGCATGCATATCTAGGTGTCTTGTCAATGTTTATATCTAATGGTCTAAGATGATAAAGGTCTCTAGATAATTTTTCTAAATGTTTCAAAATTATAAAATCTTTTTTTCACAATAGTATTTTTTTTAATCTAAGATTCTAGATGATTTATTTCCCCAAGTAAAAAAAACTCCCGCTATAATTTCAGTAGCTATGTAAAGGACAGTAAAAGTTATCACTATAAATCACCATCATCTCCTTAATTTACTTTGCTGTAAATCACCATCTCCTTAACTTACTTCAAAGATCTGCAGGATGTTGTGCTTTTCCATATACCTTACGGAGCGCTCATAGGGGTCCTTAATTTCCGTGATGAGCACCTTTTCTCTTGTGCCTGATTCCGCCATGTCAAAAGTGTTTTGAAGAAACCCGCAAAAATACTGGACCACGGAATCCACAAAAATAATTAGAAACACTGTCACGTGGGGATCGGATTTAAAAAAAGAAACAAACAAACAAACAAAAAAACAACAGAAAAAACTTTTTACGCCTAGGCCTTAGCAGCCATAAAACCGGCAACGTTTTTTTTTTTTTACCAGAGTTAAGGTTGTTATCGCTCCAGATTTTTGTGCATTTGGGCCTAAATGAAACGAAAGATTCACGGTATCCTCAGCCTGGCTTCCGAGGGTTTGTGTTATCGTTTGAAATGTCATGCCGTAACCCCTGGCAACTGTACACAAGAGACGATGATGTCATTTCTGTGAGAAGACAATGGTAGAAAGGGCCTTTTAGGTAATGACAGGCTAAATGTCCTGTCACTGTCACATCATGCGTGTTGTTACTGTTGGTGCAATGCTTTACTATCTTATAACTATCTCCCACCTAGAAATGTTGCAATGCTACGACAGTATAATATAATATAATATAATATAATAATATAATATAATATAATAATAAAAGCATGTTTTACACTGATGAATGCAAACAACATTAGTGGATATATTGTGTGTGTGGTTGGGCTACATATTAGTGCTATTTCTGAATTATAATGATACTTAAAGTATAGTATGTGTTGTAGATTTTGCAAACAATGTATTTTATTGATCTAGCAAAGTTAGAATGGCTTCCACCTTGACTTCCAGCCTTCCTGTAAATGGTTAATATTCCTTTAAAGTGTAGAATGTGTTTAGCTTGGCTTTCAACTTTGCTGTAAATGGTATATTTTTCTCTAAGGTCTAACATGATTTTATCTGCTTTCATTTGTAAGTAGAAGGGGGTGTTATTTCTGTATATTGGTTTACCTTGAAGCCTGGCGCCCAATAGGTAAAAGGTTTGAAACCTAGACAATAAACCAGGCCCAGTCCCCATTAAGGACTTGAGGCCTCATTTAAATAAATATATAAATTCACTGGTTGGATTGTTGAATTGTAAACAATGGTATGACAAAATGTGGTTAAGATATTAGTAAACGTTATGTAATAATAATAATGTTAATAATAATTTGTTAGTAATCTTTAATATATTAGTACGTTTTTTATTCGGCGAGGGGGGCGGGGAATGTTCATATAAAAATAAAGAGATAAGAGGAAAGACAAGGATTGGAGGAATTGCACTTTTTAGGAGGAAAGAATAACAAGGACGAAAGAAAACTCCCGACATAAGGTTTTAGTTTAGGCTACTCCTTTGTTGTATAACTTGTTAATGGCAATAAAGATCATATTTTGTTTTTCTGTATCACCCTGAATGCTGTCTCTCCTTGCATGCTGGTTGCTTTGATTTTTTGAACAAGTGGTTTAGAGAAAGACAAGATTACGAAGGGAGCGGGGCAAAACAGCCGTTTATAGGTTGCGAGTCGTCCTCAGCTGACATCACATCCTACAGAGCGTGCATGTTATGTAGGGCAGACGGTGCTCGTGTCCCTCCGTGAACCCTGGCGGAAAAAAACGCTGCTGTTCGGGTTTAAATCCGGCAGGGGGAACTCAGAATCAAGAAAACATAGCTACAACCAAACCGGAAACCTCCTCCAAGGCAGTATGAAATTTATCATGAAAAAAACGACTGTTTAATTATCGTTGTGACCAAATAACTTATTCTGTATTTAAACTTTATGATTAATAAACTTTCCATCCCCTTAGCATGTATTCATGTGCCACTATATGAAATGAAATTGTGCTTAGACTATTGGCGTTTCATCATGGGCTGATATCCAAATATTGCTCTATATTCTGATACGATATGTTCCATAAAGAACAATTTAAATGCACATACATAAGGTTGTGTACAATGATTACAATGAGTACAAACGTAACCGGCGCATCCCACGCCTTTCTTAAAATAAGTATTTAAGGTTAAAAACAGTGTCTGAACTAAGAATTCACTTCAGTTTTAACACTGATTATTCCTCGTCTAGACTACAGACTAGCGCGCGCGCAGGCACACACACACACACACCTGTCACTGTCTAGACAAGGGAGGGGGGACAACGGGGTAGCTGGGGTCCCGCCGACCACTATTGCATTATTTTGTGTCAGTCACTACGACTCTGAGAATGTATTGGAGAACAAAAAACTTCGGTGCCTCTTTTCTTCGATCTGATTGGTCGACCAGACCGCCACCATTCCTCTTACGTTGCCTTGAGGTCAGCTAGGGACGTTAAAAAATAAATAAATGAGAAAATAGAAATGCGTAGAAAGTAAAAGGCACGACAAGGCATACTAGCTTGTTGGCGAAAGAAAGTGATAGGCAGCAACGTAGTCCAATGTGAGACTCGAGAGCATTAGATGAGATTTATTGACATAGCTCTCGCCCAATCTAAAGTAACGATAAGTGATAGACAAATGTAATTCTCAGATGACTGCCTCCTTTGATCGAGGATGGGACAGAGGGACTTCAGGGAGTTTGGTTTGCGTTTGTCTCGAATACATTGCTAAACGCTTAATGCATTGATTTACTTTTTATATATATGTTAAGATGGTTACGTCCATAAATTAGCGAGGAGAAATAACTGTTGTGTGAAAATAAGGACCCACATCGACGGTATTTCAGTACTCCTCGCTGAGCGATGTGAGAAGTACAGTGAACTCGGTGAAGAAACCAAAGATGCGTACTGTCCATGCTGGTTCAGACAAAACAACCTGCGTATAGGGAGGACTGGTTTCGCTTTCAGAGCCACAATGGAGCCAGTTTCCACGTTTCCTCGCTCCTCAAAAACGAGGGCGTGCGGCTCGACGATTGGGGTAAAGTCATGTTGAACGATTTATGTCCCAACCTACGCGATTCAAGATAGCCCATTCTGTTCCAATCGTCAGTGAAAAGGCGTGGCTGTCTAAAATCTTCGACGAATGGTAAAAAAAAATGGGAGGGCACGACTGAACTGGTTGAGGTCCTCTCCGAAGGTAGGCTGCAGCGTGTGTTTATTGATGAGATGAAAGAAGATGGAAGTGAGAAATGAAACAAAGTAAGGGAAAATATTAAAAAAAAAAAGATTCGAACCTTGCCGGGGGGGGAAAAACCGGAGAAGCTGTGAAACGCTGTCGCCGCTGGAGAAGACGCTTAGAGCAGCAGGTAAGAAGAGGAAGGGGAGGGGGAGGAGGTTAATACTATCTATGTTAGGCTATTTATAAGAACAGTAATACCAGTTGTACCCCTGATGTGAGATAGAAAAAACTTAATCAGGAGGAGAAAGCATTTAATAGCTTAAAAATAGCCCCGTTACCCAAGTCTCTTGCTCACGCGCGGTTACTGTACGGTTCTTGGAACAGATTTGAGAAACTTCACGAAATTTGCACATTTGGAGGTCCATCAATTGTCACTTTATCTGGAAAGTCTGTGTAGTTTATTTGTTGCTGTTACGGAGTTCCTTAAATCGTCCATTTGTCTTACACGCAAACAAAAAAAGACGCGCGGTTGTCTGAAGTAACGTCTCAGGTAATATTAACATATAATTCTTAGCGTAATTTTTTATTTAGGAGTAGTTTGTAGCTTTCGAGTCGTATCGACTTTGGATGAGATGGCCTCTTCAATATTTTGTGTCTTGTTGGTTTAACATCACTAAATCATGACATGTAGGAGCGGATTGCGACTCAACGGAGGCGCTGGGAGACGGGGACTCTCCTACACCCAGCCAAAATATTTGGGAGAATAATGCTCCACTTACAGTGGGTTAACTGTCCAGCGTTAAGATTAGCAGCCGTCACCAGCACAGTGAATATAGCATTATAGACGATTTTAACTATTTAAGAAACTAAAAATTCACTCTTTTAAACCATAATCAGCCATCTTGGTATTTTTGGGAGCCATCGCTAAATTTTTATTAACCGAAGAAGATTTACGCGCTGGCTCGAGGAGCGGGCCAACTAGTGACAAAATATCTCTGGTAGGCTACGGATGTTGCTGTTTTGTATTGTTTCCATTGCTTGTACATTTAATATGAAAGTATGCAGCTGTTGTACCTCTCTCTCTCTCACTCTCACTCTTTCTCTCTCTCTCTCCCTCTCTCTCTCTCTCTCTCTCTCTCTCTCTCTCTCTCTCTCTCTCTCTCTCTCTCTCTCTCTCTCTCTCTCTCTGTGTGTGTGTCTCCCATGTCGTATTAAGTGTCTGTTAGCTATTCGTTCCCTCAAAATTATGAATAGATAGAAGACAGAAGTGGTCAACAATCTAGTTCACGGAGTCTAGTGCGTGCGTAAAGGCACTAACATTTAGTTTCGACTCGAAAAGACAAGCGCCGTTCTGCTCTTTCTACTCGGTATTCTGGTATCATGTTTTCTTGTGCCCTCTTTTCTTGGCTGTGTAGCAAAATGCCCGCTTGCCCACGACGCACACATTTACAGCCCACCTAAACTGTAAATACTTTTTTTAGCATTTCAGTAAGACGAAAGTTCAGCCGGTTGCCAAACAAACAAAAAATAAATTAATTAAAAAAAGAAAGAAAAAAGGAAAAAAAAGAAGATCGTACTCCGTTTGGGAGGCAATCGGGCCCGTGAGCAGCGGTCCGGTCAGAGCGGTGATATTATTATCTCCGTAGAGTAGGAGACGACGGAGAGGCGCTGAAAACCAAGACGCTGGCCCGTGGTAGAACAGAAGATAGTGTGTCGCCTTTTCGGTTTTTGTACGTTTTCCATCTCTTTTCTTCAGTGTTAGTCTATATTAAAACGTGTCTATGTTTATAAAGGCTGACTTGTAAAGACTTTTGGATTTCACGGTGCTTTTTTTTTTAAGACTTATAGATGTTGATTCGGTTATTGCAAAGCTTTTCTTAAGGCGTGCTGTTTTGAAAAGATAGCAAACTTGTTCATTTATGACACAGTGATATAGTTTTGTCTTTTGGGAAAACAACATTTAACCGTATTAGCAACAGTACTGCTTCCGAGATGTTGACCTGCCAAACAGAGTAACAAACATGCGTATAGCCTACGACCTTGGAACTTTTATTGACTCAGTATGGTAAAACATGCCATGCATTTAGGCCCCAAGTTATTGATAATACGCTTTATGCATTTTAATGGTTAAATGCATCGGGTCTAAGGGCAGCCGATTCTCTGTTTCATTTTGCGATTGTCGGAGCTGGGTTTGAGCTGTTATTCTGCGGTGTGTGGAGACATTGTTACAGTTTAACAGAGGGATTTAACGTCACTTTGACACAAATTGACGTCCAGTTTTAAACCATCTACGTTGCACTATTGCAATAGCTCTCTCTGTTGTTAAATGTTGAGCAGTGCCCATGTAAAACCGTCCTGAGTAGGCTGCAACTTGACATTATGGGTCATCGCAGGTTATAGTGGCAAAAGCATCAGAGTAGTTAGCTGCACACTGTGCCCAGAGCTTTTAAACAGCTCAGGCATCGAAATATTGTTACTTAGTCTTTATGAAAAGTTTAACCAAGTTGTTAAGCTAATTCCTTTATAAAAACGCTATTTTTTAGTTTGCACGAGATCGTAAGGGATGTGCGCACCTTCTGCATAAAGGTGGAAGGTCACGCTCGCTCCGAGTTACCATAAAATGTAGCACCATTCCCACGTCGATATTTTCTTGGCACTACTGCGAATTGCATACCAATTCCGAATCTACCAGATATTATTTTTCCAACAGTTTCTATTTTTCAACATTTTGATTCTGCCATAGGCCACACAGAAGTGTGTTTTCCGACAGATCCATTAATATATATTTTACGTAACCAACAAAAAGTGAATAAATTAACTGTTTTGTAATATAAATTACTTCATTTGATTGGATTTTTGACCGCATACTGTACGTTTCTTTAGCACGGAATAAAGCATTCTATACGTTAAATAAGACATGATATATATATATATATATATATATATATATATATATATATATATATATATATATATATATATATATATATATAGCCTATGGCCTTTAGCAATTTATTTATTTATTTCAATAAGGTCAACATTTATATCCCCTGACTTGAACTGTAATCTTGTCGCTTTGGTTTTTAAAATTTACATGTATTCAATTGAGCTGATTTATTTGAACATCTTTGTATACCTAACAAATTTGCAATCAGTTTCAGAGTTCTAGCTCCTCTTGCATGCCAGCTTTGGGAAGTTTGGGTGGGGGCCGTGTGGCCCATGCAGGTGCCGCCATCTCCAGTGTTGTAGGCCAGGTCGCTGTACAATTGTGCAAGTCCCTCTAAAGCATTTTTATAATACACATTAAAACTGAAAATATATTTTTTTTTACTTTGGCGTGTGCAGAATGAATTCACTATCAGTTCTGAAGTTTCGCTCCTTTTCATTTTCTTCAGCGGATATATTCAGTGAGCACTTTTTAACCCATTACTGCATAAAAACATGATTGTCTGCGTACGCTTTGCAAGCACTTCTTTGTCAAGGTATATATTAGCCAGTGCATGAGATTCAGCAATCCATAGGTAATAAGCTTGGTAGCTACCCTTATACGCCTTGTTGTCATCTTTTCAAGACGAGTGTTCAATTTAAAGTTCATGGCCACTTTCTAAAAGTGGTGTGTTAATAAGCATCAACCTTTAGTGTTATTAATATGACTCCTTCTAAAGGAACAATAGATTCATTTGTTTTATCCTATGTCCTATGTGCTCATCATGTGATGTACAAACATTTCTAAGGTCACTTGTTGATGGTGATACTGAGAGCAGTTCTTTGTTTATTGAAACTAATATATGCGTTAACTCATTAAAGAACTTAAGCCCTACTTTTTCTTTGTAACAGTACATGGTGCTACTCATTTTGATATATTTATGTGGCGAAGCCTGTTTTTTACTATCACTTATGTTTGCTATATAAAAGCTAATTTCTGATTTTAGACCTAATAGAAATTCTTTATTTAGATTTCTTATTCAGCTCAATTTTGAGTATAAGATTTGCTCTTGGTACCAGCCGATTTGTACAGTGTAAATAGCCACAGTTTATCAGCTCTTTAACTACCTTCATAAATGTAATGTTTCTCATCATCACACTTAGCGTGAGTCTAAAATAAATAAATTAATTAATTAAACTGGCCAATAAAATGGATTTTCGACATGCTGGCACTGGAGGACTAGAGTGTTTACATGGTATTTGTTTTGGAGACACTGTGTTAGGACTTCAAAGACATCTCTCCTATGTCACACCCAGACACATATTAACGGCCCTGGTAGCTGACTTGGAATTGATTAGCTGTGCCATTTCTACCACCTCCCTATTTGACAGAATGACAAATTATAACCATAGTTCCTCAGTCAGGTCATTTATACTGGAGGGCATCACACATGGTTAATCTGTAACACTACACAATAGCAACATACGTAAGGTTCCTGTTAAGTACCTTTGGTGTTCTGTGTGAACAGAATTAAATACTTATGGTGTTCTGTGAGAACAGACGTTAACATACAGGGATACTCTAACCATTGTTAGAGAAATGACCTTCATTGGTCTAATTGAAAGTCAAGGCCAAATACGAAAAAGGCCTCGAAGGGGGGCTTTGCGATGATGAAACCGGCTGTACTATTTCACAGACCTTAGAAATAGTAGTCTATTTTCACCTAACACCACTAATTTGGCTGTTAATAATCAAATATTAATTTCATTCTCCACTTAATTCCCTTGCTGAAAGTTTTGCAAAGGTATTAAGAAAATGTCACGGTGACTTGTCGGAGAATGGCAGTTGAGGAAGATGGTGATATGAATGAGGGTCACATGACAGACTTGAAATAGACCTTAGCAACAGTCTTGTCTGCGAGATATCAAAGTTTATCGGGTTTTTGATTGGTTGGTCTTGTTTTCTTCCTCCACCTCTCCACATGATATATACATGTAATAAAGGTAAATAGCATAAAGCCCTGGCTTAGTTAAAAAGCTGATGATTTAAAAAAAATGCTTCATATATTCATATTCATGTCATTACTTTAACGTGATGCTAAGTATGTTCAGTGTACATCTAATATGACATTTTCAGAAGTTGAGTCTGATTAGATTCCAAGTGTCCAGAACAGAGAGAGTCAGGTGATAGAATGAAGTGTGCTGGTAATGGATTCCTTTATGAAGACTCACTTTTAGTCAATGGCCAAACATAATCTGTATTCGAGAAAACCTGATCTCTATTATGTGTACATACATATATATATGTTGGGATTTTTGTGTTTTTTTTTCCATTGTTCCTCACATTGAGTTCCAAATTCCTTGAATGCTTGTGGGATGTGGGCAGATAAGATGACAACTATTGCTGTTTTTTTCTATAAGATATAGATTTTTTTTTATCAGTTACCAGCCTATGAAATTATGACTGTGCCATTTCCGCAAGGTGCACCTCTGGCACATTGATTAATACACTGGGTAACATTACCCAGAAATACATTAGTATATATTCAAAAGTATTCAAGAGTATCAAGGACTCCAAATTTTGAATGGAGCCTCAGTTGCATTTTCGGCTTGAGATGCTGAGCCGATGTTTCCAATGTGGTGTTTGTGTTTATTACAGCATATCATAAGAAGTTCTATAGTTTCGTCTCGATGGTCTTGGGTGAAAAAGAGCCTTTTGTTTGTGCTGATGTTCCGGTGTGGACCACAGGGAGGGGTTGCTTTTCCCCCAAGGACTGTTGATTGCGATTTCTTGTTGAATTCCAGGGAAAGTTCAACAGGTTTTCTGGAAAATTTTTGGAATACAATAAAAATAACTGAGCATCCTGCATGCAGAATGTTCCTGGGTTTAGAAGAGTGCCGATTGAAAAGGGAGCGAGGGGTGAACAGTGTAAACGTGGTAAATAGGCAAGTTTAGAATGTTTACTCTTCCGATATTAAACAGACGAGTCGTGCATCGTTATTTTACAAAGCTAAAGAAACTAGCACACACCAAGGACGAAGACAGATGGAAACCATGGTAACGGTGACCAGCCGGCAACTTGCCATTGTTCAAACATAACTTGGACAACTTTTCTTTCCTTTTTTCTTTTTCGTTCTTTCTTTTTTTTTATTTGCCCTGCTCCGAATCGGAACAAGGTAGAGGCACTTCCAACCCCAAATATATCAGCGTAGCAATATGGAGACAAAACGTTGACGAGCCGGCAGCCGTAATGTGCAGTGTAGACACAAAGCCAGTGCTAAGGGGTTCTTGCATTTTAGCTGGGCAACGCAAGTGAACACTCAAAGTGTCAACGCCAAAACCCTTGGCATCAACACAAAGATGTTTATTTAAATGCACATCGTAGCTCTGACATTTGATTGGGTATGATGTTCTCAGTGACGGGTCCGGACTGGCTGAAGACAACACTGTCAGAGGGACATCAGATGTGACCGTTCCAGCCAAGGCAAGGTGGAGAGGAAAGGTGTTCTCCATCCAAAAGAGAGAGGTGAGCTCAGCTGATTTATGGATATTTTTACAAACCTCTTGGTTGAGGTGGATGTGGATAAGAGGAACCTGACCCTTCATGCATCTGAAAGGACACTAGCGAGAGAATAGTGTGTGGGACACATGAAATTATTTTAAACCAATCGAACCAATCCCCTCTCATCCAATCAGGACTGAGTATTATATCAGTCCCCTTTCTGCCTCCTTTCAACTTTTTCCATCAATCAGTGAGTCATTCTACATGTTAACGTTGTTAGAAAAGGGTGTGTTGTATCAGTAGAAGTCATGAATTGGTGTTTTTCAGAAATCAAGCTCCTCCTTTATGACTTTATGATTAGTTGTGCTGAGTTGGATGTCCGCCTGCGTCATGTGAAGACAGCCACAGAGACATGGAAACACATGATGTACATGCAGTGCAGCCTCTAGAAAGCTGATAAATAAAAGTTTCTCTGTCCGGGAATCAGTCAATAATCAATTAGCTCAAAGCGTACCAGCTTGAAACTATAAATGTAGCCTGTAACACGGTAATGCGTTTGCTCAGAGAGAGCTGGCAGGCAGCCGGCTCCTGACATCAGGAGACACACACTCGTGGACCACTTACCAACAGGTAGAAACTTGTTTCAGTTCTCTTAAGTTCTCAGTGATACATTAAATAACGAACCATTCCACAAGGTGGAAGTGTATGAGGAGGAGATGGAGGGAGGCGATTTGTTCTGTGTAAGATGAGCTGCAGAGGAGGCTATGGGACATCTGGACGATATTTATGAAAATAGCACAAGGCAAGAATTTGTTTTTGCTTTAGTCAGTATGGTAGCTTTCTGAGACGCTTCTACAGGAAGCTATTATCTGTTAAGACAAGTGATCCTTCCAAATGGCGCAAAACCACCCTAGTAACAAACGTTAAACTAGTTCAACTAAAAAATTCAAATATTGATTAAAATATTAATCCTTATTTAGATGATGCTATCAATGTCCTACCCCCAATTTTTGTCCTGTTATTGACTATGTGTACAATACTAATAGCACAAGAATAGCACATCTTCAGTGACATCTTACCACAATTTCTCCTCTGTTGTCACGTGAACGAGGTGAAGGCATACCGTGTTATCACTTTCAACGACTTTGAACCTTTGCAAAGTTACTTTGGTGTCATCAAAGTGAAGGTTCTGCATTCTAGGGGGTTCCAGACACCTGTTCTCCCCCACTGTGTAAAAAGCCAGACTCCTGTTTCCTCTTGTGTGGCACTCCATTGTCTTTCTCGGCCACTTTGTACTCTCGCCCAAGTATAAGTTACCTGTTGTTATAAGATGCCTGACTTTCCTTTATCAAATCGTTGTGTAACTGCTAGAGACAATACCACCACCCCCCACCCCATTAGCAAGAGTCTTCCAGCTGTCTGTTTGTCAGTATTGCAGTTGTTGCAGATTTATGGTAATTTGTGAATCATTCATTCTTTTTCTTAATTGAGCTGCAGATTTCCGTTCTGTTCCTAAAGGTTCTGCCGTTAGTGTGTGAATGTTCGTCTGAGTTGAGGCGTCATGCTGTGTCCTGCTGAGTAGGTTCCTCATTTCCATGCTGGTTTTGAAGAATGGTGGCTTGGCAAATTGTTGGAGCTACTCTCCTCCACATAGCTTTATCTGCCACTCCAACAAGTTTGGTATAATTTGGCTTTTTAAGGTTCTCTCGAGTGTTGTACATTCGGAGAGGAACTCTTTTTAGACACTTGTCGTGTCATTCTTAAATGCGCTCTCCGTGTATTTTTCTGATTTTTTTTTTTTTGGTGACGTCCCTGTGGGTGGGGTGGGAGTGAGGCATCTGAGTCGTCTTGGTGACACGGGCAGGGGTGTTGGTGGGAGTGCGCGGTGTGATATGGCAGTGGCTGGAAGAGTGCGCCCTTAATATAGGCGATGACAAGCCTGCTCCTCTGGCCTTTGGATGAGGATCCAGCCCTTTGTCTCTGCTCAGCTTGTCAGTCCAACAGCTGAGGCTCTAAGCAGGGACGGTGCTGTGTTCCTGTACCACGGCCGGGGTGCATGCCTGCTTGTGTGTGTATGTGCTCCTCTATGTATGATTCTGTGTGTGTGTGTCTGTATATGTCTGTGTGTGTGTATTTGTGAGTGTCTATATCTGTGTCTGGATGTGTGCGTTTTTGTGTGCACACACGTGCACGCGTGTTTGTGGGTGTGTGTGTGCGTATGCGCATGCGCACGTGTGCATGCGTGTTTGTGGGTGTGTGTGCATGCTCACGAGTGCATGCGTGCTTGTGGGCGTGTGTCTGTGCGTGCGCGTGCATGTGTGTGCGTGCGTGCGTGCGTGTGTGTGTGACCCTTGCACGGCCCTCCCGTGAGTGCTTGTTAATGTCACTGCGTGCGTCAGGATTTGGCGTGTGCTCCAGGCAAGTGTGTATTGTTCACCTCAGATGACTCGTATGGGGGCAGTAACATGCACTGCTGCTATCTGGCTTACACACCCATACCAGGAAACCAGTTTCTTGCTGTCACGCTTAGATCTCATCTGCCACAGCGGGAACATTTCCCTCAGAGAGTAGTTTTACCATACCGAAGGAGCTCCACCAGTCGTTCGCAGCCTTTTTTGCATATATAATTAGCATGTTAAAAGTGCTGACTTTGCTCGGTGAGGTCTTTTCCCTGCACAGAGTAAAAACACCGGTTCTGGTTAACACCCGCTGAAGAGTTAACTAAGTTTCTGATAGGCTGTGTGAAGCAGGCTGGTGAATTCTACTGTGTTGGATATAAACAGGTCTGTGGTGGTGTGCTTGGCCTAAACACTGGGACGTTACTGGGAGTCTTATTTCCATTGAAGCGGACAGATGGCACGGACTCTCTGCCAGCAGCGTTTTTGCATGTACACAGAGATAAAACCTGTCAGGCAGTTAATGGTTAATAACCAAATTTCTTTACCAAACATATTTTGTTTAGGCAAAAGCCGGGGCACGTACGAGCCTTGTGCCTTTTCTCAGAGTGCCCCTTTAAAAAAACCAACCCACAAGCACACAGGCATTTCACTGATGTGAAAAATGTATCTTGGATTCTAATAGGGAAGCTGTGTGTTTGCCAAGGTGTAAGTGTGTCCTCAGTTAACCCCAACCCCCATATGGTGCTGTGCTAGTCCATGTGAGATCGCTGCGATTTCTAAAGGAAAATATCTGGAAATGGTTTGTTTAAAAAAGAGAGAGACAAAAAAAAACCCCAAAACAAATAAATAAATAAAATGGAGGTAGTCCAAGAATTCTCTCTCGCCGGTTTTGCCAAGTTTACCTCCTATTTGTTTACAGCGGGGCTGTGTAAGATGGGTGTGGGCTGGCTAGACCAGGGAGCTCCGCCACCACTCAGAGACACAAAGAGATAGAATGTCCTCCATTTTGGAGAACGGAGCAGCCTGAAATGTGTTCGCTGCTCAGATCTCGGAAGAATTTACAAGCACACAATAGAAGCTGGAATCTACAGTTCAGTCATGGGGGTGTGGGGGGGGTGTGGGGTGGGATCTAAAAGACCCTCACAAACAGTCCGGGTTTAAAACGTTTCTGCGGAGCGGCCGTTAACAGGTCTTTATTGCTGTTGGCATGTACCGTGTTCCGAAGCAGTGTAATCTGTTCTGTCGTTTGACGGTTGGCTACACAGAGTGTCTAATAGTGTGGTACAAATGTATGTGTCCTTTCAAAAAAAAAAAGAAAAAAAAGCAACCCTGACATGGGCACATGCTCCGGGTAGTGGGAGGCGGCTGGTGTAGTTTGGACCCTGCCTTTTCACACACTTTACCCGCCCGTTATCGGCAGCGTGCTGTGCCGGGGCAGAAGTACGCTGCATTCTGAAAGGCTGGCGGGTTGCAACAACAAAAAAAAAAAAAAAAGCGGCAAACGCCTGGTCCTGGCAACCACAGCCAGATAAAGTTTGCCATAAGAACACAGAGTCTAGCTGTCATTGGTCCACCTGCCCTCCTGGGGGGGGAGGGCAAAGCGTCCGGAGTCACCAGGCGGAAAAGCAGGAATGCCCAGGCACGACTCAGCTCTTCACACGAGAGCGTTGCGGCGTTTCTCGCAGGGGGGGAGGGGGGGCGTGTCCCACCCGGTCATCGCCACAGTGAAGGCACGCCCCCCCTCTCCAACGGCCGGATGGGGCGGCGAGGCAGGGTGCGGGTTGTGTGTGTGGGGGGAGGGGGGGTGTGCATGGCATCGTAAAAGGGGTGTGGCCCAGGTGCTGTTGATCCCGCCCCTCCGGGCTGGGAAGGAAGCCGGCACTTTGTGCACGTGTGCTGCGAGCCAGGGCCTGGTTTGGGGGAGCCATCTGCAGGAGTGAGGAGACATTTTGTTGTCTCGCAGAGTAGGAGAGAGCCTTGAATCCAGCGAGCAGAGGTGTGCAGACCTGTTGCCAGGACAATTGTTGTTGCCAAGACAATTTGGCAGAGAGACATACGAGCTTCTCTGTTAGATTCTGGCTGGTCAAATGGAGGTTTTTTTTTCTCTCCCTCTCTCTCTCTCTCTCCCTCTCCCTCTCTCTCTCTCTCCCTCTCTCTCTCTCGCTGTTTTTTTCATCGACCGACAACAGCAGCTGCTTAGCAAATGCACAGCATATGGGATAATGTTTATATACTATTAATGACTGTGTAGTACAGCTATCCTTTGATCTCAGCTACTACTCCACAGACACTACACGGGCTCTTTCTATCGTATATTTAGAAAAGGCTGGCAGGGGATAGGCGATAGGCCCGGTGGGCGTGGAGTGCAGACGGTCTCAGCACACAGACCCACTTTTGACGGCTGGGCTTGGGAACCCCACTCCATGCTCCTCTCTCCGGTCCCCGAACAACCCCCCCCCCCCCCAAGCCCCTCCCCCGTCGTCCTCGTTTGTCCGCCGCGTACGTCACGTGGGAGTGCAGGCCGCTTTGCTCTGGGCCTGGTTAATGTGGCCCTCGTGATCCTCAGAAAACTCGTTTTTGTTGTGTCATGGCAAAAAAACAACAGCAAAAAAAACAACAACAAAAAAAAACACCCAAACAAAGCTAAACACAATGCCGCACATTATGTGAGCGATCTTCATTTTCCCGACGGAAAGTTCCCATAAACATTCTCCCCTACACGATACACATTCGACAGCGGCACACGTTGGTGATTTAAAGGGTCATAATGTACCATTACACGGGATAGTTAGGTGATCTTTTATTCATATTTAAATGTTCTTGTATGCTCTTTCTTTCTTTCTGTTTTTGTTGTTGTTGTTCAGCATTGCACGTGGCTGCTAATTCACATAGCTGTTCTCTTCAGTGAAATAGGAAATAGGAAGTAATGAGAATTTGGCTGCTCCTACAGAGCCCTTGTGAGATGGCTGGCGGTCCTAACACACTGCTCTCGCAGAAGCGTTATTAATCTGAGGTCAGCTTTCCAGAGGCCTTGTGTTTTCAGATGGCGGATTTGGCAGATTGAGATTTCTTCGTCGGGATTATTAGCAAAACAAAGGCGTTGTTCAGCTGGAGAGGGAGGAGAGAGGGCGGTGTGTGCGCGAGGCTCGCCGGTGCCCGGCGATTGCGACTGGGACCGGCTACAGGCGGCAGGCATACAGTCCCCTCTGTTTCCAACTAAAACACGCCACATAGACCTGCTTGTTGTGTACACACATGCACTCAAACACTCGGGACACACGCACAATGTCCGAAAGACTCTAACTGGTGCCGTACACATTTAGTCTTATGAAAAAAACTTAGTGCTGTAGACTTCAGAGAAATTTGTGGTGATTTGGAGCAAGTTCGCTCATTTACACGAGCCAGTAATCGCCTTACAGACTGTGTTGAAATCTTCTCACTCTACTGACTCTGTTATATGTAGTTGGACTGAGCACTTCTTAATCAAATGGGCCTGTTGTACAATGCCGTGATTCACCAGTGCCCACCTCAGAATCAGGATGGATCAAGAGTTTTTTGGCCTTTTAAGCTTTCCGTAGACAAGGGGATTTTTTCCCCCCACATTTCTTGCAGCAGATGCAGAACTGTCTTAACCAAATTTAGTCTTAACAGATTTTGGAAGTGCTGAATATTCATTCAGGAATTGATTTTGACCTCCGGTTTTTCACGGTAGACCAGTTTTATTGATATGCTGTATAAACCTTGCCGGTTAACACAGGTCAATTTACATGTAATTTATCTAAGAAAAAAAAAAACAACATCCCCGCTGACTGCATCTTTATGGATGTGGCCCCTGAGCAGAGATGCTGACATTATCATGTAGATGTGACATTAGGTCCTTGTGATGTGCGTGATCTTTAGCTGGGCCATGGTGCTCGTTAAAGCTCTTGTGGGAGGGGCGTTCGATTCCACCCAGTACGCTGGTGGAGGTGGGAGGCTTCACCCTAAACGTCTCCACCCTGTCTGAAAGGTGGTGGTGGGGGGGGGGGGGCCTTAAGGTCAAATGAAGCGGCCCTTCGTGCTCTTATGTGACTGACACTCGCGTGCTGAAAGGGCCTTGTCTTGGAGTATATGGCTCTAACTGAGACCCCGCAGCACAGCCCGCAAGCCTCTCACCGCTTAAAAGGAGAGCGATTTGATGGAGGAGAGATCTTATTGTGTGCGTGTTTTCCTTGACACATCGTCTCTATCTCTCTCTCTCTTTCTCTCACACACACACACACACTCTTTCTCTCCCATTCCATCACCATGGGCACTTCTGGCCAACCTGCCCTTGAAACAGACGACTCTTCAGAGCCGCGTTATTTTCTTTTCAGTCCCGCTGCGTGCTTTACCTTCATGACATATGTGCCCCACCCCCCCCCCCCCGCCCGCGCCTGTGATGGCGTATTGACGGTGTTGCGTTACGTTGCCGCGTTCCTCTCTCACAGCTCATGTGTCAGAGTGCAGGCAGCCTCCGTGTCCTTTGCTGACCTTTCTGCGGCGGGTATGAATAGGCGTAGACGTACACTCCAGACGAGACATCCGCGGTTATAAGCGCGGAGTCAAACTTCAGTTCTCTCAATCCCTCACCACCATTATTATCTTTATTACAAGACCTTCTCCACGCCACATGTTATTATATTATTATTATTAGCATTGATAAAAGCCTTCTCTGGCTATGCCTACCTGATAGCACCAACTCCGTTCAGTTCCAGTTTATTCCCGTACCACCTCTTCCTTGAACCTGTAGCAGTTTTATGGACTTCCGGACAGTGAGGATACAGGTTAGGTAGACACGGCTGAGGGCTCCGACTGTGTATGGTTGCTGGACCAGGGTGCCCGTATTCTCTGTGCTGTTATTTTGTTGAGGTTCATGGACTCCTCTACCATGAACCTGTTTTCTGACCCCGGCAGTGTTGGCTGAGCGCTGTCTTCATATCAACACTCTTTATGTTAACCTTTACACATATAGTGAAAGCACACGCAAGGTAGCCATGTGATGAGGTAACCCCCTCCCCACCTCTCCCCTCCCCCAAGAAGGATTGCTTAGTCAGGGATACCTCACATGGCAGATTTGAGTTTGAGGCTTGAGTGAATGTGTAGAAAAAACGGAGAATGCCGATTGGTTTGTCTTTGATAGGGACAGTGTGTTCTTTTCTTGCTCCCGTTACCCACTCCTCTCATGATGATATGACACTGACAGAGGAGCCAAGCATTGCATCATACGCTGCAGCTCCATGCATAGATCTGGAGAGACTTTGAGCCAGGTTCATATTTATGTGCACATATTTGGAGTATACAGCCAACGTTGTCAAAAACAGGTCATTGATGAAAGAGGCCGGTGGAAATGCCACCTGGTCAGTGTGCAGAGCATGACACGCTACACAGACGGCAAGGTGTGAGCAGAGTAGACATGGCAAACACTTATGAATTCATATATATATATATAGACACACACATGTATATATGTGTGTGTGTATACATACATGCATTTATGTGTATATTTATGTATAAATTTGTGTGTGTGTGTATTAACCATTTTTTCCAACTGGTGCTCTGATAATAAAGATAATCATAATGAAGTCTGATAACTGCTGCCCTCTGAAAGGCTGTATGTCATTATCAACATCCCAGCTATATATAGGGACAGCATCACGAAATGGCATACAATACCATACCACACAAGGCTGTCTACCATAAAGGCCAGTTCAGCTCTTAAAATAAAGCGGTGTGATTCTCCCCCCATCACTCATGCTGGGTAATGAGGGACCATCAGCTGTGGCACACGTTAGCATGGTCGGATGGGCCCAGGAGCCGCCATGGCCGATTCGGGGATGGGGCAGGTAGGGAGGGGTTTGGGGGTGGTATGGGCTCAAGAGACAAGAGTCTCAGGAGCGTGGAGGGGCCACTACGGGAGCCCCGTGTCCAGGATCCCCGTGCCCAGGATCCTCGTGTGAGGGTGTGGGCTTTTTTTTTTTTTTTTTTTTTTCCCTTTTCCAATCAGCCAAGAACTCCTGGCACGGCGCGAGGGTTTCGGAACAGGAGGCTTTTCACACGCGTTCACACTCCGCCGTGGTGCCAGGACTCCTCCTGCTCTGTCGCGGAACCGTGCTGATCCGACGCGCGAGGCCCATTTAGCTGCGCTGCGGAGTGGCGGACGCGGGGGCACAGGAGACACTCATTCACCAGCCGCCATAGAACATAAGCTAAGCCGCACACGGCCACGAGTGGCTGCCATTTTGTAAAATAATACGTCCCGAGCAAATGTAATTAATTTCGTGCCTCGACCCACATAAAGCTACGTATCACGGAAGTAATTTTTATCACAGGCCATGACCCCCCCACCTCCACCCGCCACCTCCACCCCCCACCTCCACTGCCCTCCATCTCAAACCCGCGGGCAAGCGGCAACAAGAAACGATTCGGCTGAATCCAGTCGGGTGATCGTCCGAAAGCGAACGCCGTCTGGGAGGAGGTCGGTAATCTCCAGCTGATGAGCGTGTCAGGAGCCGCGTTCCCCCATAATGCCTTGTGCGACCCTCATTACGGCCGTGTGGGGAGGCCCAGGGGTCGCGCAGAGGTCGGTGTGAAGTGGTGAGAGAGGGCCCTAGTGGGTCTACCGCACCAGCGCCGAATCTGAGCGCCAAATTTTTTTTAAGAATATCATGACTTCCTGCGTACTGCCGATCAGCCTTTTCGCCTATGCTATACTATTATCTTTTTTTTCACCTTCTAAAATTTGGCAGTTGCCATGGACGTCTGTAGCAACACGATAAGACGGTAATTGTACCAGTGTCTGCTGCAGGGTTCGAATCGTTTAGCAGCCTGTCACATGAGTAGTCAAATGGTTCACCTTCTGTTAAAATGGCTTAGTGAAACAACATATTCAGTCAAATAAGCACAGCAAATAAGCAAATAATCACAAGACAATATTATGATATTTCTTAAACAATATTTGAGGAGCAGCATCCAAATTGTTAAAGGCATGGTAGTCACAGTTTTTCTGGATGTAATTTTTAATTTTGTTTTCTTTTTTTATTTTCTTTTACCTCCAAAAAATTAAGAGGACTGAGGCAAAATAAATATTTTAAGGAGCTAAGAAGTGCATCGCTAATGATGATGATGATTATGCGAAGGAATTAGTACAATAACATATCGACAAACTGCCAATAGTGTGGTAAATTTAGACAGTGCACCATTCCACAGGTCCCCACAGACATTTAAAAGTCAAACATTTGGAAATTCTGTCACATTAGATGAAGGCGTTGGTTCAGGCTTTGTTTTCGGTGTATGCTGTTGCTTTGTGTATGTGTATATGTATGTATACCTATCTCTATCTATCTATATATATATATATATATATATATTTAGTTTATGACCTTGTCCATGGTGTTCAGGCGATGTGACGTATACTGACAGGAGCCATGGTTTGATTTCTTATGGCAATCACTTTCTACTGAGACTGAATCAAAAATATATATATTGAATGAATTCATTTAAAATTTGTGTTTATGTTAAATGCTGGTTCACGCAATGGTCCATTTCCTTCAGTTATTTGTGGTGATGTTGCCTAAAATGTGTTATCCACAAATACTGGTAATGTCCACTGAATATTAGTGCTGTAGGTACTCTGGAAAAATGACTTAAAATGTTTGTCTCAGGTGATGCATTAAAACCTTTTTAAAATGACAATGAGAGTTGCAGTTATAAGGAGACACAAGATTGTACCGGAGAAAAGGCACAGTTGGAAACAATATATGCCGTCTTCACAATTCATTCTTGTTTTTCAAAATAAGAGTGCATGTCAGAAAACAGTATTAGCTGGGGTGGGGAGGTTAATGCCAAAATATGGTCGACATATGGGTTGTTGTCTAAATGCATTCTCTTAACGAGAGATTGTGCAGTTGATTGGCAAACAGTACCTAGCAAGACAATTAGCCATAATTAAAGTGGACTAGTGGTAGAAGTGACATTAGTGTTAGCGTTAATGAGAGAGGCCTCACAAGCTAACATTACTGCATCAAGCTTCTTGTGCTATATTCAGCTCACAAAAAAAACAGGCAAAGTAAAAAGGTGAAAAATTCTAAAATAAATGTATTTAAAAATGATTGATCCATGATGCTTTCCTGTTGTGATAGTTGGATAGGTAACATGGTAATATGATAATATGGTAACACAGGAACATGGTAACATGGTTCAGACTGTTTCCAGACCTCTTTTGGATTTATTTTCAGCTCAGGATGTGCAAATATATCTTGTATGCAAAAACTCTTCAGCCACTGGTGAGTCGATATAAGAGACCAGAGCTTGGATTTTCACAAAAACAAAACAATCCAAAAAAAAAAATAAATAAACCCAACACCCCCCCCATTTCCAGAGAACAGTGCATTTCAGTCAAATAAATGTAGACAAATGCTTGGGAGTTGTGTAAGACTGGGCCTGAATCCAATTCAGACAAACCCCTGCACCTCGTACCCTCGCCACTTTCACTTGGGATAGTCGGTTTGGGCGCTCAGCTTTCATATTTAAATGATATGGCTTCCCATTTCCAAGCGCTGCCTCCCATTATAAAACTGCTGCTCATTTGTACTGAGATGGTGACTCCTTAAGGGAACGGTGACGAGGCCATTGAGACCTGTTGCATTTGAAAATAGAAGATATAATTCCTCCCTTCTTCATGGATTCGCTAAGTGGAAGGGTATAGGAGAAATGAATGAGGATTTGTTTTTCTTTGCAATTCCACATGCGTTGGGAGGAGTCGTGCCACGGGCCGAATTTAGGCCAGAGTACCAGTGAAGTTCAAACCAAGGTTCCAGGATATACACGCTGTTCTGTAAAGGTACGGGGGAAGGTCAGCTTTCAGAACACTGGGGTGAATCATTAAAATCATGGCAGAGAGTGTATTGAAATATACACCACCAGTCAATCAGTGTAAGTGACAACAAGTCTGGGAGAAAGTCTTTGCCAACAAGTCATAAGTGGATTTAAGAAAGAAAAAGGAAAAAGCGTCAGCACTGGCGTTGCCGTGGCGCTGATCGACACACAGGACGACTCCTCTCTTCTGCTTTTCTCTTCCACTGCTCCGGAAGGCCAAGTTGGCCACAGTCCCAAAGTGCACGAGGTCATTTCAGGTCAGCTTCGCCGCGCTGGTGCATAGGAAGTGCACCGCGTTACACACACACACACACACACACTGTATTTCACTTCCTTGTTCTCACGTGCCAGCCTCGTACTTGCGAGAGAGAGAGAGAGAGAGAGAGAGAGAGAAAGAGAAGGGTAGCAGTCGCTTAAAAATCTGAGGAAGCCACACCAGAGGACGGAGAGTGCGAGTTTCCCCGCCTGCATCGAGCTCGTTTTTTGTGAGTGTTTTTTGGAGGGTTTTTTTTTTGTTTTGTTGTGTTGTTTTTTTTTTTTTTTTTTTTTCTTTGGTCAGAGCATATGTGACACGTGGAGGAAAAGAAGGCATGGCCCCTGCCTTTGTCATCTCCCTCCGGATATGCCTGAGCAGGTCAGCATGGTGAGCACTGCTTGGTTTTCACTGCATTTGTATACATTGGCCCGTGGAAAGTTTAGCATCATGCTGCTGTTAGCATCTTTGGTTCCTGTGTGTGGTTCTGGGCATAATGAAGGCATGAAGGGGTGTGTTAGGTTTGAAATGCTTGTAGCTACATGCCAGACTTACACCCACGCATGCTTGCGCACGTGCATACACACACAGTGTGTGTGTGTGTATATATATATATATATATATATATATATATATATATATGTGTGTGTGTGTGTGTGTGTATGTATGTGTGTGTATATATATATATATATATATATATATATATATATATATATATATATATATATATATATATTATATTGTATATATGTTTTCACTATTAAAGGCTAAATACAGTATAGTTAAAAACATAAGCAGGAGATATTTTCTCTTCAGAGGTACAGCCATTAACTGTAACCACAGTTTTTTTTCAGCTAATGTGTATCGCACACTCAATAGAATACTATTTTATGCAATCCAGTTTATGTTTCATGATAAAAAGGTTCCCAAAAATAATTGGCCTCCATTTGGTGAGGTCGCCTATTCAACCCAAAATAAATAAATTAATGAAAAACGAGGCTCATGACAATGACGGTGTCTCGTCTCAGCCCTCCTCATTGGCCAGAGTTACAGTCCAGCAGTGCTTAGGAATGTGTTTCCCCTCAAATCACAGGGAAAAAAAGCAATATTTTATTCAGCAGTACTCTCTCTCCCTCACTCACTCTCTCTCTCTCTTTCGCTCTCTCTCTCTCTCTTTCTGAGTGCTGTGTCCTTGTGCAGTTTGGCCTGTATTTATAGCCTAACCTAATTTACAACTCTAACCTGAGGCTGAGATGGTAAACTCTAATCTGACATGATAAACTGTAATTTGACATGGTAAACTCTAGTGTGAGATGGTAAACTCTAGTCTGACATGGTAAACTCTAGTGTAAATTCTTATCCAACATGGTAAACTCTAGTTTAACCTCCAGTATGCCATGGTAAACTCTTGTGTGAGATGGGAAACTCTAGTGTGAGATGGTAAACTCTAATCTGACATGGTAAACTCTAGTGTGAGGTGGTAAACTCTAATCTGACATGGTAAACTCTACTGTGAGATAGTAAACTAATCTGACATGGTAAACTCTACTGTGAGATGGTAAACTAATCTGACATGGTAAACTAGTGTGAGATGGCAAACTAATCTGACATGGTAAACTCTAGAGTGAGATGGTAAACTCTAATCTGACATGGTAAACTCTAGTGTGAGGTGGTAAACTCTAATCTGACATGGTAAACTCTACTGTGAGATAGTAAACTAATCTGACATGGTAAACTCTAGTGTGAGGTGGTAAACTCTAGTTTACCATGTGAGATTAGAGATTACCATCTCACACTAGTGTGATATGGTAAACTGTAGTCTGACATGGCAAACATGGTAAAGTGTGAGAGTATAAACTCTAGTCAGACTTTAGCGTCGCCTCAGAAGACCTTTTCTCCACTGAGCTCACTCACTCTCCTGCTTCGCCTGATGACCATAAAACACGACCCACTTGGGCTGCAGAGATACTGCCACCACACACGTGTTGACATGTAACTTACTTCCTCGCCCCGTCCCCCTGTCCCTCTCCCTCTCTATTTCTCTCTCTATTTCATTCACTTCTTATACTTCAGCTTCCCCTTACTTAATGTATCACAGAATGGAGAATAATTGGATACATTCCAGTTATATATTTACAACTGCCCTCGCCTCCGTCACTGATGCCAACAAGTGGAGCTAGCGTTTCCAGGAACATGGTCTGTGTTTGTGATTTAAGCTTCGTGTAGGTGTTCGTTAATGTTGTTTGTCAATGCAAATGATGGATCTCCTGCCTGTGGGGGTTCATATGCTGAGAGCAAAAGGGAAATCAATTAAAAGCCAAGCTCGAGCAGGCATTTCTCAGGCTCTCCATCAAGGGCCATGTTTTAGCGGCATTACAGGTATTATCTGCTAATTTTCATGTTTATACATAATTGCACGAAGAGTTGAGTTTAAAGCACTCAACTCTGTGATTTATATTGTTCGATAATTTAATTAGTGCATGTAATGACGTTAGATGGATGGGGTGGGGGGTGTGGGGGGGCGGGGGCACATCAAAAGCTGGGGTTTGGATGGTGCTTCTGGTTGGTGCTCTCTGACATGCAGCTTCTGTCAACTCCGACACGCTAGGGGAAAAACATTTTGTAGGTCTGCTGGTCTTTTAGCTGTTTTCCATGTTTTGTAAACATTCATCAATGACAAGTTATTTCTTTGAACTGGATGATGAGTTTTGCTCTAGGGAGGTCATGAGAGAATGTGGTGGGTGTGTATAGCAGTGATTTTGTATTGTTTTAACCTTCATGATGTAAGAACTTCACGGTCACTATGTCACATGATTAGAATGGTGAAAGAAAGAGTCTGCAATGCTGAAACGTCCTTGCCAGATTTATACAAAGAACATCGAACAAGAACAATTATTATTTTTTTAATAATTGAAATGCACTTGATTCACAAACCGGAAAGACAAAGGCAGCAGTAGAATGTTCTGTCCACAAATATCTCATCTTTTCTCCAGTCCTGACCACATATGTCTTCGGGTTCCTGGCTCCTGAGGTTACGAGGTCATGGTGAACCTGTATGAGCAAATTCTTAACCCCTTATACGGGCCATTCTTGCAATAAGCTCTTTAAAGAACAAACTCGTGTGTTAAACTGATATAAGTGGTTACACACTTAAGCTGTTCAGTATTCACACACACATTAGGTCATGACGATGGCACAGAGCCAATCATGTGGGCTCCCATCGCATAGAAATTGAATAAAGTTATTATGAAATGAAAGGTCAAGGCTACTTCTTTACAGTGAAATGTTTTCCAGAGGAGATCACCGAGCCATGACTGTGCTGTTACGTTATGTCCAACTGGGTCACGCGTTCATGCTTTTCCATGTTCCGGATTTTTTTTCGCGATTCGTAATTACCGTCACATTACGGCAGTGACAGCTAACCAGATAACAGCAGCGTGCCACCACGTCCCACCTCACCACAACCGCAGCGGTGTAGAGGCGCTGGCCCTCCCACCGTACAGGGCCATCTCTGTCACTGGCCAAGCCCTCATCACCGACACCGTGAAAAAAAAAAAAAAAAAAAAAACACAACAGAAAAACAAACGAGCGTCGTCATGGCGTCGTCGGCATCTGTGATATAGGAGACCTCTCATTGGGGTTTACTGTTCACAGACGGGAGAGAAAAGCGGGTCAGCACATCATTCCGACTCATTAATATATTTATGTCCTTAATATGCACAGCTAGACTGTGTTAAAAATAAACAAGGCATTCTCTCCACTTCCTGCCGTCTGGGAGGGGAACAGCCATGTTGTTGCCGTTAGGGGCCGGGCTCTGATGCACAGGACAATGCGCCAATGTGCTGTGCATTGTAAGTCACATTTGCATATTCAAGATTTATATTATTCAGAGGGCTGACATCCTTCCCTTTCCCCCCGCCCCCCCCCTCCCTCCCTCCTGCCTCCGTGCCCCCCCGCTCTGCCCAACGCCCCCCCCTTCACCTTTCTCTCTCCCTCTCTGTCTCACAGACCTGATAAAAATGATTTCCAGTCACCACTCTGCATTCTTTATGAGATGGCCGGCTCATTACAGAGCCTTTGATTAACCTGAATTCCGCTCCTGTCCTTCTCCCTCTCAGAGACTTTCTTCTTCATCCTCTCTCTCTCTTTCTCTCTCTTTTCTCTCTGTCTCTTTTCTCTTCCATTCTGTGCTCTTTGTTATGGCAGCAGGGCATGGCGGTGGCAGCCTAGAGTATTGTGTCTGACTCTCTCCCAGACAAACTGACCTCTGGGGATTTATTGACAGCTAGCTCTACAAAGGCAGACACACACGCAGCCACTCGGCACAGTTACACCGAGAGAGAGAGAGGGGAGAAAAAAGAGGGAGAGAAAATGAGTGGAGATCAATGACAGGACGCAGAGAAACCGGTTCTCTCTCCCTCTCTTCAACCTATTTTTAAAAAGGAGGGAAGAACACAAAAACCCATAAAACTCAGAGAGGGAGAGAGGCGAAGGTATTTTTTGGGAGAGGGACATGAAGGGAGAAGAAGGAAGAAAATGGCGCCCTCAAAAAAAAAAAAAAGGGATCTAATTAATTTTGAAGGATCATCAGCCCCTTTCGTCCAAGACTCGGGAGGGAGAGGGAGATGGAGAAGGAGGGAGGGAGGGAGGGACATGGGGAGGGGATGGAGAGAGAGGGTGAGCAGGAGGGTAGGGAGAAATGGGGGGGGGGGAGAGAGAGTGAGAGAGGGGGGGCAAGAGAGGGAGAGAAAGAGAGAGAGAGAAAAAGGGAGGGGGGGGCGGCAGACCCCTGGACTGATTAGCATTCAGGGCAGGTAGGAGTCGGCTGCTGCTCACCCACTGTGGGCCAGCCGGAGAGAAATGGCACTGTGTGTGTGTGTGTGTGTGTGTGTGTGTGTGTGTGTGTGTGTGTGTGTGTGTGTGTGTGTGTGTGTGTGTGTGTGAGGGAGAGGAATGGCCATGTCTGATCGTGGGTGTGTGTCTGTATATGTGTGTAAATAAGAATGAGTGAGTGAGTGTGTGTGCATATGCGTGAGTATACACCGGTGTGTGTGTGGGTGTGGGTGGGTGTGGGTAGGTGGGTGTCTGTCTGTATGTCTGTCTCGGGGAGCACTGCTAGCTGTTTGTGCTTTTGTTACCCACTTTCACCTCACTTCACCCCACTGGCAGGAGGATTTACATGCTGCTGTCCACTCTCCACTGATCCAGGGTCAGCCTGCATAGTCTAAGCCCTCACACCAGCCCTTAGAAGAGAAAAATAAAAATTATCCTAGCTCAGTTAGAGGATAACGTGTCTCCTAGCTGCTGTTTTTTGGGGGTGGGGGGTGGGGAGAACTACAGATCCCACAAACCCTTTGATTGCTGTTGTGCGCCGAGTATTGTTAAGGGTTGCTGGTGGATTTAATTTATTTCTGGTTTAAGCATATGTTATTTGAGGTGCCTGTGCTAATGCTAAACCCTGTAGTGTTTGACCCTTATTTTTGTGAGTTGATTTTATCTGTCTCATCAAATAATAGAACAACTAGATTGAAAAGAAAAGCACCTCGTGTGTGTGTGTGTGTGTGCGTGCGCGTGCGAGTGTGTGTGTGTGCACTCGCGTGCGCGCATGTGTTTGTGTGATATTACAAAGCCATGAAATTGATAAAATATTCAAGTGGCTAATGGAGTGTTTTGTTGAACCTTTTATTTCTTCCCTGTCTAATGTACCTTTAAAAAGCTTTTGAAAGATCTTTATACCATGCACTTTAATGAGCCTTCTTTATTAAGACCCTGTGTGTGTGTGTGTGTGTGTGCGTGTGTGCCAGAGCCTGTGCTCTCGCATGCGCGCACACACACACACACACACACAGGCATGTCTGGGCGTACCAGCAAGGGCATTTTTTCTCTCCACCAGTATCAATATGTATGAACCCTTCATTGTGTGCACCATTGATCGGGCATCATTCTATAGACAAAGCACCTTTCCTTCATAAGGATGGAGGGGCTTTGATCCGGGCCCTCCCCTCTCCCGGCTTCATGCATATATTCTGACAGCTCGGATCAGGATCAAAGGGGTGTGCATGCGCGCAACGTATGCGGTACAGTACGCGCGCGCACACGCCAGCTCATTTCCAATTCATTACCTTTAGCGGCTCCTTTACCGGCTAGCTCATAATTA
This sequence comes from Brachyhypopomus occidentalis, assembly GCA_020368025.1. Lineage (NCBI taxonomy): Eukaryota > Metazoa > Chordata > Actinopteri > Gymnotiformes > Hypopomidae > Brachyhypopomus > Brachyhypopomus occidentalis. The sequence goes on from JAGXOD010000032.1 coordinate 2,746,255, forward strand.
ATGAGCGTCGTTTTGCTGTGACGTTAATAACCACTCCAGCCGCTTTATGAAAGGGAGCGCTTAAATCTTATTGGGCGCTCGTTGCCTACCTGAGATGCAAAAATAGGCAGGAATATTCCTCATGTTGCATATGGAGGTGTTCTATTGGCTCATGTGATTTATGTGGAGGAGAGGCAACCCTAGCCCAGACCTCCAGCTCCGCCGTAAATGTGAGCAGCTTGAAATCGGCTGTAGTTGTTGCTCAGGTGTTTTTGCAACGGGAAGCGGGAAGATGGTCTGGAGATCTCGGGTTGGAGTGTGGAGGGAATGAGTTCTTTTCACTTAATTACAAACTGCTTTATTTTTCCCTGTGAGGCACTTTGTGCAGTGCAAAAATACACGATTCCCTTCAGATGACACAAAGAGAGAACACACACACAAACACACGCATGCAATGATACTTGAAGAGAACACACGTGCACAATCACACATAAAGAGAACACAGGCAAGCACAAATGCACATAAGGTCCATAATCATTTTCAGCGATCTAAAAACTAAGCCATCCTTGTGTCCTGGCAAGCCCGCTGCAATTTCGCTCCGTTCGAATCTTTATAAAGTAGTGATTGTTCAAATGCAGTATCTTCCTGAACCTCAACCTGACAACCTACCAGAAGAATTTGGGTCACCGTCATGAATAGTTGATGCTTTGTGCCAAACATCATTTGCATGCAGGTTCTGTGATGGGCGTTAAGCACTCAGCCGACGCTGTAGTTTACTTTAGCTTGACACTTCTGTTTGTCTTCACACATGAAAGCTTACAGTCTGTTGCAACACCAAAGCCAGAACCAGAGCAGGCGATGCCTTCATATGAACGTTGTGTGAAATTACACAATCCTTACCGTTGTTGATATGCTTACGCCATTCGGAAATGCCCTGAATAGGGCTGATGGTAAATATTTGGCTCTGGCAGACAGACCAAGCATTCCGAACGCCGCGGGAGTGTGAGCGTGTATGGATCGGGGGGCGTAGTCATCATCACACATGCGAGGAGGAACCAATCCGTACAGCCAACGAGGAATCCCCATCTGTACAGACGAGGAGGAGTACGGACCGATCTGTGCTGATGACGAGTGCTGACCGATCTGCAAACAGATGATGACGGGTACTGACTGATCTGAACAGACGATGACGAGGTGCTGACCGATCTGAACAGACGATGACGAGGTGCTGACCGATCTGAACAGACGATGATGAGTATTGACCGATCTGAACAGACGATTACGAGTACAGACCAATCTGAACAGACGATGACGAATACTGACCAATCTGAACAGACGATGAGGAGTACTGACCGATCTGAACAGAAGATGACGAGTACTGACTAATCTGAACAAACGATGACGAGTACTGACCAATCTGAACAGACGACGAGGAGTACAGATTCGCATGGACAACAGTCCTCCTCGTGTTTGTTTACCGTATAGGTCACTGCGACCGTGGTGTGTGTTGGTACAAGCAGTGAACAGTGCTTATAGGAAGGGTGACACCCAGTGCGAGGTGGTGTTTTCTCTTATGTTACAGGTGGAGGCATCTCGCGGGTGGGGATCTGCGTTTCCTGCTCTGCTTTTAAAGATCTGCGGTGCGTCTGCTTTTTTGCGAGACGTTTTTGCCCGGTGGCTCGGTTGGTGTGCGCTGGCGTCGGCCGGTTCGCTCCCGTCTCCTGGTCTCCCCTTCACCTCGTCTTTCCCATAGCGACAGGGGAGCTGCCCTCATGTTGACGTTAGCCTGACCCCCCCTCTGCCGGTCGCTCCTCCCCAGCTGCAGCGTCGAGGCACACCTCATCCTCCTCAACCCCCTGTACCTGCTCAGACGCCTTGCGCTCGGTGACGCGTCCCTCTAATGTCCTCCACCATGTGGCCAGTATGGGTGGTGTGTTTTGCGTGAGTGCTGGGCTTCCTGTCCGTTCCAGCCATTCGGTTCAGCGGTGAGTGGTGGTGTGTGGGCACACACACATGGCCCATTGCCTGGCTGAGGGAGTTGTGTGTGTGTGTGTGTGTACGTGTGTCCGTGTTTATGCACGTGCTTCATGCTATGTGATACAGATTGAATGGTGAATTTCTGATTTAAAATAATGTAGAATGTGTGTGCATATGCATGTGTGCATATATGTTTGTGTGCACACGTGTGTGTTTGCCGTGTGTGTGTCTGTCTGCGAGTGTGCGCGCGCGTGTGTGCATATATGTTTGTGTGCACACGTGTGAGTATTGCCATTTGCGCATGTGTGCATATGTTTGTGTATGCACACATGTGAGTATTGCCGTGCACGTGCGCGCGTGTGCGTGTCTCTTTGGACTTCAAGTTGGTGCTAGGATATTTCAGAATAGTTTGCATTTTACAGTGCTCCATAAAGGATTAATGAACTCTCGCAAAAGGCTCTTCAGGCCTGGACCACCACACTCGGGACGCCCGTGTGCTTTCTCAAACTCCGCTCACGCTCTCAAACTTCTAAAGCTCCCTCAGCATTCCTTTCATTTCAGCAACAAGCTGGGAGAGATTGTTGTTGTGATCCACGTACCTGCTGCGTCCATAGATGAAGCAACAGCAGTGAGAGAGTCGGACCCAGGACATCACCGGTGTCACCGTCACAAATAACCAGGACGGTGGACATGTGGACGGGCCAAGGTGCCCTAGGGAGGGAGGGGGCTCTCGAGTGCTTTCAAACTCGTTACATATATTCTGTTGCGATCAAAGCGGAGCATTTTACAAAATGTTTTGGGAGCCGCACGGAACAGTCACGTGTTGGGGACCAAGGCCATTCAGCTTTGATCACAGTAAAATTTCCAAATCTTCTCCTTCTTCATTATCAAGAACAGTGGTGCCTTTTCGAATGGCCACAAGTGCTAGTCATACACAAAGCATCTTTATAAGATAATCTTCCCAAGGACGAACACATCCGAAATCAAACCGTTTTGTACTCCGCGAGGTTCATGGAGAGTGCTGTCCCGTTCTCCAACAGCTAATCTAAACCTAAAACCTAAAAAGATGTTTTAAAATAACAACCTAGAAATTATTAAAAGATTCCAGTATGACTAAAGGGGCAGGAGACATCAGAAGACTTCTCAGAACTGGATCGATCGTTTTACAACTGCCCGGATCCATAATATGTTCATACTCCTCCTGTTGCCTGTGTTCCGTTTTGTTTTGACTGTCGCTCTTGTGGGGTAGTGAGTGTCTCACATTTCAGCTCCGTTCTGGACACACCCTGATTTATTTTTTTTCTTTCTTTTCTTTTCTTTTCTTCTTTTTTTTATTTAATGGACAGACGCCTCGCTGGAAAAGGAAGACACGATACGAGAAATCCTCGAGATGATTAACAAAAAGAGAGAAAAAAAAACGAGTTTGAGTGCGAGTGGCGTCCGAGGCGCGGAGCGACTGATCCTCCTCCTCTGTCGCCCCTTCTGCCTCCGCTAACACGGAGACCCAGACACACTTCCACATGTCGAAAACTGCAATAGCATCACATTTGGCAATGCAGGAAAAGTCCTGGCACCTGGTATATGCCGACCGTTAGTGGCTTCTCCATGTGTTGGCACGTGCACACACACACACAAGCGCGCTCACCCACACACACACCCACACACACACGCACGCGCGCACACACACGAACACGCACGGAGCTATCGGGCAAATATGGAGTGATCTGGCAAAGAGAGCAACACGTACATTCCTCAGCGTGTATCGCAGTAACAGCTCTATGACGTTTGTACAATCCTCAGTACAGTACGTCTGTTTCAGAGCCTTAACTGTTTAATGGTCAGGCTCTGTGCTACGCTGAGATAGAATAAGCGAAATAGAGAGGTTTCTAGAAGAGTACGTTTCTCTCCGTTGTGAGTCAGTCACATTGTGAAATTCTGATTAGATTCTGAGGTTTTAAAGGTGACGTAGCAGAGGAGCTTTTTCGGAATTTGTTTTCTGTAGAAACCTTTGGAGGTCACAAAAAGTCCGTAATTATGTACATCTGTCCTGTCTGCCAGAGGCTCACAAATTCAATGAAAAAATATAAATGTACAAATGAAGGGGAGGAGAAATGAAATCAACAAACAAACAGAGCATAGAGAATTACCAGACACGAAATCACAGGTCTGACAGACAACGGATGAAAACGTAGCGGTGATTGGCAGACGGCGGTTAGGCAGCAGGGCAGCAGTGTCCCGCGCTGCCATCCTTTGGCCTGGGTTCAGAGTGTCTCATCCGCGGGACTATGCGGCCGCCCGGCACAAAGCCACAGAACACCGAGACCTTTCACAAAGTTAAAAAAAAAAAAAAACGGAAAAGCGATCAGGGGAAAAAGCCGAGAGTGTTTAAGGAGGCGCGCGGCCGAAGGAGCTCTGGAGGGAGCTGGCGTCCCGAGTGACCGCGCTAATGTGGCAATCGCTTGTCATCTGGGCTAAAATGGACATGAAGAGTGTGTGTGTGTGTGTGTGTGTGTATCTGTCCAGCGAGCCGAGTGCCACCTGGTGTATAGAGTCTTTGGCTGGGCACAGTGACCTACTAAGGATAAAGGTGCTTGTGAGGACCAGGGCACTGGTATGACGTACCAGTCTAGACATAGAATAACTCCTGCTTCGGCTTATCAGGGGTGTTTGGTGGTTCTGAAGGGCCCGCGACCTGCTCCAGGTTCCGTTTGGGGGCCCCACTGGGACTGCAGAGGTGACTTCAGTCTTTATAGGGGTTTCAGTGCACCACCTACTCCGCCCTTCAGTTTATGAATGTAGGTTAGGCCATTCAATATTAAAGAATTATATAATAGACCCAGACTCTGCAGTCTGGGTACACACACATCCACTCACTCCAAATGCACATCCTCACTATGGCTTCTCATACATGAACACACACTCACACACACACACCTCCATACACAAACACACGAGCAAGACGCACATCCTCACACGTATTCATACACAAACACATATTCATACACAAACGGACAAACCAGACGCACATCCTCACTCTGAATGCTAATGCAGAAACACACTCACACACACTCCAGATGAACATCCGCACTCTGAATGCTCATCCAAAAACATGCTTACAAGCACACACACACACACACACACACACACACACACACACACTCCAGATGTACATCCTAACTGACTGCTCAGACAAAAACTCACGCGTTCACAAAGACTCACTCATTCACACACACACACACACACACACACACACACATTGAATGCTCTCACATTCTCACATACTCAAATAAACTCTCTGCTTATTCTCAAACACACATATGCACACATATAAGCCTACCTATTCACATACATTTGCATACACACACACATACACACACATCAGTAGCATGATCTCTCTGTTTAATGAAGCAAAAACAGACCACTGTCAGGCTGGACTAGAAGATGGATGGATGGAGTGTGTGTATGCATTGCAGGCATGTTTGTGTGTGTGTGTGTGTGTGTGTGTGTGTGTGTGTGTGTTTTAAAGAGAAGGTACTGTTGCGTAGCGCCACGTTTGTGTTTAGCCATGACACTGCTGCACATTCAGCACTCTTATTTGAACCTGTGTTATTGAACTGAGTTTGTGTAAGGCTTGCAGATAAAACGTGCTTAATGAGATTTTGTGGCAGAACATTGTCCTTGCTTTTATAGTTGTTGTTGTTGTGTGTGTGTGTGTGTGTGTGTGTGTATACAAGACAGAGGAAGAGAAAATACGTAAAACCCAATGATACAGGCTAAATATCTGTACTTCATTCTACTTGTAATAGTACATTTACAGAAAATCTTTTCCAAAGGATTTTTGTGAATGTATGCCTTACCTTGAGAGCTTTGATGTATAACAATAAGAGGCTTAATTTTAATTTTAATTTTCTTTGGCTGCATGCATGTTCGTGTTTTTGCATTCAAGTGCAATGAAGGTCTTTTTTTTTTTTTTTTTTTTTTTTTTGAACTTATAGAGGAATTTTCAATCAGTCATGGTTCAACAGAGCCAAATGGGAACAAGTCTGAGAAACATTCTTATCTGGCTCTTAAAAGGCCGGCTCTCCTCGCGCCTCCGAGCCCCGCTAGCCACACGGGCTTCCTCCACGCCGCCCTGGGGGAGGAGCTTGTAACCCCTCCGTGCTGATTTGGGGAGGCGCTCCGTTGTGTAAAAAATCGGAGCGCTCCTCAGGCCAGCGAGAGACGGCACTCCGTGGAAAAAGAGGAAAGATCTTTATATTGCCACCACACAGGTTACACAACCTAGTGTTGAGGAGTGAGGATTCCTTACATCCATATTGCTCATCTGTACATGGGTAACCCAGTCATGTCCATAGATGGTAAATTCTTCATTATCCATGAGTACAGCGTTGTCTCCAGACCCTTGAGTCTTACCGCGTATGTAGCCTGTCCCATTGTCATTTGGACTGGAGCTGGGTTGTTTATAAAGGTGGGCCCTGGGCCCCGGGCCCCTTTGGCCTGAGGCCCCTGTCTGCCCTTTTTACCCTGGCAAATGTGTTTTAGGAGCCATGGCCTATACAAATGCCTTATTTCCTTCATCCTACAGCTTTAACCTAAACTTCTCCGTGCTGGGTTGGGGAGGCGCTGGGTTGGGGAGGCGCTGGTCTGGCAGCGGTCTGTGTGTCTGAGACGGTGGGGCTCGCCACTCACGTGCTGGATGCAAACATAGCCGACCTGCTGTAGTCTGCACCAGACTGTTCTGTTACCCTTCACAAACCACAATGAGATAAGACACCCTGTAGGTGGGTGTGTGTCTGTGTGTGTGTGTGTGTGTGTGTGTTCATGTGTGTGCATGCGATAGTCTGTGTGTCCGGAAGATGGCCGCCCGACTGTGGTGAAGCAGGCTGGCTACAGGTTTTCTCCACAAACACACCTGGCCCTGGGAGTGTATCATTTCTCTCTGGCCTGAGCTGAGGCTGTAATCAACCGGGGTGTGTGTCCACTCTTCTCGATGCTGTAACACACACACTCACACACTCGCGCGCTCTCACTGGCACACACAGCCATGTCCTTATATGTGGGGAGAATTCAGTTCTCACTCCAGAACGTGACACTTCACGCTGTTACTGTGCAACTGTGCCACTCTGAGCAGTTCAAGTTTGGACAGAGGAAGCTGGGGGAGTCGCCCAAGGGGAGGTGGGTGTGGGGGAGGCGGAGTTATAAGTGGGGGGCGGGGGGGGTAGGCATGGGGAGGGGTCTTTGGTGTCCTTTTCTTCCTCATATGAGTGGTGAGAGTGGCCAGTGGCGCATGAAGGAAAGATTAGGTGTTTTGGAGGTGTTTGCTTGTGACTGTGAAGGACAGGGCCAGCTTTGAAGCTTTTAGCTTATAGCTATTAGCTTTCTCCTGCTTTTTACTTCCTTCTGTGCCCTTCTATTTAGTTTTTATTTTTTATTTTTTTTTTTACTTTTCGTGTCTATAATTTGGCATCTCATTGCCACTTTTTGTTCACAAACCTCCTCACCCAGTTGTACTTTCACAAAAAAAAAAATTGCAGTTAAATTGGGATGGTGTGAATGTGAAAGCAGATGCAGGTGTGTAATAAGGCTCCTCTGCTCCCTCTCTCCCTCTCCCTCCCCCCTTCTCTCTCCCTCTCCCTCCCTTTCTCTCTCTCCCTCTCCCTCTCCCTCTCTCTCTCTCCCCCATACCTCCTGGTGCATGCTTGCCTTGCCAGGGCCTTGGTGAAGACTGTGTGAGGTTGGACTGCGGCCGGGGGAGATGAAGTGAGCGCCCTCAGACTGGCCTCTCTCCTCTGCGTTCTCCAGCACCAGCAACCTGTAGCATCCTGCCCCTGTGCCTCGGCCACGCCCACCTGCCACGCCCACACACACGCCCACCACACACAAGACTACCCCACCGAGCGCCATCAGACTGTACGTATGCCTCTGCGTCAGACATACACACACACACACATATACACACACACACAAAAGACACTTTTGCTGTATGTGTGTGTATCACTGTATGGGATATTTAAAAAGCAAAACACATTCTACCTGAGGAACTCTTAGTCTGATGCTGTTGTGTTGTTTATCTGAAGCACTCTTGGCCAGAATGGCATCAGACAGTGCCTACACTGTGTACTGAACACACACAGACACTTACTCACACACACACACACACACACACACACACTTTCAAATACTTTTGAATAACCCATTGCCAAAATTCTACATAATACAAGGTATACAAGCTATACAAGCTATATACACCTAGCGCTACCTGGTTTCTGTCTGTCTCTCTCACTCTCTCTCTCTCTCTCTCAAATAGACACACACACGCACAGTCACCGGGCATGTAGAAACCACTATATTGAATGCGTGCTTTTGGATACACACATACACACACACAGATCACTTGAACCGATCTACAAACATCGTCTCTCACTCACTGTGTAGAATGAAGTACTTCAGCTTGCATTACCAAATACAATGTCTGCTATTCTTACACACTACCGTATACAGTGTCTACCAGTGCATTCAGGAATTCAAACATACACCTTCATAAAAACCATTTTATGAAAACCGCACTCAAGCTTTTGTGTCTACATACATCTCACACCCACATATTCTCTTTTATTGAGCTCAAATATTTCCTTGAAATTTATGAATAACAGTTTTGTGTCTGCAAACATTTACAGATTGTCTAAATGGCCTATTCTGCTAGTTAAACAAGATATCCATGGAATGGAAGAGAAATACACATTCTTCAATGAAACAGGACAATTAATAGCAAGTATTTAGACACACGCACACACATACAACACAGTTTGGTCTTTGACAGATACAGACACACACACACACACGCTCACTCACTTTCACTGTCTTTGTTTCATCAGCAACCTTCGAAGTTTAAGAATATTTCCACAGACAGACACCACGACTGTCAATCCTCCTTCCCCAAGCCCACACAGTTCAGATTCTATTGTGTGCCATTGTATGTGAGTCATGGGATTAAAGTATTGAACATTGACTATAATCAGATGTTTCACTGAGCCAGTGTTTGCTTGCAGAAGCTTGTTTTTATAACCTTAGAGCACATCGCTTACGTTTCGCATTTAGCTCCTTTCGAAAAAGACCACGCTGCTAATTTGACATTTTCAGTTTGATAATTATGCGCAGTACGCTCAGTGTTTCAGTGGTACCGCTCAAACAGGACAATGACAGTCGGAGACAGCAGAAGGTGTTGGAGAGCCGAAGGGAGTCTGAAAATGAAGGAAACGTTCATGGGCTCGATGAATGCGACGCCTTTCTTTAAGAAACAGAGTGGGCACAAGAGCGGGAGAAAGGGAGGGAAAAGCCGTAGCAGCTTTCAGGTGCAACGAGTGAGTGTGTGTGTGAGTGAGTGAGTAAGTCAGTGTGTGTGTGCGCGCACAGGAGTGTCATTCAGTGGAATGAGTTTTCTGAGGGAGAACAAAAATTGATATCACCACTGTCTACAGCAATTAATATCACTCTTTAAAAAAACATGTTAATGTCCTCACAGGAAGTCTTTGAAACTGTTTTGTAGTCATGCTGTTATGGAACATGAAGCACCATGTCAAAAGTAGACATTTTGTGCCCTGTCTGCAGCAGTGCTTGTTTGGACGAAAGGTTTTCTCATACGGTCCTCAACATACATGTTGGATCCAGCCTCAGAAGGATTCTGAAAATAACCCTGAAAAGGGAATTTTTCATGATAGCAGCATAGATTGATGTTTTATTTCTGGTTTTAATTCATTTTTGATGTAGAAACACATGCCTCGTGCACAAACAACCCTAAAGAAAACTAGGTATGAGTTAGAGTAGCTCAAGAGTGCCCCCTGTCTGTGGAAAGAGCTTTTCTCATGTTTCAGTTTTCTTAAATCATGTATACAACTGGAAATGTTTTAAGCTGTTTCTTGGAAATTAATTAAAACAAACTATAAGGCAGCTGGTTTGAAATAAATGTTGAAAGCAGCACTGCATGCTCAATGGATGCATGAGCTACTCTAACCATTAACAGCTAAAAGAACTTTTAACAGTCAATGGAGTTTTTTTCGTTCGTCATTACTGTTTTTCTCCTGCTACATACCGTCTGACATCTACCATGTCTGTGCAAAGGACACTCTGCTGTTTTCACCATAGAGGCAGAAATTTGAAGGGCAGAGTCTCATATCTGTCCTTTAACCACTATTGGTGCTCTGCATGTCTGAGAAGAGTTATTTAGCCATTGGCTCAGTTCCATCACCTTGGCCGAGCTGTAAGCAATCTGTGTCATGGAAAGAGCTTCCACGTTCGACCCAGCTGACGAAGGGAGACCCCATCTGCCCGACACCTCTCCTCACGTAATACAGTCTGTGGTCTGCGCAAAAAAATAAATAAAGCAAAAACAAAATTAAATCGCCCGCTTTATAAAAGTGCGGACCTGATGCCTCCTCCGGGAGGTAACGGGACCGCATGCCCAGCGTGTGAAGGAGGTGCTCGGGCTTGGCGCTGTCCGCCCAGGCCTCTGCCGCTCGACCGGGCTCCGAGTTCTCACGCTAATCGCCAACGTCCTTGACCACTCCTGCATGGCAGAAGCTGGCCTCCAGCCCCTGAAGGGTTGTTGTTGGTGCTGCCATATGTCGCCATTTTGGAGGGAAATATCTGTGGCCTTTTGGCGCGGTCTTGTTGGTATGTTGGTGTCTGCGAGTGAGTGTGTGGCTGCTTGAATGCAACAGGCATGACTGGCTCAGTGCGTTCTTCATGACTCAAGGTAGGAACTGTTTCAGTGTGGAATAACACGGGTAGCATTTGTAATCGGAATTCTCTTCCTCTTTACCTTTTTGTTTTTGGCCCTAGACTGTATTGTCGGATCATGAATTTGTCCATTGAAGTATCAGTTCTAGAGTCTCTCAGAAGGAGAGAGATCAGAGCTCTATATACTGTCATGAAGGTAAAAGCATTACCATAACTACCAAACGTATTTATGGGAATAGAACACGAATTGTACAGCAGGTCCCTTCTTGACTAAGAGAAAACGGAGAATTTTCTCTGAAGGCAGAAATGTTTAGAAAGTTCCCATGTTGGAACCCTGCTACGATGTTTTCTTTTCATTTGGACAGGTAGCAGAATGGGCCCATCACGGGAGATGATGAGCGAGGCATGCTTTTTTGCTCTTTTCCTTTATCCTTTCCAATTAATCTTTTTTTTTGCATGTGAATCAAATTTGTCTCGTGTGTCATAGAAAACGTTCCTGTCAGGACAAGTTCTCTGAATAAATTTCACAACAGCCTTCTGGTATCGTGGACTCGTTTTCCGTGTATGTGGACTGTAACCTCGTCGTAGGGCAGTCTAGGCAGAATGTACCGTTGCACTGTTGTGTGAAAGGTTAAGATAAAACCTTCATGTACATCTTCCAACTTCCGCTTCATGCGGTGTTGTATTGTGCGGCATTAGGGTTGTCGTGATAAAAATCGGACATCGAAAAACAAAAACGATGCTTGGAATCAGGAAAATGGCAAAAGGAATAACAACTTTATTGTAACCACACAGGGTTCACAACAAAGGAGTCGTCTCAAGAACAACCGACTAGCTCCTCTTAAATCTCCCCTTTTATCCAAGCCTGTTCAGGGACGACAAGCAATCACATCCTTTTATTTACCGCTCATCTTAAACCGGTTAGGTGACATAATGCTAACTTTTTTGCCACCGGTTCACCACCACCACCTTCAATCCCAGGGTGCGCCTCTTATTTTAAATAATACCACCCACAGAACCTATAGATCCTTATGGCCGCCATCCTCTCGAGCTTTAATTGGTTCCCCGTTTCTATATTGTGGTATATGATGTGCGTTAAGTCCATGATGATTCAAGCAAGTTAGTATGGTCTAAGCCTAAAACAGCCATACATGGAACCAGTGGTCCTTATTACATCACATACTCTTTGTTCATTAGATGTATATCACACAGGCTCTTCTAGCAATGCCATTTATAGCTATCCACCTGGGAAGTCCGGGGAGGACGTACATAAGCCATATATTCCTGGCCTTATTAGGACTAAACTAGGTTTGAGTGGTGCCTGTAAAATTCCCTTCCACAGGGTGCTGGGCCTGAGCCTGAGTAGCAGTTTGGCAGTGGAGACTGAGCTGCTCCTCTGTTGCATGAAAATTCTGTGCATAAATAAAAGTGATGGAAGCTCAGATCGACGTTCGTGATTAGGAGTTTTTGTGCGACACATCCTGATGCGCAGTGACCTGAAATTCCCTCCGAGAGAAGCAATTCAGGTGAAGGGAAAGAGGCAGTGAAAGTTTTAGCTGCTTTGTGTAAGACTCGCATACTGTTTGAATTCTAAACAGGAGGCAGCTTTGAAGCTAAAACGTATTCAGATCTGGACTATCCCTAACTCATTTGTGTGTGTGTGTGTGTGTATGTGTGTGTGTGTGTGTGCGTGCGTGCGCTTGTGCGCTCGGGTGCACGTGCGACTTCATTTGCATTGCAGGTGACATCAGTTGCAAGGGGATGACCGAGCGCATTCATAACATCAACCTTCACAACTTCAGCAACTCTGTACTTGAGACCCTCAATGATCAGCGAAACCGCGGGCACTTCTGTGACGTGACTGTTCGTATCCATGGCAGCATGTTGCGTGCGCACCGGTGCGTGCTGGCCGCGGGCAGCCCCTTCTTCCAGGACAAGCTGCTCCTCGGCTACAGCGACATCGAGATCCCGTCTGTGGTGTCCGTGCAGTCCGTCCAGAAGCTGATCGACTTCATGTACAGCGGGGTGCTGCGTGTCTCGCAGTCGGAGGCGCTGCAGATCCTCACGGCCGCCAGCATCCTGCAGATCAAGACCGTCATCGACGAGTGCACGCGCATCGTCTCGCAGAACGTGGGCATGGCCGCGCCCGGGGCCTTCGCCGTAGGCCCGGGCGACTCGGCGCAGGGCACGCGCGGGGCACGCCCGGAGTCCGGCACGCCGGGCCCGAGCAGCGACGCCGAAGTCGGGCTACATGCAGGGCGACGCCGCAGCAGGGCCTGGAGCGCGTCTACTCCTCGCTCTACGCCGGCTGCACCAGCCTGGGCCTGCAGAACGGCACGCGAGGAGCGGCAGCAGCACTACGGGAGGGGGAGGGGCCGCGGCGGCACGGCGGGCGGCGGCTACGACACGCCCCTCCCCTGCAGCAGAAGGAGGCGGGGCAGGAGCCGGCCTGGATCGCCCGCATCCACGAGCGGCAGCAGCAGGTGGAGCGCTTCCTGGCCGCCTCGGAGAGCACGCACTGCCGCAAGCAACCGCGGCCCGTGAGGTTGCACACGGGCGACGTGCACATCAAGCAGGAGCAGGGCGACGACTACGGCTGCTTCGGCCTGGACGACTGCCGCGACGATGCCGACCCGCCCGAGGGCGGCGACGGCGAGCCCAAGGGCGAGAGCTTCGACTCGGGCGTGAGCTCCTCCATCGGCACCGAGGCCGACCCCGTCGAGCAGCAGTACCTGTCCGGCTTCGGGCGAGAGGGCGGCGGAGGCCAGGGCGAGGGCGGCACACCCGTGCACATCGAGGTCACCGACTCCTCCCCGGAGCAGACCCAGGAGGCCGGCGGCGGCGACGACGGGCCACCGCAGGGCGGCGGAGGAGACGTGGCCATGCACCAGCCGCCACCCAACCCATCCGGCCCGCAGTCCGTGCCCGGCGGGCAGATGTACATCCGGCCGGGCGAGACCCTCGCCAGCAACTTGCGCATGCCGCTCACGCTGACCAGCAACACGCAGGTGATGGGCACGGCGGGCAACACCTACCTGCCCACGCTCTTTGCCACGCAGTCGGCCAGCGAGAACAAGCCCTTCCTCTTCAGCCTGCCCCAGTCCATGGGGAGCCAGCAGCCGCAGTTCGTGGCCGTGCCCCCCCACGGCCTGCCGCCCTTCCCCGGAGGCATGAGCGGGGTGACCCCGGCAGGAGCCCAGCAGCAGGCCGCCTCGGGTGTGGCCCAGCAGGGCGAGAAGAAGCCCTATGCCTGCACTCTCTGCTGTAAAACCTTCACTGCCAAACAGAACTACGTCAAACACATGTTCGTGCACACAGGTAAGCAGCTGGGCCGTTCTCCGCCTTCTTCCCGTTCTCCACCTTCTTCCCCTTCTCCACCTTCCTCCTATCGCTCTCCTCCTTCCTTCCCATCCCGCCTGAGCTTTTATTTTGTTTCAGCAAGGTAGATAAACCAGACGGCCCTTGAGTGAGAGTGAATCGAACTTTGCTCAGATGTTGCCCTGCTAAGTGACAACGGTTCTAGGAGCAGTTAAGCTGAGAGATTGTTGACTGCTGCTGTTGTGAGCGCGTCGCCATGTCGACCCGTCTTCCGGCTGGCAGGGAGGTGTTACAAACCAGCCTGGCGCTGGCGGTGTTGACGCCCTGTATAGGTCCTGTGCCACGCCCGTGCCCGTAAAAAACAGGTTTTGGCAAAAAGTCACTACAGGAATGAAAGCGCAAGCTACCGTCTGCCCGTGCTGACACCACGGAGCGGATCGGCTGGGCCTCGTGCTGGAATATCCGTGTGTACGTTGGGCTGTGCTGCCACTGTGGTCTCGGCAGGAACCAGATGGTAATCATTCACAGATCTGGGTGGTTTTTCCTGTATGTACAGTGTGTCGCAACGTCCACATCTGAATAGGTTGGGGAAATGATATAGAAAACCCAAATGGTGTTGCGTTCTTTTGCTTTTTGACAATGGCTGCCATGTTGGAAAAGTGTAAAGGTGCTTTTGATGCCTTTGAAACACAGTTACTCACTAGGGAGTGAATAATCAGAAACTAAATATTTCAAAAAGAAAACACGCCTCTCCCCCCACTCCCATTATCACCATCAACATCCACAAACATACACTCACTCACCTGAAGCTTCTTAGAACTTGACCCTAACCTGAAGGTTTTTAGAACTTGACCCTAACCTGAAGGTTTTTAGAACTTCACCCTAACCTGAAGGTTTTTAGAACTTGACCCTAACCCGAAGCTTCTTAGAACTTGACCCTAACCCGAAACTTCTTTGAAGCTTTCAAATTGAACATATATATTGGTTTTTAAAAAGCATCCTCAGTTTTCACTCCTCAAAAAATCCCCACTACATCAGACTTTTCACGTTTTCCCATCATCGTAGCGAGCAAAGCAAGCAGACACACACAAACACACAGTCTGTCTCATCAGATAGTGAATGATACATGGCAGAAGCTCTAAAGATGCAGTCATTCTAAAGTGGAAAGAGTTCCATCCCTCATCTCCCTTCTGAAGTAACCTTGGGTCAATTGCTTCCTATGGCCATGTCCCGAATACAGAAGTGCTCACGTTGATGAGTCAGAGCTCAATACTTAGAGCAGAATAGTGCAAGAATTAGCACATATCAGTAGCCCATGGACCATAATTACCAGACATTGAAGTAATGCTTGTTCACCAGCTACACCTGCCTTCTCGCAGGGTTAGATCAATCTGATTAGCAGATATGGGTGCGTCTGCAGTTCCTAATGTGATAATGTCCATAGATATTGTGCTTGAGTTTCATTGTAGAAGGCCTCGTAGCCCCGCCCATAACAGCCTCCTCTCTGCTGGGTGCTCCAGCTCTGGGTCCTAGCTGTATTTTACCCTTGGTACACAAGTAGTACACCTGTTATTTACCTCATATATCCAGTATATTTGGTGCTAATTAAGTCTCTTGGAAGTCCACAACAGTGCAGTTTAACTTCATTCCACTATGAGCTTTGCCTGTGTTGACCTTTCTGCCTGTTATTATTGGCACTGAGTAGAACGTGTGTTTGTCTTAAGTTACTGTGCCAGAGCACAAGTGTCCTTAGAGTGTTTCCAATCCCGCGGAATGCTGTTTTTCTACATTATTGTTATATAACATGGCTGTTGGACTTTGACCTCTGGTTAGTCATCAAGTGTGTGGCTCTAGTTATGCCCCATCATAAATCAGCCACGGCAGAGCGCGGCTGATGTTTTAAAGGAACAGTAGCAACCTGAGAGATGGTGCATTGTGGGGGGAGGACCAGAGTCCACGTTCATCCTGAAGCACACTGGCCTTCCATGTGAGGTAGACATATTGGGAGATAGACGGAGTTTATGTGAGATTAAAGTCCTTAACACCCGCCACTGCTCCGGAGATCAAACGCTTCCGATTGGGCGAGTGTGCATAATAATTAGTGTTTTGTGGACCTGAACCACTGGAAGGCCTGCGTTACCTTAACAAGGGGATAATAAGGCTCTCTAATTAACTTTGAATATTAATATGACCTTTTTCAACAAAGCTTTGAAGAAATGCCATGTTACCAGTCGTACCAGATGTTTTTTCTACACCCAAAAAAAAAAAAGAGAGATGTTACTAATTTAAATGCAATTCCTTTTTACCTGTATGGCACAAAAGCTATAATAGACTTTGTCACAAAGCAGCTTTTCTGGAAAAAAAAGGCAATTAAGCAAATTTAGTGGTCTTGGTGACAGGGGGGAGCTGGAAACCTGCCCCGAGTTTATCCGATGTGTTTGTCATGAATCTGAATGTATGGTGCTGAGCAGCCGTCTCTCTAAAGCATGTCTGGCTGTGTCCACGCAGGTGAGAAGCCACACCAGTGCAGTATCTGCTGGCGCTCTTTCTCTCTGAAGGATTACCTGATCAAACACATGGTGACCCACACGGGTGTGCGTGCCTACCAGTGCAGCATCTGCAACAAACGCTTCACGCAGAAGAGCTCGCTCAACGTCCACATGCGCCTGCACCGCGGCGAGAAGTCCTACGAGTGCTACATCTGCAAGAAGAAGTTCTCCCACAAAACCCTGCTGGAGCGTCACATGGCCCTCCACAGCACGGCGCCCGGGGTCGCGGGCGGAGCCGGAGCCGGCGGCCCGGCTTCCATCCCCGTACCGATGGCGGTGCCGGAGCCTGGAGCGGGAGTGGTGGCGCTCGCCATGCCGGTGGGAGGGGGCGGGGCTGGAGGCGGAGTCGGAGGCACGGGAGTGGGCGTGGCCGCGGAGGCGAGCTGCCAGGAAGGGACCACCTACATGTGCTCCGTGTGCCCTGTGAAGTTCGACCAAATCGAACACTTCAACGACCACATGCGCAAGCACGTCTCCGACGGATAAGTACAAATCGAAAAAACTTCTTTTAAACAAAAAAAAAAAAGAATGAAAAGAAAATGGCACTAGATTTTTTTTCCCTTATATTGGGGCATGAAGTAATGAGTATAGACACTGGCACATTAAGTTTCCCAGAAAAAAAGGTGTTTTTCATTTTGTTTTGGGTTTGGTTTGGTTTTTGTTTTTTTTGGAGGGTTTCACACACACACACACACACACACACACACACACATATCCATACAGAAGCGCAGACTACTTTTACACTTACATAGAGTTATTCGTATGTGTGTGTATATGGCTGTGCTTGTGCGTATGCGTGTCTGAGTGTAGGGGTGTGTGTGAGTGTTTGTGTGTGTGTGTGTGTGTGTGTGTGTGCACGCACAAAGATAAACATTGCCGTGAAAATTTTTAAACTAGTAGATGTTTTCCCATGTAGACCGTATTGGACCCCGTAGGTGTCCAAGCTAACTGTGGTATACCTTTTTAAAAAAGACAAAAATTAGCATCTGGTTTGGGCTCTAGATTCATTCTAAAATAACGATGGTCACAAGTTTGCCTTTTAATGTAAGATAAGAAAAGGAGAGTTGTTCAATCTGACACTGGCTTTTATTTATTATTATGGTTTTGAGGGAAAATGATGCAGCTGTTATCAAGGTACAAGTCAACTTCAATAATTGTACTGAAATGTAACTTCCTGTGAGTGAGGTGAAGAAAGAAAATAATGCTTATGACATTTTCTTTTTTTTCCCACAATTATTTTTGATGGCTCAAGTAAAGTTTACAAAATAAGGGTTTGTTTATAAATGACAGTATTCGAGCAAAAACGTTAAATGCCGTTAAGAATTTTCTGATTTGCTTTGCATACACTGCCAGTAAGAAGACTGTTATTTGACCTCTTCCACTTCAATACAAAATGTGAGATACAAAAAAAAAACAACAAAAACCACCACCAACAAAAGAGGGTTATTTTTATTTAGGCTTAAAATGATTCATCAAATTCATTTGCTCCATGATTCTACTTTTTTAAAAAAGAAAAAGCTATACACACACACACACACACACAAGGATTTTACATTTTCAGTGAAACGGCAGGCTTCAGTATGCAAATGGCCCCAGTTTCTAACTCTGTCCACCCCTGCTTCACGCTCACTGTTATCAGGTCTACGATTCCAACGCAGTAGTGTTTCTGTGACGGTCCCTAGGACTCTGAACACTTCAGCTGTACAGGCCACTGATGATGGCTATAAGCTGGGTTAGATGGAGAGCCATTTGTAGCACTGGACAGAAATAACCCTCAAAAAGGCCTAAAAAAAAACACACAAAAAAAAAAAGCAGAGCCTCTGTGTTTCCTGTTGGCGATGTCTAGGGTGACTCAGCTGTTTGGGCGGGTGGGGTGAATAAAATGCACTACTTCTGATCTTTAAGCCCCACCTAGTGGCCCAGATGGCCGGTCATGTGCTTTCGCCTGACAGGATTCACAGACGGCAAGGATGAGAGAGAAGAGGAGGACTGAGAAACAGGGCAAAATTAACAACTACTTACTGAACCACAGCAAAGTAAACCTGGTCAATTTAGTTCCCTTCTGATATGCCACAGCTTAACAAGATAGACTCTTCAGACAATAAAGACACATTCCCGATTTCATGGATAATTAGACATTGTGTGTGCTGAGTAGATTTTTTGAAAGTGAGATGAGAGAGGTTGTAATTAAAGTGTCGTGTCACTCTAAAGTTCTGCGCTGGTATTTGGCTTTGTTGTACACGTATTGTTCCAGACTTATCCGCCTGCAACAGCAATTCTGGAGAATTTTGCTCACTCCTTAAAGTAGATACACCGTTTTCTGTAGTTAGGATGGTGAAAAAAGCAATCATAATTAGTTTTACTTTTTTTTTTTCCTTTTTGTTTGGAATTTAATCCAAAAATAATAAGTTGTAGATTACAAAAAAAGTGCTCCTTTGCACACTTACTTCAAATGCCTGTGCTTAATATTAAATTGTTTTACTTAAGAAATGAAATTCTATTATTTTCTTTTTCTTTCATTGGTTTTAAAGGAAATATCTTTCTTAAAAGCTTAATAAGAGGACTGCATTGTTTTCTTGCATATATGTTGCACTGCATAAACCAATAAGTGCACTACTGTTCCCAGAGAGGTCCTAGTTTTTAGAGAAAAAAAGTCATTTTTTTTTATCTCATGTTTGGTTCTAGAGTTCACTTGTGTTTCGAGTAGCTTTGTTTCTTATGATAAGATGATTAAATGTTTCTTAGCTCTCGTTATTACCGCTTGCTGATGTATTTACTTGTGCTGTGTTTGTGCAAGCATCTGTTTCGTTTGCTTGTTTCTTTCCTATTTAAATCTGAACCATTGTGTGAGCTTGTGCCCTGATTTTGCCATATAATCTGTTCTTTTCACCACTGAGGTCCCCCCGCCCCTCCCCCCAGCATTGCATACTTTGCGAGAGATTCTCAATTTTCTTCCCATACGTTAAGCAAATCATACCAAACTAAAAACAAACAAAAAATTCAAAAACAACAAAAAAATGTTCAAGTTTTCTAGTGTATGCTAGTGTGTGAGTGTGCTCAAGCATTATGATAGTGTGTGTTTTAGAGAACTATGGTTTCCACAGAAGGGTGGTCGTGTGCAGCTTTTCTTCGTGATTGTGCATCTGCGTAGGGGTGTGTGTGTGTGTGTGTCAGCGTGTAACCCTGTGGGCGTGGCCTCGTCATGTGGTTAGTGACGCCTGAACTGCAGGGCTTCCCTTGCAATATGCAGTGCAGGTGCCGTGAGGAGGAGGAGCAGATGAAGATGCATGTTTTTCGTTCGTTCGTTTCACTCACGTGTGTGTTCGTGACACACAGCAATGGCAATTCTCAAAAGAACAATCACAGCAAAAAAAAAAAAAAGAAGGGATAGTGGAGAAAATTATCAAACACTGCTCCGGTGTATATATCAGACCCTGCCCCCCCTCCCCCAACAAGAACAGAGCTTCAAGTTATTTACCTTTATGGTTCAGTTAGCTTAAATTTGAACTTGATCTGCCCCAGTGATGTATTCATGCTGTAGAAATATATGATTGTAGTATTGCTGGTAAAGGTCTCTGCTCTGGAGTCTGCCCCGGTGCTTCTTGTATATTGGGGTTTGGTTAAACCTTTGCCGCACAAAGGCAGTGTTTGGTAACGGGGGGGAACGCTTGCCTGCTCTTCCCTCCGGGGCTCACACAGCCATGTCCGTCTGCTGCTATGGTGCGTGTGCTCTGGGTGCTTTGGTGTCTGGGACCGCGCTGTGGTCCTGGACCTCAGATGCCTGTTGCTATTATGTCTGCCGTGTTTGCGGGGAGGGGGCGGTTGGGGGGAGGGTGGGCGGTTCGGGGTGGGGGGTGGGCGGGTGGGGGGGGGGGTAGACTTTGCGAGTGCATCATTTCCTCTTAGGCAGCCTGTCTGTCCTTCAGTAAGCAATTACACATTTGCTTATTCTGTACTGCAACATGCAAAAAAAGAGAAAGAAACAGAATTGAGCTCAGTTACCTTGAAGCAGTCAAAACCAAATGTTCATCAAATCAGCTCAGATCAGCATCCTAATCCATTTGCAAATGCATAGAAACAACATGTTGAAATGCAGAGCATGTATTCCACCAAATCACAGCATAAAAGTTCTAAATGATCAAATGCTAAAAACCGCAGAACATACAAGCCCAGAGAATCCTGGAGGGCCAGGAAGGAGGCAGATTCATCTTTATTAATTCTTCAAACAAGCACTATGGTAGTGAGCAGTTAAATCAATATTGCTTCCAAATGAATTATTAGATGAGGTACACTGTTTAAAACAACATCAACAAAACACATTATATTGGCCATCGTGTCTGTGTCCTTAAAAACAGCCTTAATGATATTTAAATAACACAACCAAATGCACTATTGACTATAAAGGTGCTTATCCAAGGAGGCTTTGCTCTCACAAAACGTTTCATACTGTGGCAGAGAAAGTGTGTGTGTGTGTGTGTGAGGGAGAAAGACCAATACAATGCAATCAAGTGTTGGACCTTTGTCTTATAAAAAGCAACAGATGTCATGCTGTCATTCTCTGCCTGTTATTCACTCACTCATACAAACACACACACACACACGCGCACGCATGCACACACACTATGATTTAAACAACAAAAATGGAGTGCTTTGTATTTTCAGCAGCAGGACAAAGGTAGTGTGCTGTACTCTTGCTTAACTCATTACTATTGTACATTATGACTATGCGTTTTAAACAGTGAGAACATACTGCTGAACTTGGTGTCAGACATCATACAGAAAGTACCGTTTCATATTTATGATTTGTGTTGAGGTGTTCTGATAGGCCCAAAGCCCCCAAATCAGTGCCATTCTATGTTTGTTCATGTGTACGAAAGCAAGAAAACCATTTAAAAGATAAAATCTTTTTCATCTATTCTCTGTTAAGCCAAAATTCTGTAGCTTTGTTCAATTTTACAATCTAATGTCTACACAAATTTAGGACAGATGCTTAAATTACATAGTCAGTTCATTATTGCGCTGATATTGGTTGCCCATTTCACGGGCCCTTAGAAAAATCACTACGGACATCATTTCAGCAAGTGATGAGAATCCCGTTGTCATTACTCACATCATGGACCTGCAAAAGTAGTGAGGAATTAGTTTTTAATGTCAATTGTAGTTAACTTTTCAATCTCTTTCGTGTACAGTATAAATTTTGGATTCTCTTTGCTTTCGCGGTTTATTTTGTATGATCTTACCGTATTTTTTCCTACAGTTATTTTTAATACAGGACTATTCCGATTTACTCATTTTAGCTTCCTAGCTGGTAGCTTCTTGGCCACAAGGAGACATAGAAATACCAACAATATCTGGCAGGAGCAGAAGAGTGCAAAGCTTTGCGTGTTGTTTTTTTTGTTGTTGTTTTTTTTTTTGGCTCATTTTGCTTTGCTTTGCTGGGTAGATATGATTCAGATAACTAGTGTTCGTTTTCCTGCACAGTCAGAGACAGCATCTACAATAAAACAAATGAGAAAGGTGATTCTCTCCCTCCACAAGAGCTGTACAAGTCTGTAAGCCTTGCAAGTATTTCACCTTCAACAGTTTTTCTTTAAACAAAAGGTCTAAGCTAGTCAACACACTGGTCATAAAGCCGTTTCCAAAAAGAATAAACCCTCTCCTTGAAGCCTGGAACACAAATACAGCACCTAAAAGTGAAATAAGCAACGCTGTACATTGCCTTCCTTCATACCCTTTCTGGAAGAATAGGTTCAATAACAAAGTGCCTCTTTGTATAGCTGCAAGCATGTCTCACAAGAACATTAAGTTCTCATCCATCATGAAATCATACACCATTGGCTATGCTATAATAATAATTATTATTATAATACTAATAATAATAATAATAGCTGTATAGTATTTAATCACTGGACAGAAACTAGCATCCTTACTTGCAATCACTGCCTAAAATATTAATTACATGCATAAATTTACCGCCATCTGTCTGTGAGAGAAGTTTGATGACTACCAGCAATAAACACAGATCAATTTGAAGAAAAATAAAATAGAATACCCAGGTTCAAGAACCATAAGTAAGGGTGTGGAGTCTTTTAACCCCTGAAATCACCAAATCAAAGCCTCTTTTGTATTACCATAGTGTTGTATTAAGTCCAAAGTGCCCCTGAAACACCTACAAATAACACGAACATTAAAAAAAGAAGCTGTTTTGTAATTTCCCTGCGATATTTTTACACTTGTTTTAATTTCATGTCGCACTAGGGGCATGTTTTGTAAGTCACATGACCTTGTATTTAGAACGTCTGCATTTAGATCACAGTTTAAACCACAATTAGCTGTCTAAGGATTCTCTTTGTTCCTTCAAGGCACCGATAGTTGTCTTCTTGTGAGGACACTTGTTTCAACTCTCCCTGAGTGAATGTTGAGTAATGAGAGCTGAAGAGTTTGAGGAATCCATGTTGGAATACAGATTATGAACTGAGCAGAATGTGAAGGATATTACTGGCAAGCTGTCATGGCATGTTATCCTACAATGATACTTTAACTTTACAGTAGACAGTAAAGGCTTTTAGTGTTTTAGCAGCACATGTACATGGGTGTTGTCGAAATGTAACTGATATCGATAAGTTTTGTTTCAGAAGTCACAGCTTCCATGGCTGTCTCTGTGGATCAGAACTCGTTGTTTCATTCTGATTTTATTTTCACACAAGACACTTTTTTGGTGTCTGTTTGCCTAAGAATTGTTTCCTTTTTCAATCAGAGTATTGAACAATATTATCGGTTGAGGATATGATATTCTACTGCTTGTTTGATCAATTCCAAAGAAAAAAAAATTACACACTTTATTTATGACCACAAAGGTTTTTCTTTAGAGGCATTATAATACACGTATTCTACAGTTTATACAGATTTTAACAGATTTGTTAACAGAGCTACAAAATTCTTTACAGACAGATGTATATAAGAGCTCAAATGCAGATACAGATTATACTTCACTTATCACTTAACATTCAAAGCACGCTTCCAACTCAGAGCAGAATTTCCGAATAATAGTGCAGGATACAGAAATGCCATACAACTCTATGCCATATTAATACTCTCTCACGCACACACACCCACACACAAACACATAACCCTCATAATCTACTCGTATCATTTCAGTCGTTTTGGCAGAAGACGGCCCAACATGCTGATGAGAGACCTTTTTTGTTGTTGTTTCCCCCCCATTCAACATGGGCATTTGATTTCAAGAAAATGAACCTTGGTCCTCAGCGGGGAGAACTTCTGCCATTTTGCTGAAGTGTTAAGTGGAACGATTGTATTTGAGGGCTTGTAAATATTTTGAGGCGGACAAATGGCTGTGCTCATGCTCGCGGTTTGGGGAATAGAGGTGCTCGCTGTGCCTTCCCCCTCACTCAATCGGCCGCTTTACCTAGAAGAAACGTTCTCAACGCACCCGTGTCAGGAGAACCCTCACGCATGTTTAACCATGCTTCTCTTTATTAAGCGCTATTACAAGTTATCATTGTACCATCTGCTAACTAATCTGGATAAAGGTTTTTATTTTTTTATTACAACTGTAAGAATCGTTTTTTTTTGGCTGTTCAAGTCAAACAATTAATAATAATTGCATGGTCTGACAAGAAGCAGTAGCTTGGTTAACTTTGATGCCACTTTACTGAGGAACAAAACATTATTCAAATTCGCCACGACAACCAGCTTTGCTGTCTCTTATTCACAGCATGAGTGCAGAGTGTGAGCACATGTATGAAAATGGCATGATACAACAGCCATGAGTCAGGAAACTTGGACGACAAAGGGATAGGTTCCTCTGAGCATCATAGCATAAACATAGAAAGTTTTTGTTTTTATTACACAATACCATGGAATGGTGAATGATGGGTCGACGCGGTGCCCGTCAGGACTGATCTGAGACCAATTTTGCAATTTCTTCTTCAATTATGTCTATGCTTGAGTAGAAACATGTTCTAGTTAGGCTTAAAATGATAGTTTTCTTCCTTTAGCAGTTGAGTAACCACAGGTGACTAAGCTGTAGAGGATGTCTGTTGGGGTTAGATTATCATCAAACTTGTTACCAATAAGGTCAGCTTCCAGCTAACTGTGTTGGTGAGACCTCTGGCTCCAGCCGAACACACATTAATCGTTTTGCTTTTGAAACGGCGTCACTGTCGTGAAGACGTGCACAACAGCAGGACTGCATACTTAGCACCACCATTTGGTATTTCTGGGTTAAAGGAAGTGTTGGTTCATGTGGCAGTTCGATGTTGCTTGCTGCTTCTGAATTGTACCTAGCAGGAGAATACAGCGCAGAAGGCCACGTTAGTTAATCTGGTCATTTCAACTTTGTCCCTACCAAAATATAGTACTTATTAGAGAGATTCACACTGTATTTAGTTACTATAATTCATGTACTTAACTGACAGTTATCAGTAAGAAAATTTTAATACCCTGCTTTATTGTACATGTATTCCCCCATTTTGTTCAGTAGTAACAGGAGTCATTTATTTTAAATCTAATGGGTATCAAAACATCTGTATTCCCCCTTTACCTAGTTCTGTTTGTAATTACCCCACGTAATTGAAGTATTATTATTGTCATTGCGAACTGAATTGTCCTTGTGTCTCTTTAGGAGAGTTTAGATTGTTATTTGGGCATCAGTATTGTAATGTTTAGTAGTGATGATTGAAGCACAGCCATGGGGTTTTGTACATAGGGCGAGTTGTATTAGTTCGAGTTTCAATATCATAACTTGCCCTTGAAAAAGAAGTATCACAAAAGATTTAATAAAACATGGTGATGGCTAAATGTTAATCAAAATTCACATTCCCCCTTATAAATCCCAAGCATTCCTTAATGTTTTAATACAATTCTGATTATTCAACCCTAAAGTTTGGCTTTCTCTCTAAATGTTTATTTATTTATTTATGTATTTATTTTGGAATCTTGATTTGGTGACCATTATTACAAAATAAGGATAAAGTCAGACGGAATCAGCACTTGTGAAATGTTTGAAATGTTGGAGAAAGCATTCCAGCAATCCAAAAATGTCGGTCCTTTTTCTGCAGTTGTTAACATGACTATACAAAAAGTTGTATTTATTTTTTTATTTTCAACTTCAATATAGTTTTCAGTATTCTGGCTTGCTTTTACATTGGCCATGTTCAGCTGTTGGCTTTCTATTTTTGAAAAAAAGCATAGTGATGCTCAGACATATGCTACAATGTTTTTTTCCCCTTACTCCTCTTGTATTAACCCCTGTTCCTATTTCAGTTATCTACAAACTCTGCCACTACCCCTGAAAATTCAGTATGATTTCTAGGAGGCATCTAAATTTCACATCCATCACTGTAACAAAATCAGCTTTGTTTTACTGTTGTAGTTCTTCCCCCGGCTCTGTTCTCTTTAACATCTGATTTTCACCATCATCCATCTCGATCAGTGTGCAAAACTTTACATAATATGCAGTTACAAAACATGGGGTTTGGTTTGTAGTTAATGTCAGTGGCACCATCACAGAACGACTGTCATGTCACCAGTGAAATCCCAAAGGTAACCACCAACCAAGCATTTAATGTAGCACTGCTAAGAACCCACGACAATAGATTGCCTTTCGGTCTCTTGAGTAGGTCTTTCCAAGCCTCTCACTTGTCCTCCAAATAACATCTATGTCTACAGTCAAAAAGAATAGCATGCACTGTGCGATCCTTTGGGAGACCTTACTCCATGGGGCTAATTTGGGTTTGGATCCTTTACCCGTACATGCGGACAGTTCTTGCGAACTTGGCCAAACTATGCTAGGTATGCTAGAGCTAAGGCTTCCAAGATTACCGAATCAGTTTGGACATTCTGAGCTTTCATACACACACACAGGTTGTGTTTGTAAAAGCATTTACTGCTAATTTTCAAATTGTTGTTTGTCTTCATGTTGACCTTGGCAAAATACATTGGAGTTCATTAAAAATGGGCGATAAACAACTGTTATTGTAACCACCAAAGAACATTAATATCTCCATTTTTCAAAGTCCAAATATATGTATTTGTAAGGTATAAAAACTTAATGAGTCATATTTTGGCTAAATTTGGTTGTTTTCTACAAGTTCTAAAGTTAGCCTACAGTACTTGTGAAATGTTAGTAATTTTCACTACAATAACATTATTTGTAGGTTATACTAAAGTTTCACTTGCTAATTGTACACCAACTTTCTCACGATTTATATATATATATAAAACTATCTGCAGCACAGTAGTGCAGCTCATGTATAAATAAGATTTTAAGTGTTGCAAAAGGACAAATAATTTCAGACATCTAGAATATAATATAAAGTTCCTCTTTAGTATGCAAATCACTGCTGTTTTTTTTTTTTGGTATTCCAATTGTTAGTATTGCATCTTATCTTATTACATATTACTAACATCTGTATTTTATCTCATTCTCAAACATGTTGCCAACTTAGCCGTCGTTGGATTAACCGACTTTTCAGACCCCCTTTTGCAGCTTTTTTTTCCTCAAAAAAAGCACGTAGCTACAAATCTCAGCGACGTTTTGGACTAACCTTAGCTACATGACATAGCAGAGACGCCAGCACTGCGCAGCGAGCAAGATGTACACCCCTCTCTGTGTCTGCTCCAATCAGAGAGCGGCAGAGGGGCAGAGCAGCGCAGTCGCTCCATACAGCAGCTGACGTAGACGTGACTGAGCTGCACATGTGCAAACATAGTGGCCAAGGACCAAACACTAATCTGTATCCTTTGCCCCTCCTTTGTTTTCATTTACACTATTGAATTGGATCATTTTGACTGTTAAAATGTAACATCCTTATTGTCGTTTGCTACCCATACAAACGCTGTGCGAGGGGGAAAAAAATCTATTCT
The DNA here is from genome assembly GCA_020368025.1 of Brachyhypopomus occidentalis. Lineage (NCBI taxonomy): Eukaryota > Metazoa > Chordata > Actinopteri > Gymnotiformes > Hypopomidae > Brachyhypopomus > Brachyhypopomus occidentalis. Next base: position 2,773,704 of record JAGXOD010000032.1, read on the forward strand.
GTCCCTTAACTTTCTTTCTGAGTGATCATTTTACATGTAAATATTAATGAAATCACTGCACAGCCATCGTCTTTAAATTATGTGTATGGAGATTTTTGTCAAGCAATGCTGGAGTTTTGAAATCAGTATTTTAGCAGTGCGGCGCAACAGCTACAGAAATGGCTTGGAAGCGCCTGCAGGTTAACATGTAGTGTTAATAGGTTGCGTTTCACTCGCCATTTCATACTCCCCTTGTCTGACAACAGAGAAATATGTAAATCAGAACAGTTTATTGAGATACTGTATTATAATACAGTGTATGTGAACACAGTAAGATAGACACAACCACATGTAAAGGGCTGATACCATCTGAGAGAGGCAGCATGCAAAAATGATGTGATGTCATAATTATTCCCATTAGCACATGATGTCATCTAGCAACATTTCAAGCAGGTTTTAGTTATTTTTAAAAATATTTGGCAACACTGCATTATCAAAAACAAAAACCTAATGTGATAGTAAATAAATTAACTGCCATGCACAATTTAATCTTTTCAAACCCTGAATGTTTTTTTTTAAAAAACATGAGCAGATCTTTCTCCTTCTGGTGGTGTAAAGGATTCTTACATATATATATATGATTAGTCTCAAACCCAAAATGGACCAAACTGCATATTTGTTGTGTTTGCACATTGTGTTTTTTTGGTTTTCATGTTTTGTCGATGCCATTAGTAAAATACCAACTCCATGACAAGGACAACATAAAGATCAGGATCGCTGATTAAAAAAAAAAATCTTTGAATGCCATTAAACACCTTTATAACTAAAATTCTAGTGCCTGTTAGAAATGTATTTCATTTTTCTATCATCTACATTTTTTTTTCTGCAAAGAATTCACTCAGTCTTATAAACGGAACTGTGGGGGGGGGTGAGACATGAACATTTACTTGTTAATGAATTTGTGTCGTCATGTCATCCTAATGGACCAAATTGCCTATTTTGTTTGTGGCGTACTACACGATCATATAATGATGACTATTATATAGTGTAAATATTTGGATGGAAACCTTCATATCAAAAGTAGAATGTAACCCCTTGGTAATTAGAAAGGCAATATAATGATGAGGCATGAGCTCAGATAGAGTTAATTTAGCTTACTTGGGTATTTGTCAACATATATATTTATATACAGTTGCAGGACATCTTAACCTACTGTGGGTCACTTCGGTCACATCAGTTCTCTGTTTTATGATGTACATTTTTAGTACTGTAAAACTGGAGACCTTTGGATGTCCATATTCAAGATTAGGGTAGCTAATGTAAAATCATGTTTTAAGAAAGCTTTTCATTTTCTTCTGCTATTTATAGCCATATCTTACACATTCTTGTAGACAAATACCTTCTTAAACACATATAAAGAACTTATACATAATTTATTTTCACATTTTTCATAATCGCCCTGATCGAGTTCATATTAAAGGTTTATATTACAATATACAATAACTGTAGAAAACTGGGCAAAAGTGGAGCTGTTGTAGTAAAGGTGTATTTGACATCTGTCAGTACTAAGCAACCCTAAATTATATGCTGCAGTAATGTGTTTTTTAATGGTGTTCTTTAGTTATCTAAGTTGGTTTGTCTTTTTTATTACTGTTTAAAAAAGATTGTTTGCTTTGTGATGACTGCTGTTTTGAAGTAGGATATAAGGTTTGTTTTTTTATGTGTGTACAAGGCCATTTTATACTTTGACTTGTCAAACACTGGACTAAAGTGAGTCTTCGTGTGTATATATATATATATATATATAATTAAGTTATCCTAGTGAGACACGAACAAGCAGCACAGGACACAGCATTACTGCATCTATTTTGTGACAAATGACAGAATATTCTCTTGTAAAAAAACTAAAGGGTATTTCAAATGTCCCCTCCTAAATTCCTACTTTATGAATATACACACACACATATACAGGAAACCACTTAATAAGCAAAAAAATAAAACCACTATGTGTAAAGTTCTCTCAATCTGTCAACCAAATATCACGGTTCACACTTTTTTGCGATCCTCTTTGACATAAATCTAACTACCACTTCTCAAACTAGAAAAGAGATTTGCACTAAAAATGTTTTTGGTCTTCTTTCACAAATAGCAATATGACACAGAACAATTTGACAAATTCTAAAAGCATTGGTGTAACAAACAATAAAAGCTGTCTGTACACTAGCATAATTAGCATAATGCTGTGTTAAAAACAAGATTTTTGAGGAGTGTTTCATTTTTGTGTATAAAAAAAGTACAGAATGGATATTGTTTGATTACCCCAAGACTCAGACAACAACAGTCTTGGACATACATAAATGCTGTTAAAGGAAATGGCATAAGCTGAAATGTCCAAGTTTAAGGCGCATCAATATTGTACTTCCTGTTTCCTCACGTGATTGTTTTGGACAAATTGGAAACTGCTCTCACAGGCCTGTTGTGAGAGGAAAGCAGAAAAGAAGATTGCCAGGTTGTCCCGGAAACATGAAGCCACTTTCTAACGGTCTAAAGCTGATACAATACCCGCTGCAGTTCTCTTACAGACTCACTAGCCATCCTTGAAATGTGTGCTAACATAGAAGAGGCTTTAGTGTATGTAAATGGAAATTGCTTTGATGTTTTGGTTTTATTCATTGTTACTGTGGCTGGTGTTGTTGCTACTGCCATTGTTGTTCAATTACAGACAGTTTAACTGATGATGCAGTGGCAGATGACGGCATGTTTCTGGGACAGGGCTTAAAAGCATAGAATCTTTGACCATAGGTCACCAAGTGGCGCGACTTTTGTAATGCCTACCAATAGGAAAAGTGCTTTTCCTTTCAGTGTGTGACGTCAGTTAAACGTAAAGAATTACAGTCCACACGTATATGCTTAAAGCCATAATTACCCATAAAGGAAGAAGTAAGGTCATGAATAGTGCAACTATCAAGCTATGTGATTTCCTTTATGGGTAATTATACGAGATCAACATTAAACAATAGCAATCATAAATAGTGATGATTTTTGATTTTTGGAAATAGTGGCTTTCCTGTGATAACTGCTTCGTGGTGTTATTGAAAGGTGTTGCAGTACGTCTAAAATTGTTGCGTGTTAGAGGAAGCGTAAGTATGTGCCTTCATGTTATCTTCTTGGTGAGCTTGTTATTATTGAGAAGCTGAAGCCAGCCAATTGTGTTTTTGCACTAAAACCAAATTGCTTCTGTGATGTAGGTTATTTAAGCAGGCTTGTTGCGTCACCTTAAACTTGTGCATGAGGGTGGTAGTTGCTAAGTCTTAGGGCTAGCGTGCTCATATGCTGACCTTTAACCTAGTGCAGCGTAGGAAGACCCCGGGAAAATAGCGCCGCTTCGTTCTGTGTCGCATACGGTTTGCACCCATCCCATATTCCCCAATGACATCCCGCAGTGACGTACCCCACTCTGAATATACAGCTATCTATAAACACCATGCATATATATTACACACAAAATAAATAAATACATAAATGAAAATGTAAAAAGAATAAAATGAGCATAACGGATGATAATTTCACATCGCTCCCATATGCCACTTTAGAGTATTTTTTACATGTCTGTGGATGAGACAGTAACGCATTTCTCTGAATCAGTGGGGTTGCATTAATTCATGAGGTCGCCTCAAGACTATTGGTCATATTATATTTCGGTTGTTTTTACTAAGTTTGTTTCTTTTGTAAATTATTATTATTAATATTATATTATTGTTGTTTCTTGAAATCTAAAAAAAAAAGGCCTACATGCTTTGAGTCTTACAAATGCACCTTATTCTTGCCTGTCTGAAAACAAGAGGCAGGCCTTGTAATATCTCTAATTTAGCACCTTACTACACAGCATGATTTCACTTTATGCCAGTTTTGCTATACTTCCATGCATATGATTTGAAATAAAAAATAAACCTTATATATTTTGTGAAAATGTTCAAAGGGATGTGCCAAAGTTTGGAGGCGATCTCCCTAGTTTTTATGCTTTAGCATTCTTTAATTTCTCTTCTCCTTCAGTTATTACAATGGTATGTCATGTAACCTTTCCTATAAATGTGTTTAAGGAAAAAAAAGAAAAAAAAAACAATTTATTTCAGCAAACAGTATCATTACCTGCCATTTTACAGTAAGCCCTGTATTTCACGTATATTTACCAGTGATGTGTATTTGTTATTATACAGAAAATAGCCGTAAAAGCTTCATTATGTTACATAATATTGTGACTTTTTTCGAAAAACTGTGAAGACTTATCTTGCATATACTTTATACAGAAGTATTAAGCCTTAATACAAAAGACTAAAAAAAAGGAGTGGAAGAATACCTGATTGTTGCAAAGTAAGGATGATTTTTGGATGATTTTTTGTAAATGTTACCAGCACTTTTTTTGTAATTTTCACTCTCTGAGGTATTGTACAAGTTCACGCTGTTTGTGAAGTTTGAATATGAAGGAATAAAACCTAGTAATTTCCTGTACTTCACAGAAGAGGACGATGTGTGTTTTCATTTCTTTAGAGGAGAGCACATGCTCCAGGCCTGTTGAAGAAAACAGAAGAAAAAAAATGAGAAATAGCACATCTTTATAAAAATAAAAATCTCTCTTAAATTCCCAAGTACATTGTACTTCACAAACTACAAATTCTCCAATGAGATGTCCTGAACATGTTCACAGTTCACAGAGATGATGTCATCTCCAGTGTTTCCTCAAACACCAATAACATTCCCCACATACTCACACAACTGAGAGCTTTCCTTAAACTGGGGAAAAATTTTTTAGAACAAAATTGTCTTCTACACATGAATCTTTGTCTACTGCTCGTTATCCTGTCTACTATTCTGCGGTTCTGTGAAACTAATCTCAGCTCCAGTGTGTTTAATGGGTCGATATCACTCCATATCGTGATTGCACAACTAGCTGTTGTTGTAATAGATATACAGACATATAATGTTACTTTAAACTTAGAATGGGTGGATGCTGTAGACTGCATACAATGTAATTACATTTAATGGCATACATTTGCCCAGATGCTTAACCTATTTTGCTAGTTGTGTTAGTAAGAAAAACATTTACAAAACAGACCACGTTTATTCATTAGACATCGCACACGCTCAGTCTGTCCCACACCCACATTAATGAGTCACAATGAAACCGTTTCAGTGACACATCTACGCCAAATTCTTTGCCCCGGTCACCAACTCAGGCACTTTATTGGAAACACCCCCTTATGGGAAACACGTTTAAGCACACGATCAAGAGTCTAAAGCACATCCACTGATGTGTGCAATTTGTGTTAGCCATCCCTGATGAAGGGTATTAGAGGAGTGACTGCGTGGTTGTGGGGCTAGCCCTTCATCAGTCTCTTACCACAGGACCACTGTTGCCTGGACATTTTAAGGCATGGATTACCATCAGTCCAGCATGATGTATACACTGATGTGTAACTATACCATGAACACTGCTTGGCCAACCCTCACAGCACTTACAACCATGCAGCCGCTCCGCTAATATATTTTTCTTTAGAAATATTTCATACACCAGTGAAATTAATTACAGTAATTTTTTATTTTTACTGCATCACTGCAATTACTCCTTTGAACCTTCTTCAGATATAAAAGGTAAGTACATACATCCACTAGCCTTAAATGGTATTGTTGAGTATTAATATAATTGTAATTAGTGGTGATATTAATCAAATTCTCTCTTTATTGCTTTGTCACATACCACTGCCATGTTCAGGGGCATCACCAGAGCTTGGGGTTATAACCTTGAATGATACGAGCCCAGCCCTGTTCTGGAGTTTAGCAGTATGATTACCTTTGATCTTTTTGTAATTAAACACAATTAAAGACAAAACTGGTACAAATCGAGGAAATTTCACTCTTTCTGTACTTGTTTACATTTGGGTATCTAAATCGTCTCCCAGCTCACAAACACTAGAGTAGGTGTGGGCGATCTGCCTACAAAATCATATCACGATCTTTACACCCAGTCACGATCCACAAACTGAATTGCAATCTTTGTTCCCAATTCTGAAATGTACTACAGAGAATATCTGGATTCTAAACAGCTTAAATATTAAGCAAAGCTGTAATCAGCAATCAATAAATACCAAAACCATCAAGTAACAGATTTCTCAATATTGTAGTAAGACACATTTTAAAAAATTCTAAGTAATATGTAAACAACTGTTGCCATGCCTTGTGTGTGCAGTCCCCGGTCTTAAATCCCACACAGCTTTAAACATGCACTATATCCTTCAGAATGTGACTGCCTCTGTCACCTTTTTCTGTTGTTTGCTTCTTTCATTTGATTTTTTGTGATGTTCTAATTCATACATCAGTTATCATTGTTTATGTCTTGGGTCCTGCTGAGATACAGATGAATGGGGTTGAGCAACCCAGCATGTTCCTTCAAAGAAGGTGGATGAATAGATATATTAACTCTGAAAGTGCAAATCAATGACCAACAAAGTTTACAGGTAACTTTGATGTGAGACATTTATCTGACTGTGTATAGCCTTTCACAATACTCAAATCAAGTCCCTTTTTGGCACCAGCTCCTGATCTATTGTACTGCTTGCTCACGTTGAATAGATTTTAAAATGTGTTACAAATGAAAGAAAATATGGTAGAGACATGCATGATATGCCAATCAGCCAAGCCACTTTGTCAGCAATCATTCTGTTGGTTTGTGATCATAGCGTGGATCTACTTCATTAATGGCCATCAACAATTTTGCGAAGTTTTGGAACATTAGTAAAGAGAACATAACACGATTCCTACGATTTGCTCAAAATTAGATCACGTCTTCGAGATCCACCAGGATCACCCACCCCTATACCACAGTCAGTGTTTGTGAGCTGTACATGTTAGAAAACATGGGATAAATCAATCCTCAGATTTGGCTTCCCTTTCTACGTCAAGTGGGATCGTTGCCATTTTATCCACAATCAGAGTATTTTCCCCTACAGCTTCAGAACTACCTTTGCAAAGGTTATGCCAATGTTTTTTCTCACATATGCTTGGCTAAGCGCAGGAACTGTTCCTGTGGCTGACAAGCCAGCACAGTCAGCCATTTATGCTAGCATTTATGCTAGCTACTTTGTGCCCGACTGCTTTTCCAACCTGGGTAAGTACAACATATGAACATAAAAAAAGGGATGGATAAGTGCATAAGGCTAAACTGCAGATGAGGGAAATGTAGTCAAGTATTTAAAAATTGTTATGCTATCTACATGTTTCTCTGACCATTTGACCATCTAGAAAACTATTGGTATTACTTGGGTTATTTTATCAGGATCCACAATAACATTAATACCGTCAGTTTGTTATTTGAATATAAGATGAAATTAATCTTATCAACAGGCAAACTTACAAAAGTCAAAGTTGTGTTCTACACAAGGGGCAGTGAAATTAGTATGTTGTGCTAGGGGAAAAGGTCATTTACACTCATCTGTAATTTTGCAAATGGGCAAGAAAGGTATGTGTTGGTGTGCGTGATTGTGTCAATGCTAGAATGAGGAGAGACATAGCATCAGAACAAACCGACTCTGGTTTGAAACTCATGTTGCACCACTGTTTCCTCCTGTTTCAGTAATGTCTCTTCCATGATTAAGAAGGAAGAGAGATGGGGTGAACAGTGTTTCATTCTAATACAAAGGCACACACACTCAAACCGGCTGTTATAAACAGGCTGTTTTGACAGGTTCAGAAGTGTGCTGTACTTGATCCTTGTGGTATTTTGACCAAATAATGTCATACACGTTTAATTAAGACCCCAGGGAACTGAGCCAACTTATGTAAAGGGGGTATAATTTAAAAGATTAGTGGCAATCACAAAGGAGGGGCCAAAAATATATCTGGTCAACAAATAATCTTGAAGCTCTAACTAGGTGGGACATGTCATTGAAATTTTGAACCTGAGCAAGAATAGTCAGAAGTCCCTCCTGTTCTCAGCTCATGTGAGTGACAAGTTCAAGGATATCCTGTCTTCTCCCTCATCACACACAGTGGTTATTTGTCATTCAGATACATAAGGAATACAGAATGTTTCTTCTCTATAGGCTGCCTACAATTATACGTGGCTACTTTCAAGGGTGTCCACATACATTGAGCATATGGATGAGTAAAATAAAGAACAGCATGGGCGTCACATGGCATTGAACTCATGTAGAAAGGATCACATGATCGTCACATGTGTGTGTATGTTAGCAGAAAGGAATAAAATAAGATTTTCCATTATGGACATTTTCTGAAACAATGTCTAAAAGCTGACTACAACAGGAGGCTTTTGTTTTTCTTCATAGCATACAAAATCTTATTAAGTCAGTGAATGCTGGTATTCATCCAATAAGTACAAATTGTTGAGTTGATTATGAAGATTAGTTCAATCGTGATTAAAACATTTCATTGTTGTAATGTCGAACACAAATGTTCTATTCTATTCTATGTAGAAAAGTCATTGTTGATTTGTAAAATCCATAGCTGTAGAACCTATGCTTAGTAGTTTAACTGACTGAAGCTTATAAATGAAGTAATGCAGAAAATGTGTATTTTTATAAGACAATGTGCAAGACACTATTACATGAAATGATTTTGCATTTGTAGAATGAGAATAGTTAGCCTATGCTTCAACTGTCGATCACCCTTTCCACAAAACACAAGTCAAACTTGAAAGCACTTAAATGTTAAAACTACTAAAAAGGTACTCACTACTGAAGCTCCTCTCACAGCCTATAGTACTGAAATCTCATGTTTACACAACCAGATATTACATCACAAGTCTGAATTCACTTTGAATAGAGACATACTGTAAATTATGTTATTATGTTGCATTGTGCATCAACATTGCATGTGTGTGTCTATATGTTTGTGTATGTATAATCATACATCTGGAGAAAATATATATATATTATATATATATAATTATATTAGATATAATTATTATATCTATAGATAGATAGATAGATAAACACCACTTTTTTTAAGATAACCTAGATTTCCATTTTGCTGCAAAGAATGCTGGGATATATGCAAACGAATCAGCTACTCTAGTCCATGTGACTTACTCTCACACGTGAAAATGTATTTATCCAGAGGAAAGGTGCAAGTAAGCCAGTTTGGCAATATTTTGTTTCTAACCAAACGAACACAAATAAGTTGTTTAGATGCTCACAGTATTACGTAAAACAAAAGGAAAAGCTCAACGCAAGTGTAACTAGAACAAGTGTATTTTACACTCGATGATGCAGAGTTGAATTTAAATTCTTTGTAGCCCTGAGTACAAAAAATGCTCTTTGACATGAACGGCTGAAAGGTTAAACGGATGATAATTGTTGCAGTATGTTGCTGTCTGACCCAATCTGTTGTTAGAAACTTTAAATGAGTATTTACTGTGGATTAATCAAAATCATACATTCATTATTTCCGAAATCATGCACAGTAGAGAACATTATTATTAAGCCCACTGAAGTAGCTACTTTTTCACACTACTCGCTCTAAGCAGACACACACCACTCTCATATAATTTCCATTGTTAGGAATCTGCGATGTGTCCTGGCCAACAGATGGCCGGGAATGAAGGGATAGAATCGTGGTTGGGAAAACGTGCGCTCGAACTCCTCGCGTGCATTTCTCTTGTTTCTATTTTTTTTTGTTTGTTTGTTCAACCCTACTAATAGTTTGAATTTTGAATAAAGTTTTCTTGAAAAGTGACATTATTGTTAGTTTCTGAACTCAGACTTCTATTACAGAGGTAAAGAATGAACAAACACTATTGTAAAGTTATCTTAAACTTGTAGTGTCCATGTAATCGTATAGCTTTTAATCAATATCTTTACTTACCGATTGTCGCGCACATCGTACAGACCCATGAGGTCCTCCTACTGAGTTTTATTTGCTCACTCGGACGCGTGCAGCTGACGGTCATTGGGTGCGCGCTTGTTGTGTAATCTTCGTGCGCCAAATACGTCATTAGGAATGGCGGGCGTTAGCTAGCTAGCGTTGTGAGAATCCCTTTAACTGTGGTTAAACCTTGGTATTAACTATTTAACGGTGATAGACCTTTTAAATAACGAGTGAATTTATTGTGTTTTTTGCCACATCGACATTGTTTGACAACTCTTGAGCAGTCGTTCTCCGAGCTAGACTCCCGTCCTGAGGTCGGAAAAGAACGAGCTTGTTACCTGCAGCGTTTCCCTTCGACACGTGCGCAGCGCGTCGCAATGGCTAAATACCGCACAGCAGCAAAGAGCGAAGACTCCGTTAAAAGGTATTTTTAGTTTACATTGACATACTCATTACTCATAGATTTGTCTGTACTGTCCAGTTCGAGATAGTTGACTGACTTATTTAGCTAACTAATTGTCAAAGGCATAACGTCGCTTAGGTTAACATGGTTAAAAGAAAAGGATGATTCGCACGTTGTGTGTCTATCTACAATGTAACCCCTGACCTTACCAATAAAGGAGTAATCTTTTAAAAGTTTCAGTGTCGGCTCTTCTGAATGAAGATATGTTGGCTAACATATTTGTAAAGAGAACTATTAACTGTGTAATTGCACAAGTTCGTTTTTAAAATTCGCATTCTTTTTGCTTCTTTAGCAAATGTGTCAAAATTGTAGCTGCAGCCATGAACGATATGGAAGACAACGATGACGACGAGCACCTGTCAACGGATGATGAAAACGTCATCAGTGCCAGTGAAGATGAAGTAATGTCATTCCTTATCAATGTAAACACTGTCTGTGTAGCAGTAGGCCACAGGCAGTGATCACTCAGAGTTTGGGAAAATGTTCTGTTCAGTACGTAGTAAGGAGGAGCACAAAACTACACAGAAAAGCCACAAAGAAGACTTGTAATAAAAGTACTAGTAAAGACTGTAGTAAAGCGCTGTCAGTGCATCCTTTGCTCCTGTCAGACATTTTATTTAGGCATGTGTGTATATATTTGTTTCCATCTGCACAGGAGGGCAGTGATGATGAGAGGAAGCATGCCAAGCTATTGGAGGCTATCAGCTCTCTGGGAGGAAGGAGAAGGTGAAAATGTGATTTGAATCATGTTTCATCCACTATAACTAGTCCTCAAACACAAGCTCCCTCAAAGTATTCATTTCACCTATTATTTTATGTTCTACCATTTCCATTCTAAAATAAAAATTGCCATTTTCAACAGCTAAATGTTCAGATTAAGTATGTTATTTTTGGATAACAATGGGGAAAATGTAAACTTGAGAGAAAATTAATGAAAATGAGATTTTTTGTATAATTCATTCTTTACAGAATGTTTTACATAAGCATTAAATCAAGCATACAGAGCATGAACATATAAATACATTTTTAAATACTTAAGCAAAAGGTTAGACAATGATTTAATAACACCCAATATAATTATTGTTTTGTCTTCATGAATTCTGCCCGCAGGAAGAAGCAGGTGGAGAGGTCCGAGGCGAGTGGCCAGGTCTCCGAATTCTTGGTCACCGCGGAAGGAGCTGGAGAAAAGATCAACCTGTGTGACCTGCTGGGCACCATGGAGAAGACGCATGGAGCCCCCAGTAAGACCAAGAAGCAGCTGAGGAACCTGCAGAACTGCAAAGAGACACTGGAGCTGCCACTCAGCAGACAGCAGACGGAGAAGGTGGGGCTTCATTAGGGCTCACTGGGCTCTGTTATTGTCTCACAGCTGGGATCTTGAAGTGGGAGAAGATGTCTTGAGATGTTCTTGACATTCTACTTGCATCAATTAAATGATTTTTTAATGTCTTAATGTCATCTTCAAAATGGATTTTTGAGAAATTCAAATTTTTAAAAGAATTTGAGGAACGGTAAATTTGGTTCTGTTGATGTTTTCGATGCACAATGTGTCCATTTGAAATCATTTCAAATATGATTTCCTTCTTTTGTGATGTTTCAACCACCTTTGTGACATTTATTTCTACATTAGTTCGCACTGCTGGTGCGATGTTTGCCTCTCAGTGCTAGGGTCTTTGGGTTCGGGTCTTTATCTGGGTGGAGGTTCCATGGTTCCTCCAGGATTCCTGGTTTCCTCTCTAATCTAAAAACATAGCGGTTAGGCAAAACAGCCTACCCTAAAAGTTGTCCTGGTGTCATTGTGTGTGAATGGCTATGAGTCGGCATGCCCAGTGATGGATGGTGCTCTATCCTAGGTGTTGTCCTCTCTCCCTGCCCTGCACCCAATGCTTTAGCTCCTTCTGGGCCCCAAAGGGCCTCTGTGATGTCACTGCCCCTGGGATTCCCACAGGACACTTGGATATAAATATCTGTCATTAATAGGTCTTCCATTATCCTGCCAGAACACAACGGTGCTCAGGGCCAGGGAGTAAACAAAAGGCTGGTGGAGGTGCAAAGCTGATGCTCCAATTTGACAGCTGTCACCAGGCACTTTGACTGAAGCAACATTCCTCTGTTCAGTGTTGGGCCTAACGCTGTGTCAGAATTGGGTTTTGGAATAAAACGACAGGCTCGAGTTTGGAATTCGCTGTCTTCTACTCCAAAGAGACAAACCTTTTGTGGTGGTGCAGAGTCCAGGAGAAAAACCCTGGGAAACCGTTTTGGTCATTTTGAGAAGCCAGTCTTTCTCATACTACAGAAATGAGCTTTTACCACAGTTCTGTGAAGTTCCACAGATCTTGTACAGTTCAGAGACAAAGACGGATGTACTTATATAGCACTTTTCATAATGCGTGTTTGGGTCCAGATTCCCCCGTGAGCAAGCCAGTGGCGACCATGGCAAGAACACCATCCTGGACAGAATTAAGGAAGAAGCCATGGGAGGACCAAGACTCCAGAGGGAGCCCTCCTCCTTGGGCAGTCCAGCTCGTTAACATTGCATTCCATTATATTCAGTCCAAGAAGCTTCAGTATAGGTGTGGGAGTCTCAGCCACTCCAGTGGGTCTGGGGTGGGTGAGCTGTTTCTGTATCCATTGTAGTAGATGGAGTGGGTGGATGGATATGGCAGCTTTGGTTCATCGGGACATTTTCTGGCGTCATCTTGGACGCGTTGTTGCTGATGAGCAGATCTGATCTGGCATTGGCTCTACCCTGCAGTAACATGCAAATGCAACAGAAATATGTCTTTAGGCCTGGGAAGTTGAATGTCGCATGAACAGTCCGTAAACGGAAGTCGTGCCAGTGACCAGCAGGTCCGCCTAAATAATAAGGGTGGTCCAGAGGATGAATACAGTCCCGAGGGGCTCTCCGAGAAATTCCACGCATGTCATCGCGCAGAACCCGTGTGAATGCATGAAATGGCTGCGTGACAGTATCGGCACCTCAGATTACCAGAACACTCTGTGACCAGGGGCCCCAGGCTCTGCCCCTTTATATACAAAGCAAAGGCCAAGCAAAAGGTTTGAGTAAATGGGGCTTTATCCTAGATTTAAAAATCGAGTGCGTGTGTGAGTCCACCTACCCTTCATCGCTTAAAATCTTTGATATACAATAGGTGACATCTTACCTGGGGATCGCGTCTGCCATGAAAGCCATGTGGAATTGATCCCTCGTGTGTGTCCAATGTAATTGTACGTCCACAGATCCAAAGGACAGTGGCCTATGAGAAGAGTACTAAAGAAGTGTCCCGGTGGGAAAATGTGATCATCCAAAACCAGAGGGCGGAGCAGCTGGTCTTTCCGCTCAAACAGGAGCCAGCAGGACCTAAACGCATGGAGCAAGTGGTGGCCGGCTGGAAGGTGCGTGTAGATGTGGGTGTGTGTGCGTTTACATACAAAAAACGGCTTCTAAACAGCAATAGCAACTTTAGAAGCCTCCAAACCTGCGTGCACAGTGTTCTGCACAGTTACCAAGCTGTTAGTATACTCCAAGCCTGTAGGAGGCACCGTGCTGTGTCCTGACCGCTTTCTTCACTCACCCAGGCTCAGACACCGCTGGAGCAGGAGATCTTCAGCATCCTCCACAGTAACAGACAGCCTATCCATGACCCTGTGCTCACGCCTGCAGAGGAGGCCTCAGTAAAGGCCATGAGTCTGGAGGAGGTGAGGTCCACCAACGTATGATGGACTGACCGACAGAAAATTAGATATGAAGTCACTTCCTGAATAAATTACAGAATTACATTAGCAACACATCACCCTGCACATAAAAAATTTGAATAAAATATGTAGAATGTGCTGAATATATATATGATTCTCTACCCAAAATTTCTACCCAAAAAATCCTTGAAAACTTAAAAATAGTTGCCTAGTTTTCCTAAAACCAAAGTAGCCATAATGACAGGTGGAATCTCGCTGTTACTTTTACTGCTACAGTTCAGTGCTGGCATTATGTCTGCATTTGACATGATTCTGGATGTCGAATTTGGAGCACACGTTGGTGGCTCATTCTGTGCTCCATATTCAAAACGTTGCTGGTTGTACTTTGCAGGCAAAGATCCGGCGTGCTGAGCTCCAGAAGGCGAGGGCCCTCCAGTCTTACTATGAGGCAAAAGCCAAGAGGGGGAGGAAGATCAAGAGCAAGAAGTAAGTCTGGGATATTTTAACAGCTGGACTCTAATCAAGCATGTCCCCTTGATCCTGACCTATGGCCCCACCCCTTCCCCGTGGACCCCAACAGTCTTCACTACTGTCCAAATATATAATTCCTCATCATATTGCCCAAAGGATTTTTGGTTGGTTCATATATTTATTTTGGAGCCTTTCAAGATACCCAAGATATCCAATAGAACTACAATGTTCTGTTCTTTCATGTGATCTAGTGATCTAGCTCTTGGATATGACGGAATACTAGACCGCCATTGTTATGTCCATCCACTTTCATTATTGCTAACTCACACTCCTCAGTGCAGGAGCTGTTTTGAATAAAAGTATGTGGAGATCTACACTCACCCTCACCACAGTGTTAACAGACATATACTTTTTTCCTTTACCAGTTTTCTCCCATAACACTGTAAAGCTTGTCCCATTTCCTGTTATCACTGTGGGAATATTTTTGATTTTGTTCCCATAACTGCGGGTTATAACGGTGTTTACACTATTCCCATTCCCGTGTGGCCCTTGAGAATGAACAGAGCATTTCGATTTAATCTGTCAACGGTAGCTGTAGTAGAAAGATGATGCTTCTCTTTTATGCTTCGTATTCCCTCTATCATCTATCTCTTCATCGTCTCTCTTTGCCAATCACTCACCCTCAGGTACCATAAGGTACAGAAGAAAGCCAAACGGAAGGAATTCCTGAAGCAGTTTGACGAGATGATGAAGACGAACCCCACTGCAGCTCTGGAGGAGCTGAAGAAGATGGAGCTGTCCAGAATGGAGGTTCGTCCCGGACCGTATCCTCGGGGGATCTTGCAATCTACAAAATGACGTTGAGCAATTCTGAAAACAAGCTCTGAAAATCTCCTCCTCTTTCCCCCCACACAGGAGAGAATGTCCCTAAAGCATCAGAACAGTGGAAAATGGGCCAAGTCGAGGGCCATCATGGCCAAGTACGACGAGTCGGTAAGCGTGCTGAAACACTCCGGACACTCTCGGCGTTAGCGGGGGCAATTTTCAGAACGGCGTTTTAGTCGTCTGCGTGGACATGTGGCTGTGCGTGCTCCAGAGTGCCGTCGCATCGCCGAAGGGTCTTCTGGTTCGACCCCTCGCTCTCGAAGACGAGCACCTTCCTCCTAGTGTGTTCAGCTGCACGGTGTCGCAGCACAGGTAGCAGGTGGAAACGATGCGCTTGGCTTCGGCTCTCTGGGATGACACACCCTAAGCCATTGGTGGCTGTTATCTGACAGCCGAAGCCTTGCTGGTGTGTTGGAATTGGCATAATGACTACAGCTGGGGTTAATATAATGTGTGTGTGTGTGTGTATAGTGCCTGTGTTGTGACATGCACGACCCAACTTGCTGTGTTCAGGCTCGTAGCGCCATGCAGGAGCAGCTGCAGCTGAATAAGGAGCTGACTCAGAAGCCTGTGGCTCCTGATGAGGAGGAAGAGGAGGAAGAAGCAAACACTCTTCCTGATTTTGTGAACGACGCCGAGCCCGTTACTGACTCTGTGAACCCGTGGATGAGGGGCAAGCTGAGTAGCGAGGTTTCGGGGCCAGACGTCTGTGATGTCACAGCAGAGCCAGACGTCTGTGATGTCACAGCAGAGCCAGACGTCTGTGATTTATCGGTCCGAGAGCAAGGACAGCATGGCCAGGAAGAGGAGGAGGAGGAGGAAGGAGAGGAGGAACAGCTGCTCAAGGAGTTTGAAAGGAAGCGTAATCTGAGGCGAGATGAGGAAGAGGATCTGGTCGTGCAGCCCCGAGAGGAGCAAGGGAGTGAGTGCTCGCTGCTGGCCTCAGTGTGTACCGCATCACTGCAGGACTTTTGAACACTTCCCTGTTTCAACACACCTGAGCCAAGCCATCAGCTAATTATCACATTCATTTTCAAGCCCTCAGTTACATGAGCCAGGAGGGGGGTGCGTGTGGAGCAGGACTGCGCGGTACTGTGTTCCCGCAGGACCCGTGTGATGGCGGGACTGCCCTGATGTCCACCCGCAAGGCCTTTGTCCTGCAGCGTGGTGATGTGCTGCTCACTCCAGCCGCCTCCTGCGCTCACGTCCCTGACTCCCCCTCTTCCAGATCACCGCTGCCATCGTGATCATTAGCTCCGGAGATGTGTGCGGTGACTTGGACGCACTGGCACGTCTGCTGATGCTCTGAAAGGCCTCGATAATTAACTGATGGCTTTAATCAGGAGTATTGATGCAGAAAAAAACACTAGCCAGCACCGTCCTGCTCTACAGTGTTAACAGTGATGATAGTATTTGTGTAGCTGTTCTTACAGTGAATTCAGCTCAAAATGTTTCACAGTACATTTCTGAATATGAAAAAGAAACGTATATAATCTGTAATATATTGATAAGATTATATTTTATATATGTTATACTTTCACGTGTGTATAAATAATATATATAGTTTCATATGGCTGGCTCTTTCTTTTGCCAGGGACCTCTCCAGTGAACATGCTAGAACAGGTGACCAGAGAAGAAGTGGTCGGTGAGGATGTGGTGGAAATTTCCGATGATGACGAGGAGGAGGAAGAGGAGGAAGGAGCTGAGGTTGTGTCGGAGTTTAACAGCCTCTTTAACAGACTGATGCAGAGAGGGAGGGAGGAGCCGCAGCAGATCCAGTCAGAGGGGGAGGAGCTCCTGGACGAGGGGCTCGTCCACGTCCGGACCATGGATGACCTGGAGGCCCTGGGGCAAGATGGGATAGCGGGGCCCAGCAGACCTGCACCTGACTCAGCCACACAAACCCCCAGCGCAGAGGCTACTACTGAACCGCCCAGCAAGAAGAAGAAAGGAATCGACCCCAATGACGTGCTCACTAAAGAGGCCAGGTCCATTGTGGTCCCTCTAGTGCCAACAATGATGGAAGAGGAGGAAGAGGTTGGAAAAGATACTGTTTTTAATTGCTTGATTTTGTTTGTCAGTTGCTAAGATCCAAATATTTGGTCAAAAAGTGAAACGGCCCTTAATTCCGCCTCGTTAAAGACATCGGATGTCTTATGTTCAGGGACTACATTTCTGATTATGTTGCTGTAGAAACCAGAGGCACTAAGAAGGGCTGTTTTCCCCCTCAGAGCTTTGCTGAACAGGCAGCAGTCATTAAGGAAGCCTTCGCAGGAGATGATGTCATCTCCGATTTTCTGAAAGACAAGAGGAAACAGGAAGAGGCGGGACGACCCAAAGTGGTGGACCTGACCCTGCCTGGCTGGGGCGAGTGGGGTGGAGTCGGCCTCAAGCCCTCCCGTCATAAGCGCAGGAAGTGAGATCACAGTAACGCCTCATTAACCGCCGCTGGTTGTAGTGCTTGTTGCAAACCCATGTTTGTCTTCTGAGGGAGGCAGTTCTCTGCTCCTCCTCAAGTGTCTCCTTGTTTTTTGCCGTAGGTTTCGTCTGAAAGCAGCTCCCGCCCCTGCGAGGAAGGACCAGAAGCTGCCTGCAGTCATCATCTCTGAGAAGCGGGATGCCTCCATAGCTGCCCATCAGGTACACTGGAACTTGGCCAGCCTTCAGGATGAACACACACACACACACACACACACACTCGCCATTGATCAGGAGCCAGTTATTCAGCTGCCCTTCAACATTCCTGTGTGCACCTGTGGCCAATATAATTTCTGTCTCCATGGAATTCTTCAGTCGTTTTGGCCTGAGCCATTTTGGCTTTGCATGGAAACGGCACGGAACTTTTAGCCTAAACACGTCTTGAGGGGTTTCTCGGCATCTAACGTGAGCGTTTGCGGCTCCGTGCGTGTTGCAGGTGAGCCAGCTCCCGTATCCCTTCCAGAACAGCGGGCAGTTCGAGAGCTGCATACGGACCCCCGTCGGCCAGACGTGGAACACCCAGAACACGGTGAAGAAGATGACCGCCCCCAGGGTGGTCACCAGGCTGGGCACCATCATCCAGCCCATGGCCAAACAGGACTTCCTGAAGGAGAAGAAGGACCCAGCGGCGTCCCGGCGAGGCGCCATATCGCTAGAGGGGAGCCGCAAGAAAGGCAAGAAGAGGGAGTCGAGGTGAGGGAGAGCAAGAGTGTGGAGATCCCATCATCAAGAGGAAGAAGATTAAGAAAGAGAGGGGGTGGGGGGTGGGACTGGCCATACTGATGCCATATTGGCTGTTGACGTTCTGCAGCAAAATGTTTATTTCATGACATTCACTGAAATGCACTAAAAGGCAGGAATGAAGTCATCGATTCGCCCTCCTCTGCTCAGCCTTGGAAAGAGTCGATCCAGGCGGGTTGGTGCACTTTCAGCTTTGTCTGTAGAATACCAGCTCCACTGAGACCTCCTGTTCACAGTGTGCGAAGACCCTGACCTCAGATGGAAGGCTAAACCTGTCAGTCAGGCCTGCAGCTGCCGTGTCCCCCACTCCCCATGTGCCTTTGATGTGCATCTTCTGTTGTGACAGTTTGAGATTAAAACCGTAATTGCTTTAACTTCTCCTTTATTGTTCTGCGTTTCCTCACCCATGGTGGTTTTCCACCAGTGCACAATGCTATAAGGGGTGGTGATCGTTTTCCGTACATTCTGTCAATATTAAAATTGTTTGGTACGTTTAAACGTTTAATGCGTAACACTTTTAATAAATGAATGGCAAGTGAAGAAAATCTCAATTTTTTTTGTAATTTCTGTACGGTGTAATGTATATTTTATTTATGTGGTTAAGCCCTCGTAGCTGAAACCGTGGTTATGTTCCCTAGCTAGCAGCATCACGAGGAAGGAGTTTCCATTTTCCCACAAAGTCTCTTGGGTGGGGACAGAATATGGGTGGAGCCAATGGCTTTGGTGATGGTGTTACATTATGAGGTAAACAAAAGCACATCAGTTCCCGTAGATGGAATGACTTGTCTTGGCGTTATGTGATCTATCCAGTCAACACCCATACAGACATCACTAGCCTACTCTTACAGACGTTGGCCACTTTAGGTACAGCTAGCTTTATAAAATATTACTGACCATAGCCACTGGCCCCTTTATCACCTGGTGCTGCTGCCTTCTGAAAACAATCCAGCCATTAATGTTGACATGATCACTGTCAGTGTAGGAGGAAGGTTACTATGAACTGCATAGCAACAGTGGCCCCCTAACTGTTACACACTTATGGAAATTTCCAATAAATAAATGTTTCTACTAAAGTTAGTAGACATCTTATGTTTAGATGGTTTAGAGGTGGAATCAGTGACCACTTAAGAGGCTTAAGACTGGTTTAAAGATGACCCTAAAAGCCTGTGACTATATTAAGAGTCTGTGTTGTTCTTTTCCAGATGAATAGTCACAGGTAAGATATAGCAGGTTTGAAGTAAAAATATAAATGTTGATTTTGTTTAAGTCTTAGGTCTGTAGTCTTAAGTCTCAAAGCAGTACCGTCTGTCAGAAGCACAATACAGGGCTGTGGTTGGTATATATATATATATATGTATATATATATGTAGTGAGACACTTGTTGGGTGAAATCAGGAGTTTTGGTGATAGAATTTGAATTTTGTATCCAATTTTTTTCTTTTTTTTAATTTTGTTTCTTATTTATCCGTCAGAGGAATTAGATCCCTAATGAGATTTCTTGGAAGAATAACCCGATACTCAGTGAATAGTGTATGAGAGGAGTGGCCCCTACAACTTCCTGCAAAATGACCCTTCTTTCCCCGTGCTACGGTGACTCAGCAGAAAGCTCTCTCAAAACCTAGCTGCGTCTCCTAAGGACCCCAGAGAGTGCTGCTTTCTCGGCGCCAGGGTCCCTGTGCATCTTGGCTGCTGGCTCGACGCTGCGCTGCAGTCGGCATGGATACGGTGCTTTTGGCCACTCTGCTCTTCCAGGTTTGGACTCCTGGGCTGGGCTTTGGAAACGGGGCACCAGACACAGCCTGTGGAAATATGGCACCAGAACATAAAGGGGTGAAACCACAGACAAGCCCAAGTCCTTACACCATCGATGTAAGCAACATCACATTTCAGACTGGCTATCCCATCACAGGTGAGCAACACCTTACTGAAGGTACTACTAACTGTAAACCTGGAGTTTGTATATATATATATATATATATATATATATATATATATATACTATATATATATATATATACTTGTGATATATATATATATGTGTGTGTTAATAAATAAATATTAAAAATAACTTGTGTATAAATAGTGTGTTTTAGTTCCTGATAGTGTTAAGTTGCCCCAAAGAGTTTCAGAATGTCCTGTCACAATGAAAAATAGTTCTAAGTGTTTTTTAAGACATTTTCAAGGGAATGTTTATTTCTTGTAGCTTACAAAAAAAAACACGGTATAACTTCTTGGCTGCTACAAGACAGCATTATTGTTGAGCCCTTCAGGACATAAACCACTGTCGCACATAATTAAATTAGAAACACAGGTTCTTCCCTACTGGTCTGTATATATTTATATATTCCTTTGGGTAAAGAAATACTCTAGTTGATGGATTTGTCTTGGCATAATATTTAATGTACAGTAGGATATGTCAGGATTTAGGCTTAGTAGAGAGGGCTGAGACCAGCCCACATTGCTTCTGCCTCCTCCCTCTCCTTATGGAACTCACAGTTAAAATAATGGAAGTTCGTTTTTGTGTATTTGTGGGCTGGTGGTCAGTGGTCATCAGCGGCTCTGACTACACGGGCGTGCTTCTGCAGGCGAGGTCAGGCACCAGCACCAGAGCTCTGGGCACCTGGGGTATCGCACCTACTAACACCAAACATTTACAGGTAAATGTCGCCATGTGTAAATGTTTGAACATTTATTCAATTATCACATTTTTTCAATATGTACATTTATTTTTGTTGCTGTGCATCCTTATATTGTGCATATTTTACTTCTCTTATAATGATGTCAGCCATGCTCTGAGAACACAAACTGCTCTTTTACTAGTAACCTTTTCCCCCTCTGCCAGTGCTCACAAAACAGTCAAGGAGCCATTACACATGGCAACACTAACACAAAGAACAGCAGCACTGTGTTCACCTGGAACCCCCCGGCCACCTCCAACAGAATCTATTTCATGTGAGTGGCTGTTTTTGTGTATCTTTATGTATATTTATTTATATGGCATTTTATTCTTTTTTGTCTCCCTTCCACAGGGCCACCATAGCCAAGGACAAAAGCACATACTGGTTAAACATCAAATCGGAAACTCTGACTAGAGGTGAAAATTATTTTACAGAGCAAAAAGCCTTTAAAATACATGGTTTTACATTAATAGCAAATGTACAATTACTGTAAGAGCAATAGTACATCATGAGGTTTACTTTAAAATCAACTGCTTTAAAATCAGTCACTACATTTTAGCGATTCTCCAGTTTTTATCTACTGTACTCTACATGTGACCTTTGACCTAGACTCAGCTGATCTTAAGATGGCCACCACACCTGCCCTCCTGCTTCTCACGCTCCTAACATCAACCGTGTTTCAGAGCTAGAGCTGGGAATGGCATCAGGTTACCACATCAACCATGTGAAATGACACCCGGCACACGATGTCAAATTAGCCATAAGCACCAAAGCTCCTCCTGTCTGAGCAGGGCGGGGCCTCACCTCAGACTGCCACCTTCCACACACCACTGGCTCTGCAGGGCACTCCTGTGTGCCCTGCTGTTCACCGCAGCATGTCCATGAGACAGAATGTTCAGGGGTTTTTTTTAAAGGGGGGGCCTTTGAATATGGAAAATATCCTTGAACTGTCAAGGACATATATTCAGATTTATAAGTAGTTTGTGACAATCTTGTGTATCCTTTAATGTTATACCTTTTTAAAAAATATATACAGTATACATACACATACAGTACCGTTTCACTTATCTAAACCCAGTGTTGACAGATCCAATAAACATTTTAAAATGTTAGTGGTTAAGAAATGGTTAGAATTTAATGATCACACTTGGTGGAAGGATTTCATACAGTAATTGCTATTTGAAGGTGTTCATATAGGAGACTTTGGAATGGATTCCAACTGCTCTTTGAACGTGATCAACATGATAGAACTTTCTTGTAGAGTTAGAAAAATAAATGTTTAAAAATTGCACACAGTGAAATCCATGTCTAAGCAAGATAAAATTAAAATTCTAAGAACACAAAGGATACGAATTTGTAGGGTGCATCAGGTTGTCTGTCAAAAGGTGCACTGTAAAAAACTATGATAATGATGCTCTCCACCTGCTTGTGCATATTTATTAAAATAGTTAAGATTCTAGGGTAATCCGTGACCTTGATGTCACCAAGACGATGACTGTAGACTAGGACACAGGTCAAGCCCAGCCTTTGCTAAAACAGGGGCTTCATCTACCCCTCCATGATGTGTTCAAATACATTCAACATTTGTCAGTATGATTTTTTTTTTTAACCAGTTGCCCATAATCATTCACATTTTTCTGAATCTAATCCAAGCTGGTGTAGGAATGTTTCTGATGACCAGTGGAATTGGTCACCACCACATGACCAGATAATGCTTTAGGAGACAGTCTGAGCCACAGTCTCCAATACACAAGGGAACATCAGTAGGTGGAGGGTCTCAGGTGCCACAGAGGATGCAGAAGGTATTACAGTGGCCAGGAGCACGAGTCCATTGGCTGGGCCGGCGAGAGAGCCAGGAGCCCAGGGCCTGGGAGGGAGATAAGGAGGGGCAAATATAGCAACCCAAACACCCAGAGTAATCCACTTAAAGCTCCCGTTTATCCGTGAGGGGACCTGGCCGCAGGGAAGGCAACGGAGAACATGTAGCATCAGAGAACAGTGGATACTAGTCTCTGTGCAAACACAAATGCAATAAAAACCAGATACAGGCTTACTGTTAAAGGAATAATTAAGACAGTGAAACCATTCCACATCGACGTGAGGGGCATCAACACCTCCGCTACCAGGCCATTCCCACTGACTTCAGAACCTGGGCAATGAACCTGTGAACTGTACCACACACTTCATGTTTTCCATCAACACCCTCCTTCACACGCAGTCAACCTTAAAACATTTCAAATGAGTGGGGGGGGTGCGGGGTTGGGGATACATCTTTGAGGTCACAAAAGCTGTAGATGTTTTCAGTAATTTATTCAAGTCATTAAAAGCAGACCACCTGGAGAAGAGGTGGAACATTCTGGGTTTCAAACAGGAATGACCGTGATGAGTGGAGAAATCGGACTAGGAATCGCACGCATGCACACACCTTTTAAATATACAACGTCTCTCAATTAATAGCTAGTGGTGCACTAATTGGACCCACATGTTCAAGGCAGAAAAGTCCAGCCAAAGAATACGTCTATGTTACACATTGTTCACCCACTTCAGTTCCCCTACAACACTTTTTTTTATTTATATATATATCTGATGGTGAATGCTATATTAAAAAAAGTGGGGGGAGTACAAAACTTAAATGACTTTCTTCAGTTCGTCGTAAATGACCAGCACAAAGGCACCTCCCATCCCTCGGAGCACGTTGGACCAGGCACCCTTGAAGAAGGCATTGGTGCCCTCGTCCCGGGCAATCTTTCTCCAGCAGTCCATGGTACCAGTGTACATGATGTCAGCTGTGAACGCAAGGACAGGACGTCAGTCGCTATCCAGTACACAGGTCGGCCTGTAGACATTTTGTACATGACGTGGTCATATGATTCACACGTGTCCCGGTTTACCTCC
Organism: Brachyhypopomus occidentalis; assembly: GCA_020368025.1. Classification (NCBI taxonomy): domain Eukaryota; kingdom Metazoa; phylum Chordata; class Actinopteri; order Gymnotiformes; family Hypopomidae; genus Brachyhypopomus; species Brachyhypopomus occidentalis. The sequence continues at coordinate 2,797,869 of JAGXOD010000032.1, forward strand.
TTTGCGTCCGGACTGCATCATCATACGACGGCGAACCGTGTCGAAGGGGTAGGAGGTGAGGCCGGCCACGGCTGTCACGGTCTGCGCGATCATCCAGCTCACTACGATGTGTGTGTTCTTGGGGTCAGGCAGCATTCCTGCATACACGCAAGCGAAAATAAAGAGACGCGATCAGACAAACTGCAGAAAGTCTTAGCCAGACCGGCTGGCCAAAGCAAACACATTTCACTTCTTTCAAACTGAAAAAATAAATAAATAAATAAATAAATAAATAAAAAAAACCACACCACTAATGTTCTGAGTGAAGGCAAGGTGAAAAATCAGTTTTACAAGTACAAGAGTTTTACCCTTCATCTCACCAGCAATGACCTTCCCAGGAGCAACAGGCTTCCTGGGAGGACTAGGTTAAATTAGCATGAACAGGTCAAAGCAAAAGCAACCCACTTTACACTCACCTTTAGCAGTGTCGTAGATGCCGAAGTACGCCGCTCTGTAGATGATTATACCCTGCACGGAGACATTGAATCCCTGGTATAGCCCCTTCAGGCCATCAGACCTGAAGATTTTCACCAGGCAGTTGCCAAGGCCGGTAAACTCCCTTTCTGTGTTGGCTTTCCCCACGTCGGCGGCCAGACGGGTCCTGGCAAAGTCGAGCGGGTAAACGAAGCAGAGGGAGGTGGCTCCAGCAGCACCGCCGGACGCCAGGTTGCCAGCAAAATACCTCCAGAACTGTGTACGTTTGTCGACGCCATCAAGGAAGATCTTCTTGTACTTGTCCTTGAAGGCGAAGTTGAGGGCCTGGGTGGGGAAGTACCTGATGACATTGGCCAGGTTCCCTCTCCAGAAGGACAAGAAACCCTGCTCCTTTGGGATGCGGACCACACAGTCTATAATGCCTTTGTAGTGCTTGTCGGCTGTGATCTGCTTGCTGGCATGTTGGACCTGTAAAAAGAAATCGCGTGAAATCAAGACAGTCCTGGAAAGAGACAACGGGAGGACATCCCAAAATGATATCGACTTCACAATCGTTTAACTAGTTGTCACGACTGTATCTTGTCAAAACTTTCAATAAGAATGATCAATTTTACTGTTCATGCGACCTTGTAGACGAATAAACTTCTCCAATTAGCGATTAAGTTTACATCGTTCAGGGCTCCAGATATTCGGGCCTACGTTTGAAAAAAAATCTTCATTTCCCTACGACCTTGGCAGCAAAGAACTATCCAACGATTATCTAACGTTACCAGAACAGCCACTTTAAGCTTTCTAGGGACCCAACAACACTAGTTGGCTAGTTACTTAAGCCCCCTCAGTATGCAAGCTAGGCCCAAGATGTAGCAACAACCTTTGCATACCAATATGGAACAATTACATAACCACCATGTCCGCTTCCTATTCAGTTATTATGTACATGTTCACAATTTATTTTTAAAAAATCCTTTAAAAAAATCAGAGTAGACATCGGATATAAATGCACAAACTTTTCAATGTGCAGCAAAATAACGGGAGTTAGTTCGCCGATGTCTATTCTGCTAATGCTAACTCCAATGTCATGCCCCCTAGAAAAGAACTAGCTGGCTAGCTAGCTAGCTAGCTAACGCCAAGGCTGGAGGACATAGTCGCTAGCTAGAGCTACGTGACTGGCTAACTAGGCAGTTAGGTCATTACAAGAATGAAAAAACAATCACAGCCAACGACTAAAGTACAAAGGAAACACTACACCAGAAATAAAATAGATTTACTAGCCGATTTCCTTCGCGTTACTATCCCCTTCTAAACTCCGAGCCGCCAAACGGTTAACCGGCCGACAGCCGCCCAGTCATGTATACACTCGCGAAGCGCGTAACACTAGCCTGGCGAGGACGATGCCTGACATACCTGAAGGAGAAGCTTGACTCTCTCGATGGGAGCAACAGCTGTCTTTGAGATTGCGGCGGCAATTCCTCCAGCCAAAAAATCCTTGGCGAACGAAATTGCGGTTTCACTCATTGTATGGCGCGATTAGGTTGTTCTGGAGATGTTCTTTAAATCTGGCCGGCTATTGCCCCCAAAAACTGGCTCCCAGCCTGTTCTGTCGAAATGGCCGATTTTATACATGCTTAAGGATTTTCTAAGGCCCGACTCGCGAGACATAACGGGAACTCAGATATCCTATTGTCATTGGTCCATTTGTTCTTTAAGGTGTATGAAACGTAACCGTTCTATTAATACAGCGGCTCCACCTCCTTATTCATTGAAAACGGGCTAAAGGCGAGCCCGTAAACGTAATGAGCCGAGTGAACTTTACGAGTGCAAGTCAAGAGCGTGAATTATTATGCCGTTTGTAGAATTATTTTTATGTTACGTTATATTTACTTCTTAAAAACTGCATTCACTTGATTATATGTATATTAACTATGAACTCATTGATATCTGAAAAATGAACATCTATGTCACTGTTGAAATAAACCGATTATGACCTGTCTGTATATTGTGGCCTACCAAGTTCCTTATATAGTCGTGCAGAAGGACCATGAACAGTGTGGACATTCTCAGCTGACACTAATGTGTAAAGTCAGCCAAGAATAGAGTTCAACTCAAGGACTCTGGTCCTCTGACCTTAACAGAGGCCAGGATGGGACCCTGTTGTCCTTGCAACTCAACACAGAAGCCACCCTATTACACAGAGGCTCCCACTCACCAAACCCTCGAATGAAGTAGAAGGAGTAAAAAAAGGTCAAAACTGGTCTGAGGTCATATTAAAAACTGAGTGCCAGGTGTTTTGTACACAGAGAAGTCTGATCCAGAACAAGCCGGTTTGTGTCCTGACATTGGTGCACCAAGGATCATTCCTGTGCACCATTTTTGACTTTGATGTATACATTCTCTCTGACTGCATGCCTAGCCATTAAATCTACAAGATTTGGAACCACAAAAAATAGCTGGCGATGTGTACAACTGGATGGCATATTTAGACACACTGGACATGATCAACTGGAATGATCTTTCGCTGGGACTTTCACAAGAGCACTGATCACAGTAAAGGACACTGATCACAGTAAAAGACAATGATTACCCTCTGTCATTTCTCCTTGTTTCCTCAACACATATCTAGAGACATTACAATGATTCAATGTCAGTGGGAATAGAAATACAGAAAGACACACTATGTGTCACAAGATCTTAATTTAACTCCTGCATATCTTTAAATAAGTTATCACAAAACATTTGACCTTTAAATCTTATAACATATTCCCATTGCTAGTTTGTGATTCAGAAATGAATGAAACTCATTGCAGTCTTAATTAGTTTGTATTTGATAAGAGTAAATAAATTAATTTTTCATTATAAAGTACAGAAACACACAAGGATACAGCATCTGCTCATGCAAGATGAGTGCATTATAAATAAAGAGGACAGATGGAAATATGGGGCCTACAACTGAGGCTTAATACAGACTGCACAATATTTTAGAGCTCAACCCTTAAAATAATTGCTTTGACATTTCCTTTAGATAAGAAAATGCTCTGTATTTTCAGAGGGTGACAGAGTTACCAGAGAGGAAAGTAGTAAAACTTGAAGTGTAGAACACAAGTTTTCCAGCAAGCAAAGCGCTATAGGACCTCTGTCTGAAACAGTCCATTTCCCTGGAAAGCTTGTGTACTACACTGCATTTTTAATGTCTTATATCTCTAGAACTATCTGTATAACTACAATACACTGCTACTCCCTGAATTTACTCCCTGTATATACGCACTGTATAATACATGTTATATAATGCTATAATAAAACACTTTAAACAATCCTAAAGGTAACATAGAATCTAAAAATAGATACATATGTGACAATGCTACCTGCTACATCACACACACACACACGCACACACACACACACACACACACACACACACACACACACACACTCACGAACACACACACACACTATACGTACAGTATACATACATATACACATATTGCATAAAAGTAAATTAGATTACACAATTCTAAAATGCAGTTAAATATTTGTCAGACTGACTATAGCAAAACAGTGAGTTACAGTAGTCTGGGGCATCCACAAAAGGAAGCTGAAGTCTAGTATGAAGCACACACGCACACACAGTCTGGGAATACTGACCATGGTGTTTAAGAAAACCTGCATGAACAGAGTCTGGGAAGACATCAACAAAACTGCCCACTGAAAACTCTAGGACAATCTCTTAAACAGAATTCATGTTCTTAACCTTAACCTGCTGGTCATGGTTTACACACATTCTAATGTTCCTCCTCTTAAATATAATTTTACAACAGTATTAATATGACGGTGGTGTTTAAACGAAGTCGTGGTACCACACTGCTGGTTATTCGGTGCATGCTCTCAGGGCCGGCCGTGCCGTCTAGTCCCTGTGCTCACGCTCATCCTCCTGGCCACCCACGTCCTCTGCTGCTCCGCGCTCCTCCTTGCCACGTTTGCTCTTCTTGTGCTTGTGCCTCCGATGGCCATCCCCGCCGCTGCCATCGTCATCGTGCTGCTTGCTGGTGGCAAGACGCAGAGTCTGGTTATTGCACAGCTGACGTTAATCAGTGACATCAGGCGATCAAACACCAGTGGCCCAGATCCAGACAGCCTAGGTCTGAAGGAGACATTCAGGCATTCATGAGCACATCTCTAATGACTATGGAATCTGGACCATGTCTAGACTAGTCAGAGAACCCAGACACCAGTTGAATATTCACTGGAAAAAAGAATGATTTCTAAATATGTGATATATATATTGTTAATATAATATAATATATATATATATATATATATATATATATATATATATACACACACACACACACACACACACACACACACACACATACATTTGGGCCAAAATTTACTCTGGAAATTATTAGTCAAACCCCCATCCAAGCCCCCCACCACCCTACCCCTCCCCTGTCCTCATGTTTTGGACAGTTTATTCTGTGATCATTACATTAGCTTGTTTTTTGGTTGTTTGAATTTACCAGCTCTACAACTGCAAGTTTAATTCCTGAGTTGTGTCGTTTCACCCCGGGATTCATGCAGTCTTCACACCGTTTGGAAGACTTGTGTTTGCCGCCTTCTTCCTTGTCTCGGTGGCGCCGGTCTCTCCCAGAATGCTCCTCTCTGCCTCGACTACAGTCACCAGCGTGGTGGAAGCTGTCACGCTCGCGGGCGTAGTAGCGGTAGCGCTCGTCCTCGCTGCAGCCAGTCCATTCCAGCACCATTGCCATGACGAGGAAAGAATAAGGGCTTTGTGTTAGCCTCCACTCTTACTGAATCAGGCCTTTCTTAGAGATACTCTGAGGCAGAAAGCTTCAAACAGAGAGAGATCTCAAACAGACCTGCTCACACACAAACGCACACACACACACAGACACACGCACAGGCAGCACACACACACACACACACACACACATGCACACACCCACATGCACAAGCTCACTGAAGTAGACGAGGTCTTATTTAAAAAAAAAAAAAGGTTAAAGTTGTTTAAAAAAACAGGAATGTCTATATAGGAATTGGAATGTGTATTTACTATAATCACTGTGGAAGAACCAATGCTCTTCCCAACAGCGTTTTGTAGGCCGGTGTTCACTCACTTGTATTCACTTGCGCCCGCTCGCTCTCCTCTGTCCTGCTCACGCTCCCTGTCTGTCTCCCGTTCCCGTTCTCGCCGGGAGGCCTGGTGGTCCCAGTGCCCCCCCCCTCCGCAGCCCGCCCCACCTCCTCCCTTCTCCATCATCGAGCCCCACTGCACGTGTGCAGAGGACACCGGAGGGTAGGTGATGTAGTTAGGGTCTACGAAAGGAACACCATTTGTCAGGGCCCTGCGCCTCAGACAAGAATGAGCGTGTCTGCCACTTTTCAGCTCACACTATACTTTATATGTTATCTAGTAGGTTGTATTACATGGTATGTTGTATGCTGTGTTGCATTATCATGACCTGCACTGTTGTATCCAAAGGGAGGGGGGGCTCTGTTCCCGTAGGTGGATGTAGGACACCGGCTGTTGAGAAACAGCATGTTTAGTAGATGCACGATTAGAAACACACGCACACACTGTGCTGCCTAATCTAACATCAAGTGTAACTTAACATGGCTCCAATTTGATGTTTGCATGCAAGAAACTCAATAAACTCAAGAGTGCTTGCTTTACTGAGCTCATAATTGCCCGTGCTGATTTAAATAATGCACACAGATGTAGTTATCTACTGCTCAGACATGCCACAGTTTTGTTCTAAACAGAAGGACCAGAATATTTATTATAGTCTGTAACGGGCCAGTGACGGGACATCGACATTTACATCTTTACTGACTGAACTCTACAGTGTTACATCACAGTCTTCTGCAATATATATTTCCACACGAACTAGGCAGTAAATGTATCACAGCATCACGTAGACCGATGTAGGAGATATGGCTGGTTTAGAGAACTGAAGCAAAACTTTAGGTCCAAAGATTGTTTGAAGACCACCAATACCATGTTTAGAGGTATTACGGGTAGATGTAGAATGAGGTTTATGTTAATTAAGAGTTGTGAAAGGGCCCAGACTGACAAATGGAGGCCACACGGCAGCAGAGAGTGTAAATAACAATAGTGCACACCCTATGCACTGGCATTGTGCACTGGATTTAACACTGGCATTATTACAAAGAAAAAAAACGACTGGATACTGTAAAATATGAAAGCATGAAACAATAGAACATAAAACAATAAGCACACTCAAAACAAGCATCGCAGCTGATTTCAACACTTAATATAATATTCTAATGAGATTAACGAATTCACAATGAGACAAGCATTTGCATGGGACTGCAGGCACTGCCACTCACCTGTTGATAGGTGGCATGATCAGGTTTGGCGGAGGGGCCAGAGGAGGTGGGAAAATACCTGGGGCACAAACACTGATTTCAAATTCTCAGAGCTGTGTTTAACATTCTGTAACCTACACTGCTGTTCCTCACGTTCTTGGTTGAATTTAAAACCATGCAGTTGTGCATTCAGGATCATCTTCCTACATTTAAAAACCATCCAAAATATATTAACACTCTTTAATATTTTTGCACATGATCACATGCTCATATTTCCTCTAAAATATTTAGTCGTAAAATCCCATTTAAATCAATCATGTGGTGCTTATCTCCTATTCACCTATTCCAGTTCCTACCTGGAAGGGCAGGTGGAGGAATACCTGTAGAATGGAACATCAACATCATCATCATCATCATCATCGTCGTCGTTATCATCATCATCATCTTCACCTTAAACTCATTATTCCACAGTCCTTCCCATATGTATCAACCAGCATACCAGTAAGGGAGTGGGGATGGAGGTGGATTCTTTACCTGGTGGTTGCATGTGTGGGGGCATGCCGGATACAGGAGGTGGGCGATGCAGGAAGTGTGGAGGAGGCACTCCTATTGGGAGGGGAGGTGGACCTGTGGGTGGAGTTAAAGGTTGTGTCTTGTTGCCATGATCACCAAGAACCTGCGAGATGTTAAGGAGATGTGGTTACAATTTCCAGAAACGCTGAGTGCATTTGTAGCAAGAAAGTTCTTCATCTCAAATGTAAGAGGCTTACCTAGACCTCCCAGTTCGTGTCATGGATTTTATGGAAAAAAAATAATGTGAAAACGTATTAAATTCCTAAGATGTTGCTGTCACACTACGGAGGCTCCCTACCAGCTGCCCCTGTCAGCAGCGGCAGTATTTCATGTTGTCCTGTTGTTGGGGTCTATTAGAATACCCGACACCTGAGGGTCGTTTGTCTGTCTATATATGTCTGGTCTTTGTACCAGTTGACTGCTGGTTATTGTATCCTTAATTTGGATTATTTCACGGATTTTGAGTTTGTGCACTTTATCCATTAAATCCTCCCTTTTCCCCCGAGACTGGCGTGATCGACACATCGCTCGGCACAGTTGGAAAAAAAAACTTTAACTCCAAATAGTTATGAATTTTTGAGGTTTGGCCCCCTGTGCTGAATTTCAGCACTTTTTCAAATCTTGTGTATTCTAAGCCACACCAATTACCTGTTTTTTTTACTGGACTGGTTGAAATTTGTACCGAACATCCAAGACCCTCTTCTTCAAACACAGCATCTTCAATTAAAAAAAATATATCTCCACTGGATTTCACTTGCTTGCAACCACATTTTGCATCTGTGTAGTGTTAATATGGTTCTATCACATCTAATTATTTGGTGCTGCATAAAAAACTGCATGAAGATCTCACTAGATACATCTTCCAAGCTGAAAACCCCCATTTTTAAGATGTTTGGGAGTAGTTTTCCCTGTTCCATTTTTTCTCGTTTTGTATGGGGACGTGCTAATATTCATTGTACAATATTCAATATTCATATTGATTCATTCATGAAATGTTAAATATTACAAATACTATTTGAAATTTTATTGAAGCTGAGAAACACAAGTACATGTACATTGAAGGATCTGCAGAAAGCTCTGTGTCACCAAAAAACACTACCTCTGATACTGCTGCTGATACTACTGGTCATATTAATTTTTGAAAATTAAAGATTCTGTACTTAAATAATATATAATATAATATATAATATATATATAAAAAATATTTATGTTTACTGATTTGATTCCTGTTAACACAGAATCAACACCGAATCTATATCCTTACTTGAATGATCGGTGCAAATTTAACCCCAATCTAGTGAAAACTGGCAATCTTTAAGGCACAGCGAATTGCAAAAGCAGTGACATTTAGCTCATAAAAAGTATTTGCAGAAGAGCTATAGGAGTTTGCAAGTATTATTACAGGTCTAAGCGAGATGGCATGGAATGTCAGTTGGTTTGTACAGTAAACTAGTCAACATAGTGAAAAGGGCAATTTCAATAATTTCTCACTACTGATAATTATATATATATAGTTTGTACAACACATTTCAATTATAGATTGAGGCCAATAATCCCAAGTACTGACAAGTATTATAATATTGACATTTGTTGGTAATATACTGAATGTTTAAACACACCTACTCATCCATTAACTGAACACACCTACTCATCCATTAACTGAACACATTTAATCATCCATTATCTGAACACACCTACTCATCCATTAACTGAACAAATCTACTCATCCGTTAACTACACACCTACTCATCCATTAACTGCACATCTACTCATCCATTAACTGAACACTCCTACTCATCCATTAACTGCACATCTACTCATCCATTAACTGAACACTCCTACTCATCCATTAACTGAACACATTTACTCATCCATTAACTGAACACTCCTACTCATCCATTAACTGAACACACCTACTCATCCATTAACTGAACACTCCTACTCATCCATTAACTGCACATCTACTCATCCATTAACTGAACACTCCTACTCATCCATTAACTGAACACATTTACTCATCCATTAACTGAACACATCCTACTCATCCATTCTTTCAGTTCTGTAACTCACCTGAATAGGATTCTGTTCCATCCATTAACTCTCCCTCATCCATTAACTGAACACCCATCCATTAACTGACTCATCCATTCTTTCAGTTCTGGTCCCGGTCTGTCCACCAATCACATCGATTGTCCCAGCCATTTTCCTGGAGAAGATGAGTTTAGCCTGGAGTGCACGGGCACTCAGGTTTGCCACCATTACATTATGTCATTTCTGAGTATATATACTAATAAAGACCATCTGATATTTTCTTTTCCTATTCCTCAATTTCAAGATAGATCCGAAATGACAAAATACAACAACAACACAAATATGTGATCTTTTCAAAGTCACCAAGACAAAAAGTGATGGTTTATTGGGCAGGCAAATGTTCATGTATGTCCTGCAGGGAGCAAAGCACCTGTTGGGTGGAGGCCCAGCCTTCAGCCTGCTGGTAGCTGGCATGGCCTGTGTAGGAAAGTCTGATTTAAAGTCCATCTTGACCGCAGAGCTTTCAGCGTCCTTCTCCAAACTGACTGTCCTACCCTGCTGGACCTCAAAGACATAACAAGGCTCTCATTATTAACCTGGCAGTGAAAAGCTCATGCTGCATTCATATTTCCTCCAGTTGACTGAGAGTGTGTTTGCTGTATGAGGCAGTATTTGGTTTTGAATATCTAATGATCTATGATGCATTGACTGTGATACATATGATCAGGGTCAGTCAGAACGGTTGTAAACACACTGTGATCTTGTTGTGGAAGCTGGGAGGCAGACAGGGTTCCAGACCCAGCAGAAGCCTTCGCTGCTTCTCACAGTACAATTTCCATGTCTCCTCATTAAAGCCGTAGTTAAAATAGTCTGACAGATCGGCACCTACACACACACACACACACATATATATATATATTATATATATAATAAAACCCCAACAGTCAATAAAGAAATAATATATCAGAAGAAAAACACCAGACACATATACACATATAGAATACTACCCCAACAGTCAATAAAAAAAGAATCTATAACATGAAACCACACAGACATAATACTACCCCAACAGTCAATAAAAAAAAGAATCTATAAAAATAAAAACTCCACACACGTATAGAATAATAACAGTCGATAAAGAAAGAAAATATCAAAGGGCAAATAAAAACACCAGACACACATATAGAATAAAACCCCCAAAAGTATATATCAAATATATAATAATATCAAATGATATATGAATATATCAAAAGAAAAATGAAAACACCTCACACACAGGCATGTGTGTGATATTGTTTATGTTTGTGTCATAAGCAGAACTGACCCTAATTAGTTTACGGTAAACAAAAAAAATCTATGAACTTGAGAGACAGGAGTAATGAATCCACAGCATCTGTAGCCAAGCTAATGCCAGCCAAGCCTACCTGGCTTCCTCCAGGGTTTGTCCTCATACATATCTGTCTCTGCTTCCACCGCATGTCCATTAAAGCCTCCAAGAGACTCAATGTCCACTCCTTTAGATGGGAGCTTGTCTGTTCCACCATGAGAGTGAAGATGTTGGCATTGCAAAGATCAGACCCAAAGGTAACATAAAGATAACAGGAGACATGACAACTGTGCTATAAATACCATTCAGAAACAGTCCATGAAGGAAAATTATCTTATTTAAATGATTTAAATCTAATTGTAATTTCTTCTATAAGAATGTGACTGATGGTTGCTTACTAGCAGGTGCCCCTGTATACCCCCGCACTGGTTTTATGTTAAGGTTAATCCCAGTCCCCCTGTGAAAATTAACAATTCACATTCAGTGAGAATTTTCACATATAGAGTGACAGCAAACAAGAAACAGGAGATCAGACTCTACCAGCATACATGTATGTAGGAGCCCCTGTCTTGATGTTGCCAATGGTGACCTTGACATCATCATCATCACTATCGCTATCCTCTTCTTCCTCCTCTTCCACACTTTTGGCTGCCTGACCCCCCAAAAAATTTAAATGTTCATTTTGTTATTTCATATGAGATTTTTCCCTGAAAGCAACCAAGAAGGACTCACTTCCATTTTGTGCAGACCAAATGTATTTTGCGGTCACTGACTCTCAAAGCGAATACAATTCATTGACTGGCTGAATTAAACTATTCTGCAAGAGGTTTTGATTTTGCACAAACAGTTCAGAGCTTTGAAATTATTTTTGTTACTGGACATTTGTTTTATATATAATATATATGTATCGTTGTTGTATTCTTTGAGTTCAGAGCACTCCAGCAACGCTTTAGAGTATATTCACTTGTAATGCAAACATTAACTTTCAAACCTGTGCGCTCATGAAAAACATATGCGTTGCTCTGAAATAAATGGTTTGTCATACCATTCATCCATTCATTCATTCATTCACTCCTGTTTTTACACACTACCTGTTCTGCATTGTTCTTGTGTTCCATGCTGGTACTGCCATCCAGAACAGCTCCCTTTTCTCTGGGGTACAGATATGGTATTGGGGTTTCAGCTAATCGGCAATCGGCTAATTGATAGCAACATTTCTTGTCCTTTTTAACCACAATCTGCTGCTACCTGGTGCAGTTTTCCGACAGTAGAGTTAAGAGTGAAGTTTGCTCCCAGCAACACACATTGCGGAGAGCACAGATTTCACTGATTTCCGTACTTTCAGTTTCTATAATAAGAACTCATTGTGCAAGTGTGACTTTCCCAAAGAACTCTCGAGTATGATATACAAACTAAGTCATGATTCTCATCCTTTTGTATAATAAATTAATAGCTACTTAAACACAAATATCCTATCAGCGATCCTCTTACCTCGTCTCACTTTGTACAGTCTGATTCTTGGAGTTTTCATCTGGTTGAGAACATAGAAAACATATATGATATACAAGCCGATTTTAGGCAGATGTCCGACTGTCGTATGTAAACGAATATTTGTGGTTGCCTGCTTCGACAATAATGTATTAAACAGGATCCTTATTTACTTGCCTGCACGCGCAGATATATCGTAAAAGTGTGCAGCGCAGTGGGCTCGCGACCTGTGAGTAACGGGCTCATCAGGTAAAGATTACAGTAGCGCTCGTCCTTCGACTAATAGAACGTTTTGCCCTTTTAATGATTATAGAGGTTTGCGCTGCAGCTCGTGGGCCCTAAGGACGCAGACGCTGCTTATGTTACACAATGTTTTATTCGGGTGTATAGGCTGTTTACCCCCATATAGCCAATGCTCTTCATCTTCGACAAGTTCGGACTCATTGGTCGGTTCCGCTGGTTCCGAGACTGTCAAATCAGTGGCCATGATGTGCGAAAATTGCAAGAATAGCTAGACTTGTTATTTTTTTATTGCATGGACATCTTGCAGCACACTGCGAACAGCCTAAGTTGTAAAGACGAAAAACAGTCAATCAACAGAGTTGAGGTGTGAAATGGGACAGTCCGTGGTTGATTTTGTTCGCTGACGCGCATCTACATATTGTATTCCATTGTAAGGAGAAATAAAAAATCCAGAGCTCGTCCATAACCTCGTTAGAGTCTCCCCTCCTGCCCGTCCCTGGGTCCTAAGGCCTACTTGTACAGCTTCTTCTTCACACATCAGCTAGCCGGCTTAAAACTAATAAAACGGTGTGATGTCGCCATCTGTCGCACGTTATTGGAATTTTAGAATTTACTGTCATTAGTGTTGCACTTCCTAAAATAGCAGTGTTCGCGTTTTCTTTCTAAATGCATTTGGCAGATGCTTATATGCCAAGTAATTAACATATTTATCCGTATGACAGGATGTGGTTGCCTTATGAATTGAACTTCTTCTCATCTGCGCTTCCAGATGAGCTGGTATAGAATTAAACAACCACTCCACACTTTCATTCAGCGTAATTTCGTTATCACTACCCAAACTGCACGTGAATATCTACAAGTGCCAAAGAATTCTTGACAAGTACAATTAATATTTAATGTTTAAGACCATCTATTAGATATTTTTAACACAAAGAGCTCGAATGGAATTTGTGATTACTTATTTAAATCAATTTAATCCTTTTCCATAATGTCGTAGCTAAAATAAAAGTGATTGAGGTGATTTCCCCCAAAATTATATGTAGCATGTTAAAGTGTTATCGCAACCGGTATAGGCTCGTCAGAAACGTATCGTGGTGGATGTTTGTCTCATACCTATAATGATCTCACTACAATGGTGCTTTTGAAAACTGAGGCATATGTATCGGCTTATTCAGAATATTTGGCAAATTAGGTGAAATGAGTTTTTCATGAATATAAATATTCTAACAAGCGCAATATCAACGCACTATTACCATTCACACGTATGATAAAGCTGCACTACTTTTAGACACACAAGTGCACGTTATGTATATTTGATATTTTACTACTGGCAATATACTGTTTTAACAATGAAGTTCTACAATCATTAGAAGTTTACAGAAAAAAAGGCAATGTTTTCTTGCTGGGTTCGCCGAGTAAATATCCAGAAACCAGAAATGCATCATCTTGTAACTGCAGCCGTCCAAAAAACTGAACTTCCCCAATTCACACTTTCACCAAGCACATGATAGCTCAGAGGCGGCGTCGCTGTTACGCCGTGTGCGAATTGGAGACCACCCAATTTCTGATTGGGCATCATCAGCCATGTGTCCCCGCCCCCAGCGGGAGGAGCTGCGCAAGCCTTGATTTTTTCCTCTCCATAAACGCGGCTTGGAGTTCATCTGTAAAAACAAACAAACAAAAAAAACCACGACAACACAAATTAAACACCGTAACAACCACAACACCACTCAACTGACCAGGGTAAGAAAAGTAATAAAACTTTGAGACCTGAACGAAGACTGATGTGTTCATCTGGAGAGCTTCCACACGCTCTGTGAGGTGACCCAACCAGTCCACGTGCTCAGTGATGGACTGCCTCAGGTCACCACTGTTCTATATTGAATAGAGAATTACAGCATAATCGTCTCACTAATCAGTGCTTCTTTTTTACTTCTAATTTTAGCCTAAATACAGAGAGTGCTGAATAATATTATTATGAAGGGGACACAGAGGTGCAGGCAGGTATTATTATGTATTTAGATTAATACTTGATTTAAGTTAACATGATTTTCTCCTCATTTTATAACCAGAACATTAAATTCACCAGTTCACTGTAAAAAAATGATTCACCCAATGACCATAACTATTAATTAACATACATTTGAAAAAAATGCCGTGACCCTATATAACTGTACCGAATACGCTTACTGCATCGCACCCCGGATAGGCTGTCTTTAAGGCCAGTGGCTGACAGGCGAACATGTTCCAGTTTGTCGATGTGCTCCTTCAGCCGATCTTCAAGCTCCTGCATCATCATCAGACCCTCGTCCCTCCTCATCCCTTGTCCACCAATCATATCGCAGGACAACACTGACACAGACAGGAGCTATGACAACAGAGACAGCGCAACAGCTTGTCAGGAAGGACCCTGCCGTTTCATGCTGGTCTTACACGCGGTCCAGAAAGCAGCAGTTTTGTGACGTCGCTACTCTAGCAAACCTTAAAAGGTTGATCAGCTAATTACAGTGGAATATAAAAAAAAATGTTGGCTTCTAAAACTGAAATATGTGGTTGTTGTACTACTATTTAAACTGAATTTGAATGGATTTTCATAATTGTTCTCTTCGCATATGGTTCTTAAGTGGCAATTAAATGTTACATTAATTATAAATTAGGAGAGATGGTTATAACAGCACCACTTTCACCACTGAGTCATGACCTGAGAATAAAGTGATCAGTTTCATGTATGGCCACCTCCTTCCTGACCCTGCATGTGAAACTGCATAGTTGTTTGAAGAAGTAATAAGAGTTTACTGCCAAAACGCTGATTTTCAGGTAAGAAACTTTATTTTCTACCATGTCTGCATTTTGTAGTGATATTACTGATTTGTTTAACTTGCATTAATTTAAAGAGTAGCGTCTTAGGTAAAGTGTGTGGCATTTATTCTAAGGTACTTTTCAAACCACTATGCTGCTACAGCTAGCTTAAACAATGGCTGATGGGGGTTGACGGGGGTTAAAAGGTGTTCGTGTTATCCATAATGACAAACTAAACGCAATTTCTTTATCCTCCTTTACTTCATGTGAGGCTGCGCAGATACCGCAAGAAATACAAATGTCACAGAACAAGGATCGAAGCTGTTGCCCGTGGGTTATCACAGCAATTAAAAAGTATTCAATGTCCAGCATGAGGTAGGTTACTGAACATCTGGCTGGTGCAGATTAGCATGTTTGACCTATTAAGCAACTGGTTCTGGTTCTTTTTCACGTGTGTTGCTAGGAAGCTAAATCATTATTGGCCCTGTGCAGAGGTGGTTAACTGTCCCCGTGGTCTGCTCCCAGACTAGCTCAGTTTAATCATGAATGATTAAGATATAGGTTAAATACAAAAACTGTACTCCGTATTTAGTACAGAGCAAGAATTACTTGCAGAATAAAAAACACTAAGTTTAAGAAAGTTTCTCAACTACTCAATATATTAAGAAATAGAATGTTAATAATTTTTTACTAACTGAAGATGTGTTCAACAGCTGCGAGGGCGCAAAGTAATAATAAAATCACGAATCCAAACTGCATCGGCAATGAAGCAAAGCATGAGAGGCCTGCACAGCTGCAGCGAGGATGACTACTGATGTAATCTTTTGAAAAACAAGTTATAACATAACAGAGCGATGAGCCGTTTGCCATCAGTGTTTGAAAAACAAACCAAATGTCAGCATTCTGTAAAGGCAGGATAATCTATTACTATGCTATTTGAGCGAACGCGTTATTAAAATCCTAAAAACAGTTTCTGTAAATCCCCGCACATGATCGTTTAGGATCTGGCAAAAAGTAAACCACAATAGTTAAAAAACGGCGCAAGTCTTGATATTTTTCGTGTTCAATTCGACTACGAGTTTCTTGCTTCCAGTATCTGAAATACACAGATAGCACTTGAAACGACTTACTTTTCAACACGGAGACAGTGGAAAATCCCCCTCTTGTTCCACCTCTTAACCTACTCAGTTCTTGCAGAAATGTATGGAATTCAGTTCTTCAGCCGTCTACGTCACCGCAACACATTCTCCTATCAGAAGACTCGTGTGTTTAGGTCTTCCTGGTTTATTTCAACATTTTCCCCTAACTATATTTTTCTCACACAAAATGCATGTAAATGATTTAAGTTAAAATGGATGAAGTTTAACTTATTTTTCTTTTCTTTTCAAGTTAAAGGGATAAAGGTTCAAATGGTAAGAAAAACAATTCCGCACGTGTTATGTTAGAGTGCCCGTTTATATATAAAAACAATCCTATAATGCCTCAATTAATTATTGTAAACAAAATTTTAACATGACCAAGTGCTGTTTAGTCCGATATCACCAAAACACGCTCTTCACAGATGAAACAGCGGGCCTAAACGCTCTGAAGCAGCGGACACACCAGCCCTAATTTACGCCGGGCACATGTACCCAGCACTGCCTACAAGGGTTTACTTTGTCCCCATCATTTGTTGAACGTATACGACAAGAAATAATTTGCATTTCTGCTTGATGTGGTTCGAGTGCTTGCTCTACAAAACTCTTTGCTTAATTTATCCAGTAATTAGAGCACGATTGTCATACGATAATGAAGGCAGAAATGAACCGTATTACAAATGCACCGAGAACACAGAGCTGATGCTTGTATTGTTCAACGCCGACAGGCTGGACCGCACGGACGGGGAACTGGACAGACGTTCATGTCGAGCACGATATTGTTGACACTATGTTAACACCCAGTGATCTCTATGCGACGTGATAAACAAACGACTATGTACACACGTTAAATCATACGAATGCCGAGATTAATCAAAACAGCTCGAAAACCCTGCGATCAGACACGTCAGGGCGTCCACGGCACTCAAAGGGTGTGGTGCTAAAACGCTGATTTGCACATGTGGCATTCTGCGATTTTTTGCAGACGATTATTGCTATCGAGGGAAAAGCAATGCAATGTGCAGTCATAGCATGTAACGTCTCAAGCGAGACATAAAAAGGAAAAAAAGGAATAGAAAGCAGTAGCACAGTCCACACATTCACTCCATCCCAAAGAGCAGCCTGCACTGGTAAATGACTCTGAAAAGGAACAGGCTATTTGAAAAAGCAGTCTGCTTTATTTATTTTTTTTCCTCTCAACGAGATCATGTAACAAGAAAAAGAGCAATTGTGATCACATCTCTGAAAGGATAAACAACATGAAGGGATAAACAGACTGGAAGGGCAGTAGAGAGCACTGACCCTTACACAAATTAAATATGAAGAACTTGAATGGGAAAATACCCATTGTCGCCCCTTTAAATACAAGTCTACAAAGAAAAGGGCAGTAATGTGTGTCTGTACAGTTATTACTTTGTGGTCAAAGAACGATATTACCATTGAAGTTCAAGTGTTCAAGCAGTGTCAATGTACACCTACCAAATACTCTTTACTTAAAAAAAAAAGAAGAAGCCAGGAGGGAAACTGGGGCAGAAAATGTCCTGCAAACCAAGCCAAGAGACAGCAGTCCCAATCTGTGAAACAGGTGGTGTCCTTAAAGCGAAGCGTCTTCCCCCAAATATTAACATTAAATGCATCTTCAAGCTTTTCACGTCATTCTGCAAAGACGAGCATGAACGGCTACAGCGCTGCACATGAGTATGGATCAATACCTGTTCACTCTCATTTGGTTCACCAGTGATGATCAATATACTGCGTGCCCCACCCCATCGACACGAGAAGAGCAGCAGATATGCTCACGTTTCCATACGCCACAAAAACGTGCTTGTGCGTCACCACTGAGGCTCTTGCGGTCTTCACCAAAACGAGAAAGGACGACGCGGCGAAGTCAGCCAGTCCCTCCGTGAAGCCGCACTCTCTCGGACCCCAACTACAATCTAGACAAGAGTGCACCATGCTGTTGGATCCATCTCTCGTGCCTGTGCACGACAGCGAGGACGAGGTGCCCACAATACACCTTATCAGCACTAACCCCGATTAGCCATTTCTAGCACTAACATTAATACAGGACATCTCACAAGCATCCACACAAGTGTTTCAGGTGAGTCGATTAAGGGTGGAGTGGCAGGAAGGAACAAAAGCAAAACAACAACAAAAAAAAAACCCTCAAAAAAAAAAAAAAAAAAAAAACTTGCTGGCTAATGCAAATTTAAGTTTATGTTGCTGAAAACAACCAAATCAAGCTAGAGAGATACATATATATATATCTATATAGTAACATTTCAGCTATAGGGATAGCACAGAAAAGCCATGTAAATGATCGAGTGTCCCACGTTTCCACACATTCCACCTTGGTTCACCAAATGCACACGACCCAATATTTCCAGACCTGCACACACCAAAAACACCACATGCCCCTCCACTGGCCCAGGCAAGACACAAGCACGCACACACACACACACACACACACACACGGATGCACGCGCGCGCTCACACACACACGCACTTTAATTCTTTTGAATACTGACACCGCACCAATGCCAGGGAGACTTCAAGAAGCAAAATATCTGCAAAAAAATTTCCAAAGATTACATTTACATAACACATGAACAGAAAACAGCTTTAAAAAGAACAGGTTTTCACTAAGCAGTCTCTCACGAGCTGTTGGAGTTCAGTTTCTTGTTCCGTCTGGACTGCATGTTACAGGTCAAGTTTGCCTTGGCTTCACAGAACAATGTCTTTAAACTGGGTTCTGAAGTTGGTTTTATTCAGTAAAAGTTGCCCTTTAATAATAGAGCAAATAGGCATTGATTATGATATTTAGATTTATTAAAAAAAGAGGGAAAAAAAAAAAGTTAAAATTCCACGGTACCCAGTAAAAATGACAAATGGTGCCACACTGCAGTTCTTAAAGAGGCTTACAGGTCAGCTTCCATTATGTTCATTGATTCTCAACCATGTCACTCAAATCTACAGTCCAACCAGATGGGAACAGTTTGGCAATGGGTGGCGAGATGCCCAAGCTGAGGGTTGTGATGCTTCCTTATATTTCAGATGTGTGTTCTCTCTTTTCAAACTCTGATGCAATCAGAAAATATGAAATTTGTCTTTAACATTATTCGTTTCTTGAAATGAAAAATGCTAATAAATAAAGATGATTCTGAAGAGTCTGCTTAGACTCCCAAGCTACTGTGTGTACACATTTTTATTATTTTGTGTGTGTGTGTATATGCATGTGTGTATGTATGTGTGTATGTGTTGGATTCTGGTGCTGCTGTGTTTCAGTTGCTTGTCCTGGAGAGCAGTGGAAGATGGATGTAAAGGTGGTACAAACAAAAAAAACAAACAAAATAGGAGAAAGGGTAGAGAGGTCCTTAAGTTGCCTGAAGGCAACAAAATCTGAGCAGCGTGGGGCTGATGTAACTGCAGCAGACTGGAGGTGTGAGGAGATCCCCCATCAGGCCTTGCTGTCCTCCGCTTTGGCTGCCTGGGGCTTGATGGCTCCGGTGCGGGCCGGCTTGGCCGGGTTAGGGGCCAGGGGCTCCTGAAGCTTGTTGGACATCACTGCTGAGGAGGCCTTCAGGTCCCCCACAGCCTGCCGGGATTCACGGAGGGCCTTGGTCTGTTGACGGGCAGCCAGACGACGGAAAGAGTAGGAAACGCCATGTTTAAATGCAGGAAAAGTTCACGGACGCTTATGGCAAACAGGGAGGGGTTATATAAACATCGTTTACATCAAAACAAACGTTTTTTGAATGCGTTTACATAAAAGTGGACAAGTTCGTCCAGCTTTGTGTTGGGATCCACGGTTAGTAATACACAAGCACAAATGTCCAGAAGGCATCACAACCAACACACACAGGCAACCTGCAGGAAGACCGAATGAGGACAAAAACATCTCCACATAAAAACAACAAGAAGAATAGAAAGCGAGTGAATAAGATTACCTACGTTTACAGTGGATGGCTCACCTTCGTGCCCTCCTCAGGCCCCTTGGTGGCCGCCTCAGGGTTGGAAGGTGGGGTGGAGTGGGGCGGGTCCCGGCCCGGGCTGGGGTAAGGGGGCGAGCGGATGATGACGGCCTTGTTCACCTGCACGACGGGCCGCTGGATGGGGGTGGGGAAGGGGCCCGTGGTGGGGGCACGGATGTGCATCAACATGCTGCCCTGGGGGGGAGCCACCTACTCAGAGGAACAGACAGGAGAACACCACCACCACAGGTCAAGTGCTGCACGCTCCTCCATGGCATCTTGGTGGGGTTTTTTTGGTTTTGGTAAACTAGAGAACCGGCTCTGGAAGAAGCCGGACTTGTTTTTTTTCCCCTCTCTTGGGGGAACTAAACACCAAGTAAAAACCAAGCACAGTTTCCACCGAAATGCAAATAAAACGAAATGCAAAAGAAGAAATTTGAGTGCCATGGGGCAAGTACCTGTTGAGGGTAATGTCCAGGCAGAGGGCCCACTTGCTGGGGACCACTGGGACCAGAGGGCTTCCCACTGGGGCTTGCTGAGCCAGGCCTGGGGAGGAGGCCACCAGACACCATCAAACAACGTACACGTGAAGCACGCTCCATTACTGGTTCACCACGGCAACAGAAGAGTCACGCTCACCTGTACGAGCCAGCGGGTATTCCAGGAGAGTGGCTGGCCTTGTCCGAGAACTGGAACCCCTTCATTTCCATCTGGGATGGCTGCATGAGAGGAGGGTGGGGGGGGAGTTACCGTCACATCAAACGTACCAATGTGAAGAAAAGCTCAGTACCTGGCAACCTCAAAGCTGGACAAACGCAGCTTAAAGTTAAAGTTAGCTGCAAACTAGCCACACACTCAGCTGCAGACTAGTTAGCCACAAAACGAAGCTTTTGGCGGTGAGCCAAAAGCCTTTAAAATTTGAAACAATGCACTTAAAACACCTGGAAACATCCAAGTTGGAATATAAACGGGGATTACGAACAGCCGATTCCCAAACCTCGGCTAGAACAGGTTATTCCACTCACCTCCCTGCTAGTAGGCATGACGGGCGGCTGGGAGCCGGGGGGAATCATGCGTCGTGGGGCACCGACAGACAGATTCTGCCCCTGCTGCAGCTGGATGGACTGGGGCAGGATGAGGTGCTGCTGGGCTGAGCCATAACGCAGCTGAGAGCCAGGCAGGGGCATGGGCACCTACACACACACACACACACACACACACACACACACACACACACACACACACACACACACACACACACACACGAGATGACAAACCTTCAATACAACAATGTGCTCATTTTCTATTAAGGCGTTTCTCCCCTGCCAGTGACTAACTACAACCGTTTTATTGTAGTTGGTGTATTAACACAAAAAGAAAAAAAAAGAAAGAAAAACAGCTGCCAAACAAAGTAAGATCTATAGGTTGTGTGAGCACAGAGCAGATATGGGCGAGTTACCTGGATGAGCTGGGAGTCCATGAGCTGGGAGGTGCCCATGCCTGGAGCCTGGTTCATGGGCCCGTCGTAGACCAGGGGCTGGCTGCCATTGATGGGCTGGTAGTGGGAGCCTGACTGGGGCTTTACCATGTCAGAAGGCTGCATGCCAGGGAAGGCGGAGTACGGCCCTTTGAGAGGGGCTCCCCCCGACAGCACCATGGGACTGGGCTGGGAAAGGTTGGGGTGCATGTACACCTGGGACCTGCCAACAGTAACAGCGGCTTATGGGTGTTCAACAACCTGGCTGTGAGGGCTTTTATTTTGCCTTACACACACAGTTACTATTTTAGCTTCAACCTGGAGAAAAAAATAAAATAAAATAAAATAAACCAAGTAAATAAAAACAAAATGGTTACACCACCCATTGATTAAAATACAGAACTGACCCCACCCACCAGATGTGGCAACACCGGCGGAGAGCAGCACGGCTGGCGGGCGTAGCGTACCTGAACGGGGGGATGGAGCTGAACATCTCCTGGGACTGGGACACGGGCAGCCCCCCCCGGAGCCCCAGCTGCGCCTGCGCCTGCAGGGACGTGTGCAGGGAGATGGGGATCTGCTGGGCGGCGGCCGCCTGCTCACACACACGGGAGAGACGGCACAGGGCGCCAGTGCTGAGGACCTTCACGCTGAGCAACGCGCTGAACGTAGTCAGCAGCTCTATACAGGCCTGATCAAAATCACCACAAGCTTGACAGGCAAGCGGAGTTCAATCAAGTCTGCCCAAGAGGTGGTGTAGTAATCGTTAAAAAAAGCACCGGCCAAGAGTCATGCTGCAGGGCATGATGGGATAAGTCGGACTTGTCGGTACCTGCTGGTAGCTCTGCTGCTGGGTCATGGTTGGTGGCACCAGTCGTGGTTGACTGGGAAAGACGTGGCCGTCCAGGTACAGAGGAGGGATGTGATTACCTACAGAGAAAGGAGCGAAACGCTCAGCTCAACAACACCGCACACGTACCACACAGCCTGCAAGCTGGCCAGAAAAATGTAACCAATTGATATTCGTTTTTGCAGAAGTGCAAATAAAAACGCAAATCCATCGGAACAGTAACCAGATCTAAAACAGAGAGCGAGCTCCTATTCTAAAGACACAGGTCACACACCTGTACCCGACAGGTAATTGTCATACCTACGGCAATAACAGGTAAGCGACACTACACAGCAGGCGGGTCACCTTGCATGGACACAGAGGGGGCGACGGAGGCCACTGGCATGGGCGGCATGGAGACTCCGCCAAAGGAGCTGTAGCTGACGCCGCTGGAGGAGCCCACGCTGCAGGGGGGCTGGGAGCCCGAGCCGGCCCCGCCGGGAGAGCCCTGCTCGGGCAGCGACTGGGAGTTCTCCCAGGCTTTACGTGCAGACTCCATCTGGGTGGAACAAAAGAGGAGGAGGTGCGTGAGAGGGCGCGGCGGAAGCGGAGAACTCTTCCCCCGAGGAGGCGCAGAACGCCAGCTCTACCTTAAGGGTGAGGTCGGTGGTGGGGAAGGATATGGGGTTGAGGTTGATGGCAGGCTGCAGGTGGTCTCTGCGCAGCATAGGAATGCCCTGAGCAAGGCCCGCCTGGAACAGCACGATTCAGAGCAGACTGGTTAATTACACTACTTACTCAGATTTGTATGCGTATGCATGGTAGAAAAATCAGTCACACGCCGTTAGCATGAAATTACGCTTTGATTTAAATATCTGAAGTGTCAACGTGCATTCTCTCCAATCAAACAATTCCTTCACATAACCAGAATGTTCTGCTCCATCGTAGCGTAAAAAAAAAAAAAGCCGTATAAACCCACGTTGCCGACAAGAGCGTCCTGCAGCTTGGTGACTGGGCTGGACACGGCAACGGGGGCGGAGCCTGGCGGGAGGCTGAAGTCGGAGTCTTTCGCGCTGACGCCGAACTCGATGGGGGGCACAGGGATGACCGTGTCCACGTGGATGTCCACGCCGTTGACGGGCGTGATGGGCCCCTCCAGACGCTCCACGCCCTCAGAGCCCTTGCGGTTCTTCAGGGAGCGCTCGTTGCCGATCGGGCCGGGCTTGTGCTCTTTGCTCTGCTCGGGACCCGCGTCAGAGTCCTGCAGAACCAACGGGCGGTTAAAAGGCTGGCCTTAACCATAACCAACACATCGCTGATTGTACAGTAGTAGAGGAGAGAGGCTGATTAGCATCGCATAAAAATTAGCAACCACCCCCACCCCCTTGAATTAAGATCCATTATGTAACGATGCCTAAGGAGGTTGTGTGTAATTCAAGTGAGACTTATGTTAGCATTATAACTGCAATAGCACAAAAACTGCACGTGCTACCTCAGAATTTGGTTCGCTCCCCGTGTACGAGACCTGCTTTGTCCATGAGTCCCCACCAGACGACTGAACCGAGAGAGCTGTGGGGGGGGGGAACAACAAATGAGCATTCAAAACTGATTAACAAGTGCTTACTTTACCAAGTCTGTGAACTGCCTATTTGCTCATGTGCCTATTATATATTTTGGCTTCTCAAAGCCAGGGAATGTAGAGCGAACTGATGAAGGACTACGAGCCCAGACCAGCGCAGACCAGCGCAGACCAGTGCAGTTGTACCTGTGCTGTTGGTCTCCCATATCTCCGTGCCCAGGTTGCTGGTGGTCAGAGGCTCCTCTGCCTGCTCCATTGACATGCTGCCCTGCTTCTTAGCAAATCGGGGAGGCATTTTTGAAGCGATGGATCTGTTCTTTACCGCCACCTACAGGCAGGCAGACAACGACACAATTTGTACTTGGTTACTCATTAAAACACGCTGGTAAGTAGCTCCGCAGAAGTGTGATGTACGGAGGTGTGGCTGCTGATGTCTACAGTGCCACTGTGCTCAGGACGGAGGCACACACACACACACACACACACACACCTGTGCACCCTGGTCCTTCCTCCTACGCTCGTCCTCCTGGGGGCGCCGCTGTTTTTTGGAAAGGGCGTCCTGGAATCCCTCCGGACTGGGAATGGAAGCTCCTGAATCGCTTTCAACTGCGTGGCACAGAGAGGATTCCCATGGTCACCACATCACGGACGCTATGGGAAATGTTCTCATGCAAAAGTCGAGAGCAACGATGTATTCTACAGACGCAACGAAACAAGCACTGGCATTTATAACGTGCTCGGTCGACACGATAAGCACAGGAAAGACTCTCCACAAGGTGGAGCAATAAGCATTCGGGTTCCAGGCATCGTCCAGTGCTTCACGTTAGAGATGGTACAGCAATCTAAAACCACATTAAACACCATTCTGCTACAACCTGCTTCATCATTATGAGTATGTTGTGTTATTGCATGTGCAAATAGCACTTGGACATTAACACACTACCGAGGCAGTACGTCACAGCCAAGACACAACCTATGAAAGGTTACACAGCATTAGTTATTAACAGTATACTAATTGAATGCAACATTTAGGAGAGTAGCTTTTGAATGCAACATATGGGTAAAACAATAAGGTTGTGTTTTTGTTGTGTGGGGTCATCTCACTGGTCTTACTGGGGTAACTGCTCAGGTCGTAGGGGGAGAGGGGCTCGGCCAGGTCGCCCTTCATGCCCCTGGGTTTCAGCTCCTTCTCCATCTTCTTGGTGGCGGTGTCGGAGGTGGAGAGGCCTTCCTCCGCCTGCTCCACTGCATACACCTGCCCTGCGCTCAAACCTGGAGCGGCATCATCTGGACTCCTGCACAATTCAAACCCACACTACTTGTTCGGAGGACTTCATGAAATAATCTGACCCGTTCATTAACGTGTTGAATTTAAATGTCCTCTCCAGCAATCGAGTTCAACGGAAGTGTTTAAACTCACCTTCTGCAGTTGGGAGACACTCCGTTCTGCCAGCCGTCATTGCGGTTCGACGAGCCAACGCTGGACGGGGCGTCCGCAGAGCGGCTCATCTTGCCGCTGTCCAAAATGACCATATCGTTCTTGCGGTTCTGCCGGTCCACCAGGGGGCGCTGGCTGGAGAAGCTCCTCTTGGACAGCTCTCTTTTCTCGCAGCCGGCCTCGCCGTGGGTGGGGGGTCTGCAGGGGTGTCGCTGTGCTGCCCGCTGCCGCCCCGCTTCTCCCGCCAGTCGTTGAAGTCACTGTTGTCTGAACCAGTCTCCCAGTCCTCGCCCTGGTGTCCAAACTCCTGCTGCCTGCCACCCGAGTACTGGCCTGGCCAGTGATCGTCGGCAGCCTTTGAGCGCCCTGGCCAAGGGTTAGCGAGGTCCCCGTTGACGTACTCCTCGCTGTTCCACTGAGCCCCGGCCTCGCGCTCCTGACGCAGCCTCCTGAACCGCGGCGGCTTGTCCTGCCGGGGTGGACGGCGCCTCCTCAGGGGCCTGTTGTCGGGGTTGTCATTGTCCAGGTAGTAGTCCCCCTCGCCTCTGTCCTCCACGCCATTCTCCACAAAGGACGCGGAGAACTTCGGCGGGTACTTCAGGGGTTCGCCCTCGGCAGACTTCCTGGAATACGAGTCGCTCCCAAAGTTGTACCCGTTCTCCTGCGGGGCGGCGCCCCCAGACTGGGCCCCTCTTCCCCTCCAGGTAGAGATCTCCCTGGACACAAAGCCGCGGTTGTACCCGGCGTTGAGGCGCGGAGGGAGCGATCGGCCGAAGCCTCTCGTCGCCTTGGGCTTCTCCCTGGGGTCTCCTCCTCCGCTCTGGTCGTTGTTGTACACCTTGTTGGACCTCCACGAGTCCCTCTCCACCCTCTTCGCGTCCCCCGGGCCCGAACACGGCGCCTCGCCGTTCTCGCCGCCCTTCTGCCGACGACGTTTGGGCAGCTCCTCGTACTCCGAGGCCTCGCTCAGGGTCTCGCTCACGTTGCGCCGGCGTGGCTTACCCCGCTGTGGCTCCTCGGCCTTGGCGAAGTCCCGTGCTGCCCTGCCCCTGCCTGCCCGCTGGCCGTTGCTCGAGTTGTAGGCGCCTCTGGGGTTGTCGCCTCGCCCCCCGCGTCCCCCACCGCCCCGGGAGCCAAACTCCCGGAAGCCCCTGCCGCGGCCCCGTCCCGCGCCTCTGGCCCCGGCGAACGCCTGCTCTTCATCGATGAAGATCCAGTTGTTGCGGCGTGGCATCGGGGGCTCTCGGCTCTCCAAGGTCTCTTTAAGCTGGGATTTGCCGCAGTCCCAGCTATTCTCCTTGCTGGACTCCTCACTAGGGTTGCTGATCTTTTCTACCTTGGGAGGAGCGGACTGCTTCTCCTCGTGCGGGGTGGCTGGAGGGGGAACAGAGTGCCTGCTGGTCAGGGGCTGGCTGTCCTTCTTCAGGTCGTACACATTGGTCAACACCTCCTTCTCCAGTCGGTATGGAACAGGCTTCTCTTCTGGCTCCGATTTGGGTTTCTCGTTCTCCTTGTCCTCGACCTTCAAGGCTTTGAGCACGGGCTTCTTGATGGGCCCGGTCCTCCTGAGGGTTCTGCCGCTGGACTCGGATGGCGGGCCGGCGGCGCCGGAGCCGGGATCAGCCCACTGGGCTTGCATGCAGCCGTCTTTCTTCGTCGGCTCCTCTTTCCTCCAGAAGTCAGAGTCGTAGCCCTTCTCTTTGCCCTCGCACGCATCGTCGTGGGACTCCGCGCTCTCCCTGTGGTGCCGGGTGGAGCAGACCTCTTTCTGGAAGTCGGGTTTGGAGTACTCTCCATCTCCCTGGTGTGGGCGGCCGTGCACCGATGGCGGACGAGCCTCCTCATGGCCCGAGTCCCGCTGGGAGCCCAGAGACATGTCAGAGCCTCTGCCCTGCCGGTAGCCCTGGTGTGGGAGGTCATCGGCTGGACTGTCCACACGCTCTGCGCCTCGGTCATCGTAGGAGTCCTGCTGTGAGCATGACCTGTCACTCCTGAAAGATCAGCGAAATAAGAAATAAATGCAAAAAAGAATCAAAGGCAAAACCACAAAAAACTAAAGTTTAAAACAACCAACCTGTCATCTGTCTGACTCCTATCAGCGCCATCGTGTCTCTGGTAAGGTGGAGTGAAACTACGACCGGGAGGGTAGCCATCTTGGTTCCACACAGGGTAGGGCTCTGTGGAGGGTGCTCGCCTCTCCTGGTGCATGCTGGGATGGCTTCCTTCATCAGAGGCCGAGCCAGGGCTATTGAGGCGATCCGGCTGGATGACAGACTTCATCATTCCTGCACAAACAACCCACATTCTCACAATCAGTATAGCAAGACAAGAACTAGATGGGATAAAGAGCAGACGATGGAGTAGCCCAGCAGAGGGCACTGCATCTCTGATTAAAATATACACATGCAAGGAAATGGCAATAACTGCAGATGCTAACAATTCATACAAAATAAAAGTTTCAGTGCTTCAACAGCAGCATTTCCATTTTAATAATAATAAAAAAAAAATCACAATTCACAATTGTTTGTTGTACATGGGACAAGCAGCTCACCGGAGGAGTGGACACTTGGAGGATAGTAATCGACAGGGGAGCGACCCTGGGCCATGCGGGGGTCCATGTAGGGAGGCATCATCATCCAGCGGGGGTCAAAGCCCAGCACGTGTGGGGGGTAGTAGCCTCGCTGGGGGTGAGCCGAGCCCGTCTGCGGGGGATGGGCCGACTGCTGCCACTGCTGCATCTTGTACACCTGCTCCTGGAGGGGAGGCGCCAAACTGTTACACGCCATCATAACACTGCCAACCAAGCGCCGTTTAAAAAAAAAAAAAACACCCTTACAGGGTGCACCTGTTTACACACGCACACATCACAGGAGAACAGATCACCACAAAAAGATTTGACGGTAGACTGGCATTGACATAAGCCCTGCCCCCCTCTCGGAGGAGGAGTTCCCTTTGAACTCTGACAGAGGCCCGACGACACTAATCTCCGGGAATTATGGATTTACGAGCTGCTGGGCTCGCTGGCTCTGAGGGCGCCGCTCACCTGCTGCTGGTGGTGTTTCTGAAAGCGCGGCGGGACGGCCTTGTGGTGCCGGCCGTAGTCGGGGAGGGGAGAGGTGGGCTCCGCACCATCGTCCTGGTAGCCCATACCGTCATCTCTGTAATCCTGGCTGGGGGACTGATCAGAAGGACGCTCCGACACTTCTGCGACAGTTTCCGGAGCGCAGGAAGAACACAGACAGGGTTTTTAAAGCATTGCTAAAACAAAGGGGCGGGGCAAAGAGGTCGTATTGCACGGGGAAATAACTGGTGACTCGTTCTTGGATTTGGGGAGGGGTGTTTGTAGTAGGGGGGAGGTGCTGGAGGAGGGTCACCTGGCGTTTACCTTTAGAGGCGAGCTGCCAGCTCTCCGCGTGCTGTTTGCTGGGTTCCCGGCCGGGGGAGGGCACGGGCTCCTTGACCTCGGCGACATGCGTGTCCCGCTGGGCGTCGGCGGGGCGCGCGGTCCTCTCGCTCCGGCCGAACTTCTCGTCCAGCTTCTTCAGCTTCTCGGCGCAGGCAGCCAGCCTCTCTTCACGGGCTCTCCGCTCCTCCTCCTCCCTCCGCCGCCGCGCTCTCTCCACCGCCTCAGACAGGTCCGCCGACACAAACTTCCCGCGAGGCGGGGCCGGGGGGCGTTGCGGCTCATCCGGCTCCTCCGCGGACTCGCTCGTCCCACTGGGCTTCTGCTGTATGAACACACACACACACCGATGTTACTGCAAAGTCACCGTACCACAAGAAGCGCCCCCAGGAGCCATCATTACCTGTACATCTGTTGAGGCATATCTGCCGTTAGTCTTCCTGCAAGGTGGCGCGTCGAACTGGTGCTGGAAGGAGTCTTCCTCAGCCTCCTGTGGGTACTGACCCTCTCCTGAACTCACCGATGACCGACGCTCTCGACGGGACTCCCACTCTCCCCTGGAAACAAGCAAGTCAGCTTTAAGGGCTCTGACAAAGGGGCATTTTTAATCCATATCAAAAAAACAAACAAAAACCACCACCACACACACCAAATTTTATTCTTCTCGCTAGGGCAATGATCCTCTTCATCATCACTGAATTTGAGTTTCTCACTGTAATCCACTTCCTCATGGAGACCTTGAGAGGCAGAAATCAGTTTAAAAAATCAACCCTGAAAGCTCAGCTTGGTACCCCAAAAAACATGGATCCATATCCCACACATTCACATATTTGATCAAGTACACAGAGCTATTTGGTTTTTAACAACAAAAAACCCCAAAGCATTAAGCAGCGCATGTTTTGTGGCAGATGCCTGGAGAACCTACCAGCCCATCCGTCCTCACAGTCGTTGTCCAGGTCATCCAGGTCTTTCAGATCATCAGGGTTAATGATGGCGGCCCGGGGCACCCTGTCTCCAGGGCGACGCAGCGGGCGCGGGGAGGGGCGGGGGGGGGCCCGTGCAAACCGGCTCTCCCTCCGCACATCTCCGCTACAACACACACAGGTTTCAGACACACAAAACCTCACAGATATTGCCATGGATTTGCACACAAAGCCAGTCCTCATCACAGCAGGGACCGACACCCTCGTGCTGAAGCTAATCTGCTATAGAGGGGCAGCCAGTACAGACAAGGCTCAGGGTGACCTGCCATTTCAAACCACGCCTGCTCATTTACCTCACAAACGGACACACACACACACACACACACACAAAAAAATCAACCAAAATCTGAGCAGGTGGTAAAACATGAGCATCCTAAAGACCTTCTAGAAGGTTAGAGTTTAAAACACAGGCGACGTGCAAGAGAAAGGCTTGGGGACCTACTTGACGGGTTCTGGAGCAGGGTAGGCTGGTCTGAAGGTGGGCCTAGGGTCAAAGCGCAGGGGAGCGACCACAGGGGCGGGGCCGTGCTCAGAGGAGCTGGGGCCGTCACGGGGCTCTTTGGGGCACATCTTGAAGCGTGAGGGTGAAACAAGTTTCAACATTAGGTTCTATGCCACTGAACTGCAACTAGACCAAAAATAAACACTTCCTGGTTTCACATCAAAACTCACGTCTTACTGGCTGGTTCATAACTGGTCATTGTTCATTAGGTTTTAGTTCACAGCTGCAATTTTTTATTTTTTTTGCATGATCGAGTAAATTAAGCGGCTGATTCATAACTGCACAAATCCAAACTCAAAATGTAAGAAACATCTAAAACTCGACTGAAACGGACAATTGTGTGGCAGCAGTTTGGAGGACTCACAAAGGCAGGCAGCATGTCGTGGTAGGTGGTGCTAGCGTGGTGGAACTGGTACTGCAAGGCAGGGGGCGCCGTCCTGCGCGGGGGCTGGGCGGGCCGCAGCGAGGGCTCCTTCGGGTCGGGCGACGGCGGCGTGGCTGCTGTGGCGTTGGCGGACGAGGAAGAGGAAGAGGAGGAAGATGCGGAGGACGGCGGAGGCGGAGGCATGGGGGCTGGGGCCTCAGCCGGGCTGCCCGCGGCCTTACTCTCCGGGTCGGAGGTCAGGGCGGGGGCCAGGGAAACGGGCTGGAGGAACCGCCCACCCCCCTCCCTCCAGCTCGTTACATCTGAACGAGGGGAAAGAAGGGAAAAACACTTGTGGAAACTGGAGATGGTAAAGCGACAAAGTGTATAACTCTGTTTAGCTCCCAGTTTGTACAGAAATCGGGGGCAAGACGGACCACGTGGGAGAACCCCTAGGGCAGCGACAAGCACCCGACAAAGGTACATGTGAGGAAGAGCAGGTGGTGCTGAGAGGCAGAAGGGGAACCCGTCCCCCCTCCTGGCCCCCACACCAAAGCCATGTCAAAACGCACCCATTCTTCAGTCTGTGCTACACATCGGGAGCCTTTCCCCCCCTCGTACACATTTTGGGGCCTTTACTGGCCTAACAAAAATAATAATAAAAAAAAAAAAATCACAAAACCTCCGTTTTGTTTGTTTCTTATTAAATTATTCGTCTTCATTCCCAAGATGCAGCAGCAGCGATGACTGCATGAGGGAGCGTCACGTTCCTGGCTGCTCCAGGTTCACCGCCCCACTTCCTGTGGCCTTCCTCATTACCGGAGCACCTGCAGGGCTGGCGTGAGGAGCGAGAGCAGCTCAGCCCGCACGGCAGGGTGGCGGGCAGTGGGCACTCACTCTGCGGGCGGAGGCTTGGTCCGGGCCCATACGACGGATCGAAGGCGCTTTTTTCCTTGCCAGCCCTGTCCTGTTCGCCTGCTGCTTTCAGCGTCGGAAATTCCTCGTGAGAGAAGGGCTGTAGTCGGTTTGAGGCCCTTAAACCTGCATGGAAAACAAACAAACAGTAAACACCAACAACCAGGGTTCTTGCATAATTCACTTAGTTTATGAGTACATCTCGAAAAGCTTAATCATTAAAAACTAGCAATTACAGCACAAATAACAGGGCCACAGTGACTGGTTGCTGGTCAGAGTTTGGCCTTACATTCCTCTATACTGTATAAGCTCAGATCTTGGAGTCTTAGCTTAGTTTGTCTTCTCAGTCAGTCAGCATTATAAATGCCAGCTTCATCCTTCAGATACGAGTTGACAAGTTACTACAGTTTAAGCTGCAACAGAATACCTACCTCACCAGAAGTCATTTGGCCTACATCAACATTGTTATAATGTAATAAATACATTTACATTACAATCACGAGCAGGCCAATGAATCACTGTTGCCGTATTCATGTTGCCCTTTCAATCATGTGTAATAATTTTAATAATTTGTTGGCAACCTTTCCCACGCCTTATATAAAGGATGTCTCTATCCCCATATACACAAATTCAAACATGGATACACATCTCACTTTTTATACCTCCAAAATTATGGGCCAGGTGTAGTATATGATCTTGAACCAAGGGCACTGGGTTAAACACGATTAAACAAAGTTGGATCAGTAGTTCAAGCCCCTCCAACAGCTCCACTTAAGACTCAGTGCATACAGACCCAGCGTTCTTCAGCCAGAACCGTGTCCATGACTACAGGAAGGTTCCAGAATGCCCCGCCCTTTCCACATTTCAAGGACTACAGAGACTTGCGCAGAATGTCGGACCTTGGATTCACTTTTACCGGCACATACGCAGCCCATAAAAGGCGACAAGGCTCTTGCGTTTTCTTTGCGCACACACAGCGTAGGTCATCGCACAAGAAACCAATGACCTTTGGGTTTGTGTGCAGCACATGGTAAATGTGAAGAGGATGTAGCTGTTTACCATCTTGATCTACTGCCTTTCCATTTAGTTGTGCCCATTGTTTTGGTCCACCTGTGCTTGTGTTCTATACATGTAAATATATATAAAAAAAAAAACACACACAGAAAGAAACAAATTAGAACATTTATCGCATGAAATATGAATGCAACCCAATATTGAAACTGTAAGGCATTGATTTTACTGATCGGGAAGTTTGTTTTATATAAACGGGACTTAAAAATCTAACCAACCGACCAACACAAAGCCCTAGTGCGGGGTGAGGCTTGGGCTTGGTACAGACCTCCTGGCTGACTGCCAGCGTTGGCTTCTGAAGATTGGAGACAGATTTCTGCAAAGGCAGTTGCTGCTGCGACTCCGGCGGCTGTGCTGTCGATGCAACGGAACTGGCGAGAGGCGGGGGGGGGGGGGGGAGAGGGAGAGGTTAGCCTCGCCGCCACTCCACACGCCAACAAGGGCTGCGGATGCGCCGACAAAGGTCGCGTTTAAGGGCTCCTTGAAAAACAATCACACCGTGACCGAGATGACACCTTTTCAAAGATCCAAAAATAGAGGATGGTACCATGGCACGCATTGAAAGAGAGCGGATAAAACGGAGGACGTCTGATGCGTCATAAGCTCCGCGGTACAGCACCTGAACATGCCCCCCCCCCATGTGGCACCAAAATTCTTGACCAAGTAATCAGCGTCTAGGGAAACGAATCACTGCTTAAAAGGTAAAAGGCCACAAAAACAATACGAGATTCATGAAATTATGACAACCAATGACAGATGCTACAGCAGAACAGCAGACTTGCTGAATCATGACTCAGTAATAAGACATCGATTCAGCTGCTACAGCTATAAATTTCAGCCAGCCACAACGGTTTATTTCTTCTTCTTACCATATTGCCCTAATCTCTCCTTGTGAACTGTACCATTATACAAACCCAAAACTGAGCGCTTCCATTCAGACATTCAGTCCAGGTAAGACCCACCATAGAAAACTACGCATTCTAGGCACAGCAGATGTGACGCGGAGATGGTTGCTAGGTGATGAAAGAAAGTTGAAATGGTGAAATAGTGTGCATTGGAAAGCCAGCTAGACTGCGGTTGAATTGTGGAAGTCCAACAATCAAATGACTGATGTTAAGAAGTATGGCAGTGCCCACATAATGGGCTGATCTTTGCTATAGAGACACCAAAGTAGCCCGTGTCCCCATTAGCAGGATCTCTCGAATCATCACTCACGTGGCCACATACCAGACTCAGGCCCGGCCAGTGTACCCACCTGCCGTATGCCATTATGGGCGAGGTGTACTGGACACAGATCTGTTAGTGACTGGTAAGATTTAAACGAACCCTGGTGTGACTGCTCTATTAATGTGGTTTGATGGAGAAAGAGGGAATGCTGCCTCTTCAACTCCGGTGCGCAATTAATAACCTTTAGCGGGTTGCTTCCAAACCCCAGCGTGGTTCTCTCGACGTACGAAACCAGTACGGACCAAACTGAGCAGACGCAGCATGTGGGGCTACAAGGTGCAACAATGGAGCAGAGGTGATGAAAATGAGCATGAGGGCAAACGTGGAGTAGCGAGGATGGTTAAATGCCGTTAATATTTGATTCTATGAGCATATCCGTACTATATGGGGGGGGGACCATCTTCCTGCAGTAGAGGGACTCGTGCAGTTTTGTCTCTGTAATGCATTTTAGCAGCTCTTCCTGGAGTTTCAACTTAATAAAAACACCAGTTCACGTACAACTAAACCCCAAACGCACACTTAACCCAGTGGAGATTGGTGTTGCAGTTGGGTTGGACTTATTATAGCCATGCAAGTCATATATGAAACCTGTCTGTACAGGATGTGATGCACCCGTACGACATCTTTTGGTTTGAAAGCAAAGCCGTTAATGTGAAGATCAAGTCAAACAGGACTTAAAAAGCAACAAAATATTCAGGTAGAAGGGAACCAAACTACAAACATTACCTCAACCTGAAAGTGGACCATTTAGTATATTTGACATCCAAAGCATACAAGATGCGTCAACAGTATATTGAATGGTCCACGGTCAAGATTCTGGCAAGTGAACAAAATAAAGACAGAAGCATTGTGCAGGTCTGGTGTAGGGCTGGGAAGAGTCGGGCATGTTAGCACAAAGACAGCAGAAGGCTTCATCAAATGTTGCAATGGACCACATGATCGAAATGCATTTATCTGCAAATGTGTGGTCCAAGCACACCTGTCCAGAAGAACACAGCATCATCGTGTCCTCCTGCTCTCCCCACAACCACAAACACACACTTTCCTTTCTTCTTTGTTAACTCATTCAGCCTCTCCATGGTCCTTTGTGTTGGAAAAAGAATCATCTGCTTATGCATCTTGGTTTCTAACCAAGGCCGGGAAGTGCACCCAGCTAACTTCCCGGCCAGCCCAACGCTCTGAGGAGCTGCTTTTTCCGTCTTTAACTCTCTCCATCTCTCTGCTGGGAGTTTGCTGTTGCTCAGACACATGTGCGCATAGATTCCGGAGCTGGAAACCTGACCACAGTGGGGAAATGAGCTGTGTGGCTATCACAAAACCGATCGCATCACATCGTGTGTCTGCCAAAAGCCCCATCACACCACACGGCGCGTCTGCCAAAACGCTGCCACTGCAACCGCGCTTAAAGAAAACATAAAGTAATAATAAAACACTAAGAGACACTTTCAAGACTTCCAACACTCACACTGTGCCACCACTTCGACTTTTGATAAGGAAGGAATCTAAACCTGCCAAATCACAACATTGCCTGGAAATTGGCCATTGTTTTCACAGTGGCCATATTTTAGATCGGAGAACTGAGATCAAAACAAGCTATTAAACAAACGGTGAACATTTAGAAAGTTCTTTGAAATGAACACGCAAAATACTGAGTTCCAATAGATTTTGTTGAACCAACTACAGGAGAGTTGAAATATCATACCTATGCTAGCTTGAACGCTAATCATGTGAAGAAAAAAACACCACACACACTCTACAGGGAGTTTTCCCATAGTGCCATAAGTGTAGTGGAGAAACCCAGGTTGGAGGCATTTATTCTGACTGGGATGAACTGGAGCCAATGCAAGGTGAGCAGATTATTCTGGTTTACACAGAAGCACAATAATAAAACATCATGAAATTTGGTTACGACTGTAACCTGCCTGCCCATTTTTCATTCGTTATATTTCACCGGCGGAATTATATTCAAGTCAACATTTAAGATACACACACCCCCCCCACACATACACACACACTAGAGAGTGTCAGTTACAAAAAGCTTCACCCCACCTCTTTTGATCGGACTGTTCCTGCTTGTTCGCCCATCCTGTTCCGTCTTTGGGCACAATAATCACGTTGGGATCGTTTCCTTTATTCTCAGATTTCAGGCTCGGCAGGTGAGCGGGAGGGGGCATGCGCCGGGCAGGGGCCACTTTGCCAAGACTCTGTAAGCCATGTCGCGGAACAACTGACGGACAGGAAGTGGAGGGAGAGGGAGGAGTCAGGGGAGAGGGGAGAGAAGAATGGGATAGAAAAAATAGTAATTAAAAAAAATCAATAGAGCCTTAATCTAGATGATTTTTTGTGCATTTAGGTTACCACACAATTCAGCACATAAAAGGATTGAGAGTCTTTTGGTTCTGACCTCAAAGTGCATCAAGAAATCACATTTTACCATAATTTGGTATGATTCAGAAATACTGCACACACTGAATACTGAAGTGTAACAATTCTGAGCAGCTAGAATTAGCCAGAAGTAGCTTGTCTCTGCTCTGAGAAAATAGGTGCTGAAAATAAGTCAGTTTAATTTTGGCCAAAAATGATCTCACATTTTACAGATTATGATAAACTCTAAATAATTGTGACATTCCAAAACAGAAGCAGATGAATAACCACCTTCAGATTAATACATTTACACACAGCTTGCACAGAAATACCTAAAGGATGAATACCACACGTGAACACATCAGCTTCCCATGCAGGAATCACACTAAAAATAAGTGATTTCTCATGGCAACATGCAAATGCTTCTGTTCTTACCTGTGGTTTTCTGAGTTTCTATTGACTTTCCCTTGTATTTGTCAAATAGGCTGAGCGAGGAATACTTGCTTTTCCCATCCTTGGACTTGGTTATTTGCCCCAAACGATCGGACATTGCGATGTAATGTCATCGAGTATGGGAATTTTTCTTTGCACCTCTTCCTGTGGACGTTCTGATTCTGTGGATACAAATAAAAGATGTCTTCAGACTACACACACACACACACACACACACCAGGTAAAGCTAAAAACAGCTTAGCGATTACTTGGAAGATATTAAAGTACATATTTAAGCATTGCTTAACCACAAACAATACAAACTCTAAAGAAGTGCATGTTAAGACATTTCATACCACTAGTAAACTAAGGAGATCACAAAACACTGAACTATTTTCAAGGAGGCAGTGGTTTGTACAAGCAGGCCCATTAGCGGAAGAACAACAATTTCAATGCAGATTTTGGATATCAGGTATTGTGTGTCAATATTACCAGCACATTGGCTCTCCAACTTTCACTGAAATCTTCTAGAGAAAATTCTGCATTAGGCACTTTAAAAATATAATTTTAGTCCATAATTGCAAGCAGCAAGAGAACATTGCCTGAATGACAAACCAAGTAAACTGTTTGAAGCAAGTAAATGCACCATGGATCTAAAATCATCTCAAACTGAAGTTCGGATTTGAATACCTACTTCATAAAGTTCTATTCAGTTTGAAAAGATGAATATGAAAATCTTTTGGTAGATTTTAACACAGATGTAATGCTTTTAATCTGGAGCCAATCACTTTCCTCTGAGTAATACCCAGGAGGCTCTGTGCTAAAAACACAATGATGCAGAGCAGAGTTCTCAACTGCCTTAGGGAGGTGTTTGTTTAAGTCTACAGTTTGAACTCAAGTGCCCCATGTTCAGTTCAGCTCTGCTTCATTTAGTGCTTTTCACTAGTTGTGTCATATGTATTAACCTAGGTTAAAGGGTTAAAACAACAACCCTAACAAAAAAAACTACAAAAACACCAGCACAGACGTCAAAACATTGCTTGGCAGTCGTTAGTCACTATAAATTGTTTTTGGCTACTGACACAGTTCCACTGAATGTTAAGACCTACCAACCTTAATGAGGATTCACATCCACTATTCTCTGGCATAGAATACGTGAAGTATACAACTTGACAAGCAGGCCCCATCATATCTGCTAGTTCACTACAGATCTAGTTTCATTTTAAACACTAACCACTCCATTTTTTTAAATCACAAAACACGTCATACATGCACAAATTCCATTGCACAGATAAAACTGTAAACCTCTTTACTAGTTACACCATAACTATAAATGTGCTGTCTAATTAATGGTTAAATGAATCACCTTTAACACCAATGCATACCATAAAGAGTGAGACAAGGTGGCACTTGGATTTATAATCCCAAATCTGACATTTCACAGAGGACAGCAACCACCACAGGGTCCAAGAGAGCAAAGCAGTCATAACAAAACCACTTGAGCCTCAACAGACTTCCGACCGCCTAATAAAACGTGCACATTCCACATGTAAAGTGCTCGGTGGAGTGCTAGGACAGCCAGCCAGCCCACCAAGGAGAATGGCAATGACACAAACGCATGTGTCCCCAGTATAGACAGGCACAAATTACTTTTCTAAGCGAGAGACCACAGCAACAGAAAGGTTCCTCTGTCCTCTGAGGAGGGGGGGGGGGAGGATCAGTACTCGTGAGGCAACGTTTAGACTGCTTACAGGATATACGTGTAGTCAACGAATATTTAAGTCATAACCCCTTAACAATTCAGTCTACACATACCATCACTCATGAAACGAGACTGACACGTTTAATTGAGGACAATTAGCGAGGGAGGGGTGTATTAAAAAAAAAAAAAAAAAGTCGAAAGGTCTCCCATTTAAAAATCAAGGTATTCGCTTGTACGATTTGGTGACTAGATGTAGCTTGCTAACCAACTGCGACTGCAGTAGGCAAAATGCTGTAGAGATTTTCTTTTACACAAAGAAAATAAACCAACACTTAGCAAGCTGTAATCTTGGTGAAGGACGTTAGCTGGCCAGCCAGTTAATGCATTGCATAAACAATTTACGCTGCGTGCTTGTAACCGATGTAAGGCCTGCATTTTAAAACCCAAAGACCACGCAGCACAAACAGCTACGTGATCCCCGATTTATGAAGAATCTGAAGGGAGGAATGTCCGGGCTCCATCTTGATGACTAGCTAACAGCAGACAGCCGCTCCTCTCCGCTGGTTCACAAAAACCCGACACATGCTCAGAAGCTTAATTAGCCAAAAAAAACCCACTAAACTCTACTCGCGTTGCCAAAAGATGAAGCGAATTTCGCACACCGTTTTAAAACCACCATCCACGGCGCCGTATGCCCTCGACGGCGGGTCAGGAACACGTATGCTGGCTGTGCTACAGCTGCGCCAGGCCCAGTCTGAAGTGGTTGCCAGCCAGCAGTCCTAATTTTCTGACAAAACTGTGGTTGTCAAACTAGAAGATACCAACCAGCTTGTTAACCTGGCCAACTGAAGTAAGAAAAAGCACGCTTGTTGGAGGCAAAACGGTGAAACAAGCTCACTATATACGAACCTACACCTTAGTGCTATAGTCCAAAACCACCAGTTCGTCCAGTGTGTTCCGACCCCACCGGTACTCTAAACGCCAGCCAAGCTCAACGGCCAGTATAACGAACTATCCAACTAAAGCTAACCAACTAAATCTAACCAACAGAAGCTGGCGTTAACTAGCCAGTATAACGAACCACAGCGTCCGACCTGGCTGGCTGGTTTCCTAGCATGCTAAACAATAAAGCACATCTTAAAATTCATATATTTGACCATCAGCGGTCACGTTAGGGTTTTGCTCTCTTGAATACGTACAACATATTGACTAAAACCGGGCAAACCGTCACAACCCTCGCCACGTCCACCCTCACAGTTTACGGATAGCATGTTCACCATCTCAGCCAGCTAGCAACATATGTAAACATGGCTAGGTGTTCGCTAACGCGGTTTTTGTGTTCATTTCAAACAAAACGATAACGGTTCAAGCAGGGGTTTGCGATAATGTATCTTTATTGACGTAGTTAGCTGACGACTAGCTAAATAATTATCGTCAAATAGAGTTGACGCTGTTTATATACTCAACAGTATTCGCAAAAAGAGCAAACGGACCTAGCTGGATAGCTAAGTTAGACGTTGCCTTGGTCATTTTAAAAGAAACAGAGCCTTGGGTTTGAATACAAAAAAACGACACCAAGAATGATAACACCAGCTTTCAGCAATTGCGTATTATTTTAAAGCTCTGTCTTAACAATGTTCGACAATGTCACAGTAAAATCTGCTTATAGACATGTCCAACATATTCACTGCTCTCCTGAATTCAGGTGCGAAGAGGGAAAGCGCGACGTATACCGCCAGGGCGATTAAAAATGGCTGCTGCTCAGAACAAAGCAACAATAAAGTAAGGGTAGGGGATCCTCCACCGAACCGTAGGGAAACAGCACTTTTTTGTTGCAGAAATGGCAGTAAGAACTCACCGATTCAACGTATTGCGTTTTCTTCTGATCAGATATGGTAAAATATTTCCACCTACTCGTAAAACCTTAAAGGATGGATAAAGATTCTTCGGCCAGTTCTTTTTCTGCTTTCCGTTTACTTGCGTTGCCTATAGGACCTACTCGGCCTAGTAAAATAAAAGCAGTTGCTCTCATCGACTGTGGTGTCGCTGTGTACGGATATGACGTGTGTGTTAAACAACGCCCCCTACCGTCGCTCTTGTGTATCACAGTATCAAGTCATCTTCAAGCCTCTTCATTTTTAGGGTGTCAGCGTGCTCTTAATATTGACATAAATACATCCGTGCAACTTGTACAGTGGAAACATGTACAAGCATATGATGGACATTTGATCTTTTCTTGATTTCACTAACATAGTGAAATAATACTTTTGATATTCGCTGTTAAACAAAGCAATTACAGTAACCCAGGAATTCCAGATGCCAGTTTACGCGGATACATAAGCCAATTTTAATAATTACTTAGATAAATAGCTTAGATGAAATTGTGGTATATTGGCTCTCAGTGCTTTATATAAACGAACACATATCTAAGATCGAGAACATGATTTGAATGCGGCTACGAAATCGTTGGATAACCTGTTCTGCCTTCGAAGGCAATTGTTCCGATCTTGAGTTATTAAAAAGAAAAATGTATAAGGAAAATACAGAATGCTAGCTGCTGAAAAGGAAAGGGCTAACATGCTGTTTAACAGCAGAGGTATGTCGGAGTAGCATTGGAAGGAGAGACGTTTTCTGCTTGTCTCGAGCAACATTCCATTACACGGGGCCCGTGCGTTTGTATTCTCCACACACGGATGACGTGATGTGGGTCAAGGGAACTGCGGTTGATTCAGTCCCTTCATTCGGAATGCCCTGCAACGTCACCACGATTTGTGTTGCGTTGTTTGCTTCTCTCGACCACCGGGCAATTAGACAGTTCCTTTGTTTAATAATGTGTAACGCCGACTCCATATTTTGCACGTGAAACCGTGATTTGCTATTGCAGGCTCCTACTCCAATCTCAGCACAATTAGCTAAGTAGCTACACGTTAACGAGTAAAGCAGCTGAAAGCTTTTCTGGGTAGGTTACTTTGCCATAAGTTTACTGATTGCTCTCACATACGTGAACTTTGACATATTCCGGTTTATTTGCTGCTCTCCGATAAACAATCAGCCAGCAGTCTCCACTAGCCAGAATATCTCGATGGGACGGGCAATGTTGGATGGACAGACTTTCATGTTAACTTCCTTTATAGTGACGAACTGTTATTCACCACTCCCTGAATAATTTGAAGTTCTCTTCGAACCACACCTTTTCAATCCCTACGGGAATCTCCCTTAAAATGGCCGAATTCCTTGCATCGTCCACTTCGCATTGGAATGCACCTTTGGTCGGCCCGTGCGCTGCCGTATATGTAATTACTTAAACTGCCCACTAGGTGGCATTGTTAAGCCACGGTTTCTCAACTTCACGCACACTACGTTTATTTTAATCTTGTCTACAAGTATAGTTTAGTGTTCATTTGAGAAGACAAATAACTAGATGCACCAACCACTGACAGTGGTTCATTTCTTATTTTAGAAGCTATTTATGTACATTATATGCTCTTCTTTTAACATCTGATATCCAGCACATATCTGGGAATATTGAAAGGGTTTTC
The DNA here is from genome assembly GCA_020368025.1 of Brachyhypopomus occidentalis. Lineage (NCBI taxonomy): Eukaryota > Metazoa > Chordata > Actinopteri > Gymnotiformes > Hypopomidae > Brachyhypopomus > Brachyhypopomus occidentalis. Next base: position 2,840,081 of record JAGXOD010000032.1, read on the forward strand.
ATTCCCTGCTGCCTGGTGTGTGCCATATTAAGCAGGCATGACTTGTGTCCCTTCAGAAACATGTGGGTCTCCAGCACTTTTGATGGGCTCATGCTGGGACCCAGCAGATAACACCCCTTCTCCTCTGCCTCACGGCTCCTGTGATCTGGGTAGGGTTCCTAGCTTGGTCTGTGTGTAGTGTTCATGTGTTCTTCCTGAGTGTGCATGGGATTCCTTTGGGTACCGTGGTTTCCCCCCTGCCTTCCCAACTGGTGTTTCTACGGTGACTGTAGTGTCCTTAGATTTATTACAGTAAATTTTGCAGATGGACTGTACTGTAAAAGCAGTAGAGGAGGCATGAGTGAGTTTTTTCCCCAGACATTCTTTCCTGTTCTTCTTTAAACATGATGGGCAACAGACACGAACCCACATGGATGTTAGCCAGACGTGCATGAGCCGCCCTGATACTCTAATCTACCAACGACCAAGCAGCTCTCTAATCTACTGAGTGTGTAGAGAGAGCTAGAACCATCACACACCGACTTAACTTCACCACATTAAAGTCAAGTTCACACGATCAGTGACGGGTTATATAAGATCATACATACAGACTATAATTAACACAACAGATAATCACGTATTTATAGTATTTTTAATTGGTATCATGGAATATTCCATCACCACATAAAATTTACTATTTTAGCACATTGTTCAAAGTCTTTATGGGTTTAAGAATTGCACTTGCAAAACACCAAAAACAAATATGTTAAATATTCAGGAAGGAAAGTAGACATAAGTAAGTATGCAGATGTATGGATGGCAGACATTTGATTTTATACAGTGTGCTCAGAGACTAGTTAAAAAAAATGAACATGGAATACTAACAGAGCACTAATAAAGTAAGAATGTTACATCGCAACAATGAAAAATTAGTTCTCATAACATCTCATCCTACACCAGGATTGGATGTGCATAATTGAAAATGAAAGTATAACAATAGAAAGTAATAATTATTTACCTGATCATAAACATTGCATGCATGGTTGTGTAATGCCTCAAGCTGAAATTCTGTCCAACGGCACCTGTGTAGAAGCCAACCTCCGCATCCACAAGCACTTTCGCAACATGTCTGTCACCGCACATCACTCACAGCTAGCAAAGAATGCCCACCATCACTGCGTTGTCACACTGGCTCTGAGGTAAAATGCTGAGAAGCAAAAATGGCATACATACGAAGGTGAACTAGAATTTGTTGAATTTGGATTAAGCATGTCAGCTTTAATGTAAGAGAAACTGGTCAAAGATAAAAGCTTGAGAGATTAAGAAATTAGACGCGTCCCCAATTCCCCTGCTACCACGAGCGGCAAGTTTAATAGGTCAAGTAACTATCACATCTGATCTTATACAGATGAAATAAAATTGCAGTGTATCTAGTTTGTATCTGACTTCTGGTTATTTCCCCCTTATTTAATATGCACTCCGAGGTCTTTTTGTAGTCAGTATGACTTAAAGCGCACTGGCCTGCAGGTGTGTGTGCGGCTCATGGGCCTGTAGGAACTTCCCAGTTGTCCCCTGGTGATGGACACACACTAATGGAACGGGCTCCAGCTGAGCGTTCCTATGGAGATGAGTGTCTGGCACGCGCTGGAGGACAGCCAGACCGTCTCCACCAGGCTAAAGTGGAGGAGGCCGAGCGCAAAGCCACACGCCATGTCTGTCACGTGGTGCCGTCCCAGAAGCACCCGGGACAGCCCCACCAGGAAGGCCCACAGCACCAGCAGGATGCGCAGAGGCACAGCCAGGACCAGGTGCGAGAGCAGGAACTTGGACACCATTGCCGCCCTGCTGGCGTGGGCTGCGGGGAACGAATAGATGTCCATGGCCACATAGTCCAGCAAGCCAGGGCTCATTTCCCATGGTCCTTTGCGCTTGATGAGTTTCTGGACTCCTGCCACAGTCATGATGTCAAGAATTAGAGCTGAAAGTACAGGAAACATTGTCAATTACAATAAAGGTTATTCATCTCAAACGATGTGTTATTAATAAAAAATAGGTCAACAAAGGGTACAGGGCTAATGCTAATCCAATACTATGCAGTACAATAGTAATTGCAGATTAGTAACAAAGACCTCATGCAGTTGGTCAAATACCATGTAGACTTGTAATGAAGTTCAGCTGTAGACTTTATCTAGGATGATTACTGCCTAGCAATAAACACTGTAATGAGACTCTCCTGTGAAATACACCATTGTAAAGCCAAAACTTGCTGAGTTTCCATACTGATCCAACCAGCAATCCAACATTACATATTTAAACAGAACTAATGCCACAGCTAAGTTTAAAATGCCACAGATTCAACTTCGTACACTTCATGCAGTTATCAGTTCATTATCAAGCCTTTCACGAGCTGGATCAGGTGTGCTAGTATCTGAAACAGAATCTGAAAAATTCTGATGAGTTTGCAAACTAAAGAGAGAACTGATGACAACACTGAACAATGATCTAATGATCTGTGAAGGAAGTAGGGAGTGTGTAATACACTTAATTTTGTACTGTTTGTACTGTATGAAGCTAGTTCATAAAAATAAATCTGTAACCATTGGTTGGACATGTCAGAAAACTGACCACAGCTCTTCTGCACCTGTGCACTGAACATTCTGCAGATTACCTTTCACCAGGTTGGCCTGGTGTTGCATAACCTAGTGAAACCATTAACTCAAAAATCATATTTTTCGATTTGAATGGCTGTGAAAATAACCTCGTCACAAATGTTTAGAGAACTTTTAGGTGACGAGTTTGAGGACGAAAGTCTTGGGTTAGCATTTTGGGTTTGTGAGATTGCACTTGTGAGATTCAATGTAATGCTTGACCACACAATACTGTTGTAGGCAGTATGCAAGAGTGCAAGACTGAGATTGGTTTAGCACAGGTTTCATTGATTGGTGGCTAAGACCTCTCGTTCTGTCTCTCTGCCTTACACACACACAGACGCACACACATGCACACACACACACACACAAACTGCACTGACACAGGCTATCATTTTTCCCAGACAAATAGTGTACACTGAAATTTTTCTTGACAAACAAATATGGTTTTAGTGTATTTACCCAGCAGTAGATTGACCAGGACCTCCTGTCCCGCGAGGGTATTACTCCTCGTGAGACACACCAAAGTACCACAGATCCACGTGATGCCGTGTCCAGTGAGCGCGAGAAGAGTGACCATGGAACGGACGCTTCCCCACGAAGAAGACGTGTAGGCACAGACCCCGAGCCGCTTGGATAAGTGTATGTCAATGGCCAGTAGCGAGTTCATAGCAATCCCTTTAAAGGACGGATTGAGCTGCATGCAGTCTTCCTCCGGCATCCTTTGGGGCTCTTTACGGTCCTTGGCGCCGTCCGTAGGCTCGTGCGGAGGGTCATTCTGTTGGTTTTGCTGGTTCTTAGCTTGTCCGACTCTTCTGGATGTTCCGCGGTTCTCGCCACTGCTGCTCCGTAGGGGCTGGTTCAGTGACAAGAACTCCGGTCTGCCAAGGACGTTACCGCGGTCGCGCGCTCTGATTCGGCTCTGATTAATAGGCATTTTGCGCCTGTAACGTGCGTTTGACGACCGGTTTGTTTTGGCGTATAGAAGATGGAAGACACCAAATACTGTATGTCGTACGTAGAAAATCCCAAATATGTCGTAAGTGCGATGGGGGTGTGATTTGGAACCGTGTTGGCAAAAGCCTGTCAGATATATTTAGCCGTGTGGGAATGCGTATGCGTTCTTGTTTATATTAAGACAAAGGGCCACACATGTGACCTATATCCACTGATCACAAAAACAATATCTAAATAGGTTTGCTTGATGCTTAGAAACTAATCCAACGACAAATGTTTTTAAAAAAGCCTACCGCAGCGTTAAGCAAGTCTTCTCTTACTCCGTTGCAGGCATCGAGGAGGCGCGACTGGAATGCAGATTTCTGCGAGGTCTATTTGGAGCGATGGAAACTGCTACCCTGATATGCATTGTGGTGTCCACCAGGATAGCGTATCTTATGTCTCTTTATTAACGGAATAGATGATATATTGGCATTTTAAGGGCCAACATCCCCAAAACCTGTCACAGCGCAGAATCTCCGACGCCTTCTTTCCCAGGCTTTTCCGGTTTGAGAATTGCCGTTTTGTAAGGTGCTTAAAAAAGAGGGTTTACATAAAATGAACATGCCAACAACCATCTCACACAATATAATGATATTAATTAGGATAGGCCCACTTAGCACGTGGTAATTAGAACACACCAGAAATTATAGGACTTATTTCTGAGTTTAATTTATGCCCTACTCTTGCAGTCAAGATATAATTTAGTTTATAATTTAGACAAAATCACCAGTTATTTTTCATTTTTGCGACGTTAATAAAATAACAATGAAATAAAAGAAAAATCGCACATAAATCTGCATCATCACAGCGCTCACAAGATATTAATCGGAAGACGTTCAAAAACCAGCGTTACACTACATTACCCAGAATGCTATTCTTCGTGGAGGGGAAGTGTCTTTGGACTCACTTAAAATAAAGGGGCTTGATCCTTGTCATTTGAAACAGTGTGGCCGGACGAAGAGTATGTGCTCTGCAGTGAAATTCTTAGGCAAGGGAAATAGTGGGACCGAATTAGGTTGGGGTGCATAGACGTTCCAATCAAGAGACAAGAAGGAATGTCGTTCCTGTTATCTAAAATGTTAATGTGTCCAATAAATTTTTACTATCGTATATTTTTATCGACTGCCTGCACAGATACAGAAAGTTGACCCGGTTGCCTTTGGAATGTTGCAGTAGTGCTACTGAATTTTGAAGAAGCTGACTCTACTTTTTAATTTTCAGAGGACAAAGAAATGGAACAAGATTAAAGTCTGTACTGTTCCACAGGATTGAACACATCCAAACATGTAGGAAAATCAAGATTAAAACATCTTCTACCAAGCACACTGCAACTCTTTATTTTCAGAAAAATTTACCTGGGAATACTTCGGACAGTTACACGGTTTGTGTATTTCACCTCATCAGAGTTTTTAGATAATATAAATAAATTTGCATTTCTATCGACCGGCATAACTAGGGATACCAACCACAGTTATATTATTAATTAGAGGAAATTATGTCAGTAGGAACGGCAGTTTTTATTTCTGCCACTATCGTATTTAGTCTATCAGCCTACTTAGTTGGCACATTTGCGTGCTTTAAATGTGAACTAACTACATTTTCTAGTGCAAAAGGGAACAATATTACAAATGTCAATATTATTACGTAATAAGGACACCATAAGACTGCATTGTTTGAACGAATAGATGTTTGATATACAATGCCTATCGTCATAAAGTTTTCATAATTCGAATCAATTAGTGGCTAGTAGCTAGTTTTTCAGGTGTTTATGATAATTCATTCAAAACTGTCTAAAGGTACGGGTGAAACGCATCCTTGTCATAAGCAGTTTTATATCAACTATACGCTGCAATACTGGACAAAATATGACGTCGAAATATTACGTTAGCAGTTTCTGTAAACTGTGCTTAGCTCAGAATCAGCCGGTAGTCTCTATAAGGCCATAAATTGATCTCGTGCCATACGAGACGCGCCGGAATGTCATTTAACACACGTGCGCATGGCATTGTAGTCCTCGAGACGTCTGCTCACCGTTGAAGGAGGACAAGGTAAAGAAAGTTGCATTTGTAGTGATCATGGTCTGAAAGGAGACAGACACCATGAAGCTCGAAACTCGGCACAAGTGTACAGAGGAACTATTGCGATAGCCTACTGAAATCTCAATATGAGCTCCTGAATTAAACGCCTCAATATAATTATAAGAAGAGGAAGAAGAGAAAAACAGATTGGGGAGTCCTCCATGTAACTGCACCATTTATTTTTTTTTCCGTGAAAGAACAAAATACGGATGCAATTTTTGCGGAGATAGTTTCCATGCGTCAGTCTCCTTCAGACGCTAGGACATTTTCGTGGATTTTATTGCTGTTAAATGCAATGGGCTGCATTCAGAGTATTAGGTGTAATCCGAAGAGCTTCCGTGAGAGTATCATTGTTCTCGAGGTGAACTGCTCCATCGATTCCAACCCTACCAGCATTGACGAGTCATCCAGCGTGGTCCTGCGCTATCGGACACCGCACTTCCGAGCGTCAGCTCGCGTATTGGTGCCGCCTGTGGCCGGCAAGGAGACATGGACCGTTGGATGGATTCAAGCATGCAACCACATGGAGTTCTACAACAAATACGGATCGAAAGGGATGTAAGTACCTTCTCAGCAGCATTGTAACTTTTGAAAATGCACACGTTGTCATGATTACTACCGGCAAACACAGAAAGAAGGGGAGAAGGGTTTGACGGCAGTCATGAAATAGTGCTTGCACTTCGGTCTTGCGCCAGTGAAAGGTTTTAGCTTTGGTAAGATGGACAGGTTGAAGATCTGTTTATATGCAGCCTCAACGCGCGTCCAGTTTCCGCTGCGCTCGAAAAGCGCATTTCCGTAATTCCGTATCTTTCAAAAAGAAGAATACAAGTTATCACAAGGTGCAGACTCACATAGTCCCTTACAAAAACAAAACAAGTTAGCCAATAGATGCGTATTTCTTCTGATAACGGTGCATCTAATATACGGGAAACTATGGTGCGGCACACGTTTTCTCTCATGACCATCAACCACAAACCAAACATGTTAAAAGCTGTCTCGCAAAAAACCGCACCATTTATCGAAGGAACTAAAGCTTTTGCACCTAAAAAAATTCTGGATACTTTGGGAAGTGCGAATTCTGACATATCAACATCGTCTTTCGCAACAGGCTGGGAAAATATATATCTCACTTTTGACATCTGAGTGCACGGTGCCAATAACTATAACGCCACGCTGCATTCGACCGCTTAGATCCACTTTAAAAAGGCAAAACCTTAAAACACGTACATCGAATAACATATTTATGGCACTAGGCATGTTGGTACAACTATACTGAAAAGAAAAGACCATACAGTTAACGTCTCAAAAAATGCAATGCAAAGAATTTCGGTTAATGTATGATAGCAGCTGTCCAGAAGCAAAGGTAAAATTAATATAAATAAAACAACTTGAATTGAGGAATTTCATAGAAATATGTTTTTAGCGTTCATAAAGAGTGGTTTAAGGTTACTGAATAACATCTTGACAGTACAACATCATATAAAAATAGGCCTGAATATGCTTAACAGTGCATATTTGCTACATAACTTTTAGGCCTGACTTTTGGCGGAAGGATTTAGTGAAGCCCTGCTTAGAACGTTTTAACTACAGGAAAATCCATAATTGTACATACAAGCAGTATGGAGGAAGCGTAAAACGCGAGACTGTTGGCGGTTTCATTTCACATCATGCAGCTAAGACATTTGATGACTTTAAGTAGCTTACATGCTGCTACTACTGCTCATGTCCTACTTCCTCTTGGAGAAACTACACGTTGCCCTATTTCTTGACCAACAAACAAACAAAAAAACCCAATTAGTGTCATACCTTAAAACAACATATTGGAAACGAACAATGTTTAGGTCCAGAAGCTTGTGCAGATCCTGTGTGGTATTCCTTATACACCTCATACTGTGGTTAATTAACTGTGATATATTAATTTGGGTTCCAGTGTTGGAAATGGTGATTTTTAGTATTTGTAATGGTGAATCGGTATATCTGTAATCAAGGACTGCCCCATAATGGCATGCCTGATGAAAACAGCTGAAGGTCCTTTAGCTGGGACGCTGGGTCCTTTCGGCTTAAATGGCAGCTGTGCGGCATCCTGTACACAAGCTGACATTAAGCAGGCTTTCTCTTCGAGTAACCCTCCTATTTTAGCATCAGAAACAGCGTGGCTGGAATAGGAACAAGACACAATGCCTTGAATTAGAATATACCGTGGGCCCTCCGTGCCATCACCCTTTTAAGAACTACTGAACAATGCTTTATATTCACTCCTGCCTTTTAGGGACTTTTAGGAGTTTGCCCCAAATTCTTTCTTATTGAAATTACTTACCAATACAATGTGAAGATTGTTGAATCCAACACCTGGTTTCTCCCAGATGTAACCCGAGCAGGTCAGGGGTCCAGACATTACTAGTTCTACACAGATTTATGAACGAAGCTGCATTCGTTGCGTAAGGTGCACCAGCCAGTCAAGATGTAATTCCTCGCTTCCCGCTTTCTCTCATACACATGCTGACACAGACGAACACGGGGTCACTCCAGCTGACGTGCGTTTCTGCCTTTCCATGCCAGTGTCCCTTTTAAAGTCATCTGAACATTACACGCCAGCCATTGCCATTAAATGCAATACACAATACACAAATCAATAAACCAACACTTCACTTAAAGAGTCTGTCTTGGCTGATGACATATTAACACAGCCATGGCAACAAGTAAACAAAATAGAGTAGAACTAAGGAAAGAAATATTTTGAATTATTTTTGCTATATGTAGAAATTACATAATGCATAGTGGAACAGTATTGACAGTAGGACATGGTTAAACTACCAGTGCAGATTTAACAGTCTATACAGAATCTGGTGACTGGCCTGTAATATCAACGCTGGTGTAAAGTAGACATGTAGAGTATTTAGTTATGTCCCATGCAGTTATTTACCATCTAAGAATAACAAATAAGAGTCCTGTTCATTGAGGTTCCAGCCAGTCTGTACAATGAACTTTGACCTGCTAATTAACAGCTCTATGTTAAAATGCACGTTGTCGTGCAGACACATTGATTAGCCACTCGTCTTTCAGCATTAGATCATCCATTAAATGTAAATGGAGAAGGTGTGCTCTGGCACAGGAGTGCAGCCTTTGGGTTTTAAGCCACTGGTTTCGTTTCTGGTGTTGAATAAAGAAGCCCTTGGTGAACGTTAGTCAGTCATTGTCATCATAAGACAGGAAGTCTGTATAAAAAAAAAAAAAAAAAACCCACATGGTATATGTGCATGTTTGCTTCTGCTTCAGCACTGCAGAAAACCTGCCCTTCACAGCGAAAAAGTGTGCACGCCTGCGCCCTTATTTTGGTGGATTGAACACATTGTGTAGTGCTGCAGTGAGCAGCGCAGGCCTCTTGTTTCATGTGTAATTTGTGTGTTCATTTTATCATTCTTTTCAGCAGCTGTTTGAAATATTAGCTTTCCAGACTGAAAATGGATGAAAGCATAAATCATTTTAGCTTGACCTCTTTTTTTTTTCAAATGTCACTGCTGTCACCACACACACACAAACACATTTGTGTATATATATATATATGCCTTAATCTAGTCCTGCTGTGGGTTAAACGCCTGTGTATTTCTGCTCATGTGGCTCCCAGTCAGGGCCATACTGCTGATCTGCGAGTTCTGAGTGAACAAGGTCGACGCTTTCTTGCAGTGGCAGAGCAGACTGCCAGGCAGGGCTTCTAGGAGCTCCCATCCAGCTTCTCTGCTCACTGGCTGGGCGCCGATGTCCTTGCTGATCTTTGTGTGGCATGATAATACTTGCCATTGTTGGAGTGATTTACAAGGCAAGCCAGATGATCTTTGAGAGTTTTTGGGAGCTTAAAAGGGACACGCACTCTGTTTACAATGGCCAACGATGTTCTTTGAAAAAGAGATGACTTTAATCCCCTCCCCTCTAACCTAGAAATCCCCAACCATGAAAATGTGGTGCAGGCACTATGCTATCTTTACTATCTTTAACCTGATCCTAAGTGGCTAAATATATATATATATAAAAAAAAAAAATCTGTAGCCTTTGGCAACTTCTGCTCCAATACTTCCTTTCTCACCAATTTGTCATGGTTACCAAAAAACCCTTGACTCGGTGAACTTCAGTGGTGGTTTGTCCTAATTGAGCCCGGTCGTCCAGGCTCCCCTCCACAGCACTCATCCCTGTTTCTCTCCCCCAGGTCAAGCTGGGAGCTCCCAGACCTGCGTGACAGTAAGATCCAGGCGATCAGCGACTCGGACGGCGTCAACTACCCCTGGTATGGTAACACCACAGAGACTTGCACCATCGCCGGCCCCACCAAGAAAGACACCAAGTTCACCGTCAGCATGAACGACAACTTTTACCCGAGCGTGACGTGGGGCGTGCCTGTGAGCGACAGCAACGTGCCCATGCTGAGCAGCATCTGCCGGGACCAGAGCTTCACCACGTGGCTCGTGGCCATCAACCAGGCCTCGGGCGAGACGCTGGTGCTGCAGACCGTGCGCTGGCGCATGAAGCTGCACATCGATGTGGACCCGGACAAGCCCCTGGGCAAGCGGGCCAGGCTGCGCGAGCCCCTGACCCAGCAGCAGCCCCAGGTGCTGGGTAAGAACGAACCCATCCCCCCCAACGCCATGGTCAAGCCCAACGCCAACGATGCACAGGTCCTCATGTGGAGACCTAGGACTGGGGATCCAGTGATGGTCATCCCACCCAAGAGCTAATATATATATATATATATATATATACACACACACACATTTAAATGAAAATGAAACCACCGGAGGTGCAAGGATTCGCCTCGCTCGCCTGGAAATGTGAACAAGGAGCAGGGGAACTACGTGCAACCTTTCTACCTTCAAAATGGGTCGGGAATCACTGTGCTACATGAAGTCATTGCAAAAACAAAAGAAATGTACTGGCTGTTTGTTTGTTTGTTTGTGTATGTTTTTGAGGACCGGGACTTGGGTGTGCAAGAGTGAGAGTTAGCTTCGCAGCCATGTAAGAGAACGTGGCTAATTTGTATGTATGTGCTGGGATACCAGTTGAATTTATTTATTTTGATGCATTTAGGTGGAGTGCAGTGGTATGAATTGCTTAATACACCTTTTTATGCTTGAATATATGAGAAAGGAAAAATCCAAAATGACACTTTTGGGGTTTTTTTTTTTTAAGCACGAGACATTGAATCCATGCTGCCTTAAGTTTACATTGCTTTTACTGCAGACTTTTAGCCTTAAATGACATGCAGTGCGGTAAACCCTCATTTATCTGCGACACATGATCTGTGGTACACTTGATGGGCGCTGTGTTCCTTTCATAGCCAGTTCTCTTCATAGGGCACCTTCTTTTTAAAGCACATTTCAAGATCTATTTATAGATTCATAACTTTAAATGAAAAATATCAGACATGAGGGCTGTGATGAAGACAGAGGAGGTGTGATTTAGATACCACAGATATGGCAATAAATCTTCATCCAAGTAATGTCTCTCTAAAGAGCTTAGAGCATTGAGAAAAGCACTGAACAACAAAGAGCTCGCATGTCTTGGAAGTGGAGAAGGCAGCCAATAGACTACAGCACGTAAGCTCTTCAGTCTGTCCAACACGGCTTCCTAAAGTGGGCTCCTTCAGTTGCTCTCTGGGTGTGGCTCTGGTCCTGATCAAACTCGATTAGACAGCAGACGCAAGCCAGACATGTGGCCCCTACGGCCTGAACACCACTTACGCCAGGATGGAGCGAAATACATTAGTTTGCCGTCCAATCGGTCATCTTGTTAGCGGACCTCACCGGTCTTCCTCTTCCCCTTGTGCTCATCAGCTAAACTCTGGCTTCGTCTCGCCAATATAAAGTAGGGAATATTTTTTTACTCGGCGAAAAGATGTTCTGTGAGTACAGTGGGACTTTAAACAACTAAAGAACGCTTGTTTGCGATTTGTTTTCTTTTGAACCACTGTCAACCCCTCAGTATCTGATCCAAACCTGAAAATGCTGAGAAATGAAAATTCTGTTTTGAAATACATATAGCTTGTCTTCCTTTTCCTTCACCTCCGTGTTTTCTCAAAACCAGCAAGTTTCCTCCCTGACACGGATGTTCTAGGCAGATTCATGGAGAGATGGTTAATCAATAATCTCATTAAAAATTGACCACGCGTGTTAGGAGACTGGGACAGAGGATGGATATTTAACAGCTGAGCACTAACACAGCACTCTACGCGGAGCCTGACGCGCACTAGATATTTTTACCCTTCTGCTTGTACAGCTTTGTTCTGAGGGACTCGTTACCTTGGAATAGCTCACCCAAACATGTCCTATCATCTCCTCTTAACACACCAAAGGTAGCCAGGTTACTATTATACATGCCAAATTAAGGTAATTGACCCCCATTAGTATGTAATGTGTTGGTAGGCATGTTGGCGTTTTTGGCAGAAGGGTTCATTTCAGTTGGGTATTAATGGGTATGAATTGCTTTAGCAAAGCTTCTTTTTTAAGGTGTGTATGTTTGTAAAAGTAAACATTATCAGTGCTCAGCAAACCCCAAAAGGTTTTGTTTAGGTCTGCTGTGACATAAGGGTCATTTCACAGCAATTTGAGCAGTTGTCATCTAAGTATCTCAGATATTGATGCCATTTAATGGTGCTCAACCCGAAACTAACTTAACATAACAATAAAAAAACAAAATGGTGGAATTTGACACCCTCCACCTTTTTTGAGCATGCATCATGCCCTACTTGCTCTTTCAAAGGTATATAGGTTTATAAGGGTGCAGATAAAATCTTTAGTTTTTTAATAAACAAAATAAACAAATTGGAAATTTAGAACAATGACAAATTTATCTTTTTTATTTAAATATTACATTTATTTTATTTATATGTGATGCTCCATTACCTTTTATGTTGTATATATTTATGATGTATACTGCTTTGTAGGAATCCCTGCCTCAGTAGTATGTTTGAATTCAGTGTTGATGAAGCTAAAGGTGGACACTGCTGATTTGTACATGGAAACTTTTAACATTTTTATAAGGTATATATTTTGGGGCATCACATTAAAAATGAAACAAAAATGTATTAAAAATAAAATTGATTTCAACTTTTTTTTTTTACATATTGGGTTGCAAAGTCTCTATAGACTTGTAGAACTTTTTTCCTTCAATTTACAAGTTTACATTCAGTGAATTTTAGGTTGGCTTCCACCCATCGACTAAATGGCATTAAAATCTCAAACACCAAAGGACAATTAAAGATTCCATACAGAATTTCTAATGTGAAGCTGAGCTATGTTTTGTGAACACCCAATGAAGGTGTTGACAAAAAATATTCTATAATGTATTACAGTGATTTGGAGCTATAGTTGATGTCAGATTCAATCTACTGGATTTGATCTACTAAGCCTGTTTCTGTAGTGCATCTGGCCAAGCAGTGAGTGCAGGATGCTAGCACCACCAGAACTGAGGGCTTGATTCCTAGGGACGGTGCATGCACAGTCATACTGAGAGATGTGTGTTTGTTGCTCTAGGGAAGAGCATCTGTTAATGTATTTTTTATGTTTATGGAAAGCTCCCCCACCCCCCCTTAAAAAATAGGAGTTTCATGGCAACGTGATGTGTTCATTTTGTCCACAAGGTGTTTATCTTTGTCCAAATGTGATTTTGAAGGGTTTACTAGATATTCTCTACAACCCCCCCCCCCCATTACTATGATTCTAGCATCTTCTAGAACTTGTCATGAACATGAGAGTCTGAGTAATAGATAAAACCTGAGACATCACTAGTTGTACCTCACTGTTAGTTTGAAGGTCTAATTACATTAAATGCCTCATTACCCAGCAGATATGAAGCTTCTTTGCGCTAGCTGGCTCCACCTGCTCTCTCTGGCTTTCCAATCAGTCATTAGAAGGTCAGTCGTCAGAGGCGAGAGGCAGACAGGACCCTACTGCCGCCTGACTGCTGTGAAACTGTGCGGTCTGTTCTCCAACAGCCGGCGTGTGACTGTGTTATGTGAGGAGAAGTTTAACAGTTTGATCATTCACTCACCTTTTGTCCCTTGGAAGGCGTCTGGGACGCTGTCGTGTCCTCTCGGAGTCGAACGGTAGGGCAGAAGAGATGGGGCACTGTTGTGGGGAGCGTACACAAAAGGTCTGGAGTTGTTCTGGCCTCCTTAACCACACCACTGGAAAGACCTACAGAGCACAAAGAAGCACTGGAGAGCACTGCAGAGAAAGGCCTGTCAGGTGTACTTTGGATCCAACTATCTTCCCCCTATTTTGCTGTTAGCCGCTGCCTTGACGGATTCGATTTGCTCAACTCTGCTCACCCTTAACTAAGCCCTGCAGCGTGTAGTATTTCTTGCCCTGTGATGAAAGTTTGCCCTGTATCTCCCCATCTACCTAGGGTTAGGGTTAAAGCAGCCCCAGAGTAACCCTAGACTGTGTACACAGAGCCGTAGTGAAGGAGCGATTGGGCTGAGTGTGGAGTGTGGGTGGACTGAGCCTCACAGAGCACTACGGCTTGGCCAGCGACAGCAGACAAACACAGACTTGGTCATTCAGTGGTATCCCCACAGGTTTAAAACAAAGAAACAAACAGCAAAACATTGGCTGGCATAAAGCTTAAAAATAACGCCTTTATAAACTAGTGGTCCCAAAGGGGCCCTTTTTGGAAAGTTCTTCCTCCCAACCAAGACGTTGATGAGTAGATGAGTGCATCCTGCAGCTTAGAGGCTAACAAACGAAAACAAACTAACAAACCCCATGAAAGAACGCGGAATCACTGAGTGGTTGATGCATCGATAATAATAACTCACTTTCCCACCATCGGCGAGGTAATGCATAGCACAGAGGATGAGAACGTGGATGTGGTTTGTAGTTTTTATTTCTTTTTTTTATGCAGTTTTCTGCCAAGACACCATAAACACGTCCAGTGCCTGTATATTGTGCAAGAACCTACAAAAATATGGTAATCATACAACTACGATATCTCAGTATATCGCAGGGTTTGAACACAGTAAAAGGTCATTTGAGTTCAGTGTTTGGGCACATGATAACATTGACAAAAGGCCAAACAACACGCACAATATAACCCGTCTGCTGCTGTAAGAAACCGAGTACCATCAGCTGTTAATGTCAGTACTGTTAACAGCATCAGTACCAGCCAAGTTCTGCATTCACTATTACTTCAAATTAATGCAAGTTTAATATACTTCTGTTCAGTCTTCAAAAATTATTTCCGAAATGCTCGTGTAAAGAACGTCCTGTCTAAGAAGCTACAAACAAACTCCACCATCACGCCGACGGCAGGAGAGAGTCTAGCGTACATAAGCGTATGGTGACCTCACACATGACATCACGGAGGTCCTTCCTCCGTGTCCCACACCAAAACACCGGTTTACTGTCTCCGCGGCGACTGGCTGAGGTTTCCCGCGGCCTTTTGCTTGGAGGTGCTTGTTTGTCCTGCGTTTCACTGCTGTGGGGGGAGACTGGGTGAAATGTGTGCTTCTCTGCACTGTTCACACAAGAGCCTATATTACTACACCTTCCATTTGTTTTTACATAAAAAAATCTATATTATACAACACAAGTGATTTTTTTTATTTGGTTTTTTTTATAGAAGCTCTGCCATTAAAATTGATACTTGAAAAAAAATGTTATTGGCAAAATATATAAAACTGTGACAATGAATAATATGAAAACAACATGGAAAACTGAAAAAATAAAAAACGGGCAAATACAAATGTTTCGTGGTCTTGGTTTGAGAGTATTTCATTGAGCAGCTCAAAGAAACGTCACGACTGTGTCGTCAAAATGCCATATACAGTATACTAAACACACTGTTCAGCAAGAATTTAGACTTTCGGTCTGTAACACGCTCCGAGATGAACGGGGGGGGTTCAGTAGTCCGGATTCCAGCCGGGCAAAGCAAAAAAGAGGAGCAATGGGGCAATAAAAGGCTCAGATGCTGCAACACACACACACACAGGGTGAGCAAAGCAGGTGCTCGAGGAGAGGAAGTGAGAGTGGAGTGTAAAGGATGTGGGAGTGCGGGCGCGAGATTGCGCAAGTGAAAGACAGGCAGGGAAAAAAAACACGAGCCCTCAGAGACCAACGCGAGAGCTGAAACAGCGTCAGGCAGCTGAGGCACGAGTGAAGCACGGTGGATTATTAATGACAGGCTGGCCATTCAGGATTAATGACAGAGGCTGGCCATTCAGGATTACCCACGCACACTTCACCGGCTGCAGGGGGATAGTACATCAGTTGGATGATGTGTGTGCTCCTCGTCACTGGCCTTTGGAATCCGATTTTCCTCACGGACGTAGACAATGATGAGGCCCCTAATAAAACAGTCCTCTGACTGTTTGTGCTGTTCCAAGATCAGTTTTGGACACACGCTGACCATAGTTGCTATTCTTGGCCAAAATTGTCCTAAGAATTGCAGTGTTATGACTGTCTCACCTAGAGAGTTATAAAAAGAGTGATTAAAATTATTTGGATATCTTGTCCCTCGCCAAGGACATGAACAACTGCAGGTCTATACATAAGGAATTGGGTGCTGTGATGTCCGTCCTTAAACACACAAAGGGAATCCATAGAAACGAGTCTGTCTGAATGTCCAGAGAGTTGAGATTTTATTCATGTCTTGTAAACCAAAGAACAAATGCAGCAAAAAAAAAAAACTATTTACCTCCAAAATGTTTTGCATCAAAGTTTCCCTCTGCAAATACTACTGGATCTTACTGCTGGATTGGTCAGAGTTTGGAAAAGTGATTGTGACCTCAAGACTCGAGAGGGATCGTGGCAGAGTATCAACAGCTGTGACCGGCCTAGTGCTTTTACTGGAGCACATAAGTGGAGGAAAAAGGCTGTTTGGGACATGAAATGAGCCCAAGGCTTTGACAGTGAGTAAAAGAGAGTGAGGTGGAGAAAAGCAAGTCCCATCCCCTGAGCCCCCTGCACTCCTTTTGAAGGTCCTTCCTTTTATATACACCCACCATGGGGCTGTCATTTTGCCGCCAGTGAGGTTGGGTTTGAATAGTGGCTCAGAATGCCCTTTGCAACATGCGTCAGTCAAAGAATTCACAGTCCCCCATTGGGTGAACTTGGCAGAGGTGGGTCAGAGCTTGTGTGGGAGCCAATTGAAATCGATGCTCATTTTAACTGACTATGCTGACAGTTCCTTCACCTCTCATGTACCATGCTTACAGACCCATAACAAAGACATTTTGCTATATATAACAGCATGGAGACACTGGATTCCATCCATACACACCACATGCGTACATGGTCAATCAGGTATCTAGTTTCATACATGGCCATAACTGCTATAAATAACAATATATAAGAAGTTCTAAACTTCTGTAATCATTTGCATCTGTCACAGGGAACAACCAAGGACACCAGAAGAAAGAAAAGGCATATAAAAACCTTGTTTCCTGTCTTATAAAGCAAACATGAACTATGAATAAACTTGTAGCCTTCAGAAGCACCGTGGTATAATTCATACCAAATGGCTTCACCAACAGTGATTGGTCCCTTGGAACACTCTGGACCATGAAGTGAATGGTGTTATTCATGGCCGAGACCGAGGCTGAGACTTAGACTTAGGCTCGTCCGGGTGATCCTATCCTCCCTTTCCAAGTCACCACAGAAATGTGCACAATGACTCATTCATCAAAGCATCATCGCAACATTGGCCTTCGCAGCACCGGCATAAGGCTTCTGTATGCAAACACGCTAAAAATCCAGTCACAGCATTTTTTGTATTGTGCGCTGTAGGCATCTTAAGTAATATCAGAAAATGCAGAGTGCAGTGAGGGCGCTTTGAATAATTACGGCCGTCACATGACTCGTTAAATGTGATTTTGATGAAAATATTGCACGCCTGTCTTTACTCATGTCACATCAGGGGTTCGCCAGCGTGTAGAACGCATGTCAGACTGCAGTGGGAAGGTGTAATAATGCAATCACAATGCATCATTTTGTCCATATTATGCAGCCCTGCATCTCACTTCCATCATCGATCTGAACAGCAAAGACATTTCTCATTGATTACGGAGTCAGATTTGGCCACTCACCGTATGGAGAAATTGACAAACAAAATGTACCGGGTCGTATTGTCTAAAAGAATGATGGACTATGCAGAGATACTGTAAATGTGCTGAAAGCCACTGTCATGGAGTTTCTGCAATATGACATACATATGGCGTGTAATAACGTCTGGTTATGGAAGGCCATGCAGGGCATAATGTCCCGGTGTTTCCTAGTCATCTGCTTCAGGGCTCATTATGAAAAATTCATAAACACTACTTTAGCCGTTGCCGTTCTCCAACCCTGTTGGCTGAAGGAATCTGCTCGTTGTAGCGTCAGACACGAACCTCCAGTTACATTGACTCCCAACAACGCAAAAGCATGCCTGTTCTGTTCCAGTGTTTATCTGCTCAGTCTATCACCCATGACAAGGAACTATACCATCAGAATACACGCCTTATCCGTCAGTGAGCGTTCCAGGGTCATTTGGCACTTTGAGGCTTCAGATGGCCATGACCTGCCCGGGCAGACTACGCGCTCCTGGACGTCTGGCATTCCCAGGCCTCGCATTCAGAGCTAAATTTAAAGGAAGCCTTCGGTCTCGCAACCAGCGTACACCTGTCTCCATCTATAACGCCATGTAATCGCAGTATGATCATACTGTGCCCATCACAGCTAGATCTCCAGTACTAATATTGGTGCACGCTTATATTACAGTAGGGCTTCTCTGAGCCCAGGACAATAGCCCCGGGGCAGCCTGGGATCGCAGGGGGCCCCGGCGTCACGAGAATGTGATGATCTGAATGACGCCTCAGCTCGGTATCAGCCTCAAGCTCTCTGCCTTGTCACCGCCCATTAGCTTACACACCGTCACCTGACCGAGGTATTTTAACACCTAGTCCTGATGCGAGATCAGCAAGCTGGCTCAGACACCAGGCACCAGCTGCTATTGATAACAATGCATGTCAGGTCCCGGAACGGTGACCTTCGGGTTTGTCCCGCACCACACGGGGAGCTGGGGGAGGAGGTTTCCATGATGAAAGAGAGAGAAGGCACGCCAAGGTTAGCTGAAGATCACGACCATGGTCACCAGCAGCAGGAAGAAAGCTCTGCCCTGCTCCGCCTAAGACGGATGAGCGTGCATTTCATCAGCGCCAGGAACCAGGCTGTGGCCCACATTTTATATAGCCGAAGCTAAATCAAGGTTCTGCACCACAGGGATCGAGAGAGAAACAGTTTATTAAAGAGTATTGCAGCTTCACAATCACGAACAAGGAATGGATATTTGAACTGAGGTTTCGCAAAAGGAGCTAAACAAAAACAGTTGTGTTGGGGAGGGGCACGTGACAGTGACACCCGTAGGCTGGAGCAAGCATTGCCTTGAACGGCCTCTTTAATTAAAACAAATGTGATTCGAACACTACAGTATTAGTAGGAAGTATGAAGTACAGTATGATAGTGAGGCTATGGCAGCTTCAGGCAAGCACGAGCACCAGGAGTCGTGCGGAGATGCAGACAGCAAGCAGGACTCACTATGAGGTTGAGAAGAGGCACAGCCGCACGTTCCACAAGCACAGGCGCCGCGACCCACCCTGACCCCAACCTGCTCACCCGATCCCCACTGCATGATGTAATTTCTCTGAGATGTCACAACTTATCGTGTCATTGGCAGTGGACTACAGGGGGCGGGTCACACCAGGCAGTGGGTTTCTGTCAAAAGCCTGTCAATCATGGGGGAAACACACACACACACACACACACACACACAAGCCACAAAAGTCCAGTTTTGACTGCAGCCTGCCATAACTTAAAAATGGTACGCGTACAACTAATATCCTAATTTGTAATGTCTTTCCAGGAGGTAAGGCATATTTAGAACTGGATACTGGATGGACTTTCTGACAGGAGACTGTGAGAAATGATCATAAATAAGTGATGTGAGGAAGTCAGCGCATGTTCATCCGAAGGGACGAAGTAGATCTACAAACATCTGCAGCCTAGAGTGGATCTGCTCACCGTCTCTCAGCTTCATGCAATCTGCAGCTGGCTTAGTATACAGCTCGCACACCTTGAACCAGCAATTGTAAAAAAATGCAGTTTAAGTGTGGCCTTTTTTCCCACATTTAAAATGTAATGTTCCGAAAATAAAGCAAAGAAACCAACGAACACTGAAGATTGAATTACAGGCCACGACGTAAATTACACTGGTCGTTTAATTACAGTCCTCGAGTACACACATTACCTTTTAATTCTACTGTGGATGAGTATGAAGAGAAAAAATAACTTTAAAAATCCTTGACTAAGGAATCAGATAATACCATAGACATACATATAGCTTTACATTCCAGCCATCTAAATCTGCCACCTGCTACACATCAAAGACCAGATAAGCTTATCTACCCAGCGAGCAGTGGGGAGCAGCAGCAGGAAGAAGTGATCATTCCTCGAAATGAGAGCAAACTTAAGCCACGCTAGCTTTTCAAACTCCTGAGTCACTGCGCACAGCCGTGACTAATGAGAACTCAACTAAAGCTCTCTGCAGCACCGACCTAGCCTTTCCTAATCACATTCTGTCACAAACACGCACGACTTGCAGCCAGCGTGACTTAGTCAAGGCCAGCCTTAGAAAAAACATCCTTATCTCAACAATAACCTAAAAAAGAAAAGACGGGAAGAACCTGCCCAATCAGGAACCCTCAGAGTGAAAACATCAAGCGTCTTCGGATGAACGTTTGCTTGGAAGCTCAGTGGGAGCCTGTGGTGGAGGTGAAGCTGCTGCACCTGCTGAGGTGAGCTAGGACACCGGCACCGAGGGGCCGATTACACCCACACTTCACCTTCGTTTGTATGCAAGGGAACGATGAGCGAAGAGCCCTCGGCTACATCTCTGGCTTTTGTGCTAAGATCTGCTTACCTGTGCGCTCACAGGTGTAGTAACAGCACTACAGACATTTGTTGCCATGCGGTCAAGAGGCAAGCTTCTGTCCACGGGACCACATCTGGTCAGAAAGCACCTACCAACCCAGCGAGGATACGGACATGTTTAAAATAAAATATACCAACAAACAAAAAAAAATAAATCCACAAACCGGTGTGCCAGAAACAGTCTCACCAGCACAACACTCACAATCATGTCATCACTGCATCATCGCCGCTGCCGTGTTATGAATGGCGGATGATTGGTAGCCATCTGCTACACATCAAACATCACCCAAAGCATATCCAGAAAGCGGAGTGTTGCTGAACAGGGCTAGCTGACAGAATGGGCATGACACCAAAGAGACTGCAGCCTGTGATTTTATATGTACAAAACGCACCAGGACGAGGTCTGCCTAATGCAGTGAGTGTAGACGCAAGGTCCAGTGTGGCTCCACAGAACAGTCAAAATATCACATTGAGATTACATAGCTAATGATATGCCTTGCACCGCACCACTCACACAGTGCTGAAGCACTTAGCTGACATGGATAAAGACTGGATGTACTTATTCTGACCAAAACTATTTACATTTGTAGGATCATACGAAAGCTGAGATTAACCCACCACAGAACAATGATTGGTCAGGATGGTCAGGACGCTTTTTGATACTTTCCGTATTACAGGCTTCTATATATTGCAAATAGGCCAAGATAATGATCGCGATTATATTGTAAATGCTAAAACAACAGCAATTAGCGATCCACCAGTGAGAGCTCTGACAGGAACGTCAGTGTTTTGGGCTTTCCAACCCATTAAATGTACTTAGACATTCACAAAAAAGTCTCCAATAAAAACAGAATAATTACAAACGTAACGCATCATTACTTCGGTCACTTCATGTTCACTTATACTTCGGAATAAGTGAACATGAACGAACATGCAACAAAGGGGGTCATAAAACGTGAATGAAAAATGAGAAAATACACCACCACCACCACCGGGGCACATGGCTGTGATGAAGGGTGGAGCACAGGTCCCTCTCCAAGCCCGAGAACAGAGTGGCTGCCACTCCAACACGGAGCCTCCAGGAGGACGTGAGAGAGACGCATTCCAGCACGTCACAAGTAGCCGCTCGCTCCCGTCACCGAGAGGACGATAAGGATGTGGGTGACTATGACATTTTCCATCGCAGCTGCACTGCAGTTTGGAAAATAAACGGCCCAGGGGGACGTAGGCATTTCTCGTACACAGCGATTACCCACGAGCCCATAACAAGCTTTCAGCAGCGCGACAGCTACACTCGCCGGGGGCCGTCCGGCTTATCTTGGTGGATGCATCCTTCGCTGTAAACGTGCTGCTCGACGTGATAATAAACATACTGACTGTAGCTCCAGTCTAGATGTCATTCCTTGGAACACAACTGTTTCGAATAAAGTTTTACATCGCAAAAGAGGGGGGTGTGGGGACCAGACAGCTAGAGCAGAAAACATGGCAGGACACTGATAAAAACAAACAAAACTTCAGAGCACTGCAAAATGAAGAGTGCAAAGTGAAAAAATGCATCACCTGTGTTTATTTCCCCCATTTTCCATGCTTACAATATACATGTAATGAAAAAGAGAACGCGCTTATTTCATTACACGAGGTTAAATGTAAAGAGACTCAACACAACGGCCTTCTGAGGCACATAGGTATTCTACACGCATTTCTACCTTAAACTGTATAAAAACACCCAGCTCTCCTGTAAGACTCAACATTTCAGCAAAAGGTAACACTCATGTTTTGGGCTGTCAGTTTATTAAGAATTGAGAAGAAACAGCAAACACATCCAACAGAGAGCACACAGGCATTCACTGTAGCGCAAATGAGCAGCACACTGGGATATCGGCAGTAATGAACCCAGCTTCTGCTCAGAAAGCCACCGCATCAGTAAACTCTTCAAACCTAATTTTCTGATCAACATGGCAAGACAACGGTGTAATCAGTCTGCCTGTGGTTGGGTTAGTGCGCAAGAAAGGCGCCGTCGCGGCTCGTGAAGTGAGGTGCACAGTGGCGCACGCCTTCGCAGGTGGGGAGAAGGTTACAGGCAACTACTCGAGAAGGTTTCATGTGCTGTCGTTGTGGTTTAAAACACGATCAGGTCCTGCAGAGGTATTTCCTGCTTGCTGAATGACAAACAGGTGTAATGAGAGACTAGGTGGAAACAGCAGTGTGTCCTCCTGTAACTAGCTTCTCCATCCACCGAAGGTCTGAGAAGAAGACCTGGAGCAAAAACGGGGGAGACAAAAGAAAAACAATTACGATGAAACTGGCACACGATTCGCCTTTTTTTTTTTTTTTAAATGAAACATTAATTTCTCTCCGAGTTGTTTTTCCTTTATTTCTGCTTTGCAGTGGTAGGACATCACCGCCAGTCCCCAGAACCATAAACACACTCCACAATAAAGACAGCGAAGCACCACGGGGGCTGCAGATTGGCTTAGAAATGTGCAGGCGCACTGCCTTCACACATTTAGGCTCAACTGCCAGGGTATGGGAATACATCATCCACACTGGATGGGGAAGACGTTTTACCAAGGGCGAGACCTGAAGGCCAAAGGCAGAAGACTGTGATTTGGGAGGGGGTGTACAGACACAGCCTTTGGCAGCTGCTAAACTGTGGTATACAGAAACGCAAAGAATACTATGAATGGGTATGAAAGTGGGTATTTTTATGAAAGTGGGTATTCCCCCTCAGTAACAGAACTGGAACGCTGCTCTCTGGGGATAGCAGAATGCCACCGAGACTAGATTTCCCCAAGTGTGGAGGCAGCATGTATATGGAATGAAGGAAGTATGCGTGGTGTGTGTGTGTATAGACTTTTTATGAGCTGCTCACAAACAAGCACATATACACACTTACTGATTGGTATTCGTATTTCCAAAGCCGCCAAAACCTTCAAGGAGGGAAAAAAAAAGTTTTTAACACACTGAAACAATTTCAAATTGCATAGTTTTCTGTATTGAACTGTAGATGGAATGCCACATTTGAAGAAGAAAACACACATAATGTCCACATAAATCCAAACAGATTTTAAGCACATCTTTGCTATGCCAGTCAGAAGTGGGGCAGTAATTAATTATGCTGCACAGAGCTAAATTACTAGTTTGTTCCAGATTCTGCACGACTTCACAAAGGTGGAGGTATTCAACACCATCTCCCTTGGCAATAGACAAAGAGGTGGAGAGCTGCAAGACCACAGAACCCCAAAGCACAATGTCCAAACAACCCCTGACAAACCCCGAACACCAAGAGGATCGTTCTAGGGCTGACTGCCAACATTAAAGCCCTGGTGTTGGTTGGAGAAGACGAGTGTTACACTTAGCTGCCATGTTCTGCTATATGGGGTTGGCACAACAGAAGGACTCTTGTGCAAACACGCTCTCCACTGCACCCACATTCAATCCACTGGCTATCGAGCAGGAATAAAGCTGTTATCTTTGCTCTACCGACTCGGAGTTTATATGCTGTGCTATGTTACAGATAGGCAAAAATGTTATATATGCCAAGAAGTGGATTTTCAGGTTTGCTCGCCACACTTCGTTTAAAAAATGGGCCATCGTGTTGATTTATTCTGGGAGCCCCAGACCTCAGCGCAGGGCTGTGGCGGGATGTGGGTTAATAAGGGAGCTCGCCGCTCCTCGGTTCCCAGCTCACATCCAGGCAGAAGGCAGCAGAGAGCAGGGAGAGCCAGGCACCCCCCCCCAGTACTGACCCACGCTCATGCCTGGCCAGTGGGAGAGACCCTGCTGCCCCTGATCAGGCCCGCCAGGGACTGGTCTGTTCCCGTGGCCGGGCTTTCCACATGCTTACCCGGCTCATTCGTTTCACTTTTGTTTTACTCACTAATTACGAAGCGTGATGGCAGGTGTGAACGTCTAGGCTTAGGTAATCTGTTAAATGTAGCTAAATGTCATTAAACGAACAGATGGAGTTAAAAAAAAAAAAAAAAACACATATGAAAGGAATCAAATTATATGTCACATTTTGGCAGTTTCGCCAAAGCAAGAGACCGAGGAGGCAAATGGCCTCTCTGTGAAAAGGGACTGTAGGCTGCGAGCCTTTCAGACGCTCCATTAGCTGGTAAACACACAACTGCTTAGTGGGTCGGGCTGACCATATATACCTTTACCATGGCTGTTGGGTGAGAAGAAGGAGCTGTCAGTGGTGCGGTCAGCTGTGCGGTAGCGCCAAGGTGTGAACTCACCTCCAGAGGACCCAAAGGTGGTGAAGCCGCTGGTCTGGGCTGCGAAGACTGGGGGCTGGTGGGCCAGGCTGCCGAACGACGGCGTGCTGGTCTGAGCGGCCATGCTGCCGAAAGTGGGGGCCGCCGGAGGGGAGGCAAATCTGCACACACACACACACACACACACACACACATATATGGGAGGGGAGGTAGGGAGGAATGGACAGAGGGAGAGGGCGTGTGGTGGTTAAACAAAGATAGCAGCACTTCCCCTATATAAAATATAGGTGCCATAAAGTGAGTTTGGACAAGAAAAAAAAAAACCCACTCTCCTCTGATCTCAACATGGAAGCCAGTATTTGGCAGCTGACCTTGCTGTCAACTACTAGGCCGAACCAGGTGGCCGCCCGTGCTAAAGAAGGACACTGCTAAATTGAGGTTACGAGGCAGATACCTGGCACGATGGCTATTTAGAAGGGTCCAATTTTCCCCTCCACACAACTGATGCATGAAAATCTAAAATCAATTTTAATGCATCTTTATATTACTGATGTTTAGAGACACCGCTCATAGTAGTACAGGGTACAGGCTCTTATCTGAATACGCTACTAACCCTGGTGACTGACACATTTATGATATAACTGTTACTATGTAGCACATAATGACACCCGACAAGCAGACATAATTAGTGCATGACACACAACTCAGACGGTTGACAGTAACATCTAGAATTTCGAAGAATAATTAAAATACAATCATTCAAACCTTCAAAACCACGACGCTGTGGTTACACGGGCATGCTGGCACATGTGCAGTTCAGCAGCACCAAACAGAAACACATTTGCATGCGTTTCCGTTTTACTTCAGGAAATGCACAAACGCGCGAAACAAGAGCAAAATAAAATTAGTAATTGTGCCAGCTAGCTGCCGACAAAATGCACTTTAAAACTAACAACACAGTTCAGAACCCTGAGTACACGCAAGTGAGATGAATTGGGCTTCAAAAACAAAACACTGACTGAGGACAGACACACAGGACCGTCTGCCTAAACTTATTACCATCTCACAACCTGATCACAGCATTAAAGCCTTTGGCTAGCCAGATTACAACAACACGGGGGGAGTTGGGATACTCTGTGTGGGTGGATGGCAGTGGTTTTTAGTCATGTGCAAGAAAAAACAACCCTCACGACGCTCGCCATCTCTCTTGAGGCTGAGGTGCATCTCCCTCTGGGGCTGTAATCTCCCCCCCGGGTGACCCGACCCCCCGTGGCCTTCCCTGGTGGCAGCGTAATCTGTAGCTCATCCAGGCACATGATCCTAGGATTAACTTTCCGTAATCTAGCCTTTGGCTTCACTGCAGACTTGGTGTCGCCCGAGTGCTTTCACACGGCTCCCCAGTATGCCAGGAAGGGGGATGAGAATGGTTTATGGACGCGTATTCCAGTCTGGGATTATTATAGATCATCTCATATAGTCATCTTGAAGTTGCGCCACTGTTCTACAGAGGAGTCCAACCAGACACAACGCGGACTGGTTGTGGGATTAGTCACGGATTTGAGCAACGCTCAAGAAACAGAGCAAGGAAGATTACACTGTGAAACGAACATCTGTGCGCACGGCGTCTTTATGAGAATAGCCAGGCAGCAGTCGTTTGTTCAGCTCCGCCCACATCTGTCCAACAGTGGAAACACTGCCGCGGTTATTGGTGTTGCCGTTTTCTCTTTCAGATTTCACATGGATTCTGTTCTCCTATTATAAGAGGATAAAATTCCTTCCTAGTACATTTGATTAACCTCTCCATTTGGTCTGGACTAGAAAATTAATAGGCTTAAAATCTTACAATTTTTGGGGCGGGTGGGTGGGGGGCGGATAATGGCTGAGTGAATAAAATCCAGCATTCAAACCAGCAGCTTCACAGAGACTCCATGTTTAACCAATAAGGCTCCCCGTGTCCACAGGGCACAGCCAATAGCAAACAGCCTCATTACAAGCCGTGCGGGCGCACATGCACATATGGCACCTTGATAGCCCCGCCGAGCTGACGTGGTGAAAATGTGACATGGTTAAGCAGAACGCGGCGCAGTGTCGTCGACGATCACGCGGCTCCATCAGCGCGCGATTCGCCCCGACAATTCCCAGCCCAGCTGTCGGCTAACACCCGAGGTTGGCTAAATCCTTTCATTTGCACAGTGTAGCCCTTCTGGGAAGGAATCAAAATGATGATACCGATTATTACTAAAGCAACGTATTGTGCAGACATAACCACAATGTCAATGTAATCCTCCCCGCTAATTCACACGGTAAATGAAACATCGTAACGCTGTGTGACGTCATCCGTCGTTAGCGATGCACCATCCGGACGTGCACGGTCCGTTTGTCTTTGGAGCTGGCCGTGCCCGTCCCCGTCCATGACCAACGTCTCTCTGTGCTGGAGGTCTGGAGGTCTTACCCGAAGCCTCCCATGCTGGCTGCAGCCGTGCCCTCTCCGAACACCTTGTTCGGCGCAGCGCCGAGTGGGGGGTTGAAGGGGGGCGAGGCACCGAAGGTGGCAGAGCCCCCGAAGGCAGGTGAGCCCCCGAAGGCGGGGGGGCTGCTGAACACCGGCGCAGTCCCAAAACCACCTGCAGGGGGCAACAGCGACAGGCGCGTCAGCTACAGACGCCAAACGGTCTGAACGTGAAGAGACGGTGACGGCTTCTAATCCTTCACGCATCTGCATACATATTGTGTTCGGTAGTGGAGATATACGTTATACAAAATATAAATAATCAAAAAAAAAAAAAAAAAAAAGCATTGTATTGTTATAAGAATTACTTTAAAATGCCCACATGAATAAAATAAGGTAATCCAATATAAAACATTAAATCGTTTTACGGTAAAAAGTAAAATAACATTAATCAAAAGTGGTGGATTTATTTTTGTTTGAGGTAAAGGACTTGACACTCCTTTAAATACAATAAAAATCTTCCAAGTTGACATCCTAATATGTAATATATTAGTGTTTAGTACTCTATGTTAAATCATAGCAGAAAGGGTTCTATAATGTAGAAGGTAGAAGTGGATGAGAAGCGTTGTGGCATCACAATGCTGAGAGAGAGAGGGAGAGAGAGAGAGGTATACAAGGTTTGCAGAGAAACAGGAGATTGCGGACCAAGGTCCTTCATCAGCTGTGCAAGCAAAATGCTTCACTATATTTTGACTACCTCTACATCTTTTAAGTCCGTATATTGCAGTTAGTCATCTGGAATCTTAGATGGTGTGTGTATGTGTGCGCATGAAGATATGTTTTCACACACAACCATCTCTAGGGTTTACAAGGAATGGTCTGAAAAAGACAAAATCTCCAGTAAGCGGCAGATCTCTGGGTGAAAAGGCCTTGTTGATGCCAGAGGTCAGAGGAAAATGGCGAGGCTGGTTCGAGCTGACAGAAAGGCAACAGGAACTCAAATAATCACTTGTGACAACTGAGGTTCGCAGAAGAGCATCTCTGATCGCACAACACAGCGAACCCTGAAGTAGACGGGCAGGAGCAACAGCAGACCATGCACTCCTGTCAGCTAACAGGTACTCGAGGCTACGATTCACATGGGATCACCAAAACCGGTCAAAAGGTGACTGGAAAAATGTTGCCGGGTCTGACGAGTCTCAGTTTCTGCTGCAACATTTGGATGGTGGGGTCAGAATTTGATGCAAACAGCACAAAAGCATCCGTCTAGTCTAGTGTCAACATTTCAGCCTGGTGGTGAAACGACGTGTGGGATAATTCCAATCAAAGTTGGAAAGGAAACACAAAGATAAAGACCTGTTCTACACTCTTAGAACTTTAGAATCTCATGGAATTAATGAATTATTTAACCATCTACTTTTCCCCCTAATATTAATTGGTTTCTACTCCAAGAAATTCAGAAGCACTTTGCTTCAACAGCGGAAGAAGGAAACGCCAGGTGCCCAAAACGTACGGTTTCTTTGGAAACCTCGTGATCTCTCGCACGTCCTGCCCCTCGGCTCCTGTACTAATCACTAATCTCTGAATCTGTGTGATGCTTCACCCCAGGAACACCATGTTGTACAGGAGGCGTTTCTTACTCCTGCATATTGACTGCTCAGCCCATTCATCCTGCCATGCAGGCGTCGGCAGGGAGAGGCGCACACTGAGCGCGCTCTGAAATTACAGCCCGTCTCCATGCACATCCCGGTGAATAATTGATTGAGCTAATGTAATTGGATTACGCTCACTGGTTAACAGCCATTAGCGGAGCCTCCAACAATCAACGGGGACAGATGTGAATTTATAATGGGAATGCACACACGGGAAGCAGGTTTTATTCTTTTTCCATTGTTGCATCAAATAAATGAATGTCACTGGGTGAATGGTACAATTTCTTTTGTACATTGAAGGAGTGGAGTGTGGTCATTAATTAATAATAGAAGTCTATTTTCAAAATAAGAGAAGGAGCTTCGGTGTACGTACACCTCTAGGTAATGTACCACACGCACTGTGTGCATCTTCTGAACTCCGAACTGTGCTTTTTGCTGTTCAGGCGGGGTTATGGTGCTGCGTCACCACAAGGAGTGCCAAGCTGGGTCAACACTAAAACATGCACACCTGACCGTCAACCATCAGCACATTACTCTCAAGCCATGTCATTCTCATAGCCGACAGGTCCCACAATCCTTCATCAAACCCCAGTCCCTATGACCTATGACCTCACAGTGAGAGGGAATCCCTGCTCTGCAGCTTTTGCATATTCACATTTCAACAGGGTTGACAGAAGGACAACTAATGGAGTGCTGCATCAGTGATTTACTACACTGCACTCTACACAGCAATGTGCTGTCTGGATTATTTAGCTACTATTAACACAACCACATGCTCCAGGTTCCTAGTCACATTCAGGGCAAGAAGGCACTCTTCTACAACAGATGCGTGTCAGATGGTCGCACGCACCCTAGAAGAGTCAAGAGTAACGACACTCGCCGTCACCACTACACATCCCACCTGTACAGGTGTGAGTGGGACGTGAGGTAGGCACACCTGTCTTGGACGTGAGGGGATCATCTGTTTTGGCTCTGAGAGAGAAGCGCACCTGATTTGGCAGGGGTGGAGAAGGAGCCGAAGCCTTGGGTGGCCACGGAGCCACCACCAGCACTGAACGTCCCCGAGGTCTTCTGATCTCCAAACGCCGCACCCCCAAAGCCGAACGTCTTTGCTCCACTGTTCCCAAACAGGGTGGTGCTCCCTGAAAAAAGGCAGTCCTTATTCTTTCCCTGTCCTCTAACACACATCTGCTTCAATCTCATAGAACAATACTCACAGGGCTTTTTTGTCTTTACCATCACAAATATTAAAAAATATGGAGAGAGAAGATATGTAGATTCTCAGACACGTAAGGCTAGTGAGTTCCAAAGGTATGGAGCAAATCTGGAAAATGTGGAGTCACCAGAGCTATGAAAGGTAGATGAAGGAACAGTGAGGAGCCCAGCTAAATAAGATCAGAGAGAGCGAGTGGATTTGTAGATCAGACAGATAAAGTGGTATGAGGCTGTTGAGAACTTTGAATGTGAAAAAGCAGATTTCGAAATACACGTGGTCCTTAAAAGGAAGCCAGTTAAGATTTTGGAGAACGGGTGTAATGTGCAAGGGTCACCAGGTATGAGTGAGAAGACACGTTCTGAACTGTCTGAATCTTGTGAAGGAGAGAACAGTCGATACCATCAAGGAGAGAGCTTCAGTAGCCCGTGCAGCTAGAGATAAAAGCATGAATGAAAGATTCAGCAGCAGATGAGACTGGCTTGGTTACATTTTCACAGCACCGTGCAGGTGAAAAAAGGAGTTTTAACAGTAGAGCAGGTATAAGGTCAAAATGAAAGTGTTGCATCTGCGTTGATTTAGAGCCGATGAAGAAGGGCTCAGTATTGTTGCCATGTAACAAAGTTGCGTTCCATCCAGTTTAATTTCTGAAAGGCATGCTTCTAAATGACAATGTGGCCCTGAGACAGATCTGAATGTCATTCACGTGGCAATGGAAGTCCAATTTGAAATGATGTACAATATGTCCAAGGGGAAGAATGTATATGATAAACAAGAAGGAGCCCAGGTCTTAGCCTTGTGGAACCCCTGGGAGTGGCAAAAGAGGTGAAGGTGTGTGCAGAGAGAGATGAACAGCGTTCTAGAGCTGGATAAGAGGAGAACCAGTCTGGGACGGACCCACTGTTCCCAGCACCTCGACAGAAGGCTAGACTACCATACCACGTCAAAGGTCACACTCAGATGAGGATACAAAGTGCAGCCTCGCCTGAAGATAGGAGAGTGTCATTAACGGCTTTAACTACGGCGGTTCCTGTGCCATGGGAAGGGCAAAATCCCAGACTAGGAAGGTTTAAGAAAAAAAGATCAATAACTTCAAGGTCAGTTTGGAGTTCAATATCAACGGCTTGTTCAAGGACATTCGACAGAAATGAAAGATTAGAAATGGTGCGGTAATAATCAAAATTAGATGGGTGTAACGATCTAAGACGGATAGAACTTGACCAAGCAGAGATTTACTGACAAGAGATGTGAGAAGATGTGGGAGCAGTGGAGGAAGAGAAGTTTTGGTTAGGGAGGGAGATCAAGAGAGCAGGTGGTAGTTTTAGAAGTAGCAATATCAGAAATGAAATAAGAATCAACAGTTTAAGAAGCAGAAAAAGAGTAAGAGGACAAGTTGTTGGCCAGACGATGGAAAATCAAGGAGGTGAAGAAAGACACGTCTGTAGTGGTAGAGATCAAAAGAGTTGCTGGTTTTAGAAACATTGTAATTCTTTCCAACACTTCCTTAATGATAGAGTTCAGTGGGGTCGGCGACAGTATGTTCAGGGGGTTTAAACAGTTAACTGTTAAAAATACATGGTGGGTATTCCGTCCAGCACTGTTAATGAAAATGGTGAGATAAGCAGACTTAGGAGAGTGCAAGGCATCTCTGTAGGCAGATACATGCTGCTTAAACAGCATGAACAGAGTTGAGATTTTTTGTAAAGTCATTCCAGTTGATGACGAACCTTCATAGCGCACAATTCATTAGTGTACCATGGAGAGGAAGTGTTTAAGGACAGTTTTAATTCTCATGAGGGGGCGAAGCTATTAGGAACCTCAGATATGGGGGCATTAAGCATCGTAGCATATTTGTCGGAAGGGGGGGGGGGGGGGCGTGTCAGAATTAAGTGGAATAATAGTAGAGATGGAGTGTGCAAGGCTAGGTTTGTGGTGCGAAATAAACAGGTTGGAATGATAAAGTACTATGGGAAGAACAGAACTGCCTCAGCCTTACAAAAACAGGCCTTGATTATGAGCAATAATGCATAATTGCATAATAACGAATGGTGATAAAAGTTCACTTGTGACTGCCTGGTACCACGGCTGAGAACTGAAGCCAAGATGGGATGAGTGTGTAGAGGAACAGCATCACAGCTCAAGCAGAGAGGCAACGAACCCTAAATGCACCTACAGCTATATATGTGTGTGTGTGTGTGTGTACACACTGCATCACAAAGCAGCTCTTTTCCTGCTATAAACTGCTAGAGATGGCTCGCCCATTGACCAGATCAATAACGGCTTTCAAACAGGCAGAGGTTTATTAACCTTTACTATCAATGTATAATGTCTAGATAAGAGTGCAGCTGAAAAAGCTGTATATTGTAGAACGTGATCAATATACAGTACAACGTATATTGTTCAAAAGTCATACAATACAGTTAGGTTACATCAATAATAATCATAAAAAAACTTCACCTTTTGCCTGGTGGATCAGCATACAATAGGCAAATATAAATCCCATCTTACTTGTTCCTCCCTGTGCTTACATACTGCCAAACCTCTGACTCTTTGGGCAACGGGACCCTCACCTGCTTGGCCGGTCTGTCCAAACCCACCGCCCGCTGTGGTTCCAAATGGGTTTTTGTTAGCGGCGTCTTCACTGGGTTTGCCCCCCAGACCGCTGAAGAAGCCCCCGGCTGAGGAAGCAGGGTTGCCAGCCCCCGAGCCAAAGAGCCCCCCTCCAGATGAAGGCTGCCCCGGGAAGCAAAGAGGAGACGGAAAGACAGATGTTTGGTCATGCTGTTTATTTAACACAAACGCATCCCTTATGTCGCAAGGATGCTGCTGGAATCTTGAGTGCAATGATGTAAAATGCAAGACTGAAGATGAGCTGAAGTTGAGATCAACACTGTGGCAAACACTAACCATGGACATGTGTGCAGAGAGAGACTAGAATGACTAGAATGTCTGGAGGTCACTTGGAGACAGTGCTGAGAAAAGACTTGGACATAAAGAAGCATGTCTCTTTCTGCTCCAGAGACCCCCCCCCAAAACTCACCACGCAAGCAAAGAAAATCTCTGTTCCACACTACACCATCCTGAAATTGTAAATTCTTGTCAGTTTCCTAGGACTCAATTACAATTGATGTGGATCGCACGCCAATGATAGGACACTGGTTTAAAGAGCTGGTTTTCCTTCACTCAGTTAGGATCGAAGTGACACTCAAGTGTGAGATTTCATTTAAAGTGACTCAGCAAAGTCAAACGAACCTCCATGTTCTGTCATTTTCACAGGACTGTTGTAAGTGTTGCCAGGTATAGGTAAAACCCTCCGCTCCTGCTGTTTGAGCTCAGCTCCTCTTACAGTGAGGAGAGTATTGACTGTATTGACACAAAGATGTAATATTTAATTTAAAGAGACTCAATAGTCTCCCTCCCAATAGCCCCGCCTTTTATAAAGGGACTTCTGTAGACGTTGCGGTAGAAAACCCCGGCTGGACAGCAATGAGCTGGGTGAAGAACGATGCCTGTTGGACAGAGTGCTCCTAACACATTACCTGGCCAAAGACGCTGCCGGTGTTGGGCGGCTGACCAAACACAGAGGGAGTGGGGGTGCTGCCAAAAGCTGCGTGTGAAGAGGGAGACAATGCAGATGACAGTGAGAACAACCTGAGACAATGCGAACAACAGTGAGAAACATCCGAGACAAGACA
Source organism: Brachyhypopomus occidentalis (assembly GCA_020368025.1). Taxonomy (NCBI): domain Eukaryota; kingdom Metazoa; phylum Chordata; class Actinopteri; order Gymnotiformes; family Hypopomidae; genus Brachyhypopomus; species Brachyhypopomus occidentalis. The sequence continues at coordinate 2,873,965 of JAGXOD010000032.1, forward strand.
GAAGACAGCGAGAATGTTGCGCAAACCTCAGAGTTGCTCTTTGGTTGTAACAGAGGCTATCGGCTGGAATTGATCAAGTATGAAATACGCCATAACTGCATGCTGAGCAACTAGGCCCATCCATACACAATAAAGCCTGTATTCACTGTACAAAACGAAAAAACGGACCCCATGTAGCACGATCAGAACTGCACCGTGTTTCCCGCTGCCGATCTTTGACATTCTAGAAATGTCTGAGCTGAGAAGCACCTGCTCCACAGCATAAACCTCTGAGCTTGGTCTGACTTTTAAGAGGTGCCTTACACACAGCTTTTGTTTGTTTTTGACAAATTTATCCGAATATTGGACACCCCCAGGGTGACGCTGAAGTGATTGATTCACGATTCATCTGCTGCCCTTTAGTCGCTGCTCTTCCGTCCGCCATCTGCCATTGCTAGCGGGTGGCTAGCGGGACACGGCACAGGAAACACAGCAGGACGGCAAATAGTTTTTTCTTTTTTTTTTTATCATCATTAATGTCAGAGGTTGCACTGAGCCCCTAATGCTTGTCTTCTAGCAGGTCTAAGTGATCTTCACTGTGTTCAGTCCTCTCAGATGGGGGACTTTGGCAGGTCAGAAGATTGCGTCATATGAATCCATCATGGTCTTGGAAAGGATGACCACTACCTTGCATGTCTGTACAGAGATGCAGTTTTATAAGTTGACTTCATAGCAACAATATTGAAAATTTTAAATAACAGAATGTGCTACCATGAAGGGAATTCCTGATGATGATTTAGATCAATCTGCAGATTTCATCCAAGATGACTCTGACTATGAATGAGGCCAGTTGACCAAATACACCAGGGCAACTGGGTCACTGGTTTACTGAGAAAATCATTTGTGCCAAAAATACAGACCGATCTAGTTATATTACTAACAGTTTTCACAGTTCATTCATTTAATTCTGCTAGACTTTGGATTGATCATGAAAAAAAATTTTGTTAAATATCTAAAGGGGACATCTGTGAAGTCAGAGCTTCGAGTCTGAGAGCAGAAACTACGCTGCCCTCCAGATCTGCAACATTTCAATTAGCGAATTCTTAACAGGGCAGAATTTGACCCTTAGACTGCGCGCAAACAGGTGGAAAATGAAATTCCAAACTGTCTATTCCAAAGCCCTAGTGAAAAGGCAGGCGAGCCGCGAGAAGACGGTGGCTTCAGGCCGCCGATCAGCTGTTCCGTGCCATGGCCCACCCACCCCATGTTACCAAGAGAATTCTGGGAATTCATGAGAAGGGATGAGCCGGTGAGAATGTGGCTCATGCCTTTAGATTAGGCGTCTCCTGGTGGCCCTAAGATAAAGTCCCCAGCTGCCGCCCAGCACGGCAGACGCACATGACACGGCAGAAATTCCGAGACTGGGCTGGACCGTCACATGCAGTATTATTTTTTGGCTGCAGTGTGACCAAAATCATTTAAATAAAGACATGCTGTTTTTAGTTACATTTTTACATGCTAAATTATCCTTCAGGAAGAAACATCAAATAGCTTTTAGAAATAGAATTATTGAAATGGGCAGAAATCCACACATCCCTGCACACACAGTCAAAGGCACGCATGCACGCACACACAGTCAAAGGCACGCATGCATGCACACACAGTAAAAAACTACACACACATGTTCCCCTACACTTGCAAAAATATTCCTTACCGGCCGTCTGCCCGAATCCAAATCCAGACGAGGTGGTAGTGGTGGTGTTGCTGCCAAATAAGCATCCCTGGCCAAAGGCGGTGCTGGGTTGGCCGAAGGCGGGCGGGCCGGTCTGCCCGAAGACGCCCGCCCCTGCGCCTGCTCCAGAGCCCGTACCGCCGGCGCCGAAGGAGAAGGAGCTGGCGCTGCTGGTGCCGGACGAGCCAAAGAGGCCCCCCCGCTGCTGGAGGCTGGCGTGGTCGCCGCCGCCGCCGCCGTCTGTCGAACCGGAGCCGCCCGAACGACGTCTGGCCAAAGGTGAAGCCCCAGCCGAGCCGGGCGGGCTGGCCGGCCGGCCGCCGGAGCCGCCTGCCCGAAACCGGGATTGCCGGCCGGAGGCGGCGGAGACGGCACCGAAGCCGGAGGACCCGAACGCCGGGGCGGAGGTGGTGGAGGTGGGTTGGCCGAACACCGAGGCGGGGGCGGCGGCGGGGGCGCCGGGCACTAAAGGCGCTATGGAGGCCGCCGCAGATGTGGTACTTATGACCGGGGTGAAGCTCGTGACCGACAGAGTGGTGCTGTTTGTACTGACGACTGGCTGGGCGAAGATGGAGCCGGGCGTAGTGGAGGGTGGAGCTGCAGCTGCTGTTACCGTTGCTGGTGCAGTAGCTGGTGCTGGGGTGGGTATAGGTGCTGGGGTCGGCTCTGTTGTAGGTGTTGGGGCGAAGGTTTCCGTTACGGGTGTCTGTTCAGCGGGCGGAGGCGCGAGGGGCGGAGGCGTCGCCGTGACCTCGGGAGCAAGAACAGACGGGGTCGGCGGCTTCTCCGCAGGCGTCGCGGTAACCCCGGCGATGACAGGCTGGGCGGACGCAGCCTCGGCCGCGGGGTCGGGGGGCGGCGTGGAGGGAGCGGGAGCCTCGCGGCTCGGCTCCGAGGGCGCCTCCTCGTGCGGCGTAGCCAAGGAGGGCTCGGGTGGTGGTGACGGCCCAGGCACGGGGGGGTTCTCGGCTGTGGCTGTGCTTTCGGGAGGAAGAGGAGCAGCAAGGAGGCTGCTGAAAGAGGCGGAGGAGATGGAGGAAGAGGGCATGACGGAGAAGGCTTGTTTAGGGGCGGACGACTGCGCAGGTTCAGGGGGTTTAAAAACCCCAGCGGCGGCAGACAGCGAGAGGGGCACGATGCTCTTGGAACCGTCTGCTGTTCTGGGAGAGTCTGACCCATTACCGGCTGTAACGGGCTTTGGCTGCGGAGTGCCGAATGTGAAGCCCGTGGCGAGAACGCCATTGCCGGGCTGTCCGAAGGTGAAGCCCACTGACGTTTTGGGGGGCTCTTTAACCTCGTCGCCCTGGCCGACTCGCAAACCAGAGAAACTACCCAGGGTTTCTCCCGTGACCCCCTGGGCTTTGGGGGCCAGGAGGGAGGGGGTGGTGGAGATCATCTTGGCGGGTTCAACCATGCTGGATGGAGGGGCAGATGGAGGGGCAGACGAACTGGCGGCCAGCGCAGAAGTGACTGGTTTTGGGGTGAGGGAGACGGGGGCTTCTGAGGTGGTGAACAGCATCTTCCCTGTGCTGTTGCCAAAGGAGAACTTACTGACCGGAGCCACATCTTTGGCTATATGGAGACAACGGGAACGAAAAGATCCAGAATAAAGATGTGTAAAACGAGTCATCAACTGAACTTCACATATTTTTGTATTAAAATACTTCTTAATATAATTAACTCTGGTTAATTACAGAAACCAGAAATTGTTTTGTGGAACATTTCTATAATTTTCAGTTAACACTTTCATGAACTCTGCATTTAAACAATCAGGAGTACTGTAGCTGATAAGCAAAAACAAAACATCAGAAACCAGTACAATCTGCAAACATATTTTAACAAATCACGTCAACACCAAACAGCACGGAGCTCTTTTTGCTCAGAAGAATCAAGAGCATAAAAAACCACATGCACGAAAAGCCCAGAAGCAAAACCGGTGTGAGGCCGTGGTTACCTTGTGAGCTGGAGGCTGGCTGAGAGGGAGACGACGTGGAGCTCAGGCAGAAGGAGAACCCGCCCGGGGGCCTTACAGGAGACACACACACACACACACACACACACACACGCACGCGCGCGCGCAAACACACACACACACACACACGCGCGCAAAACACACACACACACACACACGCGCAAACACAGAGCCTTAGAAACAAACTTCCTCACAAAACAAAGTCTACAAGCTCCTGGGATTTAAAGAGGAGCTTGTGGAAGAAAAACAAACAAACAAACAAACAAACAAAACCCCCAAAACCGTAACATCTCTGCCATCCTTTCTAACCAACGACAATTGAAAATGCAGACTTCATTGCCACAGATACTGTAAATACACAAACAAAAACAAACAACAACATTCTAAAGTATTAACGTGAGGTTCACGGCACCTCATATTCGCAAATAAATAACTGATGAAAGATAAACGGAATGAATAAGTTACACTGAACAACGTGCAGGAGGATGCGGAGGGACAGGTAGACGTGGGGGGTGTGAGGTTGCACACACACTCACCCGGTAGAGAAGGAGAACCCTTTGCTGCTCTGCTCCCCGAGAGCGGATGTAGCGCTGGAGACCGATGGGGCTTCGGCCTTGGAGGCTGCACATACAAGCAGACCTACACCTTCACTACTACATCTCTACTACATCACTACTACTACTACACTACAGGGTCCGCCGTCCAATTTTTCAACCGATTTAATAGTTTTTAACTCGATATAGTGGTTTTGAGATTGTGTAGGTTGTATCAAAAGGTGTATGTGAGAAATCTTTAGGGGGGGGGGGAGATGTGCTTCTTTTTATATTACTGCAATCTAATGTATGGAGGCAACTGTAAAAAAGTGTCTTGAGAACAAATCATAAAATACTGAATATCACTGAAGTATAATGTGACAATGCTGTATAAAATCCACGTTAGCCATCATTAGCCAGCGCATTATAACACTGTGAATTATGGTAAAACTAAAGGAACTGGCAGAAACTACTATCTAACCAAGTTCCTGCCACCCATGACGGACGGCGTTCAGCGTTTCCGCTGAGTCGTGGTGTTGCGGTATCGAGTGCTGACAACTGGACTTCTCGCTTTCCGTTTTTGCCTCGGCCACATTTTCTGAGGTGTGCGGCGGCGCAAGTCGCCCGTAAGCATACCGAACACAAAGCCCTGGGGGGGTGAAGGGCTGGCCTCGGCCCCGGGGACGGACACCTTTACTCCTGCCGGGGAAGAATTCTGGGGGAGAAGGTTGAGACGAGAACAACAGAGAAAGGGGACGTTATTATCTTATTAGCATTAGCAGACGGTCTAGTGTCCAGCAGGCGTGAATTGCAGCCTTTCTGGTAGCACGAATGGTGTTTTGCTAGCCGTCCACTGGCCCTTCTGACCCGAAATAGGACTCCAGTCTGTAATAGTTATGTTTACAAAAGCCACATATAGTCCCAGTGCGCATTTCTAATAAAGTCACTGCTGTGTGTATAAATACCACGTAGTTTAGAATGGAAGGGGGAAAGAAAGACCCACAAATATATAAATAGAAAAGGCGTAAATAAATAAAACAAAATAAACATTTTTAACTGCTGAATTGGGATTTCTGAGTGAAGCCACTCTGCCTTCGGAACGTCAGTCCCCTTCTGAGCGGGGCTGGTGGGTGGGGATGCGGAAGCCTGCCACACCACATCTTTACTGCTGGGTTTCACACCCCTGCTGGAATGTCAGAGGGGTCCGGGGTATTTCACAGTGCTGTTCGGGTGTCTCCTTACTCCCACTGTATAACGGATGACGCCGTCTCTGCAATTTCTCGTTCTGAACACGTGCTAAAACAGGCTGCGTTCAGGTACACGCGGGCACAGGCGGACGAAAGAAACGTGTCCGGTTCACCAGGAATGCGTGGCCGGCCCTGCCTATATCAAACTCATCTCTCTGACGGCTGCTCATACAGGAGCTCGAGGAAACGAAATGAGTCACTACTGACGGTTTCCAGCCCGTTTGTGCTGCGCTAGAAGTAGTGAGAACAGCTTCCGGGTCATCAAGGTCCGTTTTCATCCGGCTAACTGAAAAGGAGCCGATACCTGAGCCCGGCATCCCTGCCTTGACTCCGCATCCCTGATGTGAGGAGTACGAAGGGTCAAAAAGCTCCCAGCTAGCATGTGACTACACAAACCATCCCAAAATGTAGGCAGGCGGCTCAGCAAATCACTGATGAAATAAAACTTTAACCTTGCTGCTCGTGACAAAAAAAAATAGATTGATGAAATAAACAACAGAAAAAAAAGTACAGAATGTATACAGAATAACCCAAGATGAAGACATGAGTGGATGGCTAAAGGAACAGCTGAACCTGTCGGGGATGCAGGTTAATGGCAACAGAGCTAGAGGAACTCACTCTCTTGGCCTCCACAGTGGCCAGGACCTGCTGGACGACTTGAGCTGCAGGCCCAGGTACAGAGGAGCTGCAGGAGGGAGGGAGGGAGGGAGGGAGAGAGGGAGAGAGAGAGAGAATTCAGTTCAGGCTTTGCTAAGTGAGGCTAATGTTTCAGTCTAATACCGCAGTGCATTAGTGATCCATTACAAGTGAACAAACGACTGAAATGCTAACTAAGAAAAGCTCATGAAAAACGCATGAAGTGTCTTTTAATAGTGCAGCCTTGCACCCGCATGCTGTTGGAAGTCCTTCATTTTTATGGGTTACAAAAAACATTTTTTTAATAGCAGGTTGAACAAATAAATCTAAAATTCTGCGCTAATTCCAGTCGGAGTAGTTCTGACCCTGCCAATGACGTGAGTGAGTAACGTAATAATGATAGTGTTAATACAACCTTTCCACACAGATTAAAGAGAGCGCGACCAAGACAGGCCAGAGCCTGTACACAGACTGCGAGTATGGCTAATTTGGAAACTCCCTTTGGGGGGGGGGTGACCCATCCAGACAGTCACCACAACAGCACCAGGCCAGAGAACAGGTGCTGGAGTGTATGGCGAGGGCACAGAATGGCTGTTTGCGTTGTACGGTGTAGACTGGGAAGATGATGATGATGGAGTGAGAGATAGACGAGCAGAGAGAGGGAATGAGGTGGAGGCACGACACACGGCGGTTAGGAGTTTGTGTCTGTGAGGAGCTGAACGTGATTGAGGAGATGAACTGGTAAAGACGGCTCTGTGTGAGCTACGTAGCCTCCTGTGGAGAGGCAAACAATAGGTTGGTGAAGAGGACTTAGGACGAGACATACATGCACATCACAGTGCGTCTGTGAGAGAGAGAGAGAGAGAGAGATTCCTCATCATTCTCTCAATACGCAGTGCTATGCACTGCTGAGGCTAAATCAGTACGGGGAATACATCATCATTCTGTTGATCAATACAGACAGCCCAGAGAGGACACCGAGGACAGACAGACACACACACAATCACACACCCTAATCAAAGCCAGTGGTGCCATTTACGGTTGCTTACCATCACCCAAACCCACACACAAAGTAGCAATAACCACCAAATCTTGCTTTGCTTGCCCTCAACCAAACCCACAGGCACCCATCTACACACACACACACACACACACACACACAGCGGATGTCTCGCCCTGTTCCGCTCACACCCTGATCATGACAAACAGCGTAAGCAAGGGAGCAAGGAAGCAAGCCCTGCACCGAACAAAATACAGAACTGAAGAGGCATCTGAACTGTAAGAACTCCAGCCAACAGGAGTGCACATATGAGCCCAGCTCAGTATAGGACATGAGGAGAAGCCCTGACCTCGGCATTCCACACAGCAGGCCTCATAAATAATTTGTGAAATAAGCACCACTGTAAAAACAATGCCTTATGCATGCAGAGTGTGTGCTCAGACATATACACACACTCACAATCACAAAATCACTCTCCTCTCCAGTCAAACTCCGAGGATTTTGACTCATGGGCTCCTCCTTGTGGTCTACAGAGGTCACTGAGGTGCTTTATGCAGCAGGTGTCCACCACCTCAGGTTTATTGGACAAACTATAAATATTTGAAGTGTTGCCATTAAAGTTGTATAGGCTACCGTGGAGACTGCATTAAGTAAGGCCAGGTGCATCTCTATGACTACTTCCACCAGGTTAGACAGCCACCAGCTGTATGTAATACAACGCCTACAAGCATAAAGCTACAAGACCTTGTCACAACTCCAAAACCAGTTTGCTAGACAAATCCTTTTCAAAATAAAAGTTCACAACAGCAATTTCATCACTGCAACAATTTAAAAAGGAAAGAACCCGAGCTGAGAAAACTCAAATTCATAACCTATTCATAAGTAACAAACTCAAATTGTGCAACAAATTTAAATATATATATATATATATATATATATATATTTTAAAAATCACATTGGAATGCCTGATTGAACATCACAGTGGAGTTAATTCCAAGCATGTGAGAGGAGTCTGTACATTAAGGCCATTAAGACTGTGTGGTTGTGCTAGTGCACAGTGGAGTCGTGATATTTCAGAACCACCTCACGAGGAAGAGGAAGGCTGTTCTGCCATTTTACTGACCACTGTACAAAGAAACTAGCACAAACATTTAATTGGGGTTGTTGTTTTTTTTTTTTTTAATTGGGGTTGTTGTTGTTTCCCCAAACAAATGAACAAGTCAACAAACAAACTCCATGTACCAGCCCATCAACGTACAGTAATTCCATACTAGAACCCCTGTACAAAGTGAGACCAAAATCATTTAAAAAGTGCTGGCCAGCTATTACACCGTTCGTGTCCAATCATTGGCCTTCAGGTGATCGGGAAGGCCGTGTCAGCTTCCTATCTGTCCTGGCCGCCCTGTTCTCCAGCTCGGACACACGCACACGATGTTCCCCGTCAGCACGGTCCCTACACGGAGCAGGCACCAACGCGCTCTACATGAAGCTCTCGGCACTCTGCTCTTTGAGGCTCACAGAATGGGGTGGAATCATCCAGAATGACCTTCAAACCTCCATGTAAATGCACTGATAGTCAACTCCTGATTAAAATGAACTAAAACGTTCTCCAAAAGCGCCATCGTTCATGCTTCTTCCCTTCTGCTGACCTTCCCCGTTCCCATCTGTTCGTGTCTCTGCCCACTGGTACGTACACACACACACACACACACACACACACACACACACACACACACACACACACACACACACACACACACACACACACACACACACACACACACACACACACACACACACACACACACACACACACACACGAAGACATGGTGGACAGGGTCCCTGTACGACCGCTGGCCATCTAGAACATGCTCTCTGAAAAGCTACAGTTTGGTCCCCTCTATAAACTTTCCTCTAATTTGGCCTCCTGGCATGACATTATTTTTAAAGGCCAGTGCAGAGACTAAATCAGTCTGCGATAAACAAGCAAGGAATTACGATTTTATTAACCTTAATAAAAAGGTTAATAAAATACATAAAAAGAAAAGTGGCTTGGGAAAACATGAGGGGGGGGAAGATGCAAACGTGCGGGCTGTAAGGGCCACGGTGTCAGAGTCCTGCTGCAGTGCCAAGAGCCAATCGGCTGCAGTCCTGAGGGGACATGGGGGGGGCGGGTTGGGGCACTATGAAGGTTATACAGAACACAGAATGTGACCACATTTACACACTCATATTCCCATTTCACATTCAACTGTGATCTAGATGCTTAATGATATCCCCCCAAATCTGAGATAACTCATAATTTGCAATCTTTTAAAAGTACAAAACACGCACAAAAATAAGATGCTATGTAAGGCAGATCAACTCCTGTAATGGAGTGTGGTTTAATAAGAGTGCATCACTAGCGCGGGGACGCTTCTGTCGTCGTTACATAAACCACAATTAGAGCTTTTAAAAGTGTCGCACAGCACAAACTTCACTGTGGAAGACAGCAATTAACTACTGCTCTCCATGTCAAGGACCCATTTGTCTGCCCCTATATTTAACATGTGCAGTAAGATGCACAAACAAGATCTAATGCAACTCAAACAAGAGTCATAAATCTCTCTGCAAAACTCTACACGTTATACAGATAATAAGAACAGTAGTCTGTTTAAGAGGCTGTTGAATGGTGGAGGCGTGAGACAGAAGAAGGGACAGACCAGACAGCAGACCAGACAGACGACCAGACCTGACAGACGACCAGAGCTGACAGACGGCCAGACAGTAGACCAGACAGACGACCAGACCTGACAGACAACCAGACAGCAGACCTGACAGCAGAGACAGACCTGATGACAGTAGAGACGGGCAAGGCGGGGCCCTTGCCCTTCAGCTCCTGGACGTTAACCACCTGAGGCACAGACTTCAGGGTGAACTCCGTCAGAGACGTGCCCGCTGCAAGGCAAGTCACACAGTGGCCAATGTAAACTACACATTAGTGATCACTGTTAACTATATATTTATCAGCGACCAATGCAAGATACAAATTTATTAGTGACCTTGGTTTTCTACACATTCTGGTGACCAATGTGAACCACACATTTATTAGTGACCTCTACATATTTATCAGTACACTGTACACCTACTAATATACACCAAGTACATAGAGTGCAGCATCATTTTCTCTAACTGACCAGAACATGTACTTTTACTAGCACCCATGAATACATATCTTGCTGGACTTCATGCAAGTTTCATCATTTCTACTTATATATATAAACACACATATATTTGTATGTTGATCTTTATTTCCATATTGCCCTGAGCACGTAGGAATTTGTTAACCATCAAAGGAACAGCCACTCTTTACTTGACAATGACCGTGTCAAAAAAATCATAGTTCAAAAACGTTTGTATGATTGTATGAACATGGATCACAAAGGCAAATTAACTAGATTAGAGATGGTGTCTCAAAACACCTGTTTTAGAGAAGACCTGTAAAATGGCTGATAATGTCCTCATACCTGGCTTTTGACTGATCATCTGTCTGTTTAGAGCAGCCCTTCCTGCAGCCTGGGGGGCGGGGATAGTGGTGGGCATGGCCTTCTCTGTGGGCGGGGCTCCATGCTTCACTGTCTTGGTGGCCAGTGCTGTGCTGTCAGCACTACCCATGTTTATCTTGGGTACAACTGTAAAATGAAAAGAGGATGACAAAGACCAATAAAGGATTGCAGTAGCTATTATATACTGAATGCATGAGGCAAGTGATACAAAGTGACTTATTAGTTTATCAAATCAATTCCAAACCTCAGTTTTGGGTCCACGAATTGCTTTAACTTCCGCTGCCCAAGCACGTTCCCTGCTCTAACTAATCAACTCATGAGTTAATTACCAAGCCGCGATAGGGATCGGGTTCGTAAGAGGTCGGCTCAGCATGGGATCCTGAAGTCTGCTGAGTGAGCTCATGGATCAAAAGATACCTGCATCTCTCTCACGCTAAGGTATAAGCACCGCTGCTTTAATCTCACAGCATCTCATCGCTGTGGACAGAAAACCTCGCATTTCCAAAAACTGAACTTTATTAGAGAATGTAAAAAGTTCTTAACACCTTCCAGTAGGACCTGGGAGATTGTACTCAAAGTAATTCTGGATCATTTCTACCGATATTCTCGTCGCGAGATGTTCCCACAGGTGTACGATGTAGAATAAATTTTCAAGCGTTTTATTACATCAGCAATATATTACCATCACCGTTAACATCAAAGAACATCGATACACTCACTAAGAACAGGCACAGATCCCAGCCCAGATACCCAGCGCATCTACACACTGAGCCCCTTGTTCAGGGACCAGTACGCACATTGCACTTTAACTGGGACCCTTACCAGGACTGCCGCTGGGTCCCAGCCCCCCGGGCACTCTGCTGAAGGGGGCCGACTGCATGGTGAAGCCTGGCTGGACGGAGGAGGTGCGCACCACAGTGGGGTGACGAGGGACTGGGGGAACCAGCGCGGGGATCGAGATGGGCTCCTCTTCCTCCTCCTCCTCTTCCTCTGCCACTGCCAGGGACTCCTCTGGCTCCAGCGCTTGGGACAGGGAGGATGTCGAGCTCACGTCGTCGAGGTCCTCAAAGTACTTGGGTGATAGGAAGGCCGACCGGGACAGGTTGGCTGAGGAAGACAGGGCGGGTTTTTTTTTTTTGCGAAGGATCCGATTCAAACGGATCAGCGTCCACAGAGGTTGTTGATGAATCGAATGAAGCGGATTCTGTCATCAAAGTGTGTTGCACTGTTTATAGTGGAGGTACCTGGCGCGGTGGATCGGACAGGTGGAGTCTGACGCTTGGACAGGAAGTTCCTCAGCTGAGTCTGTTTCACAGGGGTCATCTTAGCTGGTGAAAGAAACATGTATTTATCCTACAAAGTAAGCAATCATAACTATTTTTGTGCCCTCTGGTGGCCAGCATGGAAACAGCAACAGTGTCCACAGGAGTCCACATTCAGAAGCAATAGGTCATTTTTACAATGATTCTTCTTCACATTATGAAACAGCCCCCTATATATCGACACCTACTGACCTGGAGGTCTCAAAGACTCTGTACTAAACCCATTTTAAACATGGCCACCTCCATGTGGAGGACCCAAGCCATGGAGCGGAAACTAGTCCACTCGAGTGATCTGATTCTCATGTGAGCTGCACTTGACAGAAAAAAAAAAAAAATAATAATAATAGTCACCTTCGTAATATTGCTAAAAATGACTTATTGCTCCATTGATCTACTTCATAGTGATATTTTTGTGATGACGCTGCACAAATGAGCCTACATGGAGATTTTGAAGGCGCTTTGGGCGTGTCCTCCAGTTTAGATTTCAACAGGGCGTTTCTTAAACTCTCCAACTCACTGTCCAAACTACAAAAGATCGGGGAAAATAAAAATCAATCACAGTAGAACAGATTCAACTGAACATTAAGGTCAACAAAAGTATGACAAGTGCTGAAAGGTGGGCACGTACCCCCCTGGTGACGGGGCAGGGGCAGGTTGGCTGGGGGCACTCCAGGCTGAGGTCTTGTTATAGAGCCTGAGACTCTGCAAGTCCCTCACTAACTGGTCCAGCTTCTGTTTCTGCGTGTTGATGATGTCCATGTTGTTAGCCAGAGCTGTGTAAAGGGCCTCCCTCTCCGGGACTATCATGTGTCTAAAACAGACCATGCGATGTTTTGAGCTGATGCATTATGGGACCTGTAGTTTCAGTGACTGGGTACGTAGGCTGCTGTAAAAGAGGACTACAAGGTCCAGAAACCTCATTACGTATCCTACATGAAAAGCCATTCTGAGCACACTCACTTCTGTTTTTTCTTCTTCTCCAGGTGTTTTTCCCATTCCAGATCCAACACGTCGTTGACGTCCTCCACAGCAAACTTCACATACTGATACAGCCTGCGGATCTCCTGCAACATGATGTTACACTCATGGAGCATTAAAAATGCTAATTTTATTTCATTTGTCTGCTCTTTATCTTTCATTCTTATTTTTAGACAAACTCTAAATCACTCTTTGCTTATTGTTACAACAGGATATCTGTACTTCAAAACCAATGTAATTCACCAGCTGAGCCTTAGTGCTAAAGCAACTGTTCCCGGGGGAGGGGCTAATTGAAGCCCCACCCCCCACAGAGCGACATCGTTATGGCAGTGTGGAGTCGGGCTGCTCCCAGCACAGGCTCTGACCTTCAGCTGCTGCTCGCTGCGAGGGTCCAGCGGCTTCTTGTAGAGCAGCTGCAGGTAGTCCTTGTTGCGGTTCAGCTCGCTCTGGGACCGGGCCTCCTCGACTCCGGCGAAGCCCTCCAGCAGGGTGGTCTTCAGAGTGCTGATGTCCCCGTGCAGAGACTGGGACGAGAACACAGCAGCAACCGAGACGTTTATTCCTAGTGGCTCCTCGCGTGAGGCAGTGAGGTGAACGGCTCCTGGACACGAAGCCGACAAGCAGCTTTATCGCAGAAAAGGGTGAAGCAGGTACAGATTTATGTTGCCGTTGCTCATACCGACATCACAGAATCTGACAATCCATATCCCTTCAAGAGCCTGGGTAAGCCATCCCCAGACCGTGGAGTGTACTGGTCCTACCAGCACCCTAAACCCTGTACTGAATAGCTGACTGCTCTGCTCTGACTAAACCCCAACTAAACCCTGTGCTGAATGCTTGAGTGTGCCCATCCCTGATTGGTTGAACAGACTGCACCTCGGTGGTCTCTTTGATCTCCAGTGTGAAGGCGTGCAGGTGGTCGCTGTCTCTGCGCAGGTCACTCATCTCCTCAGAGCTGCCCACGAGGAAGTCTGCTCGGGTGCTGCGAGCCTTCAGCTCGTCCATCTCCTTTTGGAAATGGGTGATCTGGGAGGAGAACGACAGTCACTCAAAAAACGCAGAGGGAAAACAAACACACAGACAGACAGACAGACAGAGCATTCCACCAAGACAGGCTGCCGCTTGTGTTCGAGTAAAAACCTCTGAATAGAGTACAGCTGTCTCACCTCCTCCACTATGCCAACCATTACGGGATTGGAATCCTTCTTTTGCTGTAGCTGCTTCTCCAGGGCCTTCACCGAGAGGGCCTTTAATAATAGAAATGTAACAAATAAATGAAATCACCCCACCACCAGAACAACTATAACATGAACTCAACTTTCCTTTTTAAGTTGTTTTGCTGAATGAATATAAAGCAATGATTTTACATGGTGAACTGGAATAAAAGTAACAGGGAGTTGAACCTGCGTTGTGGTGGCAGCAGGTGGCGCTATTGGCGCAGGAGCCGTTTTCTGCACTGCAACAGACTGAGTGCTGGTCTGAGCTGGACGGGGAACTGCAAACACACACACACCTCATTACATAGCATGTTAACCACTCCTCCCTGCTCTCCTCCCACCATCAACGTAAGGAGTGTGTGTAGGCGGGTGGGTGTGTAGGCCAGGGTACCTGCGGGTGCAGCAGGTTTGCTGATGCTGAATGGTGGAGCTGGTTGGATGGTGCCGTCTGCGTGGGGGGTGGAGGTGAGAGAGAAGGGCGGGGCGGCTGAGACAGGAGGTGCAGGGGTCTCGGCTGCCAGAAACCTACACACACACACACACACACACACACACACACACACACACACACACACACACACACACACACACACAGACAAGCAGACGCAACATGCAGTTACCCAGTTAAGGAGAACTGTCCTCAGATAAGCATAATGCAAATTCCACCACATATCGCCACTACAAGGAGCTGTAGAGTCAGAGCTCTTTTGACTAAACGTACATACCCAGGCCAAAATAATACTCACCTGTCATTGAGGTTCATTCTAACGTTAGGAGTGGCTGGCTCCACCGAGCCCTTCAGCACAGACACGGGAGATTGCGTAGTAGTGGCAGCCATTGCCAGGGGCAACGCTGGCGTGGTCAGGGGCAGAGCCGGTGTGGTCAGGGGCAACGCTTGCGTGGCCAGGGGCAACGCTGGCGTGGTCAGGGGCAACGCTGCCGTGGCCAGGGGCAACGCTGCCGTGGCCAGGGGCTGTGCCGGCGTTGCCAGGGGCAACGCTGGAGTGACCAGGGGCTGTGCCGGCGTGGTAAGGGGCAACGCTGAAGTGGCCAGGGGCAGAGCCGGCATAGTGGTGCTCTCCACTGGGGGTTTAGCAGGCAGGGCGCTGAAAGAGAAGGCTGAGACAGATGGGGTGTCGCCCGGGGGTTTGGGTGCCGCGAAGGAGAAGCTGGCCGAGGAGGGGAAGGCGGAGGTGGTGGAAGACGCGTTGCCGAACGAGAAAATGGAGGGGGTGCTGGAAGCCAGAGAGGGTAGTGTGAATGACAGGCCTGAGGAGGTGGGGGCGGGGCCAGGGGCGGAGCCTGGGGCTGCGGCAGCAGGAGGAGGGGCTAGGGCAGCACTGGCAGTGGTGGAGGGTATTTGAAAGGAGGGGAAACCTAAAGGAGGAACGGACACAGCAGGTGCTTGAGGTGGAGGGCCAGAGGAAAACTCTGAAAAGGATGCTGGGGGACAAAACAAACAAACAAAGGTCACACTCAACAAGCTCATCACTCAGTGTGATTTAACAATCCAGTTTTGATGATATTGGGCCATTTTCATGAAACGTGACGGCAACTGTACTACACCATGCAAAATGTTGTGTCACGGTAACTAATTCTTATTCATAAAGTCACCATGGTGACAATTATTGCACTGGTGTAAACTCACCTATGCCCAAGGTGAAAGCCAATCAAAACCAACATTTAAATGAGGCAATGCATGTTAAAGACCCAGGCCAAGTGTCAGATGACCGACTAACCCGTCATGAGACCACAGCTACGCTGAAAACTGCCAGTTACGTAAAACTGGCATTGCCTTCACCAAACTTTCACCAAGACAGGAAGTGCATGATAGTGCTGACTTGATGACTTCAGCTCTTCTGCTAAACCATGACAGAGCAGCAAAATCGTATCTCTCCTCAGGCTATATCTGTTTATAGTCTCTTCCTCTCCAACACCTAAATTTGCAATTCTTATGGCAAAAGTTTGTGGCTTTCCAGGATCCTGCTGAAGAAAGCCACCCTGATCTCCGTCCTCCACCTACTGCAGCTGCAAAGTTTACCACCGTGCTCATTCCACACGGACAGGTTCAGCCGGTATTTTATGCAGCAGCGGTGTTCTATTATGAATCGCTAATGTCATATGCGAACGAGGACAAAATGCAATAGCCTCATATGTCACGCTGAGAGTGAAATACACCGGCAAAATGCATCTGCGAACGAGGATACCTGGCAATATGTTTTATGAATTTGGCCCCGTGCTCCGTGAGGTTAAGCACAAACTAAAGCCCACGCCAATCATATCCCAAGGTTTTCCCATAAAGGCATGGCTGGCTCGTACTGGCTAATGGAGGCCTCTCCCCGTCCAGAGCCAGGCTGGAGGCGGCAGTCACCAGCTGCTGGACGCCCGGGTTCAGGTTGAGCAGGGAGAAGGGGCACAGAACCCCGTCAGTGGAGAGGACGAGGAGCGTGGGGGCCGGGGGCAGCTTCTTCTCTTCGGCTGTGAACGCAAAAAACAGCATATAAAGCAAGAGGAGGAAGCCAGAGGATTCGGCAACAACAACAACAACAAAAAAAAAAAGACAAGCTTCAGCATATATAATGAAACAGACCCTGCCTCATGAGAGATAAACAAATGAAGAATGTCACTGTACAGAGATCCCGACTAACACGGTGATGTGCAGGAAGGCCGTCTGCCCCGTCTGGCCGCGAATAAGCATGATCAGTCAGTTACGACTACAGGCCCCGTGTCGCCTTGATTTCTTGCGCAAGGGAAGCTGTGAAGCGTATTTGCATTCCAAGGCGGCAGTCTGTGGTTTTTGTTTTGGATGCGATATTCAAATGAGCGTGAAAGGTTGTGATCGATCTCTGTTTACCATTCATGCAGCAGCAACTTTAAATTCACAATTCAGGAAAGGCAACAAAATTAAACGCCCTGTCTGAGCCCACAACAGCCTCCCCGAACCAAGCGTTAAAGAAACTGTAACACCACTTTTAATCTCAGAAGCGAAAATACCTCGATTATCAAATTATCACACACCTACTGCACAATTTTAGTTTAATATCAAAATCACTGCTAAAGTACCAACAGCCCTTTCACTATTTAACTCTGAACTGGGTTTTTATTGGATAATTTCATGCCAGTGAGTGTGGAGAGCTGAGACCCATTGCTTACATATGTAGATGTCTCCTTGGCTGGTGTAGTCGATGCCCACCCCCACAGGCAGGGTGTCGTCATTGTTCAGGGTCACGGGCAGCTCCCCACGACTCGCGTCCTCCAGCACCCACAGTTCCCAGTTCGTCTGAGCCAAACCAGACATGTGAGAGACCAGCACAGCAGGGACGCCCCCAAACACCACCCACCCACATCCATCACCTTATCCATACGGCACTGACTCTGGAACTGAATTACACTGTTAACTGAAAATGGTCATTGTCTGACATTAACGCACAGAATGTACATCAATAATCCTCTTTTTTAAAATTTGTAGCACCACACTTTCCAGTGAGGTGGGGGTCATCTTTAGGTGAACTTTAGATCAGCGTTTCTCATCCCAGTCCTGACGGCCCACCAGACGGTCCTACACATTTGCTCTAATCTAATGTGTTGGTGACTTGGGTATAGCGAAGCTGTGTCAAGTGGTCCCCGAGGACTGGGCTGAGAAACACTGCATTAGATCACCTTTAACCATGACACCTGGAATGAATGAAGATGTAAACAACTACATTTAAAAGACTCATTAGTGAATATTGTCTTTTTAGAAAATTGCCAAGTTAGATGCAATTACAAACATTATGGCTGTAATGGTCAGAGTGTGCATTGCTGGGCGCGTCTCGGACATTATCCCACTTAAGCAAGGATGTGGCAGACATGTCTGTTACCTTGTCATCTTGTTTGGCAATGATGCTGACTTCAATGGAGGCGGCTGATGCAGCTAAGACCAGATCCCTGTGGTTGAGAATAGTTCAGAAACAGGCTATTAGTCAGGTGACGAGGGCATTAATGTCATGAATAAACTAGTTCTAAAAATCACCATGAGCGCTGCCGATTGGATTTTCTGTCTCGGTAAAGCGCTTACTGTCAAACACACTGTCAAACGTGCGTTGCAGTGTGAAGCCATCTCACCAGTCCTCAACGTGGCAGAGGAAGTAGTGGTGCTGCCGCTCTGTGCACGTGCCATAGACCAGGTCGCTGAAGTTCAGGTACTTCTCCTCCTTCTTCTCGTCCTTCTTCTACAAGAACAGAGCAGAGTGCAACGACAGGACGGGTCAGGACGCAGCCCCCCCCCCAGCTCAATAGACTGGCGCAGGTTTCCCCAAACTCGGCGCGGGAGAGAGACTCACAGGAATGGACACGACCACCAGCTCGGGGGGCGTCTCGGGGGAGCCGTCAGCAGCTGCATACGCCACGGCGAAGTTATAGGTGCTGAGCCACAACACATCCAGCACTGTGAAATAAACGTATGCATGACCAAGCAAAACGGGACTAGAGCTGAAGTCACCAGCACAATGGTCATTACCGTTATTTCTCATTTCTATAATAATAATGAGAAGATGAATCATTGGTTTTAAAACTCTGGATGAGAAGGTGTAGAAAAGCACAAGTCTACTCTGTAATAATGGGCAAGGATTTATCCCAAATAATCAGTCCTTGTATTACCTTTGACAGGGTTATCGGCGCTGTAGAAATTTGGGCAAGGGATAACCTTCTTCTCCTGTAGATTCTGGATATGCACAGGAAAAAGGAATGAGTGAAAGTCAAACAAAGCAGGAGGAGTGGTGTGTATGGTCTACATCAGCAGGCCCTACAGGAGACTTACAGGAGTGTACTGGACCACCGTCGCATTCTGCTTGCCTGCAGCAACCTGCTTCCCTTTAGGACTCCAGCAAACTGGATTTCATGAACAAAATCAATTGATGAACAAATTCATGTAACATGCACTACCGATTCATTTTTCTTCCTTTGTCCAACAAGGATTTTTGTTAATTTCAATATGATTCAATAAATAATATATATGAAATTTATACTGAACAGATATGGTGTTTATGTTTGATACAGGGTTTGTGTATTGTTTGTGTTCTGATTTTTCACTATATGTCTGTTGAATGTTGCAGCCAAAAATGACAAAGCACATTCTCAATGATAAAAAAAAGCCTCTCTCTAAGAACCATGACCGCAGGGTTCTAAGCAAGCAGCATAACCCATAACCAATGGTGGTTTAATAAACCGATCAGAGAGTTTCTCTCCACTCTTGCATTAGTGTTAGTCTGAGCAACTACTGACTGAGAACATGTCCTGCCAACACTCACCGCAGGTGATGCCCACAGAGGCAGGTAGCTGGGCCAACAGGGCAGCACCATTTGTCACATCCAGGACCATCATGCTGCCGTCAGAGAGGCAAACAGCCAGCCGGGATGCTTCCACGGGGCTCCATTTCAGGTCCTGCACTAAAGTGTTCGCAGCTGCACCTGGTTTAAAGGAAGCAAATGGCCTTTTCTCTTGTCGGGCCTGCAGCAAAAATGGGTTGTAGGTCAGTCGCGATGTCTTGACACATGCGTATAACAGTGCACTTGCAGCATCACACTGATCTCTAATCAGGTGGGAGCCGACGTCAAGACCGCAGGCCCATTACCTTGTTGAAGAAGGTGCGGATGTCGTAGAAGTCTAGGCTGAGAGCGGTCTGCTCACTAGCGCCACACACTGACAAGGTGAGCTCATCGCTACTGAGTGCAAGGTGGTGTATGGGCAGATTCACGGTCACTACCTGTGACTTCACGTTCTCCACTGTGGGACAAAACAGCAATATCAAGCAAAACCTGTGCAAGACTATCCTAGCGACTGTTTCACAGGCTTATAAACGCACTAGGCTGTACAGCTTCTTCTCTGTAGCTACCATTTCTCCTTGTTTACATCTTACTCACAAACACAAAACAATTAGGGGCCCTTAGAGATGCTGCTGTCAGACACGGCCAGTCGATCCATCACGTATTACCGATTTCATTGGTGTTTCCTTGGGCTCTGGCAGCAGAGATGACGTCTTGTGTCAAAAACACCTTGAGCATTCTGTCATGGCCAACAAAAGTCAATCCATATTTGTTTGAGATAGCGAGGAGGCTTGAGCGCTCTTTCGGTAAATCATCGGGAGAGTCAAAGACACGGATTTTCTTCATCTGACGGAACTGAAAATCCTGAGGAAAGGGAAACATTACAAATTTGTTCAGTAATGAACAACGGATGAAGTGAGAGCATCACAAAACACAAACAAAACAGCAGTGAGTTATTGAATACAGGCATTCACAAGTCCTTAAAGCCTTTACTGAGATGTCCCCGTTCAGATACGCACACCAATTTAGCCATTTAAGATAGTGTTCTGATACACGCTCTGAAAGGTTATTTTGCGCAATTTTACTCATATGAAATGGAATTTTCCCTATAATTTAAGCGACTGACCCAGACCAAACATGATGCCCCATAACCAAATGCTCCATAGTCCTAAAGTGGAGTGTTTTTCCAAATGAAATGGCGAGCAATGCTGTCACTCTCAGACTTGATAGGTCTATGGAACTGGTAAAACTGTCCTGACATATAACAAAACATCAATTACACAGCAATTACCATTTAATATAACGCACCATTTGGTTCAGTATTACTAAATGCAGCTTGTTGGAATCTCAGTCCAGATCTGTGCCCTGAATCTAGTCAGCTAGCAAGCCAAATCACACGCATGTACTGGTTTTCACTTGACTGCACCTAACTATTACTGGTCAAAAGCTGAAACACACTTTTCATTGGAGACCAGCTGTTTAAAGTTTGTTCTGATAGTACTAAGGATACTATTTTACATTTTAAACAGTTTTCGATTATGTTAGTCAGCCCTCCATAAAGCTAGAGAGCCAACAGTACACCTCGTTGAGGTATGTCCCCATGGACAATTTGAGATTTTCTCTGTGCTGAAGTTACAGTTACTGTTTAAATGCAGTAACTTAGCTAGCTAGTTAGTCAGCATTTACCATTTGGACAAACAAAACACAGACAGGAAATTGAACAGGCGCATGGCCAGTTGTTAGTTAGGTAACTTGGCTAACTAGCAAGCTAGCCATGGTAGCAAGCTAACCAGATAGGTTTAAAAGTCAATATATTTAACAATAACAGAAACAAATGTCTTTGTTTTTAAAACCAACAATTTATATTAGCTAGGTTGTAGCTATTATCTGGCCTACGTTTTGTAAAAATGTGACAGTGTTGTATCTAGCTAACTCAATTAAAAATGTATAGCTAGCGATGTAGCTAGAGGGCTAATATATTCGGTGATCTGGCGTATCTAGATAAACTTAGCTAGCTAGCTAGCTAGCGAGACCAACGCGCTTACCTTCATTTCCCTTTCGGGAATGGAGTACGGGTCATCACCCATTTCTTACTCTTGTTATGTTTCAAATAAATGTTAAGAATAAATTTAAAATTATGAAGACTTCAGGATTAGAGTTAGCTTGCTAGGTTATCTACTTCTCAGTTTGCTAACTACCTAGCTAGCTACATTTTGCATGAACCGATACTGAAATAAATTGCGCGCGTCATACAGCATGACATATTCTAGCTACTTGTTTTCAAAATAAAAGCCTCAGTACTAGTATTTCTAGTCGCCCATTGAAACGGCTTTCCATGTGTCACTATCATTATAAAATCCCCATATTCCTTAACGTATTTTATTGGATATCTTAACAGAAAGATATAGGTAGTACTAGTGTGATATCTGATAAATCAGCACTATAACAGCACTCTATATATACTCACAAAATGCTTCACATTTGTTTGTGATATCCTCACCAGTCTTAAGTGCTTAATCTTCAGTCTCCCACTTTGATGTTATATGAGGTCAGAATGTTTGTAGACAGTTGGCAAATTTAGAAACTGGCAAATTAGATTCAGAATAATAAATACAGCAAAATGTTTTGATGAAATAAGGATTTTTATTAGAAAGCAGACTTTTCAGTATTACATTTGAAAATCAGTCACTTGAACTACACAATGTCAACCTAAACCAATTGGTGGTGGTGGAATACAAATGGAAATGATTGATTTTACAACATAGTTGGTGGCATTTTGCATTAGACTAAGTGTCATTTCAGAAGACGTAAACAACTGTTTAACAAGGAGTTTAATTTTTAAAACACCAAAGCACATTAATTTTCTCATTCACAATATATTGCCGTACTGAACAAAGCTTGCCTCTGGTTTATTATAAGTACTTAGCCCAAAAGGTGCATTTACCCAAAAGGTATAGCCATCTTACAGCCTTTTAAGTTAGCTGTTGGTATGACAAGCTGGTCATTCAGCATACGCATGGCCAACTAATCAGGGGCTCACCAATCCATGGCCTTGGAGCCCTTTTCAGCCAAATCTCTCAATGAGAGAGACAGAGATAGAGAGAGACAGGGAGAGAGAGAGAGAGAGAGAGACAGACACACACTAGTAGAACCTGCAGTAGCTCATGCACATAGAGACCAAGCAAAGCTGGAAACACCACGAGAGGTTTGCAGGAGCTTAGCCATGTGCTAGCACTTCTCCCAGAAAAATTAGTGCACGCTCTTTCTCCGATTGTCTGCGCTCTGAGCACATGGCTTTTGAAGGCTGTCTGCCCATATCATAGGTTTCACCAACCTCCATCTAAATAGTAAGGTGTATAAAGTGCTGGCATAATTTCCATGGAGAAAGACACGAATTTAGTGCAGTTAGGCACACATACAAATACTGAATTACGTCCTCCTGGCTTCACACTGGTTTATGCTGAGGGGTATATGGCCATTGGTAGTAGCCATCACTGGTACTTACTCAGTTCAGTTTATTTTATTGCCTTTTTTAAAGTGGGAATTTGTCTGGAGCATAAAAATAGTACTTTGTATAGGAAAGACCAACGTGTTTCCAAAATGTATCATCTAAGGCATAAGTCTTTCCTTTTTATAAATGATAAACTCATACTGACCAAATGCATAAGTGCACTGGATACATATTTCAAGCACACAATCACACTGGACTGGAATTAAATACCTCAGCCAGTCGGAGCCTCTGGTTGCTGTTCTGCAGTCTTGTTTGTTAAATGATTTAGGATAGCAGCCCCTGTATATAAATATGCTGTGCCCGGCCTGCCCCTCAGCCCAAATCCTAGTGGGCTTTAAGAAGACCTCTCAGAGTACCTGCTGAATAGACGCCAGCCGTGTGCTCGCCTTGCCCAGCTACGCTCATGCAGGACTACGAAGCCCTACTGTGAGAAGGCAGTGTGATTCACAGCTCGGTGGATTCTGACAGGATTTCTGTGGCTGCAGAAAATGCATTTGGTTAGATGCCATCTGAACACACACACACAGACAGTGGAATACGAAGACAGAAACAGCACAAGCAATCGCGAGCAGGTTCTGAAACTCGAAATCCCTCAGACACATCGTTCACTTCATGCGTGCACACTTTCAGGGACGAGACAACCAATCCCTCGTGGACGTGCAAAAGCAATTACATAAGTCATTAGTGCCAATATTTAGAGACCGCGAGGTCTTAAGGAAGAAGCATCTAGAACATGACACACAAATTAGCCCATCTCGCACACACTGGGCAACATCATTCTACCCCAAACAGTTCTTTCTGCCATACATTCTCTGACTTCTTCTCAGCATCTAGTGCAACATTTTAATACAGATTAGAGCTCAATGGGTTTTTTAAATATTTTTTTAGAAACATGAAAGTGATCCAAGAGGAGTCTTGGAAAGGTGGATACTGCAGGAGCTGATATATGCAAATATAATGAAAAATATTCAGGAGAAAATTAAGATGGATTTAAATAGTTTGCTGATGGATTGAATGACTGATAAAACCATGGGTAGCTTGAACACAGGACTAAATGCATTTTAGTATTGGTGTGCCTAGAAAAACAACGATACCTGTACTGGGTGATTTTTATAGGACACAATTTACTACCATTGAGTCGTAGGTTGAGGATTTTCAAACCTCCAATCATATTAATGTTCAACTATTCCTTTCAAATAGTGTCAGACAGACAGATATGGAATACTTAGGCCCATCAGAGTTCTGGTTATCACATCAAAACAAAAAATGAATCCTGTATAATCAGAATGAGCACCAAATTTTGGTCAGTTGTTGTCAGAATCCTCAGTTATGTTCAGGCTTACAGTAGATACAAAACAAAACATTTGGTTAAACTCTTCAGTAAATTGTCTTCCAGCCCATTTTTCTAAAAAAACAAAACAAAAAAACAAACAAACTTAGAATTCATCCTTACAAAATTTCTCAGGTTTTCTTTAAGGTCCACACAGTCTTCTGCTTACATCATGTCATCTCAAAGTGTAGTGGGGAAGGGGTTCTTTCTTCCATGCCATCATGCTAGCCGACTTCGCATGCATATTAAAAACAAACCGGGCCACGTTTCCCCACACTCATCGTAGTGTTAGGATCATCTTAAATGAGAGAGAGAGAGTGTTCTGTGTAATACTCGCTCTATCAGTTCAAGAACTTTGTTTTATGATGCTTTTGGGAAACCTGGCCCTCATCAGTAGACTTGTTAAGGCACTAACTCTTGGAAACGTAGCAAGCACAAAACTGATTAGTTGCACTGCATGGTGACTGCATGCTTCTATAGGAATCCTGATTAACAAGATGTCAGTAGCAGCCACATGGCACCATTGAGCATAATTCATACTCTTTTTGTTTCATTGACTAAATACTGCTAAATATTATATGTAACCCTCACAAATACGCTTTGTAAACATAATCATTGTACTAGTGCAATTCAAAACCTACTGATGCATTCTTAAAGCCTCCCACACATAGAAATGAAGTATAATGGCACAAAAATATAAGCTTTAAAATAGGCGTAAAATTTGGTTCCTTCCTTCCAACGTTCCTAAAACTCACTGGAGATCAAAACAGAAAATGTGACATGACAAACTTAACAAACCTGAAGATTCTGACAACCAGAAAATGCAGCATTTCATATGGGAAGTCTGACTTTTAAACTGCAACTACGCAAGCCTTTTTCTACATTCTTTTTTTTTTCAATATTTTGAAAAGAAACTTGACTTTCTTTGCTCCAATAAGTCTTTTGCAAAGTGCAATGACTCATATGGAAGTGCAAAATAATCTCATATAACCTCTTAAGATAATATTGCCACAAGATCAACGTCCACAAAGGTCTTTCACAATGTATATAGGAAATACAGCATCATATCATACACACAGATGTGACTAAATCACAGAGAGGAAAGACAGAGCGTACTGCACTTGCTATGGGCGATATGTTCTAAACAACAAAGATCTCTGGAAAAATAAAGGACACATGAAATAACAGGGTGTCAAAGGTCATAGTGTCACTGTGCAATTTCCAGGACATCTACATCCCTCATGATGCAAAGCAGCCCTGGCTAACATGATGACTGTGGGTCGGATCAAATCTAGCGTGGGGACCTGGAGCATGGGGGGCTGGGGCGTGGGGACCTGGAGCGTGGGGGGCATCTGGGCCACAGGGAGAAGGCAGCTGAAGTCACTGTGTTCAGAACAGTCAAATCGAGAGCTTCTCCCTCATCCCCACCCATCCCCCAAGTGCAAATGCAATAAAGGCAGCCACAAAAAAAAAAAGATACTACTTTTGTTAAATAATTTACAGTAGAGAGCCATAGCCAAGATGCATGGGTCCTAAACTCTTTCTTCTGACACTCACAGTAAAAAGCAGCTTCACGCTTGTTGCATTTGGCAGGTATATGACTCCTTCCAGCTTGAGCCAAACTCAGCAGAAATCAGGCCATCTAGGTTTCTGAGAAAGGAAAACTGTCTCTCCTTGGACGATAAACAATAGCTCTTCAGGGAAACGGCAGCAGTCCCTGTTTATTTTGGGATGCGGATTACATTGTGGCTCGGTGAATTGTATTCTTATTTCATTCTGCATGCAAGCGCTTTTTTGTGTTACTGCGTGCCGTGGCGATAAACATTTTAGTATGTCACAGTCCACTCTGTGAAAGGGGGTTTTGGGAAGTGTTGGCAACCGCCTGTTTTGTGGTATTACTGTGTACGTCAATAGGTTAAGTCGAGGTGGTACTGAGATGGGGTGCGCGTGTGTGTGTGTGTGTATGTGTATGTGTGTGAGTTAGAGAGAGCTTGCTCTCTAAACAAACACAGACATTGCATTAATTATTAAAGATATAACCTTGTGAGTGTTCAAAGTTTCACATGGGCCTTTCTGGGACAAGCAACTGAAGTCTAAACATGATCACACTGCTCGTGACTCTTTTCTATGTGAAATGTTCTCACTGTGGAACAATTTGTCATTTACTTGTTTCTGTAAGCTGTGTGTCTCTAATCTTAGAGAGGACAGAACATTCAGTGTATTTCAGAAACTTACATTAAATGTCCAAATGAAGGTCACTTCAAATACTTCTGTGTATTCAGCAAGCTGTCTTTCATGGTCTACATATCAAAAAAATCGTAATGTCTGCCCTTCCTCAGCAAGTGTTAAAAAAAACTTGCCATTGGACAGGGATTATAATTATCCCTTTGATCAACTCTAATCCATACTGCCACTGTAAATGTTAGTTAAAAGGATCTTAGAGAGCTATTTCATGTCTAACGTTGATACAGAATTGTGAATCTTATTCTTTTAACAGTGTACTTACATAAGCAATGCCTGTGTTTGTGGTTCACACACTTCTCCCACCCCACACATTGCATGTTAGTGTGGTTGCATGTGTACTGTGAAGTTGGTTTTCTACAATCAAGTGCTTCCACTAGAAGAGCAGCAGGGGGCGCTATAGAGACAGCAGGAGAGCAGCGGATCCTCACTGCCCATTTATCCTCAGACCTTCCGCAAACTCCTCCTCCTCCTCCTCCTGCTGTTCCTCATGTGGTGTGTTGCCCCGCACCCCGCCCTCGCCGCACAGGTTGACCGGGGTCGCCTCCAACGTCCCCTCTGCACTCTCGCGCGTTGTGCCTTCTTCTTCCTCATCTTCCTCCACCTCGCCCCGGGCTTCACCGAGCTCGGGCTCATGACCCTCAGCCGCGTGCTCAGGGCTCCCTGTGTCCAGCTGCAGGTGAGTTCTCAAGGGCTCCTTGCGGTCTCCGTAGAGCCGCTGGTCCAGACTGAGCCCGGACGCTGCCAGGGGCTTGAAGTCGGGGTCGAAGGTCAGCGGCACGCCAGCCGTCGTCGCCGCGAGGCTTAAGCCGAGCCCTGCGGCCGCCGCCCCGCGGTACACCTCCATCCCGTCAGGCAGCATGGACTTGATCTTGGGCAGCCAGCGCTTCCGCACGCGCCGGGCATTCGTGCACATGTCGGCCGCGATGACGTTCATCTCGCTCTCCTTGAAGTTGGGGGCGAAGTTCTGACAGTAGACTAGTGGGAGGAATCAAGAGAAGAGACATGTTAGCGTTACGCCTTCTACACAGCTCAACTAAATCGTGATATTGAGCGTTATTATTTTTTACATTACTTATTTTACATCAAACTTAACGTACGTTTGACAGCATTGAGGACTCTGCTATCTAGAGGTTTTCGGCTGGGGTCACTGGTAGAGGAACGGATTCCGGTCCCACAGCTGTTAGCCAGAGTGTTCCTGTACATACACCAACCGACCACCAGAGGGCACAGTGAAGAGGACGCTCATCAAGAATCATCTGTATATCAGATGTCTTCAAGCCTGCTGCTGGAGACATACCGTCAAGCAGACCTGAACTCCAGCCCTAATTTAAACACACATTGCCCATTGGGCATACAAGGGTATCCAAAGACATTGGTTAGCTGAAGAATGTAATATGGGCTGGAGCTAAACTCTGCAGGTAGTGGTGTACACATGCAGGCCTGAACACCATACTTATGGTCCAACATCATGTATCTCCTACACAGAGCAACAAACAAGAGCATAATTTCTGTACATTGTTGATAATCTGCCATCACTGACATGAACCGTGAGTCTGAACAGTTTCCAGTCAGTAACTTTAGGACTTATTAGGACCAGTCACTACCTTTAAGATTTTCACATGAGTATGACACCCCAAAAATGTCCAGCCAACACTGCTCCTCCTGGTCAGGAACTGACAGTTGATGATGAGCTGAAGGGTGGTCAGCACAAACTTGGGATGGCCAGTAGTCTCAGACTGTACACCTACAAGGTGTTTCTAATAAACAAACATCTCCTAGCAGGTGGGTGGTGGGTATGAATTATAATTACATAGGCTCTGCTCACAAACCTGTCAAAGAATGTTGCCAACAGTCTCCTCAGGAGAACTTTGTGTTTGATGCCAGCACACAAGTGGCAGTTCATCAGCTGTCCTCTGGTCATGAACACCCCCGTACCTGTGACACACACACACACACACACACACACACACCACTGGGCTCTTCAACAGTACTCCATTGTTCCACTGCAGTCTATTTAGAAGTATAACAGCCTCTGGCATTGGCCAATGGAGTAAAAGCATTGCAACCTGTGACTATGACACCAGTTATGATCCATTACATCACGCTGGGGGCTTCTGGATCACTAGGTCCTCACTTGAGCAAATAGCTGCATTGGCAGGACTGGGATTTGGGCACCGTTTAATGCCGAACGAACATAAATAAATAAGGGCTGTAGCAGGCGGCAGTACCCACCAGCCACCAGTTCGAGCTTCTCCCCGGGATCCCCCTCCGTGTAGAGCTTCGGGTGGCAGCGGTAGCCAATCTGGCTGATGAGGCTGGCGGGCAGGGCCACCAGGTCCCGCCGCAGAAGCATGCAGGGTCGGCTCTCCAGGGCCAGGGGCACGGCCGCCATCTCCGGCTTCTCCGAGACTGGGGGGGGGGGGTAGAATGCAGGTAGGGGTTGAAGCAACACTCAAGATCACCCAGTTAAAAGACGTTGTAACCCAGTATGGAAGCAGATACGCTCGGTGCGAAAACCAGGAAGGTTCCCTTTGACAGTGCTTCTTTCAGGTCTGGTCCCAGTTTGGCCTCCTTGGGGAGAAGTGGCCATGTGTTTTGTATGGGGTCTAGTGGCTTTGGTTTTCACTGTTTGAGAGCTGCTACTGAGGCAGGACTGATTGTACTTTTTTGGGGTCAGGTGAGGTATGTGTGTGTGTGAATGTGTGTGTGTGTGTGTGAATGGATTCCTTGGATTCCAAGCCAAAGTGTGATGAAAGGCAGATTTATAGCTTTCTGCGTGTCACTTCCTCCCAGCAGGCCTTTCCTGTGGCCGCAACAATGTTTTAATGGAGCACAAGTGAAAGTGTTCTAGGTTCTGTCTGTCCCTCATCCTCTTTTAATTGACCTCTATAAACTACAATCTACTCACTCAGGATGCGCGCACACACACACACACACACACACAAAAAGAGTGCTCTCAAATATCACACAATGTCACCCTCCCGATGTCCTAACTCATTATAGATGGAATGGATTTCAGGACTATCCGAAACAGGAGACTTTGATAAAAAGCCGTGCCCCCATTTGACTGCAGAGAACCCCCGTGTGTGCTGCTGTAGAGTCCCGATAGGAGCAACACACCACCCGAGTGTTTGTTCATCGCACGAGTACACGATGCACCACACTTCACCCCCTACTGCCTACCTGAGCCATCCTGCTTAATGGATATTTCCAGAGTACTGATCTCTGAAAGTAGATCTCCACAGAACACTGAAAGCTTCTGCTAAACACCTCAGAAATCCCACAACCAAATCAATGCGCAACTATGGCTCTGAATCCCATCTGCATTCAGAAATGGCTTTCAAACGCTTTGTCCTTAATCCAAATCCACTGGAGAACGGTCTCCTGTTATATAAGAAGTTACACTTGAAGACCTCTTTGTACTCAAAAGTGAGTCTTGCTTCTGTCAGTCTTTCAGGTTTCTGTGTACTTGGCGCTGGTCATATTTTGAGTCATTAACAGTTTAAGTGATTTGCTGGAAGGAAGCAGCGTACGTAACCTGAAAGCACACCTCTCCTTGACGGAGGGATGCATATGCTGAGCTTCAACACAGTACTCACACAGTCACACGTTCCTGTCTTTCATGTGGTGCCTCGGTTTCCAAGAACAGTTAGGAGAGAGCGGTGGAAACATTTTACTCTGACCAACTACCTCAACATCCACCTGGTTTGGAGCCTAATTTCATTAGAAAGATGCATTAAATAAAAAAAAATGTGCTAAACAAATAGGAGACTTATACTCAGAGTTTTATAACTAATTTGAATGAACAGGGGAAAATGAATAAATAAATCATTTAGCACTCATCTGTTCTTTCTATCAATTTAAGTGGCAAGGAGCACACTTTTGCTGACACTTCCCCTAACATACACCATCACAAAGCCAATAACACATATACAATCACCATAATTAGACATATCGAGTATAGGCTATATAGTTGTGTAGTACTTTATACTATATACACGTTTTGTAACCCCCACCCAGACTGGCATCACCCATCAGGTGGCAAGGAAGGTGTTCTCTCCATCACTCTCTGTCTGTCTCCCTCTCTCTCCCCCATCTATCTATAGTTAACAACTGCAAAGAAAATGGCATAACAGCTTTCCTTCACGATCACGACCTGGCTCACTAACAAATGTGCTAGTCATTGTTGGAATGGCTAACAAAGACGCTAGTAAACAAGTCATGGCCAGCTAGCGCCAGCACCATAACCTCACTCCACCGGTGAGGAGAGGTCGAGGGCTTCCCCACTTACCATTAACAGCACAGAACAGCCTATGCCAAAAATAGGGAGAAATGTAAACATATATTGGGTGTCCCCCCTGGAAATTTTTACTGCCTCACTCTGAATCTCTCTCATATATATATATATATATATATATATATATATATATATATATATATATATATATATATGCACACACATACACACACATGCATACATATATACACATACATTTTTATATAGGGTGTCTAAAACCTTTCTCTGCAAATCCTGCGTACGACACAGCAATTTTTACTACCTCCCTCTCTCTGTATACAGTATTAATATTCAAATGCTTCAAATGGATCCCTGATTCACCAAAACATTAAAACATTTATAGTGGCCATTAACATGTGGCATTTAGCAAGCTCAATGATGCCAATATGATGATAATGATTAACTAAAAATATATTGTACAGCAACGCTAGGTTCAGCCAGCGGTTCCAATTCCTGTACTTGACAGACAGTTTATGGTTTTTCCTACACTGATCAGTTTATTTAGCTAATAAAACACTTTGCCATTACATGGGGAGTTGAATCAGGTATGTTAGACGAGGAAATACTGAAGCCCGCTCTGAATTCAGGAGCAGTACGAGAGCTTACTTCCATAAGGGTTAGCCATGCGACCGTAGATCTGGCTGAAGGCCTCCTCCGTGATGCCATCGTAAGACTCTTCCTCAAACTCCTCATCCTCGTTCTGGTAGGAGATGGGACTGTCGGTTGTAGGCAGGCTGGACGCCCCCGGGCTGGAGCGCTCGCCGGGGGTGATGGGATATGGCTGTAAGGTCGGCGGGAACAACCCCACCGCTCCTGCGTAGAACAGCGAGGCGGCCCGCCCCGCCCTTGCCCCCCCATCGCCACTTGAGGTCCTCTTCACGCCGCTCTGCAGGTTCAGGATTTGGTCAGCCACCTCCAGCTTGATCTTCCGGGCGGGAGCCGCCAGCGATGGCGCCCAGCCGGGCGGCCCCAGCACGGACGCCGGGAGGTTACTGGGGCTCTGGGGCTCCGAGCCGGGCTCGTCTATGGCCGCGGTGGCCGAGTCACAGTGGGGCGAGTTGGCCTTGAACATGAGGTCCATGCCCCTCTCCACGATGTGCTGGATCTGCAGGTAGCCAGCTGTGTACATGACCACGAGCTGCTCGCTGGCAGCCATGGTCAGCTTACCCGTGTAGCAGAAGGAGAGGATCTGCTGGAAGCACGCCGGCGTGACCGAGGAGGGCAGCTCAAACTGGGCCTTGGCGCTGGCGCTGAACAGGTCGCGGAAGTAGAGGCTGCTGGCGGCCAGCACCGCCCGGTGGGCCTTGAAGGCCTGGCCCTTCACCAGGATGGACACATCGCAATACTGGCCCAGCAGACGTTGCTCGTTGAGCGAGCCCAGCACCGTGCTGCCGAAGTTGGGGATCTCCACGTGGAGCATCTGGGACATGGCGGCCGGCTTTCAGGCGTTCAGAGAGCGGGGCATCTGAAGAGGACGAAACGGACAGGGACTGAGACGGCGGCACACGCTCGCGGAGAAGAAAGAACAGAGTACCAGCTGACAGACAGCAGGAGAGAAACGAAACACAAACATCAGACGTTTCTGTGCTGAGAATAATAAATCTGTCACTCCTTGTTAAGTTCTACATTTCATTCAGCCCGAAGTTTTTCGTCTGCGCACGCCAGTCCTTTAATTTAAACAAGAGCTTCGGCTGAAGTCGGGATGAGGGAAGGGGAGGGGAGAGGCGGTGAGAGGAGGGGAGGGAAGGGGCGGGGAGAGACAGAGGCGGAGGACGGAGAGTGCTGTCAGCATCATGAACTGCAGCACAAATCGCTTTGTTATCGTCATGCCAGCACATCCAGTGGATTGAAATTCAGTTCAGAGATACAGACGGGCTGGGGTGGCAAGCCGGAGGGAAAAGGGAGGGAGAGACAGACAGCATGAGTCATGCGAAACCCACCAGGATCCTCCAGAAAAACAATCAGAATAACTGAAAAATGTCACAATATGTGACACATACCAAAATAATCTGTTAATGGGGCATCAGTGAATAAGCCATCATATCCTTTTGTCATGAGTGCAAACAAACAGGCATAGCATAACCTGTTTATCTCACACACACACACACACACACACACAAACGCGCACGCATGCACCCACCTCACAATTGCACAAACAGAGCAGAAAGACAGAAGAAAGTAGTCTCAAATCTCCTGATGACCTCACTTCAGCTCCTTGTCTGTCATACAGTTGAGGGTGGCCGCGCACTCTGAGCAAAAAAAAAACAAAATAAACACACAAAACACACTCATCAGAGAGTAACTAAAGACACGCAAAGCTCAAACACAAACCCCAGAGGCACACCGACGCTGACCCGCGCACGGTAGCTCCTACAAGCACAGGAGTTACACTCTTGAGAAATGTGCTGCAGACGATTTCCAGGAACAGTAACTGAAACGCCGCCACCCTAGCCCACGCCCCCCTGCGCTCCTCCTCTCCACCACACTCCTCTCCTCTCTATCCTTCCATCGCAGTAGTCCGACCTGCCCGCTCCGCTCCTCTGGTGAGCGGGCCACTGGGATCGGGGTGCGGGTTACGAAGCCCTCGCACGCAAGCGCACATTGGGGGGAGGACGAGGAGAACTCAGCTTCTGTCCAACTCTGTTTAAACGTGACACACACACTCTCATTCTCTCTCCCTCTCTCTCTCACACTCTTTTCTGGGCCGAGTTCAACAAGTGCTGCTGCGGCCAAGATCCAGCGCGCCACGAGACGAAAAGGAGGCGGTAAGGTCTGCGTGCAATCAATGCAGTATCTATACGTCGCAGGCAGGGCGCGAGAGAGGGCGCGAGGGAGGGAGAGAGCAGGCTACAGTTACAGAGAGGGAGCCAGGCGGCAACGGGGGAGGGGTGCGAGACAGAAGGAGAGTCATTTAAGGACAGTACGAGCGAGGAAAGGCAATCGAGTAGTGCCTTTCAGTGAGCTTCACACTTCGGCGCAAAAACCCGTGAGACGCGGAACACAATGCTGAATAAATACAAAAGCTGGACCCTAGGCCAGACGAGCCCTGCGTGGCTTAAACCCCCCCCGACAGGAAAGGTTTTAAAAAGAAGGAGATATGAACTTGAAACTTTGAAGGAGGAGTCCTTGTGAAGGCCAACCCACTCCATTAGTCAGTTCAGCACCTCTTACGCCAAGACATCAAGTATGCTAACAAATTATTCATCACAGAGGAATGTGACCGTAAAAAAGAAAAAAACAAAACAAACAAAAAAAAAAAAAGCCACAGTGCGGACACAATGTGCTGTTGAACAATCACCCAAAGAGCAGAAATGGATCTGAGGTTCAATCGGTCTTAATCATTTTCATTCATGAGAAAGGGGCGGCCGACCCAGACTCCTCTGCTCCACTTCCACAAACATCCCAATTTATACTTCCCCAAAAGCTCTGGCCAGCATTCCCAAAAATACATGTACTGCCATACATGGAAACAGCATACATGAAAAACATGGGCACACACATTCTCATCTTCACAGTTCAACCCCCCCTCGAGCAGTCAGATGTCTAGAATATTCTTAAAAGGCCTTGACCCCCCCACCACAAATTCACAAACCAGCAGCACACAACTGGCTTCGCCTCTCCCTTTATTCGGTCGCGCCGTGTACCTGCAGCGTCTCGTGTTTTTGCTCTCTCCACTGGCACAGGCAGCACTGAAGCTGCCCGCTCTGTTAGAACACTGAAAGCTCACGATGGCTTCATCTCCACTGGCAGACGAAAGCTAGAGGAAAGGTGAGCGCGTGCGCGCCCGTCGACAGACAGCGGCTCTACAAAACACAAGGCCGCCGCGAATCGAAGGCAGCCAAGCCGAGCTGGTCTGCGGCGCTTGGCTTTTGTCTCCGCACATTTCTGAGCGATCTGTCTGAGCATGCAGCCGCTGGGGCGCACTCGGGTGGAATTCGTTTCAATTTTCGAGGGGGGGACAGCCTGCTTTGTCCACAGATCTTCCATTTGAAAGAGATCAACTCGTTCCATTGTCCAGCAATCCAAAGAAACACAAAAGGCACCAAAAAAGATGTAATTCCATCCACAAATGACAGACGTACGCGATTATTGGGAAATCAACAGAGTACATAACTACATAACTAGGAAAGCCACAATTTCAACAGCTCCACAACATTTCACATATCATGTGGCAATGGCAGATGGGACAGTCAAAGACAACATTTCCTGCCAAATACGATGCAAATGGAGACAAAAGAGGAGCTAAGAAAACATTACACTCCACATAAAGAGAAAGACAAAAAGACAGAACCAAACCCTCCTAGAGCTCGCTCGCCTTTGCCACATGCCAGGGCTCGGAAAACAAGCAATGCGGCTCCTGCACCATTAGATCTGCATCTTCCACTTATCATTAACTAACTAGACCTAATTCTAATTCATTTGTTTTGTGATCGTGATGCTTGTGCACATCCTCACTATTATTATATGATCTAGATTGGTTTCTAGATCAGAGTGTAACAATCCAGAATGCATTTCAGACATTTGAAACATTTCTGTTACAAGTTCACATACATTTCAGAAACACCTAATGTAATATAACGGGAGACCCTTCCATGCTTTTGGGAGTGGATCTGAAACAGCTTCCCTTAGTCTATTCTACCGGTCGCCTCCCCCTAAAGGGCCGACGGTTCTTCCACATGGGTCAAAGGCACGGCCGCGTCCAAGGTGGCTGGACGGAAAGCGTGCGCGAGCTGCACAGGCCGAGGCAGCCTTGCCCCGCCCCCCTGAGCGCTCCACGCCTCTCCTTCCCCCATGCTCCTCGATCCCTGTGCTGCTCTCGTACCCGCCGCTGTCTCCCTGCCAATAAATGCACAGCGCTGCAATGCAGTGCCCGCGCTCACTAGGGTACAGAGTCTACAGACATGCATGTACGTGCCAGCTTGACGCTTGAAATAATGTCGAGTCAGGCCAAAAAAAAAAAAAAAAGTCTCTGTTCTCTCGCTCACTCTCGCACTCCCCCCCCACACTAAATATAGACTTTGCACACCTCTGATAACAATATAGAGAAACGAATCGCGTCAACCTAACTCACAAATCCTCAAAGGACCTGAGCTGTTATTCAGAGCATGTCTTCTCAGGATGTGATGCAACGGTTGAAAGTTTTGACACACGGCTACAAACGTGGAATTATCAAGGGAGACACTCAGATGTCAAATGTAAATAACTACAGGTTGAGTGGGAGTGTTTAAATAAATAAATTAATAATATTCATTGCAAAACAGACTAAAATAGGTCTGAAAGTTTTTTTGCATGTTAAAAATATTCTTCTGTTAAACTGTAACTTAAAATATACGCTTATATATATATGAGCTTACGTTTATGCTCTTTAGGGAGGGCATAACCGAGAAATGCAGGCGTACTCTACGGGGAAACTGGAACAAAAGTGTGTATCTTCCAAAAAAAGAGGCCTGTGTCATAAACACTTTTCTTGTACATACTGACCAGCTTTACGTCTTCAGGATATGACCAATCGGGCTTTATAAATATTCAAACACTGCAGTCGTTCTCATGTCTAAGTACACAGACACGACGGATTCTATCCACGTGGAGCCTGCGGAGCTCCTTGGCAACAGGCCTACCAATCGGGGCAGTGGACCGGTCTCTCTCAGCGTCTGAGGAACGTTCTGGGGATGCACGTCGCAGCCGGTGGCGAAGCAGAATGCTTCCGGTGAGAGGCCCGATAGTGCGGGAGCAGAGCGTTGCAAGCAAATCACGGCTTCGGAACGTGACGCGGGAAGGTTAACGCGATCTTTATTGTTTACAATTTAATTCCTCCGTCCTCTCTGCTATGAAGGTAAAATGTAAAATCACACCAGATTTTGCTTGCAGTGTTTTGAGCGTATGCAGCGTATTACAGCAGGTCTACATGCAAACAACGGAACGGAACTGCTGACGATCGCCTGTTTCACGTTTTGCTAACTTCAAGAGATGATGTCAGCTGCAAGAAATCCAGTAGAAATTCACCGACTAAGCTCGAATGAAGCCCCATTGTCACGTTGTGCTCGGTAATTAAATAACTGTCGGAGCAAAGCAAACCAATAAAGACCTATCATCTTGGTCCTGGACGGTCAAGCACAGGAACAAAGGCTCGAGGAGGAATACAGCTATAGTGGCTTCTTTTAAAGCCTTGTGGTTTTAGGAGCTTTATGACGTATGACCCATGGAATGCTCGCGTGTTATTTCAACACGTTTAGAATTTCTGCTGGAAAGTCTTCCTGGGCTTAACAAAGTGTAAAACCACCTGTAAACATTAGGCAGGTGGTAAGCATTGTACACTTTAAAAATGCATCTAAAAACGTCACCTCCTCAAACTGACATGTCTAATTGGAACTCCACTAACTCGCTTCGCATAAAAGTTCCCCTCTAAGGGATTTAACTGCGTTGAGTACACTCTCTGTGGTGATCAAAAAATTGAGATCCCCCCCGGTCCACCTTGGCTCTGGCGGTCTACCAGAAACAGCAGCAGGAGAAGTGTTGGCTGACCGTGAGCGTATCTTCCTCCCAGGTGCCTGGGTCCTGTTCCCCAATTAAACATTCTGTTAACAACATTCTCTCCTTACCACTGATCTGTATTAGGGTACATTTACATTACCTACCAGAAGTTACTCAGATCCGGTTTGTTTGTCTTTTTGCCTCAAGGGTCTTAAATCAGATTCTCCATTCGTAGCTATGCGAGTGGAACGAGATGGCTTTTTGCCCATAAGCATGTTCTTAGCAATGTAGTCATCAGAACAATGGTGAGCAGATGCGCCAATAGTCGCAAAAAAATCGCTAGTGATTTTTTAATGTGAACGCCATAAACTGGATTCCCTATTACGTCATAATCTTAACCGCACAGTGATTGTCTAATAATAGTGGCGTTGATTGTTAGCTATTAAAAAAACGTAAAATCCAGCTTTTAATGCCCATTTAAGAAATCTTTCCACATGAAAAACTAAAAGGTTTGGCCGCGGAATTTATTTTATTAATCCGTTTAGTATTTGTTTTAAATGCGAAAAGATAAAGCAATTGCGGATCTAAATAGCTAGCAAACTGTTGTAAGTGTTGTCAAAACACGGTTGTTTTGAGTATTTGCTATGCGACATAATAATTTTCACTGGTTATAGAATACATGAAAATAAGACATCCAGTACTTAAATACTTTTCATTGGTTAGTATTTTTCAATCATATAGATTAGCAAAAATGTAACAGGCAATTCATAATAATATGAGCAATACAGCCAGTTCTAACTAATTACCACATGTGGGGATTTTTTGCCACATCCCTTGGAAAGGGTAGATTTGGATTTAAAGGCTGTGTGCCATGAATGTAAGAATATATTGGCGCTGGCCATACCAGTATGGTGGACCGGCCACTTCCTGGGCCTTAACCTTTCACAAGATAGTTATAGTTTATTTATTTCATCAGCTATCCAGTTCTTCCTAAGAGCTCTTAACCCTAACCCTAGGCCTATTATATGGAGGGCCACAACAGTGTTAAGGAACAGTAAATCTTATCGCTGAGTTCCCACAATAGCCAACGTCAAATCAAGCAGGTTCAGAGCTGGGGAACATCTTTGTGAGGTTCCCGTTAGAGTTGAGGAGCATAGGGCTCTGGGAACAAAGGGATGACCTGGGCTGGCCAACCCAGGCACTACGCCAGCTGCAGCTATGGTCCCTGGCGTGTACAGGCATTAAACATCCACTGCCAGCTGCAGAAGAGGAAAAGGCCCCCGCTGCAGTGACAGGGCAGGAGATCATGGGCACGGCCCACAGAGCCTGCTCAAAATGGAAGGCAGAGGCAGACTAAACTCAGTGCAGAACAAGCTGGCAGATGTGACATACCCAAGTCAAAAGTCACAGAAAAGTGGAGTAAAGATGTAATGGAGTGTTTTCATGAACTGGAAGTTGTGCGTCTTAGTTGAGAGGCCGGAGAACATCCACCATGAATTGGTGCCACAGTGACATTGATTCATGGCAGAACAACAACGTGCCAAAAACACTGCATGAAGCACGATTCAGTGTCCTTACTTCATGTACCAACCACTATGAAGCACTGCGGTGTTCTGTGTAGGCACAGAGGTTTATGGGCTGCAGGTGTGTGTGTGTGTGTGGAGTACAGCACACTCCACAAGGTAGGGGGACTCACTAAATCAATCCACAAGAGAAAAAAGCTGCAGTGTTCCTTGCCACTCACTCACTGGTTTTTAAGGACAAGCTGCCCTGGTTCTTCTTCATGAGCAAGAACAGAGGCAGGCAGACAGGACAGACAGACAGACAGGACAGTGATGTCTAACTCTTCCCTCTCTTTTGCATCACTGTATCATTTGAGATTTACAAATGCCAAATGGTCTCCGTTCATTGTTCTGTTGTCTCTGCCTCTATTCTGCCTATTTTCATTTTGGATTACAGTAGTGTAAAATGGAATAGAGTTGTAGAGAGGTCTGCTGTGTGACTGGGAACACTGAAAATAAGGGGCCTGGCATTTGGGAGGAATTATACTGAACTGGAATGGTCTATCTCTCAGTGATATTAATGCTGAAAACAAAATCAGCATTGGTTTTACTTGGCAGTATCACCCCACATAGATTATTAGACAAATACTGCAGCTATGATTGCATAAGAATATACTTCCAAATACAGGAGTAAACTGCAGGTATGTCAAATGTTCATTTGGTCTGTATATACTTTTATTTTAAATCCCCTTAGCTTCTTTTTATTTGGATACACTAAGCCTATGAGGCAAACAATATGGTGTCATTGATTTGTTTGTGTGTTTAACTATATAGAGGTCACCTTGAGATTTCCATCTTTTTTGCAAGCGAGCCTTGACCCAGAAAACACCAGTGAATAAGCAGTCTAAAAGTCGTTTTAAAAAGGACCCGCTGCATGTCTTGTCTTATAATTGCACGTGAATGACAGCCAAATGTTGGTGAGCATGCAGTCATGAACTTCTCCATTATACCATCTCCTGACCAGCGGAGCAGCTTTATAGGTTCCCAGTGCATTACACCAGTGTTTTATGTTATTTCTTTTATTTGGTTTCAGGCTTGAATGGACACAGACAAGCTAAATTAAAACAAACAACAAAGTTGTCATGGATTTAAATACCTATAACAGGGTCAAAGGTCAGTTCAGCCACTTTTAGTGCTGATCATCATGTTCCAGGGCCAGAAACTGTTTAACTATCATATACATTCTGGATTCAGAGATAACGGCTGTGTCAGATCTGTTCATTGCTGCAGGTAATGAGTCATATTACCAAGTTATCATGTGCATTCCCTTCATTTAAAGATAACCCGTCTGTAAACCGCCTTCATACAAATCCTATGCAGAAAAAAACAACATTTACATAGAAGCTTTAACTGATGATGACAGGGAAGAAACATACTCTTTTCAAATGACTAAGTGGAATTCCTCTATAAGGTGTTTCCTGGTATGTTAAAGTGTGCCCGCCCCCCACAGACACACAAATTAGTCAATCTATGAGTCAGTTTTAAGTGGCTCTTAGTGCATAAGGGCTCTTAAGGTCAGTAATGGATTTTTCTTTTCTTTACACATACAAACACCACCCTTTGCTCCATTCATCGCTGGCTTGGTTTTCTGACTGGATATTATTTGTGAACCATTCTCTGGTAATTACAGGCCTGTGTGTACTGCACTGGTGGAGTATCAGGAACAAGATCATTGCTGGAGTTTTTATACAAATCAGTGTCACCACTGGTCTCTATTATGCTGCATTAAGCACTGGTGAAACACTAGACCATTCCTGACACAAACTGTGCAGGGCCCAGCGATGTGGTGCGATGCTTTCGGATCTTGCACCTACAGGTGTAAAATACATGCTACTGGGTTCTAAATAAGTGACCAGTGACTTTTGTGTTTTCCTGCTGAAGACGTAGAGAGAACGTGTCACTAACTGAGGGGAGAAGAGCAGAAGAGAGGAGACAAGAAGACGGAATGAGGAAAGGAATAGAGATGAGGAGGTTTGGCAGTTCCAGGTTTTTTTCCACTCTCCTGGACCTGCACCAAGGATCTGGCGCAAGACACGCATAACACGTACAGTTCAGAGCAGGAGACGACGTCTGTAACAAACGGAGGAAATGAAGGCCCGAAGCAGAATGAAGGCACCGGCATTGGGACTGAAATCATTCCGATGTGGAATCCTGTTTGAGTAAAATATACATTTCTGATTTATTGTGCCGTGTTAGTTTGTGTTACCAGCATGCCCGACACCTTAAAGCACAGAACAAGTTTAAATTTGTCTTTGGCTAGAGGGAAAGCCGGCGCATAGAAATCACATTGTAATCACATATCACATGACACCACAAGAGTGTATGTGCACAGCACATTTGATAGGATGCAGAGTAACATGCAAAAACATGCCCTGAAGAAAAGAGCAGGAGCACAGACTGAATACACTGAAACAGATCTTAGGGATTCAATTTAATAATGTTTGAAGCTAGAATATAATTATGTCATGTCATGTAGCAATTATGAAATAGCAACAGTGCGATTTCCTGTCAGCGTGCTTCTCTGCAGCTAAACACCTGTTCAGATAATGAGCAGTTTTAAGCATTTAAAATCAAATAACGCACAGCAAACATCATATTTAAAATATAACCCCAATACTGAAAGCCCACATTAAAGTGTTCCAGGCAACAACTGGTCACATTTTGCATGTGAAATCGAACAGAACAACAGTTCTGTCAGATTCCTCATTCCTGAAGTGAGCACATTCGCATCAGCCGCTAAAGCGTTGTACAACATAAACCAAAGCCTTTAGCTCTGCTGCCTCCAACAGCGCAAATAATATGATTACAAAACAGTTTATTAACCATTCTATGATTTTTCACACTTGCATGGCAGTTACACTAATGTTTGTGTTTGCAGTGCTTCTGGTGGGCGTGACTCACGGCTGCAGTGGTGTCTGCTCATTCGCACCCATCAGAAGCTTTCACTTATCTGGGTTAGGACCCAACTTTCATTTATTCTTAAATTACGGAAAAAAATACAATGTGTGCAAATGTTCTAAATGGAACACTACACACACACACACACATGCTCTCTCTCTCTCTCTCTCTCTCTCTCTCTCTTGCTCTCTCGCTCTCTCTCTCTCTTTCCCCTTCAGTACCACATACAGAAAGACAGACATGCACACTCATTTTCTCTCCGTCTAGCTCTCCTTCTCTCACTCTCTCCTTTCCTCCCACACAGGGACACACACACACACACACAAACTGGCGTGACATCCATACCATGTGATCATGCCAGGCGTTATGCCAAAGGCCAGCCATGTCACTTACCAGAAATCTCACACAGAGTGAGGGGGGAGGGGAGAAGCAGAAGAAAAGGCCCTTTAATTTAGCCAGCACTCTCATCACATCACATCACATAACACACACACACACACACACACACACACACAATCACACAAAAGCCATATGAAACTTCTTCAACAGAGACCCAGAGTGCCTGGCACAACTCAGGGCTAAATGTTAGTGTAACATGTCTGAAATTCCAAAAAATGTCTTTATTGTTTAGCGCTACAGTTCTTGGCAGCGGCAGGGTAAGAGCATGCCTTCAGAACTTCAGCGCTCCCAACCCTTTCCCAGTGGAGTCTGGGTGGGAGGCTACCTTCACCGAGCTTCCCCTTAAGATGAATACAGTAGTATGACCATCAGTGGACAGCTTTTCCACGAAACGAGCGCATGGGGACAGATAAGTTACTGTTTATCCTCCAACAAAAGGGAAGGCGTGAGCGCAAACCACCCACGCTTTACTGCAGTACCTCACTCAGAGTTACAGCAGGCGGCCGGCAGTCCAGGGAACTACTGCACTTACTCAGGAGAGTTTAATGAAGCGTACAGTATAGCAAGCCTTATTTGAGTTTTACATGCCAGTGTCTCATGACATAGTACACATAGTGAGAGCTTCGTAGTTACTATTAATATATGCCAAGTGTGGCTCTAGGCGCTCCAAACAACACAGCCCGGATAGCAGGGACTGTGTCCTCATGAACTTGTGGCCCTTGGAACCATGCTGAGAGAACTGGCTGCACTGTTTCCTATTTAGGTAAAAAAAAAAAAAAACAATAACTATGTCCACAATAGCACCTCTACAGTTACACAGGATTGCAGGATCAGATCATCTGGCGTCTTTGTGATTAAAGAAGAGGGTTCAGCCCTGGTCTGAGTTCTGGGGAAACCTGGACACCAGCCATGTTAAACGCAGCTTTTGGGGGTCTTCCATTCGAGTGGAGTAGAGCAGGCTCCAGCACCCGTGGAGTCTGTACGTGGCCTCCAATGGCGCGTTCTGGCCTGTGTCGTGTTTTTTATTTTTTGCCTCGCCATGTCCAGGGGCCTCATGACAACCGCAGAGCAAATGAACGCTCAGATCTACGTGAGCTTACATACGCGGCACAGGCCAAGACAGCCCATGCGGGCCAAGGAGCAGCATGGGGCTGGCCAGCTTTAGATCAACAGTCGAGGCAGAGAAAGACAAACACTGCACACGCCAGACGACTGTGAGGTATAGATGTTTAGCGTGGTAACGTTCCATCGCTGGGATTGTTGCGACGTGTCATAAACATGTCATACGACCTGTCATAACAGCCTTTGCGCGGGACGTTTCGTATACAACCGTAGTCACGCGGCGACACATGCAAAAGGACGTCCAGCGGGTCTTGCGGGGATCTAAGTACTGATTTGAGTGAGTGAGGTCACTCTGTTCAGGGAGGCATGGCCTCCGCTGTGGAAGCGCTGGTGGGGGGGGGCTCCACAGAGGCGCCCGGGTGGGGGCTGCAGGGTCCGGGCTTGGCAGGGCAGTCGGGTTGGACCCAGGCAGCCACTTTGTTTGGCACGGCCCCCCTTCGGCCCCCCGTGTGGAATGTTTGGTGGTGTGCGGCCCGTGGAGGGCAGCCAGGGACACGGTGCAAAAAATCCAGCTGGTGCATGTCATGTAGAGCTTGGCGGAGGGCCAGGCAGAGGACAGTGTTGTTAAGGGCTTGTGTTGAGGAAGAAAAACATGGCTTGCATGTTGTGTGAGAAGACACGGGGGACAGGCAGAGTGGACAGCGGACGACCACGTTCCCTCCTGAGAAAAGGAGCTAAAGAACGAATATGCTGTCCATGTCTGTCGGTTATGGTCAGACTCTTCTATAAATAACATGATACAGAGCCAACAGAGTTGGATTTCTATGGTATAAAGCATCATCTTTAGTCATTTATACAAACTCTCCAGCTTGCTCTTTACTGAATATCTTGAATAGTACTTAGAGAAATAACAACAAAACGTTGAGAATAAATAAGTGACAATGACACCTGTGATGTCAAACCAACCTCCCATCAGGCGGGTATAAAAACTAACCATACATGCTTACATAAATATTTCCTCCGCTGAAGAATATTCTAGAAGGCATCTTTGAGGGGGCTGCCATGTTTAAAACACAGCTCTAGTTAGGCATGCTGGGAGGAACAGCTGGGCTGTATTTCATGCTGGTGTGGACCCAATGAATAGAAGCCCTTTGGGTCCAAAAGCTTGGCTGCAGCAGAGAAGCTCCACGAAAACGATGGAGAGGTGAAGCGTTTGCCGCGTCCAGAAGTCCTCAGCTGGGCTGGAGAGCGTGGAGGTGCCGCGGCAGCAGTCTCAGCCGTGTGAGCTGTGTGTGTGTGTATTTTTCTGCTGCGGTATGTGAGAGGCTTAATGTATAAGAAGCTTTTGAAAACTTTAATGTGAATACGAGAGAGAAGGAGAGAGAAGAGGAGAGGGAAAGACACAGAGAGGGAAAGACAGA
Organism: Brachyhypopomus occidentalis; assembly: GCA_020368025.1. NCBI lineage: Eukaryota > Metazoa > Chordata > Actinopteri > Gymnotiformes > Hypopomidae > Brachyhypopomus > Brachyhypopomus occidentalis. The sequence continues at coordinate 2,918,624 of JAGXOD010000032.1, forward strand.
GAGGGAAGGACAGAGTGGGTAGGGGACAGAGGGGGTAGGAAGGGGAGGGAGGGAATGCAGGAAATGCCATGAACAGAGCACATGCAAGTTGTATAGGAAAGGCAGCATTGTGCATAGTCACATGTCTTGGAAACCAAACAGCAGCACGTAATAATTAGCAGACACACACGCTCAAGCACACGCACCCGCACATGGAGACACGCGCACACACACACACACTCTCTCTCTCTCGCTCTCTCTCCCCCCTATGACCAAACTTCCTTTCTCCAAGTTAGTCATCATCTCAATCGGAGCTGAAATCAACTATCGACAGTTAGAAACTGTGAAAAAAAAATGTATGTGAAGGGTGATCATTTAGAGGCATTCAAACTCTGTATATGTCAAAATGCTGGTCTGTGGTCAGCTTTCTCTTCGTACTCTGATTACAAAATGAAATCCCTGATGTTGGGAACGTTAATCATCGCATGTCTAATTTGGTTAAGACAGTCAAAAGTAGCGCTTAAGATATTACAGACTAATACAATATACAGCAACCTAAGATACTACGTTTCAGACTAACACAACGTACATCAACCTTAAACACTAAATTTCTTCGATACTAGATAACATGAACATACTTTTGTGCGAAAAATTAAATGAGGACAAGCACATCATGACATCCAACTGCAAAGAAAGGGATAATTCTTTGAGTATTATTCTTGTCAATTACACAAGTCTTGATATTTCATGCTATACGGTTATATGCTACGCTTTTGGGGCGCTATAAGTTATAGTCGAATATTTAAATATTTTTAACTTTATAATTGGACACGTTTGCCTAACGTTGCAGCAAGCAACTTTTAGGTAAATAGTTACGGCTTCAAAATGTTCAGCTTATAACTGTCCACATTCCGGTGTAAGCACAGAAAAAAGCAACGTCTGTATGCGTCTGCACATTTGCACGAATAAGTAGGCTTATAGGCTGGCCACATTTTAGCTACGGATTTCATCGTTCGTGACGCAATAAGCAATTTTATGTCGTGCAACGCTGTCAAGTCGTTAAAAGTGACATTCTGACGTGCTGCAACTCACGAGCGCACATAAACATTGCTCCGGGAACAAACATCTCAGCGAAACTGACGGCATTCCATCACAGTCTAATTTTCATTTTCGCAATTAAGTTGCCGTTAGCTTATCAAATCAATTCCGGGATGGTCTGCATATCAACACAAAAATGTAAACAAGGAATTGAAAATGAAATTTGTCACTGAACAAACTGTATGAGGTCCATTTCGATATCGCAAACACTACATCAGCAGGAATACTGTAGCTCACTCTTATTAACATAAATCATTGAACTAGGAAATAAAATATGGCAACCATATGCGTCATACAAGCAAGCCATAAAGATAGTAAGCGATGATGCGCAAAATATTTACCCAATATGTCCCTCCTCCATAAAAGTGAACTACCGGTGGACACCGTGATATTTCTTCGGATGCAAAGTTTTCCAGGGTCCTTATTTGTCCAGGCCCCTTCTTCACTTCGTGTGCTCGCTCACTCTTCTGTATGCTCGCTCTCTCCCCATCTCTCTCTCTCTCTCCCCCCTCGCTCTTTCGAAGTCCAGGAAGTGATTGCGGCTCACATGGACGGCGACTGAACTGCGCTTAGCCTGACATCATTCTTAAATCGTTTAGGGAGTGTTTTTTTTAAAGATACAGGCTGTTCCGTGCGTCCCACACCAAACTACTGACTCTCAACTCGCATGAATAAGCTCTGCGCGGTCAGCACCGCTAGTCTTTCTGTGTTAGCGCCAGAAGTTGCATGCCGATCGCATGCACTTTAGAGGCGTCTCAAATTACAGTAGTTTATGACCGTAGTGTACGTCGTGCACGGTACACCTTTTTTTGAGAAGGCCACGTGAGAAGCTTTGCGTAAGGTCGCAGTTCTAGGCCTTTTCGACATTGAGCTTCTTATACATTCCTTGAAGACCGCGTGCTTCAAACAGCCTGCTTCCTGTTTCATCCGTTTTTAATTGCTGTCATGTACATTTTTGAAACAGTGATTTAGTGCTTTCCATAAATAAATATAGTCTAAATTAGAGGTACGTGAGGTTTTCGTCCGTGCTATTTATAAATCTAGACAAGAGCTGGGTAAAGAGTTCATATATGAGAGATTTTAAGCAGAATGACATCAAGTGTAAGAGTTGAGCCAAATTATTTACATAGCAGGATGTGCAGAATGTCACACCAACAGTCAGAACACTAGTTCAGATGTTCAGTATGTTAACACCAACAGTCAGAACACTCGTTCAAAGGTCCAGAATGTTAAGATCAACACAGTCAGAACACTAGATCAAATGTTCAGTATGTTAACACCAACTGTCAGAACACTAGTTCAGATGTTCATAACGTTAACCCGCAAGTTCAGATGAGGACCATCAAGCTCATTTTCTAAACTAAACATGCAGTAGTTTTAACTGTTAAATGTTGTAGAAAAAGAAAAGGTATGGTTAAGATAAATGTTATTTAAAATTAGGTGAACACAACTTGTTGGTTAAGAATGTTGAGAGCAGGCTGAAGCTGCTTCACAAGTTGCTGCTTAGCAAATCTGAACACACAGTACTTTTTGAGGTTACTTTGAAGTCTGTCATATTTGTACGTATCTTTTTTTTTTTCTTTGGTGCTTTCAGGCACTGTATACAAAAGTTTCACCTGAATTATTCTGTAGTCTAAAAAGTACTCTTGTTATTTCTGGTCTATTGTCATGAACATCATCCAAAATGGTATACGGTATTACACTTTGTAAATGTATAATACTGCTTGTGTGGGCTATGAAAATCTTTTTTCTAAGCAGGTCTATGTAATGATATATTTCCTACACAATAACATCGTAATTATGTTTGTTTAGGTTTGTTTGAATCGCAAGATTTTTTTAAACTCAATATCTTTGTCTTAATATCAACATTTATCTGAAGACCATTAGATCCCATGTTTCCATACCACTGTCTGTAGTCAGTGTTAATTACCTGGCCAGTGAACAGTGAAGAAAACCAAGAATGAACACTGGCTGAGGGCTAGATTGTGTTATCTAATATAAACAACAGTTAAAATCACACAAGAGAAAAGCACAAACAGTCATAAACTTCAGACCCGTTAAACCCGAAAACGCTACAGTACCTCAGAGGCCTTTAATCTTTGTTCATTTTTGGGTTTCCTATTTTGTCCATGAAACCACCAACCACCAACACTCAAAAAATATTGGCCACTTCCACAAAGCCAGTTATGCTCTCCTGAGGGCACAGACTTTTGACAGGAGATCTACGTCATATCAACACTGGCTTGTAGATGCTAAGCCTGTTAGGTTTGACATATGCACAAAGCCCCAAAGTCACTCCGGCTTCATTTTCGAAACAAAAGAGAGTGCTTGGCCAAGTATGAGGCATATGACGTCTTGATGCCTGAACAATAGCAGACTGTGCAAATGCCTTTCAGTCTCATGCCAAGCTGGTGCTCGAACACCGCACAGAGCAACATGGGGTATCAGACTCATGGTCTGCTTGGCATCAACACGGGCCTGGAATAAGTGGCCTGGGCAAAGGAAAAGAGGCCAAAATGGATGGCTGTGTGTCCGACTGGAATGTAGGGCAGGGTGGGAAATGTGACAGACAACCGACTACAATCCAGCTTTAATCTAGATCATATGACGACTCCATACGTTACATGGCCGTTTGACACACTCACACAAAACAACAAAAAGACATCATTTTGTTGTGACCGATGACAGATGCTGAGGACAACGCATGGCACTTTCTCCACTTAGGTAATCAAGATACCATCACTGCGTTTTTACTAGACTATTATTAAAACTTAGTGAATGCAGCCTTAGTATTAAACACTTATATCTACAATGTAACATTTAGACTTAACACATTGAGTCAATGCCTGCAAGGTTTGTTTTGACAAAACCGAGCTGGGTCTCAGCAGCTCTTGTGAGCGGGTCCTGTAGTCTTTAAACAAGTTCAACATGGCCCGGTTGTGCATGGCCATCACACAGCAATTCACGAACACAGAAAAACAGATGGCACATTGAGCAGAGCCAACCAGATCCCCGAGATCTGCGACGCCCCAAACGCGAAAGACGTCCGTCGCGAACGCCATTTACATGTCCACAAAGACCATGAAGCACCAGCCGAGGCCTCCAACCAGAAACATGGTGACGTGCATGCAATATATGAAGAGCTCGTTCACGATGCCAAAGTCCAGTCTTCTGTGGCCTAACAGCAGCAGGATGACCGACAGCTTGTACTGGAGGCGCAAGAAGATCCGCACGCAGATGTACTGCAGGCACAGCAGCGCGGAGAGCGCCACCCACAGGAGGGAGGTGAACAGGCTGCAGCCGAAATAGAGGAGGAAGCGGACGAAGCTGTATATCCAGCGAGACTTCAGGTAGAGGTCGAAGTTGTTGTACTTGGTGCGCACCAGCTGGGAAGCGCGTGCGGGGCCACAGGCCGAATGCATGCAGGTGGTGTGGGGGCCATGGAAGGAGCGCACCCGCCGCGGGATGGGGATCACAGGCATGAGTGGGCTAGGCGATCCCCTGGCTTCAGGAAGGCCCACTGGCAGGACTCATCCGATGCCTCATGGGTTGCTTTAGTCATTACAGTGTACGAGGAGTGGGCTGTAAGCTTGGAGATCGGTGTAAGACAGCTGTTAGACAGCTGCGGAGCTCAAGTCGCCTGCATGACTGTTAGCTGGCGTCTCCTCCTGACTCTACAGACAAAACAAAGAATTTTTTAAAAGCAATTCACTTTTACCAGCAATGACCTTCAGCATATAATTACATAAAAGTCCGGCGTCAGTTCTTGATGCTGATTAAGTTCAACTTAGGCTTTAAAACGGTCCACAGAGTCTGAGCAGAGGTTTCGACTGTGTCTTGGTTTGCGATTCTGTTTGCCTTATGTTGATCGCTCCACTTGTAGGCTGTTGCGTGTTGTAACATCTTGCTGCTATACATGTTACGATAGCTAGCTAACTAGACAGCTAAGATACTTAGCTAGCTAATTCATCTAGTTTATATGTCTATTACAACAGCTCGTTTAACACATTTTGAAAGTTGGGGGCGGATGTAAGTTCAGTAGAATTAAGGACGTTCGAGAAAGCAAAGGCATGAAGGTAGCTAGCTAGCTATCTTCCTAGTGTTAATCGAAAAACAACCGGTTTGCTAGCTGGATTGCACTTCACCATGGGTTTTGTGACTGTTATTTTGCGTGCACTAATACATAAGATGTATAGTGAACTAGCTAGCCAGCTTGATATCTAGCTAGCTGGTTAGCTAGCTAGCGTAGTTAGCATTCAGCAACAGCTCAACCCAATGGAGAAATGCACACGTACCTTGTATAAACGAATATGCGGCTTCAGACTAATTTACTTTATCTCAGACAATGTGATCGTATACAGCAAAATAGCAAGAAGCTTTAAATTTCAGTATTTTTTTCAAACGCAAACGATAAGACAATCATTAGCAAGCCGGATTTTAGCGTTTCAATAAGAGGCACAAAATACGTTTGGTCGTAAAACATGGCTATCACTGGTTGTCATGACAACAGTGGGACGATTTAAAGGACAAGAGCCAGAGTGAAAAATAAGTAATTCTCAAACTCAGTTCTGAGGACTACATATGCTGCACATTTTGTACTTGTTCCAGCGAACATTCATATTTTAATAGTTACGTAGCACTTGAGATGTGCTATTACATTTGTGTTAAAGAGGGCCAATCGAGAAAATGTCAGTGCTGCTCTCAGGAATGAGTCACACGTCTGGTAACATCTCACGTCTCTCAATATGAGCCTTATAGAAGCCAACTTAACAAAACATTATGTAGCTTGCAAAACCTTATAAAATGCAACTTTTAAAAATGCAACATTACTCCTGTCTGACTACGTTGAATCTTATTCTTATTAAGAAATTCCACAGTACCTTACAGAAACTACACAAAAGATTAAAGAAAGATTCTCAACAGGAATAAGAAGAACATCGGACTGGCTCTACGTTGGGACATAAAGTCTGCTCATTTCACACTTCAGTTACTCCATTGTTTGTCTGGAGCATAGTCCACTTAAACTTCTCCACAGGATTAAATCTTTGACTCCAGGAGATCTCCTCAGTTCAGACGAGGCTGTCATATTACCATACATAGCACTTTCGATAAACCTTTTTGATTAACCGCCCGTTCTAGAGGATGATGCAGACGTGGGTGTCTCTGCGCTAACAACACTGTAAAGGCATGATCTTTGTGATTTTTAGCTCTGCATGTTAATATCTTCACAAATCCAAGATGGAACGCCCACAGCGTCTTACCTCTCACGTACAGTATGTGTGGGGGAGTGTGGGTAAACTTCCTTTCACCTCTGTCTAACTCCTCTAGCACGCCGGGCTGCAGTGAGCAGATTTATGGCAGGGCTGTGAGTTTGCATCCTGCATGTTTGTCAGCTGCTCAGACAGTGTGGGGAGAGAGCTCACTGCTGCTAGATCCATCATAAACAGGCATTCTTAAAAAGGCCTTCGTTACGGTCGTTAATGGGCTGGCTGATCACTTTCCACAGGATTTAAGGATATGTTATGCAAAATCAGGAAAACAAACCTTATTATACTTCATCAAAAATGCGTAAAGCTGTCGTGCAGGTAAATAAATTCTCTCCATTAACCCGCTAGAAGATTGTGATTGCTTTTACTAATTTAATCAAGGGTGTAATAATTTGAGTGCCAGCCAGGACTGATGGCAGTTCTTGCCCCAGAATCTGAGGGGGAAATGGAGTATAGTTTACCCTTAACAGCATACTTGCACCGTGCCAGGAAGGGTTTTGACAAGTTTATGAATGATGGCCTCAGTTATTTGGGCTAATGGTTGAGCAAACTGTCTTTATGTAATAGACTATGATGTATAAATATAAATAGATCTGAAGAAGATTCCAGGTAAGTAAAGCAGAAGCACTTTGCTTGCACTGCTGATGAAGGACCTCTGTCTGTTCAGTTTCTTGTTTTCTCTCTCTCTCTCTCTCTCTCTCTCTCTCTCTCTCTCTCTTCCTCTCTCTCTCTCTCTCTCTCAATATTTTTGAGAATTTGGAATACTTCTGTCATTCTCTGAAAGTTTTCTATATCACCACTAGGGAGCAGCATGTCTCAATTTTTATTCTACCATTCTAACTTGCTTTCGTTTCACTATTCACTATTGTCGGATATGACATATGAAAACTTACATATTCATTACAGCAAAGGTTGTAGTTAAAACACCCAGCCATCCTCCAGAATCAAACTATGGAGTTTGTTGCCTGTTATGCCCTTTTTAACCAATTTTTGAAGTTCACTCATTCGTTGAATAAAAAAACTCATAGTCGAGTTGTACATCACCTGCATTGTAAATTTGATTTGATCACGTTTGGAAAGAATAGAAGTCATGGTAGCCCTAGCTTATATATTTTACATTTTAACAGTTGGGGTTTTGTAATATTGTCATTTGACAGTCTGTTGGCTGTGTTAATGCTTGATATGAGCTTTGAAAAGAAGCCCGAAGCAAACGGGGGGTGCACAGGCATTTACAAATGTCATTGGTCTCACAGATGCAATCCTTCAGTAGGCATGGAGCACGAGATTAAGGGGAAAGATGTCAAAATCCTCTTACCAACCCCAAATACACTGGTGGCAGATCAATTAATTCATTAACTAAGTAGAGGTCAGAGCCAATACTTTAGGAGAGACAAATTAAATCAATTATGAGTGACTAATAAGAACAGAGCAGCTTTAATGAAAGAAAGTTTAATTAAGGTGGGGCTGGGGTTAAAGACCCGTTTAATGCTGCCATAAAGACACAACCATAATGCAGACATACAAAAATACAAGGACACTACCAATGAATACAAAACAATACACCAATAAACACACACACACACACACACACACACACACACACACACACACAACACACACACACCAAGATGTTTTCCCTCTTACTCTCAGAATCTCACCTGGCCTGTATGCCCAGACTTCATAGTGAAAAACAATAGGGAGAATGTGTTGGGGAGAGTGTTGGTGAGCGATTGTATTTTGCTGTAATGTGATGTGGTCCTCCTTCTTCTGGATTAGAGGCCAACAGGAAATGGAGAACAAACAGACCTTTTCTGAAGCAAAAGGAATTGCCTTTATGTTTCATTCGTATGTTATCTATGTTCTGTTATGCATTACATGGTATTTCTATTATTCATGCAGTAACTTCAAAATAAAGCTCTGCTACTCACAAATGATTATTTTAGTGTTTTTCCTCCTCAAACACAAGCCCACTGCACACACACACACACACACACACACACACACACACACACACACACACACACCCAAGCACGCACACACACACACACACACACACACAAATACCCACAAACCAGCTGTTACCATTAAATCTGCCTTCCTACTCTCAGCACTCACATTATTTATTGCTACCATTTTAGTCACTTTGTTACCAAAGCTGCATATTTTTGCATATATTAGCCTGTCCGCATGCATATGGAAACTTTCCTTTCAAAGCCGGTTAAACTACAGTATAGAATGTAAAGACAAAACGTTATACTTTCTTTGTTACTAGCTTTCTGTACAATTAAAACGAAACAATCAGGAACCGTGAATCGCGCGTTGTCCATAGCACCTAGTTCTCCGCAGTCTTCAACATGCTCAGCGTCTCATCCCCCACTACCCCCTTCTCTGTCAGGGACAGAGTGTTAATCCCTGCCATAAAGGGATTGGCACCGGATTACAGTCCCAGAAACATCTGCAGTTGTTTGGACCAGGGACTCTGCATGAGGGGCTTGGAGACTGGACCCCACATTTCCTGGATTTCTGATGATGTCAGATTTGGTCAAGGGGAATGCCAGAGTGGTCTGGAACTGTGTGAACTGTGGAGGTATTGGTGTGAAGAGGCTTGTAACATACAGAATACACACATGCTGTGTTTGTGATTGAGGGTGGACTGCACAATTCTCACTCACGCCAGAACCAGGTTTTTATACTTTACATGAATGGACACATTAAGGTTATTTATATATTTCTATATTTTACTGTGTTCCTATATTTCATAATAAAAAATACCATAATTCAGAGATATACAATATCTACACCTCCTCTCAAACATGCTGGCAGTATGTTACCCACTGTTTCTTAAACACGCTGACAGTATATTAATCATTGTTTACTCTTTTTTTGTACAACTTTTTTTAGAAAACAAAATATAACGTAAGGATTAAAAGTTTTATTGTGTGCAGTGACGCCTATCTTAATGATAGCAACGGCAAGAACAGAAAGTACATGCTGCAGCCGTAGTCAACAAGGTATGAAATATATAAAGCAGGAGAGAGAGGGAGAGAGAGAGAGAGAGAGAGAGCGAGAGAGAGACATGCATACTGACTAGATGCCAGTGAGAGTGCAAAATCCTGCATGCATTTGCTTTTCGGGAGTAAAATAGAGCATATACAGGAGGCCATGAATGTCTGGAGCAGGATTTAGAGACGGGGGGTGAGCAGGGAGCACTCTGTTGGCTGCTGTGGACACGCTTACTCGGCAGGGGGATGAGACCTGCATCAACACACCCTGATTTATGCTGCTGAACAGATGGTGGAGAAATTGCTCTGTTTGGAAAAGGACGTGCAGTTCATTCACGTCTGCAGCGCGCGCGGCGGTTTTTTGCGTCTAGTCTGTTGCGTGGTGAGGAGAGGCAGAGTGGAAGTTGTTGTACAGAGTGTTGTGTTATGGGCAGGAAGAAGTGAGACTTTGACTAATGTTATATACATCTTCTGCCCAGTGGTTGTGTGTGTGTGGAAGCTTATAGTATGCATTGTGTTGTGTGTGTCTGTGTGTGTGTGTTGGGAGCTGTGATTACTGGGCGTGTGCGGGTTTGTGGGCAGATGTGCTCACCCTAAACAGCTGTGTGAAGGCAGAAGCCACTTGGTGTAGAGCACATACCCTGCAGTCACAGCTGTTCACCACCGGGCATCTTAAGGTCCTGTCACACATTTAGCCAAAGTCTCAGCAAGATGGATCAGGAGACTCTTGTGGAGTTTACTGTGCTAATCCCAGCACTGGCTGTCTTCATCTGTCATCCCAAATCTTCAATCCCCAGTCTGATTAGCGCGCCAGGACTTCTGGACCAGGCTGCCTGCAGAGACATAGACCAGGCTGCACTCAGATCAGCATTTATTCCTATGACATTTTACACAACAGACATTGTCACAAAGCAGCTTTGCATAGATGCTGGCCGGGAACCCGAGTGAGCACACAGGGAGAATCTCCCTGAGACGGGCTGAGGAAGAAACCTCCAGAGGAGCCACCAATCAGAAAGGGAAACAAAGTCACACTGCAGCCAGCCAGCAATCAACTGGTTTAATTAGTGTTTAATTATGTGACAGGCATTTAATTAATTAGTCTTAATTGATGAGGGATTTCACCCATACCAGACTACTGATGATAGTGGAGAGCTATAGATGAACACGTCAACCTTTCTCATTATGATGTTGGTCGAAAAAAAAAAAGATGCTTATCTTGTGTAAGGTGTTTTACTTAAACAAAACACTTAAACCACATACTCTACTTTTCAGCTCTGCTTGGGCTGGTAACCTCTTTTAGCCAAGTACACACCACTGGACCAGGTGTGTCAGTTTAAAATGAACTAGTATTTGGGGACTTAAGTCTGAATGGACAGGACAAATATCATATCAGACATATCAGGGCATATCAGACATATCAGACAGCTCTCACTCAATTCACGGGCCCCTGCTTTCCAGCTATTGTCCATAAAGCTAATGCCATAAAAGATTATGAAAATCAATTTATGCAGATTTGAAATCATTGATCCCTCATGCATCCCATATGCAGTATGGATTTATTGTAGCCACCAACATTTACATACATAAACATATGCTTCACTCAATTAACGTGGCCGCAGATTCACAAAACAGTGATGCAAGCGGGGACTGTCCAGGAGCAGGAACAGTCCAGGAGCAGGAACTGTCCAGGAGCAGGAAATGTCCAGGAGCAGGAACAGTCCAGGAGCAGGGATAAAATGTTAACACTCCACAGAGTTAGAGCTGCACATCGTTAGGATATTGAGAAGGTTCGTTAAGGCCGTTAACTGTAATTGCCCTTCTCGCAGGGGGGAGGGGGAGAGGTCAGAGCTAACGAGACTCGCCTCCATGAATGGCAGCACCGGCACAGACATTTAAAGCACATTCAGGGTTAGACACATGCGGTCCATGTGGGACACATGCTAGGGCTAAAGACACTGACTACCATTAGCGTGATTGCCCACAGAGGTCAACAGGAGTCAACCGTCATGTCGATTGTGTGAGTGGCCCTATTGGACACTGTCGGCCAGGGTCGCGTTAGGCTCCTTTACGCTGAATTATGTGTGTGCCGGGGTCCTGCCATATTACTGCCACAAAATCCATGATTTCACTTCATATGATTTACAGACATCGAGCACTTGTGGCTTTTGAGCGTACAGTGGAAATGTCAGTGGGAACATTTCAAATGCAAGGCAGATTTATGCTGGTGTTAATTCACAGTGTTGGGACAAGGAGTATATCAATATCTGTGCCGGATTTGGAACAAAACAGATAGACGCATTGCCTCTTGCTGGCTCCTTTAAATGAATTGACGTTGTTGATATAATGAACATTATATGTAAATGGAAAATATAATGTGAAAATAAAGTTTATTATAACCCACCTGTGGTCCATGCATAATACTTGTGAGTCTGCGAGAAATAAACTATAGTGCAGCCTGTTCCCTTATGGGGTAATAGTGAGAAAGCTCGTAGGCAGCAGGTGTGTGGGCCATGAGCTTCGGGTTGATTTCCTAGGGCTCACTGAAAGTGCAGTTGCACATTCATTAAAGTTAAAGGCCAGAACCTAAATGTGTGGTGAACCACAACTTGGCCTGAATCAGTCGAGATAAAAGCATCAGTTTCCACGCCGTTCCCTGCCTTAATTTATCACAGAGCCATGGGATCCAGCGTTATCGGGCCGCATTAAAGTTACAGTGAGTACAAACATATCGCAGGTCACTTACCACTCTTCCTTTAACCTGTCCAAAACATGTCTCCGATATCCCCGTGAAAGAAATACCCCTGTAGCCTGTGAGCTCAAAGGTCAGGGGTTAAGGAGCTGCACTGGTGACCTAACCCCATTACATCATCCACCAATCCAGGCTACACTCTTGCAAGGTATTGGTGAAGACATTGTGCTAAAGGTTCAGTTTCCATTTGGTTAAAAGAACTACATTACGCCCTAACCCACAGTGAGAGAATAAACGGACAAGCATTACACTACAAATCAGAAGGTCAGAAGACGGAGAGCTTAGTTATCAGTCACTGATCTAAGAGCACATTTCCTCCTTTAAGGTTTAATTGGAACAAACAGGCAGTGATGCGGGTCCCTGATCTCGGATCAGAACTGTGGTTTGTCCTGTAGGGGACTGATTCATGTCAGCCCCGCCCACTCCCTTGGCTGGCAGGGTGTACGTAGGCCTCTAAGTGTCTGATTGATTGCTCTCCTCTGCAGTATTTCTTCGCTCCATGGCAGGAGATTACGGACGGCAATTTGTGTTTATGAGATTCCCGAAATTCACTTAACAACTGTCCCCCCTATTAAGAGGTCAGGCTGGGGGGTGGTGAGGCATTTTGGCTGTCTGCAGTGCTCCTGTTCCTGATGGAAAAACCCCTATAACTGTCATTCTACCAGCAAACTCCGGGCTACCGGAGCAAAGCGACGGCTAGTTTTGATGTCATCGCCCGTGAGGTGCACATGCCGTACACTCACTTAACCCAATGCTCACCACACAACTCCCTTCACATAATAGTGTACAAGAGTGTACAACAATGTACGACAACTTCCACTAAACAAACAACTTACAGCCAAAATAAAGCAGTGGTCAACATGCTAATTAATAGTACCTCAGGACCGTATTTTCGGTCCAGTTTAATTTGGGAATTAAATCCAGCTTCCAGGCGCAGGCTGGCCATCCCCTGACAGACGTGGAGTCCCTGATATTGGTGCTGTGGCTCTTTATAGTGTGACACGCTCAGGTTTCGTGCATTGCACCGAGTGACCTCGACTTTGCTGGTTTGGGGTTTCAGCCTTTCCTTCATTATTGATGGAGTCACACTATTATCACCCCCCAGGATACCGTTTCAGCCTGGCCAAACATCTACGCGGTCAGGATATTTTTAACTGCACACACACACACACACACACACACACACACACACACACACACACACACACAAACACACGTCTTTTGGAGCTACAGGTGTTTGTGTAAGAGCAGGGAGATGGGCAGACCTATGCTGAATTATTAATATTTGTTTTGCTATAGGCTTTGAGGTGTAGGAGGTCAAGCAGCAGAAAAAAGGGCAGATGAAGCTGGAGTGGATCGGGGTGGGTGAGTGGGTGGAGGTGGGGATAATACATGTGGTTCCTGAGTAAGACTGGGGATCTGTAGGCTAATGCTACTGCTATAGGGTGGATGGCCCATTCATGAAGCAGTTATCTGCTCACAAAGGTCAGTGATCAACATATGCTCTTCCTTATTGTGTAGTATAAACTTATTTAGCACTTTATCTATGTAGTATTTACCAAACATCAGCCTGTAAAATGTGTAAGACTTAAAGTGCTGCATTAAACTGTGTTTAATGGTTTTAATTTCAAAATGCATCATCGTCAGCAGAAAGCTGCCTTCTAGCATTTGGGTGACGGATGGGCTGCTTGTGAAGTTTTGTTCCACTCTGACAGGTACAAAGTAGGATTTGCCGCTGCTGAATTATCCAGAGGCCCCGGCAGATGGGACTCGTGAGAAAGGCGAGAGCGACACCTGACACAGGGCTGACCTAGCGGCCAAACACCAGGCCCAGGTCGGCGACCGCACCCCACTGCGCGTCCTCTGAAGTTTTCCCTCTGAAGCCCCGCCCCCCGCGGCCGCAGAGCGGGGTTAAAGGCAGCCTCATGTCGGCCATCGGGAGCGGTGTCCCATTTCCTAGGTGCTCGTTGTGGGGCTGGCCGGTTGTTGGTCATCCTCACCGCAAGCTCGACCTGTGGGGTTAAAGGGATGTACAGACACTTTCACTGTCAGAGGAAAGTGCAGTGCAGACATCCACATTCTGTAAAGAAGCATCACTAAACTAAATACTGTTGTTTACTGTTTACAGATAGTATGTACATGAATTTGGAGGCAAGACATTAGCTTAATTAGGCTCACTTCGTAACAAAGCATGACTCTTTGAACTGTCCAACACATTGACTCCAACAAACAGATGTGCTGTACTTGTGTGTTTGTAGGTTTCTAGAATATTTTCACACATTTCACAATCTTGGAATTTGCTGGTGTATACTGCTTGAGAATGATGGTGTTGGCTGGATATTGTGGTGTTGGCAAGACTGTGCTGGTGTTAAAGAACGCAGGTGTTTTCTGGAGAATGATAGTGTTGACTGGAGATTGTTTGCTGGAGAGCTTTGGTATTAGGAAATGTTTTTGCTTGCTGGAGAGCGCTGGTCTTTATTGATGAATGTTGGAGAAAGTAGGCGTTTGGTGAATAATGATGGTGTTTGCTTAAGAATGTTGGTGTTTGAGAGTGTTGAGTGTTGGAGAAAGCCAGTGTTTGTTGGAAAATGCAAGGTGCATGAGCTCGGGACTTTGCTACAGCATCAACACTGTCAGATCTATACCTATGGCTGACATGCAGCAATCCCCCTGATGCTCCCCCTCAGACTATCACTGCAACATCCATCACCTCACAGCCTGAGGCATTCAGTTGCACACCCAGTAGCCCCCAGCCAGCTTACTGGAGAAACTTATGAGCTGTCAGAGGAAAAGTCTGGAGCCTTGCCAGAAACTGACAGCAAAAAGTGAGTGACACTGACTTTGGAGTCTTGTGAGCCAGGCTCCATGAGTGTGTATGTGTGTGTGTGTGTGTGTGTGTGTGTGTGGTGGGGAAGGGGGGGGTGCGGGTAAGGAGGAGGGACGTGTGAGTGCTCGGCATCCCACCGTGCATCTTTCCCTTGCTGTCTGTCTTGTTCCAGACCCCCCGTGCTTGGATGACTGTGCTGTGTTTAACGCGCCCCTCCCCCCACCCCCCTCACCGTGCTAAGCAGACCTGCTCCCACTCATCACTCTGACAGCTCAATCAGTGTCATGCTCTGAAGCTTGGGATGGGCTTTTCCGGGCAGGACTGTCTCTCTCTCTCTCTCTGTGTATGTGTGTTTCTCCGTAGAGCTGTCCTGTGTGCTCCTACGTAGCACCAGTTCTCCACTAGTCCTATTCTCTGCACCCTCTCCAAATATCCTCAACAGATCAAGCTTGGCTTTCATTTGCCTCACTTCTCTTTTGTTTTAGACACACGTCTTTCTACACTCACATACAAAAAACGTACATACATCCACATACATGCAGGCACATAATCTGCACACATAGACACACACACACACACACACACACAGAGTGAGGTCTGGACTCCAGAGCCCCCAGCTGCACATTACCGCAACCACCACCACATGTAAGCAGTGCAGTGTGGTGTGTTGTGGTAGGCTCCCCCCTCATCTCCCCCCCTGGACTGATGAATACTCGACCCTGCTATTGATCCAGATTGCTGATGGATGATGGGGCAGCTCTGAGCGATGGCGTGCCTGAGAAGGTGCCAATAAGGGCGGCGTGTGGGGCGGAGTCTTAGATGCTGGCCTAATGTGAGGAGGCGGGGTTTTGGGAACGCCTGCTCCGCCTGGTGACCCCCTCCCCCCAGATCCACCCACTCTCCTTGTTTTCTTAAACTGGGACTGAATGTGTGTGTGTGTGTGTGTGTGTGTGTGCGCGTGTGTGTGTGTGTGGGGGGGGGGAGAATGAAAGAAGAGAAGGAGGAGAGGAAGAGGGGATGAAGAGAGAGGAGAGAGAGAGAGAGAGAGGACTGATGGGAGGGGTGGAGGTGGCGTGTGAGGGCAAGATGATGGATGGTGGGGCAGGAGGGGAAGACTGCCATGCAGCTCCAAATTGATATCCAGGCAAATGTTTTTGTCTGCTGTGAAAAATGGTACAGCAGCGAGTGCCTCTCATCCCCGCACCACCCACCTCCTTCTTATTTCCTCTCTTCTTCTCCTCCTATCTCCAGCTCTCCCCCATTAGCCCCCCCCACACACACACACACACACACATCCAGCCTATATCGGCTGCTGTGAATCAAACAAGAGCAATCCAATCCTGCACTCCGATCTCTCCCCGCAACCGGCAATTCCTCACCTGCTTTATTTCGCTGTGTCCATGACAACAGCTCTGGGTTGTCATCTTTCCCATTGCCAGCATCCCACGGGCAGGCCGGTAGAGGCAGGACTGCGGGATACGTATGATATGTCCCATGGTGTCCGTATGATATGGGCCCAGAGGCAATAACAAACGTCTCTGGAAGGAGACCTGCATGTGATTAGGCCAGGAGTGACATCCTAAGTGATATTGAGCAAAGTTGAAGAGAATGGGGGTGAAAATGGGGGTCAGTGTCCTGATTTGCAATTTTAGGAGTGTAGGAGTTCTTTTGTTATTTTTATAGGATTTGGAACAACAAATAGTTTGATTGTTAGAATTGTTGCTTCACACTAATGACATTGGCAGCTGTTTTTTGTGGCACGTTTGGGATTCTGAATGCCAAGGTTAGTGTTTGGGTTAGGGTTTAGGGTTTAGGGTTAAGGGTTTAGGGTACGGCCGCGAAAACTCTTATGTGCAGCTCATTACAAATACATAAGTAATTTGTACCACATGCCCCCAGTATGACAGGTTCTAAAAACAAAAATATTTGTAGAAATTTGTGTGTGTGTCTGTAAGAGGTACCAGTGCTTCATGCACTAAAGATTATGGGAATTAAAGATGAGCTCTGGTAAGAAAAGAAGCATCTGCACTGGAGCTTAAGACAGAGATTAAGAGCAGGACAGAGGCGTCCCCCAGATCAGCAGAGTGAGCAGACAGCTGCAGCAGGCTTACGACCTAGCCATGGCACCTATACACACACACACACACACACAGCTGCAGCAGGCTTACGTCCTAGCCATGGCACCTATACACACACACACACACACACACACAGCTGCAGCAGACTTACGACCTAGCCATGGCACCTATACACACACACACACACACAGCTGCAGCAGGCTTACGACCTAGCCATGGCACCTATACACACACACACACACACAGCTGCAGCAGGCTTACGTCCTAGCCATGGCACCTATACACACACACACACACACACAGCTGCAGCAGGCTTACAACCTAGCCATGGCACCTATACACACTTGCACACACACGGGCTTACAACCTAGCCATGGCACCTACACACACACACGCAAACACACACACACACACACACAAAGCTGCAGCAGGCTTATGACCTAGACATGCCACCTATACACACACACACACATGTGCACAAGCACAGCTGCAGCAGGCTTACAACCTAGCCATGCCACCTACACACACACACACACACACAATCAGCCATTAAACGTAATGATAAATTCAATTATGTAATTTCAAATCACCACCACTTTTTCCTTTTGAAAAAAATCTGTGATGGCCTGATGTCATTACATGGCATTCATAGAGTTTCACCGACATATTCTATACAAATATTACTTGTAGGATATATTAAGTATTTCATTAGGATGACATTACTGTCAGGGACTGTGACTGTGGAGGGACACCTGGCAGATGTTCAGATCTTGCCACAGCATTTCTATGGGATTGAGGTCTGGACTTTGACTGAGCTAATCCAGAGTGCAAGTCTTCTTTCCCTTAAGCCAATTCCTCAGTAGTTTTGCTGGACTGCTTTGGATTGTGGTCTCATTGCATACCCATTTCCATCTCAGCTTCAACTACCTGACTGATGGTCAAGAATGTACTGATAGGCCTGGGATTGGATGGTTTCCTGGATAATATGGAGTCATGAAGCAGAAAGGCAGGCCCAGACCTTCACATTTCTACCACCATGCTTCACTGTTCTTCTCTTTATATGCAGTGTTGACTTTTGTCCAAAACATGGCGCATGTGATTGTGGCCAAATAATTACATTTTGGATTCATCTGTCCAGACAATGGACTACCAGAAAGCCTCTCGTTTGTCCAAGTGCTCTCTGGCAAAGTTTAAATGGGCAACTTTGTTCTTTCTTGAGAGCAGAGACTTCTAGCAACTCTCCCATGAATGCCATATCCACTGATTTTTCGCCTGATTGTAGATACATGTACATTTATCCCAGATGCTTCTGGGAGGTCTTCAGGTGATGTGTGTGTGGTGTGTATGTGGTGTGTGGCAGGTGTGAGGGGTTTGGCCTTTACCTGAATTATTATTTTTCTGGTGCTTCTTGGTGTACGTTTTGATGGCCGTCCACTTGTGGGCAGAGTTGCGGTGATGCTGAATGCCCTCCATTTGTAAGTGATTTGTCTTACAGCTGGAACCTTCTGGAGATGGTCTTGTAGAATCCTCAGACCGATGGGCTGTCACCACCTTCTTCCAGATGTTCCCGGACGTCTCCTTTCCTCTCGGTATCGTTGATCTGTGTGCTTTACGCCTTGTCATGACAGTGATTTGGTTGATTTTCTCTCCCTTTTAATCAGTGTGGTTCAAATTTTTTTCCCAAGGATGTCTCATTTGATTGGTCTGCTTAATTGATTATTTGAGCACTCACATGTGTTTCACCTGATTCTTGTACCTAATTGACTTAACCAATGCAGCTGTGGCTAATTTACTTTTGCAATTGCTCTGATTACATGTTTCATAAGCAGAAAAATCTAAACTCTAAAGATCACAAACGTTCAAGCAGTCACTATATATATATATATATATATATATATATATATATAGATAGATAGATATATATATATAGATATATATATATAGTGACTTGTCTGCCATGTGAACACTGGAAGCCTAAGGAATATCTTACCTGCACTAAGTTAGATTATATGATGCCACTCGTAATAAAGGGATTTGCTTACAGAACCATTTATTCTGCAGTGTAACAGACCTCAGTGTGTTTGGCACTTAAATGGAGCACTTACCCTTGTAATTTTACTGGGTTAAGCATCCTGAGGACAAATCAGATGTATCTGTTAAATTTGCAGAGACACCTTAATTATGACACCAGCACATCTTCAGTAAACAGTAATTGAACAAACTGTGTGATCAGGGAGAAATCAGCCTCCCCACTAACTTTTATCGTCTCTCTCAGATTTACAGTTAGAGGTCAAACTCCTTGTTATTTTCCATGCTGTTAGATTTATGGATTTTGGGTAGTCTGTTTGGAAGGGCATGACTGGTATAATTACACCCGTGATTTGCTACAGTGGCTCACAGGGGGCAATTAGACTAATAAATCTGAGGGACGTAATTAATAACGATAAAATGGCTCCAAGAGGGAGTGGGAGTTTGGACAAGTTTTCTCTACTCACAGAAAAGTGAGAACTTTCATGTGCATCTTTGAACACGGGCAGGTGTCCAGACTAAAAGTGCGCAAAGCCTGGACCACATGAGTGGGAAGCGAAGTGCTCGGGTGCAAGACGCCTCCGTCGCTGAAAATACCCAAATCATCAATTCAGCTGCGGTTGGTTTTCTCAGGTGACCCAGTGTGAGAGGCACAAATGAGATAACAGCAGCTCTCGCCAGGAAAAGAAGGTGCCTCGCCAGTTTATAACACATCAACCTAATGTTCAGCATCTGTGTGAGTGTGTGTGTGAGTGTGTGTGATGGTTTTGTTCCACACCTGAAGCATCGGCTCCTCCCCTGCCCCACCTCATCGACCCCGACGTCCTACCGCAAAGGTGAGTGAGATGCTAAAACGCCGCCGATTGATTCGCGTTTAATTAACAATTTGGAGCGGCTGCATGGAAAACGCCCTTATTTTCCTGCTTTTCCGAGACCCTTGCACTGGATGTCCAGCAGTGACTCCTGGGTAATTTATGGTTTAATCAATAAGTGCTGCCCAAGCAAGCACGGCGTGAATTAAAGAGGCAGGGAGGGATGTCAGGACCCACTCGGCCCACAGAGGGTGAGGCACATGGAGAGAGAAAAGGGACAGAGGAAGTCGGAAAAAAAGACGAATGAGCAGACAGAGCAGGATTATTGCTAATCTGAGGGACATGCATTTTCCAGCACTGCTGTGGTGTGACACTGTGGAAAAAGTGGGAAGGTAAATGTGCCCGGGTGTCTACGCTGTTGACCTACACACACTAGCTAAGGGCAGAATCAAATTTAGCAACGGGGCATTTTTAAATATACAGAAGCATTATTCATTCACCAGGATCTTTAGACCTTACGGCTGTGTTAATTGCCAAACCTTATAATGGTGTTAACGCAAGCACTAAATTGGGGAAAGGAATTAGTGTGCTTTCAGTAGCTAAACAAATAAACAAACAAAACAATTATCCATGGAGGAACACGTTTTACATCACTGCCTAACTATTAGCGAGAGCATCCTGCAGTTCTGTCTCTTACCATTAGAGGGCAACAAACATTTTTCTGTAACTTCTGCCAAAAAACTTAAGTCCAAAAAACAAAACAAAACATGAATTCACCCTAGGCGACCCATTTTCAAATGCACCACTGGTCAAAAATATAAAAACAAACCAACAGACTTAAAGAGAAAAGATTAAGCCAACACCAGATCCTTAATGTGCTCTTGTGTGCAGACGCTCAACAGATTTTATTGAGGACAGAGATGGACTAAAGAGGAATGATGGACCCTGCGTCGGTGAAGAGGTCACAGAGAAAGCAATGAAAGCTCGACCAAGGTGAAACCGGAGTCTGAGTCAGACGTGGCAGCCACAGGGGCCAGTGGTTGCTGACCCGTTTCCCAAACACGGCCCTCAAATGGAGAGAGTTGCCGTGGTGAGAAGCACTGTGGATTGCTACCACCACACCTTTTATTACTCGCCCATAAAAGTGTTTTATAACATATCTTGTAATGCGCTGCATTAAGGTTGACTGTTGTTGTTTTGTTCAAGGTCACTTCACCCCCCCTCCCCCCACACACCCCCCACCTCCGCCCTATCCACGCCCCCCTTCGGCCATTCGTCTGTCCGTTGCTGGTTTTAGGGAGCCATAGTGCTTACAGCGAGGTAGTGTGGAGGTGATATATGAGGCCATGTCTCTCTCAAGAAGCACGCCAGGGTTACACAAACGGACATGCACACGAGAAAAGACAAAAGTATGCAAACAGTCCGTTTCCATGGCATCCACATAAGCTCCACGGTGCTGATTAGAATACACATCAGAACAGAACACTTAGAGCAGCTTTACGGACACACCTGTGTTTTTGTGATCTCCAAGTCTTGCAACAAGAGATGAGGTGTAGCTGTATACAGTCTGAATTTCGTAACAGCATTTTCTTTGCACTATTGCTGAGGGTGTCCAAAAACATGCAATCCGCTTGTGACATCTGCTCTGCAGGAACCTTAAATGTTTCAGGGGTTGTTGAATCGTTTACCTGGAAACCCCTCAGTCTTTAGCCAAATTATCACTGTCCAACACAGCCAGCTCTTGTTTGTAATGTCCGAGTTCTAACCCCCCACTCCACTTACCACAATCCCTTCACCCCATCACTCTTTCCCTTCAGTTCATCTCGTAATCTGGTCAGCTGCCTCTGGCTCCTGCTCGGTTATAATAAAAGAAAAGCATAATCCACTGTTTCAGAATATGAGATTTTCTTTGTTGGGATCAACCATTGGATGCTGGATTGGGAGCGACCGTATGTTGGAAGAGTTTGAGACATTGGTCTCATCCCCACTTTCATATGGGACACATGCTGTGTCCTTTAAGTAATGAGTAATGAGAGTAATTACTGTACTTAACACAGACTCAGTACCAAATACAGACTCATTACTGCACACTGACTCAGTTCCCCACACAGACTCAATAACTCACACAGGTTCATTAATACCCACAATTTCAGTACTGCACACAAACTCGGTGCCACATACAGACTCATTACTAAAGGCAGAATCATTACTGCACACAAACTTAGTACCACACTCAGACTCAGCACTGCACAGAGACTCAGTACCGCACACAATCTCAGTACGCTCAGAATTATTTCTACACATACACTCAGTACCACAGTCAGACTCATTACTGCACACAAACTCAGTACCACGCTCATTACTCATTCCTATGCACATACGTATTACTGCACATAGAGTCATCACCACAACAGAAACTCCTTCTCCAAATCTGCTGCTTTATCACATTTTGCATAACCAGTGTTCTTGCACAGTAATCACATTACCTAAAAAGCATACATAACTCATACAGGTCATATAAACCATGCATGTAAGTCATACATGAAGCATAGTAAAACCAGAGTGAAACGCTTCATTGAAAGGTTCATGTTTCTTTTCTCGTTGTTCTGATGGTGTGTGTTAACTCTGCATATAGCGATATGCAACACATACCACACAGGACACATGTTCAGCTATAGTGTCCACACAGCACACATAGTGGAGGCCCACTGTGAGCAAAAAAGACCATCAGGAGACATATAATGAAAACGTTCCTCCCTTAATTCACTTAAAATTAATTAATTAACTAATTCACAAACAAAATGATAGTTTACTTTTATTTAATAGAACGAAAGTTCCTGACGCCGAACCTTTCACATTATCTATCTATTACATAATCATCTATTTATAACCCATAATAAAACAGATGTTTGTTGACTCCTACGGGACTGTTTAAGTTGGCTGCGATTGTTTTGAAAGAAACAGCAAGGCCATATCTCTTCTGCTCCGCGTCAAATACCTTTGTTCAATCATTACCTTTTAAAAAAATTGTAATTTGTCATTTTTCACCTCAACATATAAAGTTCACAAACAAACAGGGCCTTTCGTGTCGGCAGCCGATGGAATCTGTGGGTCGCCAGCACGTAGACGGGGGGTGGGGGGGGAATTTGGGGGGTAGGTGGCCGCGATTTATGGCTGCCAGGATGTGAGATGATGGAACCAGCAAACAGGCGTCGTTCATTTCCCAAGCCTGCTTGTATTTTTAGTGGACCATCCTCATTTCTCTAACACTCCTGAAAATGTAAATCCGTATGCACACATGCTTCCTGGACAATGCCCCCAATATGAATTTTATGTAAAACGTCCCCCCATAACTCTAAGACATGATGGAGCACACGAGTCCTTGTAATTTCATTACATAAAAAGGTTGCATGTTTGTCACGGGACGAGGAAGAGAGGCGGAGGGGGGTGTTATTAGAGGAACCTTCGGTTTTATTTGTGTGTGTGTGTGTGTGGGGGGGTGTCTTTGAGAGATACATAAGCAGGGGGCATGTAGGCCACACACACACATACACTCACGCATGCAAAGCAACAAATTAAATAAAGAGTAGAGCCTCTTAAAGACATTAAAATAATCCACACTACCCATAGCTCAGATTTAAAATGCATTACTTATGCAGGTGGAGAAGGCTCAGGACAATAAAGAGATCTCAATAATGATAGCATTTTTTCAAAACAGAAAAGGTTTTTTGTATCACACACACACACACAAGCTAAGATGATCAACTGTCTCGAAATCCAAGATTTTGATTCTCTAATAAACTTTCTCCAACATGACCTGTTTAAGTTGGCTTTTTGAATTAAACAAAATTGGAATTTGGAATAGAGCACATCTTATCTTAATTGTTTATTAGACATTGGACATCTCCCTCTCTCTCTCTCTCTCTCTCTCTCCTCCCTCTCTCTCCTTCTCTCTCTGGGTTTGGAGAGTCTGGATGGGGAGAAGGTGGTGAGGTGTTCTGACTCTATTAGGAAATGAATGGCCTGCTCTTTGGTGAAACATAAAGCCGTGTGATGCAGCCCACTGATCGAGAGGTTGTTCCATCTGCTCTTTTGAACCTGGGGCTCTCCCTGGGGACAGGCCTTTGAACCGCTCCGCCATGTCCACAGCAGACAGATCCCGCAAAGAATGCAACTCACTTCCGCAATAACTTAACTCACATCCTTCTTAGGCAACGAAAGCCTGGTGCTGTGAACAGAATTGTTGCAGACATGATCACGGAAAAAATATTTGCTGCAGGTATTTTAAATTTCACACAATAAACCTCAGCCTTGGTATTGGCTTTGAAAAGAAAAGCGTATTATATCCAGATTAACAGGTATTACTTAAGCCTCTTTAAGTACAAAGAAAAGCCAGTGGAGATTATTCATGCCCATGCTTTCAGACTGATGATGTGCCCTGGCTTTGGTCCTCGCAACTTTCATGTTGCAATTTCCAAGACATCTGGGGAGGTGCATTGGGGAGATGCACTGGGGAGATGCACTGGGGAGGTGCATAGGGGAGGTGCTATTTAATAAGACATCGGAAATAATTCATAAAATGCTCTTATCATCAAATTACTTCTAGATTAATTATACTAAACAAAATACCAATGATTGATTACTAACTAGTGTTTACTGTACCCAAACTAAAGTCTTTCATTTCACTGTGATAGAGCAGTTTTTGCAAAGATAGTTAAAAACAGAACACAGAAAACACTCAGGGGAATATAGGTGCATGTGAGAATTTTTACTCCTTACACAGACAACCCCAGACACCAGCACAAACACACACACAAACACGCACACAAACAAACACACACACACAGAGACACATATGAACACACATATCCCCATTCTATTAACAAGCAGGCTGCCAATCCATAATGTGGAAATCATGGCGGGCAGAATCGATCGGTGGGGGTGTTACGAGACCATGCGTGTGCCTGCGCATGAGTGAGCACGCGCACGTGTGTGTGTGTGTGTGTGTGTGTGTGTGTAAGCGTGTGCGCACGTGCGTGCATGTGTGTGTGTGTGATGGGGGGGGCTGGCGCAAGTCACGCAGCCCAGACACTTCAGTCTATTGGATTGAGATTCACTCGCTATTTAAGGGTCAGGGATCGAGCCTGGGACGCCATACAGGCCTGTGTGATCAATATCGCTGCCACACTCCCAACCTCTGCATTTATTCTCCATAAATTCAGCCCACACCCACTGCTCTGGCCTCCCACTTCCATACACACGGCCTTATGAAATAAAGGAATCACCTGGGAGTGCTTACTGCAATCGAAACGCGCTTAACGCGCGATGATACGGAAGCTGGGCTTCTCCGGACCTGCTGCTACCCCCAGTGTGGGCTTTGACTTTAGAGACCCGTAACGTTTTCCTATTTCGATTATGATTCACGCACACTAGTGTGTCAGTGCTGACCATATGCGCTGCACAGTTATAAATCGTAAATTTTGTTAATTTGATATTGCAGAAACTGCTAATTATTATGTTGGGTGTTTTGGTGCAAAGGAATGTCTGTGACATCCAGTCATGTGTGGACCGCAGGTGCATGTGCATCCCATGTCACATGCTTTATGACGAATACCTCGCTTACGTTGATCCCGCAGGTGCACTAGAATATGCATAGAGTTCATTAATAAATGAATTAATTGTGGTCGTATGATAATGTAATTGCAGACTCAGGAACTTGCATGTGGCTTTTCATAGTGTAAGAACAGCAAATAACAAGACTCACGTGGTGACTGTAGAAAAGACAAGCAGAGAGTTTAACAAACAGGTAGGCAATGTGATCCCTGTGATCCCTAATTTAACGGTTTGTTTTGTAATGCTCACCATTTTTGATGTAAAGGTTTTATTTATCATCCATCTTAAATTCTGCAGCTCCTGGTGTGAGATGTGTAGTTGCATGTTACCTGCCCCACAGTGCATCACTGTCCTTCACACACCCTTCAGCTCCACCTCACACCTCATTTCCATATGGGATGCAAACAACCTGCCCTATCACCTCTCTGCCCCGCCTCCTCCCTCTCTTGCCGACACACACACACACACACAAACACACCAATACTTACAAGCACTCACACAAATACACATCCACACACGCATGCACACACACAAACACATACATGCACACACGTACACACACACACACACACACACACACACATGCACGCACGTATGCACACACACACACACACACACTTCCTCCTCAAGCTTGTCAACACTTCACCATGACTCTCCTCTTCTGTGTCCTGTGAGCGGTTCTCCTGCCTGCCTAGTCTGATATAGGGGGATGAGGTTTCCATGAACACCAAGGTCAGACACAACCAATCTATTCAAACCACTCACTTATTAGGAATATAAATAATTTGGATCAGGACTGAACCTTGAACTTTGATCTGTTACCCCAAGAGAAATGTATCTTATCTTCCCTCTCTCCCCCTCTTTCTCCCTGAATCCCTCTTACTGTCTGTGCAGTGTTCATGAGTGGGCGATCCATTAGGACAATGACATGCTACCACTCTGCATATGCAATATGCAGAATACAGTTTTACAATTTTGCTATGAAAAGGAACTCAATCCCCTACCCCACGGCAAGACTATTAACATATGGCTATTTACAACAAGAAAGGTGCACTCTTATTATACCAGAAAATATGCTGGTGTTGAACAGTGTAGACTGCGATGTTTGTGTATCTCTCTGATTCACACACATGTGTGTTTGTGTGGTGTGTTACCTGAAAATGAATACACTAAAATTATTACTCAACAAAATATTTAAACACTTTTTCTGTCTGAGTAAAATTTCACTGAAACAAACAGCTAAATGAAAAACACTTACTACAGTAACTGAAGAATCCTTCATTTACTTGTCCACAGTACTGGAAAAAAAACATGACAATAATAGCAGGGAAAACATGGAATTAAGGACAATATTATTAATATTAATAATATTTTAAATATTCATATAAAAAAAATAAGCCATAGAAAGACTTTGCTTTGCTTTGCGGTGAGTGAATGTTGAATGGTACTGGTAAGAATGACCCCCACACCTCCAAAACCAGCCAACCAGCCAGCCAGCAAACCCTTGGTCCTCTCCCTGCTTTAAAGACCTGTCCTGCTTCTGTCCTCGCAGGACAAAATGATAAAATCATAGACGGCATGATGAGATTGCTTCTCTATTATTAATCTTCAGTAAATATATCTTGACCTGGGGATTATGGGCATGACCCCCCCAAGCCCCTTTAGATAAGACCGTCTTACAGGCTTGAATTATGAATGAAAGGACAAAAAACAACATAAACCAAAATTGTTGTTTGGAGAGGGAAAAGTTCCACGAGCCTTATTCTTGTGTACTTCTTGTTTCTCCATCACAGCAGTGAGAAAAACTACACAGCCTCATTCTTTTTAAAGGTCTTTACAGGCGTTACAGTAATAGAGGAGAAGCAGAGTTAAAAAGAAAGAAACAAGCCAAATAAAATAATCACAATAAGCCTAACAATCCAAGAATGCTTCAGTGACTTATAAGTTAACTGACATTATATGTACCCAACAAGTTCCGACATCCCAGTACTCCTGTGTCATATTAACACTTCTGCTGCTCCAGAAGACTTCTGATCATTTTTTCTTCATAAAAGACTTTTATTTTGTTTTTTTTTCATTTGTTATTCCATCAAATACTGTGATATGCTGTGATGTTGCCCTTCTTTCATGCCCAGTCTGTAGCCTACCTGTTCAGCTTCTTATGGACTAAGTGATAATGAACATGTATTATGGATGCTTTATTTGGAATGCACCTTAGAAATTTAACAAATCAGGGATAGTGCATTTTTCGATAGTATAAAAATCAGTGTTTCCCACTCATTATAAAAAAGCAGATCCCTGTTTTGTTGTCTATTAATGTGGATGGGGTTTATGATAAATTAAAAACATTTAGATTTGATGATGTAAAGCCTATTGGTCCATTTTCCAGTGAAGGGTTTAAGACAGCAGTAACATTTTGAGCTTGTGAATTTAAGCAAGCTTATCTGCTGTGTTGCTCAGAAATATTCTGTGTCTATTATCTTATAGTGGCATTGTGCTGCTAGAATTTTATACGGGAATGACATTTATCTTCCTCTGAAATATTATATAGCAATGTCCTCTAAGGTAAAGAATAGTGTTGTCCTATTTTGACTATGCAAAACGTCCTGGTTGAAGGCAATTAAAATGTCTTTTCAGAGAACTCCATACATTTACATTTACATCCAGAAGTTATATGTATCCAACAAGTTCCGTTATATGTACCCAACATGAGTCTAAGATATATAAAGAACTTAAAGATGGTCTCCTGTCAGAAACAAATACCTTTGATAGGTGTTCACTATAAAATATGATAGGCACACCTGATACTTGTGCTTCTTTATCAAAACAAATCTTCTAGACCAGCCTGATCACAAAAGATACATGTCAGTGTCAATGTCAGAGCAACACGTGATAACGGACTGAGAAACCTTCAAACACCTCCAGTTGAATAACACCACCAGAATGCAGGGACTCAATGTGCTGTTGTATTTACAGGACAGAATCATGGATTTCACAAGGATCTCTGCATGAGGCTCTCCCAAACTTATGATTTCAGACTGCCTTCATGAGAACCACGAGTAACCTTAAACAAACAAACAAATAAATAAATAAACTAATTGAAAATCAAAGTGAAAAGAATGACAAAGTGATCCGCTGTGCATTCATCCAGCATGTTAATGGCGCCCGGCTGTCTGTTCCTCCGTAATGAAAGCAGAGCAGGACCCCGACTGAGACTTGGCCACCTGATTGATTTGTTGTCAAGATAAGCACAACACAGCCACAAATTAATGTGCTGGCTGTGCATCACAGTAAGACAATGCGGAGCGAGAAACACAAAGAGGGAGAATGCGACAACAGGTCTCTTACTGGTAACCCGTAGACAGAATACAGGGCTGAGGTCGAGACATGGAAATGGTACAACAATACACATTAGTTAAGGTTAAGGGGTTAGTAACAAGGAGTACAATTATATTTTTTACATTAGATTATGTGGTTATTAATGTAATAAATCCATTAAAACATAAAAACATACATTTCAATCTGATTTTAACACATAGCTCGTTTGACCATATCCAAGTAAACGAAAACATTAAATCAGTGATAACTGAACTTTATAGGAAGAACAGAAATGAAATTATCTAAATTGCCAATGGACCTCTATCATATTCTGAATAACTGATATTCTGATATCGTATTCTGAATAACTGATATTCTGAAATCGTATTCTGAATAACTGAACCATTCATGTTGATCCATGCATCATGAAATGTTCTCAGTGGAAAATTTTCAAGTGTTGAAAAACATAAATATAAAAATTTATGTTTTCTTCTGAAAACTCTGAAAGAAATCTTGGGCCAGCTTGGTATATAGCACAACACCTTTCAGTCATCGCATACTGTAGGCAGACACAGTGAGACAGAAAGAAAAAGATCCAGCAAAGATAAATTAAGACTGTGAAAAAATCAATAGGCTACGTGCCCTGTGATGGACTGCTGCCCTGTCCCGAGCTGGTACCGTGTGCTGCCGGGATAGCCCCGCCCACCTGCAACCCTGAACTGTGGTTTTAATTTTAACTGTGGATTGAACAACAACAACAACAACAACAACAATAATGACTGTTGGCTTAAATCTCTTTTTTATTTTAAAAGCTATTATAACATTTATATTTTCTATATTATTATTACTATATTATATTATTAAAACATTATTTTAACGTTTAAAGAAGAACAAAGATAAGATAAGATATTTATGATTTTTTGTAAATATGTAGCGGCTTCGCCTGTTTAATTAGACTACTCCTTTAGTATTTTATAGCATTGTTTTATGTTCCATTGCAGACTCGATGTTCAGCAGTCTTTCTTTTCTGGGTTTATTTCAGTTTAAGGGTATTTTTAGATTTTTGTAATATATTTTTATTTTTGGACTCTGGGCGAAGGATACTTTTCCGAGCAGACAACTAAGCAATAATAAGTCTCTATGGATAATATCGTCTGCTAAGTGCCGTAAATCTAGCCTCAAAAATACATTTAAGAATTACATGCATTACGTCTCTAGACATCTTAAAATGGGACGGGGTGGTACGGGGGAGAAGGCAAAAACAGCTAGGCGATACTGACCCTCTTGTCACCCCCAGCTAAGATTACGCCATATTCAAATGAAACGCTAACGAGCGCACGCCAGGCTGTCGGCTTTGCACGTGCCCCCAGACCTTAGGCTCACTTAGCCTCTCGGCTTCATTCTCGAGCAGACGTGCGTGGGCTGCAGCGTCCGGGCCCGTGCCTCATAACGTACTCGGTGATTTATTACCAGTCTCGGGCGCACAGCAGGCCAAAAACCCAATCAGCAACCCAACCCCATAGAGACTGCGTTGAGGTTTAGTTTTATGAAATACTATAGCTGTTTACTTGTATACGGAAGCAATGCTAATGAACGAAGAAATATTTAATATTCGTGAGGTTTTGAACGGGAGCGACACTCCATACTTGTGGGTATTTCCTTTATACTGAATCACCCTTTTCATACACACATATACACCCACGCAACCTACGCATGTGGCAGTGATGAGGAATAGCCTCTCTCTACCGAGTAATAATTGAAATGTGTGGCGGCTGTTGGGACCATCTGCGACCGGGTGCAGTGCAGGTCTATATAGGCCAGACAGGGGACCCAAGGGAGCTGTTAACACCTCATATATACAAGAGGCCCAGAGGGACCATTGCCCAGTGAGAGGAAGCCTAATGAGATAGTTGGTGATTATTT
This sequence comes from Brachyhypopomus occidentalis, assembly GCA_020368025.1. Classification (NCBI taxonomy): domain Eukaryota; kingdom Metazoa; phylum Chordata; class Actinopteri; order Gymnotiformes; family Hypopomidae; genus Brachyhypopomus; species Brachyhypopomus occidentalis. The sequence goes on from JAGXOD010000032.1 coordinate 2,949,318, forward strand.
CACCTTCGGAAAATAAACTAGCGCGATTATGACTCTTAATGACGCAAGGATTTTGGAGCAGTTCCGATGTTGGAGTTAATTACCATCTCTGCAGACATTCCGAGCAAAAATCCGCTGCCTCACTCGATATACGGAGACACTTAAATCCATTGATAGCTACTACGTGATAGGCTAATATGAAAATATGAAAATTAGGCGAACAACTCGGGAAAATTAACGTACCAGTCTTAGACGTCAACACCTTGTTGTATCCTATATAACTATTAGGCTACAGTTAGATATGAAGGATTTAAGCCAAAATGTCTCAACATATATGGACATGCACGCAGAGTGGGATATATGATCTAAATGGCACCCACCATTGAAAAAAACTCTAGGAAGCTGCACTATGTAAAAAGTAATAGTGATCTTGCGCAGTCTTGCATTCCACACTGGTAGTTGCCCATGGATTAAAGAAGAGTGGACTTAAGATCCGGTTTGTAGATCTACCATCATATACTTTATATGTTTTCCCCGCATTATTTAGTGCCACTGTAAATTGCACCCAACAATTTATCTGGTGTTCGACGTAATATAATCGTAACACCTAAACCGTACAGTGACGACTGTCAGAGAATTTGCATATTTATTTACTCTTAGGCCTAATTGAAATTTACGTCTTAACCATCACCTTGACGCCTTCCTTTCAGTGAGAAGACAGCCCAGTTGTACAAACTTCTTTTGGCATTACCGGCGTACAGTTCATCCTCGCTCCCCTCCACACACAACACGCCAGACCACCAGCGGATCTTATTCATTAACGGCTCATGTTAATTGATTGTTTATTCATCGCAGCCTCTGGATAATCCTCTGCATCCCCCCCCCCACCCCGGACCAGTCGTTAAGTGCCCACAAGGCGGTCTGTCTTGTCCAGCCCACCCAGATCTCCTTCAGCATCCTTTAGGGCTGCTCCATTAGGTTTGAATTGTGGCCGTGACGTGTAGGACCCATGGGATGTGTTATCGTCAGGCCTGATTTACTCCGGCCATCTGACACCAAACATGCACAGGCAACCGGTGGAAAGAGTTGTTGCGTCCTTCCGAAACAACATGGCGCCTTTAGCCTGTGCCTTTAATATGGACAAAATAGTAAGAAAATGGATGCAGGATGATTGGCGTTGCTGAGTCTAGTAAATTTAATTGAATATGAATAAACTGAGAGTTTCAGCAAGGAACTCAGATCCCTAAATTCCGTAACACCACTTAGCATTGACACAGGCAAACTGTTAAATATCACCACCACCACTACTACTACCACTACCACCACTACTACTAGGCAACAACAACAACAACAATAATAATAACATGATAGTTTTACAATTTTTACAGTTTAAATTCTATTAGACTCTAGTTAAAATAGTAAAATTAGTACAAAATTATTGCTGATATTTTTTCGAACCGACATTACCGGGACATGCAAATATATTCAACGAACAGAAATAAATATGTTCTCTCTCGTATTTGCAATTAAACAAGTAAACAAAACAAAAACAGGTGTGCCGTACTTTTCCAACGCTACACACACCTTTAGGTAAACATACCGAAATTATTGGAGGTTCAGTCCATTGTTAATTACAAACCGTTTGTCCATCAACACTGATGTCAAACATTGCATATGCTCCGGGTTCTTTCACAGCGGAACAACACAGCGCGTGATCAGCGCTTGCCGGAGCCAGACCGAGTTCAAACACACCACGAGCCCCACATTAATTGATCAGAACGCACTGTCTGATCAGACACGTCACTAAAAAAAACAAACAAAAAAAACGAATGAATAAAAATTACACAAACAAAGGAGAACATTAGCGCTAAGGGGAAAGGGCCACCTACGTCACGTGAGGCCCGCGAGTGTCCAGGTTAATCGGAAAGAGTGGGTAGGATAATCTTTCCTGTTTACCATCAGACGGTTCACTCAGCGGGCATGTGCAGCTGAACTGGATGTGCTTTGTCTACATGGCTTATTAACGGCTCTCAAGGTGGAGAAAGATGAGGAGGAAGACCAGCTTAGACTACTGTTTGTGGGCCTTACAAGGGTGAACCGGACTCGCGGTGACAAATCCTCCACAGCCACACATTGAAACCGACTGGTAAAGTGACCACACTTGGGATCTACTCAGATTAGACCTTTTTTTGTCAGTACTCTCGTGCTGACTTTCCCATGTCCCAAATTACACAAATACCTGGATGTTATTTCTAAATTTTGCCGCTCGCTAAGCCCGGTCCTGTTGTTAAGGATATTAGAGGTGTCTGGCAAGGGGAAGGACCTGGGGAGGCCAGCACCTGGAGAGGAAGCTGCTTCGCACTGAACGAACAGTGCCCATCCATGAGGAATAACTCCATTTACAGTGGTAATTGCACCTGAAATGCGAGCTCTCCCTGAGTGAAATGTGCAAAATAAAACGATCTCCTTATTCTTGCCCAGTCATCCTTTTTTTGTGTGTGTCATGCTGGGGTTATGAAGTTCTACATTTCTCAAAGATTGTGTCAAGCAACAAAGACAAATGATTAATTCCAGTGACTGGAGTATTTTTTACCCCTGCATCTATATTAGGAATGTATTTTCTAATTTTAAAATTGGAAAACTACATATAGAAATTTTATAGAATAGATTTAGGAGTTATATAGGGGTAATTGCATAGAAAATACTTACATTAAAGCCAAAAAAAATCAAATCAAAGTCTTGACTGTATATATTTAGTTAATATCAACACATACCTTTTACTAAATTTGATTTAGTTGTTTCTGAATATTAAAAATGGGCTGATATGAATTATAATAAATCAATGCTTTTAAACCTGTGCTTAATTAAAAAAAAATTCAGTCTAAACTGTATGAAACATAAGACATTAAATGCAAACAGATTACCATGACAATTGCAAATATTCACTGCCACCTAGATATGAAACACACACACACACACACACTCAAACACATACACACAGAAACTATTTAATCTCTTTAATTGAACCGGAGTTTGAATAAGTAAACAAATGAGGAAATTCACAAGGGGCATCTGATCCAGGCCATCTAATGGATTGAAGATTTCTCCCCCACTGGGGCATCTGAGCAAACACAGTGCGCTTATCTCTGAATCGACATGTTGCACTGCTGTCTGCATCAAATTTCTGCACTAAACAGGCCCTGAACTCTTGATGATATGGCCTTGGTGAGGTGCCAGAATACAGAATCGGTGACTCAGCCAAATCCGTTAATTGCTCCTGTTCCATTATCAGTGCCATGATAGAACATCAATCTGATTCATCTTAGAAAATAAAAAATAAACATGTGAGACCAGCCAAACTCACCCGTCACCAACATGGAACAAGGCAAACCTGGCAGGATATCGCATTCGCTCTGCCATTCTGTCTTTAGACCATAACAAATGGAAATACTATGAAGAAAACTGCAGCTTCTTAGCAAGCAGACATGTGTAAAGCCAACGTTGATAAGATCAAGATCCAAACCATAAAGCAGCAGAACTGAGTTTCACTGACAAATTTATTAAAGACCTGTATCACTTAATCATCATCAGAGGGAATAAATAAGACATAAAACATCTTTCACATAAACAAACACTTACGGGACCCTAGGGCCAGATCACCTAGGCTGTCTCAGTAAAGTGAAACGACCAAGACACATCTGAAAACACACAAATGCATAGAAGTATAGTCCTATTGAGTAACAAGAGTCAACAGCTACAACTCATCTATCCCTGTTTTGAAATGTACAAAGTCCTTGTTCGCGGTGTCCACGGATGTGTAGAAAAATAAATACTCCACGACTCTGAGCTGCAAGATGCTGGATAGAGACATTTGGCAACGACCAGATACTTTGACCAAAATGGGTGACGGTACGTACACTTAGACATCAAGAGGAGACATGAAAGGTGAACGTATGTGAAGTTTCAAAAGAGTCTGTTTTATGAGTCAGACATCTACAACATGGTAACAGGGGCCACACCTTGATATCAGTCTCTTCTGTGCACCAAGTTCTAAAGATGCCATCTAACGAAAACCAGAAATTATGCAATCCAAGTTTTATTTTAGGCATCTTGGCAAACTTGGAAGTAGTTTTCATTGTTTTTGTTTGTTTGTTTGTTTTGTCTTTTTAGGCTCTGGGTGATCCACAATGAGTGAAGTCATCATTGCTTTAGTTATGACAGACCTGTTATATGATCTGAAAAAGTGGACATAAGCACAGTCCAGTCACTTGGATGTAAAAACCCATTTTGACATTCTCGTGTTTTTGTGAAACCAATTGGAGAGGATCACTCAGTCTGAGCCTTAGAAGTGCATCCATAAGTCTGAAAGTCCTTTTGCCTCATTCCATGCAGAAAATAACAAAAACAGCACGTTTGACTTTACACTGAAGTGACGATTCCCCCAGCAGTCACACTGGGAAGCTGACTGCTTTCTTTGTGTAGCCAAATCACAACTGTGCTGTTTGTGGGCAATCCTCGTTCCACTGTCATCAAAACTGATTGTGGTCAACTTCTTCCAGCCACGACGCTGGACTGGCCGGGAAGTCTGGGTAGCCCCCGCTGCTTCCTGTGGACAGATCTGAACTGGGGCCATTTCCTCCACCCACCATCCGCACACCAGGACCCATTCCAGGGGCTCCGGCCTGACTCACCACCGACAGACTGGAATCGGGGTAGACTAAGCCGGAGATGAGGGGTTGCTGTCTGGGAAGGGCCTGAAGCGATCCAGGGGACTGGGGAAGGCCATAGGGGCTGCTGGCCCGGAGGTCGTGGTACTGCTCCTGCGAAGGCAGCATGGCACCATGTTCCAGGGGGAAAGGAGGGTGAGCTCCTCCCTGCCTGACCAGTGCCGAGGAGCTCTCACTCAGGCTGCTGTAGAGGCCGTTGGAGTGGCCGAGGTCGGACATGGGTGGCTCATCTGCTCAGACAAGATTAGGGAGAAGGACAGCGAGTTTTACTATGAATACACTCCTTAGTTAACTTGTACTTAGGTCAAATACACATTAACTGTGTAAAGGTCTGTTTTTAGCTCATAGGTCCTTGCATGATTTATGTATACTGTTTGCATTAATTATTTTTAATTATTATTAATTAAGTAATTATTCAATATTCTCTTAGACATTCTGTTCAAAATATAATAGCACAATTTAAAAATTAGTTAGTTAATAAATTGAACATAATCTGAAAAGTAATGTGTGTCATAGACTGAAAGGAGAGAGCATAGTCTGCATTCATGGCTGACATCAGTATAATGATGTAAAGGGGCTCGAGCAGACTGTGTCATTTTCAGACTTTGGTGATTCATGAACGATCACATACCAGTAAAAGACACCTCAGCGTCGCTGTCCACCCCTTCCTCTTGGATGCTATCCTTGTCAGATTTGGAGCTCCCCCTTGACCTCTTCATGTTACGAAAGTACTGTCCCCACCTCTGTCTTCCCGCGTCCTTTTTTAGTCTTTTCTCCTTCGCCCTTCTGTTTTGGAACCACACCTGTCATTTAAAATGGCGAACGCAGATTGTTATGCATTGCTCGCACACGCGCAGACACACGTGCAGATACGCGTACACGTGCATTGCTAGTCCGTTCTATAAGTAAGCCTACCCAAAAATACAAATGTGTAATTCTGCTTGAATAGCTTATGTTGACAAACGTAAAACAGACCAATGAAATTAAATAAATAGATTACGTTGGCTTTGAAGTGTTTTCATTGATCTGTTAGACTCTAAACAAAATGACAGTGATAAAAGCATGTAGCCTAATTCTACATCCCTCCCCCGTACATCTCTGAAGCACTATTTTCAAGTGCTAAATAGACGTCATTAATGTCAAGAAGAAATTAATTTTCAAGGTCTGTCAGCGGTCTTTTTTTTAAGCCAAGCTGTAGATTGAGGCTGTGGTAAGAATATAACGCGGAGGCTCCCGTGCCCCTGGAAAGATTTATCGAGGTTGTAATTAACTTCCAGACAGCTACAAGTTGTCCTTAACCCTAGGAGCAGACGAGTTAAACGCAACAGTTCCGTTCACACTAGGCTTAATGATTAGCAGAATTTCAGTGATCGGACATTACATAGACACCATGCATAAAAACAGTCGTCTGTTTTAAAACTATAATATGAAGAAGGTCTTTGAAGAGGATCTTACCTACGGTTAATTAATTACATTAAAGCGAGCTTCTTAATGCCTCGGGCGAGACAAGGCTTGTTGCCTACGCAAAGGTTTCACAATTACATGCAAGGCGATATAACAACTTCTCACCTCAAGTCCCTTCAGTGAGTAATGGGCAGTAGAAGCCCTTCCACTTCAGGCCTAAGTGTCCTTGCAAATACATAAAATAATATATATGGCTGCGGTCCGCCTTGCTCTTGGACAATATGCAAGACTCCCTTTTAGAATTGTTAACGAGCTTATTCTCTGATCTTCGCACTTCCCTGAACTCCATTTACTCGTAAATTAAAGCAATCTACCTGTACTCATGTCCCCAACCTTTCCTTCGGGGTTTCACCTTAGCGCTCTTTCCTCTCCCTCTGTCTTGTTCAGTAGGCCTCTCTTCTTGTGGTCAGTGCAAAACGCTAAATGAGTTTTAAGCGGCGCCAAACGTAGAATTAAGTGAAAATAAACCAGTTCACAAACCTGCACCACTCTCATGTCGAGGCCGGTCTCCGAAGATAGCTGCTCCCGTACGTGTCGGGCCGGCTTGGGCGAATTGTTGTAGGCGTTTTTCAAGGTCTCCAGCTGTTTGGCCGTTATGGTTGTGCGCGGTCTTTTAGCCGTGGAGTCAGCCTCTGCATTAAAAGGACGCATAAAGTTGATTCAAAATCGGCATTTTGGTAGTTCAGGACCAACATTTTTTCGCTTTCGTACACATAATACGGGCCAATAATAAGAAACAGGCAGCTAAAGGCTAGGCCTATGCGAAAGAGTTGCCCTAGCATTATACTGCCATCGCGGCTACTTAAATCGGATGCAATTAAAAGAAGAAATCCATTCTATGTGGAATACAAGCCTCGCTGTGGTTTATGGGCTAAAGCTCTTAAAATGCAAAACATTTTCTTTCTGGTGATTTTGTAGACTACACTCAAAAGGATTATTTCCGTGCCGAATTTGTTGTGTTTGGCGCAGACTGCTAAAAGATTTGCAGTACGCATAGAATCTGCTAAATGCTGATTCATTAATCTGGTCCTGCAGTCACGAGTACTATATATCACGTACCTTCTGGTCTACAAGCCTCATCGCTTTCCGAAACACCATTTGTACTGGTCTTAGAAGTGCGTATTTATTGCATTGGAGGTTATCGATTCGGAGGCTGGCAGTGTGCAATTAGCTCAGGTGGGTCAAATGTTTATAGATGACCTCATGACCGGGAAGATGAAGTTCACAGTTAAAAGCGGCCAATCTATACGAGGTCATTGAATTAAAGAAGCAAAACAATTAAACTCCTTGGACGGAACTCTTCTCGATGTCAAACAAAATAGACTTCAAGCGGATGGCGTTATCATGGCATTCCAATGCAGGCTAGCCAATGAATCTATCGCCCTTTCTCTTATGATTATAACTTGAAGTGTTTTTAAACTCACCTCTCTGCTTGGCAGTCTCATAGTCGACTTTACAGACAAGTCGACTGTCCTCCATCAAATAATATTCGTCGCCTGTGGCCAACTGTCTTTTGCACACAATGCACGCGAAACAATGCAGGTGATACACGAAGTCCTGCGCCCTCCGCACCACCTGGGTAGGTGGAATACCTTGCTGGCACGCGGCGCACTTGGTCCCGAACCTCCTTTATGCAGAAACAAGACATGACGTGCGTCAGACATTTGTCCTTATATGCAAACATTCGCGGTCTTATACACTGTATGTATTAGAAAGGACTAAACAATGTGCAAATGTAATGGCAGACGGACGTACTTGAAAAAGTCCTCTTTACAGTAGACGCTGTCGCCTCGGGTGAAGCACTTGTCCGCTAGCTGGGACTGGCAATCGCTACATTTCAGACACTTGCTGTGCCAGTGACGGTCTAACACCTTCAGTATGAAGCGGTCCACTATGTGTTGACTGCAGCCTGCACAAACAGGAATATCTGAGAAAGCGATAGAGAGAATTACTAATTAGACTTCTGCTAAAACACCAGTGCAAACTGTCATTTTATCCACAATTTAAACGTTGTTAAAATATGGAAAATGGAATTTAAACTTTTTTAGTAGCCTAAATCACATAAACATTTGTGAAAGCGGAAACGTGATCTTAGATGAAAAAGATTCTAACAGAATTTATGTTTTAATTCAGATTGGAGCTTAAATACAAGGTTCATTATAGCACTGATTCGAAATAGGGGATTTAAATATTTAAATAGCATAATATGTTCTCTTCATATGAGCTAATCTTGGAAAAATCTGCAGTCCAAATAGGATACATTTGCGTATGCTGAGACGTTCAAGCGTTCAGTTCGAGTTTAATAGCGGTGATTACCCCGAAAAACTAAAACATTCCTTTACACGTAGTTATGAACGTAGTGACAAAAACTATTAAATGGTAATGAAACAATTGAAAATCTAAAGCGAGATAATAGTAAATAATGCCGTGAAATTAGTGAGATCCATGAGCTTTAAAAATTCAATAACCTAAAACAGCTAGCAAATTATATCAGTGTGTTTGTTTTTGCTCATCGTGTACACACGTAGTAGTAGTAGTAGTAGTAGTAGTAGTAGTAGTAGTAGTAGTAGTAGTAGTAATAGCAGCAGCAGCATAAATAAATAAGCAAACAGTAAAATAACAGCCTGGTATAGATAGATAAACTTACATTTTAAATAAACCTCAATAACATAGAGCTTTCATAACTGCTTATGCAGGATGCATAATTTAATAGTAATATAAAATAAAATAAAATCTGTGCCATTGAAAAGGCGACAGAATGAATCGGAGAGGAAGTTCGTTCCACGCTTGAGTCAATTGAGATCAATTGGTGATACACACGAAATTCATCACAACTTTACTGAGTGGGCGAGTGAAAATCTTTCTTTTCTGAGTTTGCACAGGACATAATCCAAATACAAAGCATAAAAATATACTAAAATGGTCTAATTAAAAAAACAACAACAAAGAAACACCACCAAAAATGAACACAACAAACCAAGTGCGCATTTCACCCGTTACAAACACAGCGTGCGCTTTTATTTGGATAACAGAATAGGCTCATTAGTGACAGGTATGTTTGTGACAATGAAGCGCCCTTATTTACACCTCAACTATACAACAGTGTATCTGATGTTAACACGTGCATCTAATTGCCGTGGTCCCAGTTTCTAATTGAATATTGTCAGTTCGGCTCACGTTTACGAAATTACGGAGCAAGGACGTCATTCTTTAGCCCCGTCACTCAAGCAACAGTGTAAACAAACAAACAAGCAAATGGAATCACACAAACAAATCTAACAGACTTTTAGTGATGCCTCATAACACAATGCCTTGCATGAGGCCCACGGAAAACAAAAGCGGATAACGCTTGTGCTGCCACGCGCAGTTCGTTTGTACCTATACGTCATCATGCCCTTGTTGGAGTACATTTGCAGCAAGCGCGACTCCTGATATCGCTTCACTGTAGCTGTCATTACTTAAAAAATGGCAACGCGTCACATTTTCTCTATCCAAAAAGGCGCATGTCTTCTGTTCATTTGTCGGACTTCAATGCAAAATTAATGCGTCGGTCTTTTCTGGCACTGCGCGAGGTACACACATCAGCAAGCAAGACGCGTCATGAACAGGTGCACAAATAGTTATGAATAATTCAGAGGACCAAGAAGGCTTCTGAAGAACAGTCGACCATAATACACAGGACAGAACTCTGCATTGCTCATGTAAATCGCGGGATATAAAGGCAGGACACTGGAATAGCACATACTGACCATGAAAAGTAAATCAAGTATATTCAAGGCCTGCTGATTTCGCATAGACACCGATCGCAGAAGGACTGGCATATTATTTTCGGTAAAAATTATTATTGTAATAATAATAATAATAATAATAATAATAATGAGAAATAAGACTCTGCGTAGTGCAGCGTCTTAGCAATTGCTGCCATGTGAGTTCTCTTTACAGGCCTGGTTCTCCAAAACGAGAGAAGTTGTGTTGTACGTTGCTACAGCAAAGGCACACGCTGTAGTTCTGCAGTCTTTAGCCTTAAATACCTCCCAGTACAGATTCGGTCGTAATCCAAAAAAGCGACACGGAAAGCAGAGGAGAAATCTGAGGGAACACAAAGAGCGAAAGCAACTCTGCGAAGACGCGATTACGTATGTTGGACTATTCGTTTAATAATCTCACAGGTATATTTTACAGTTGGCCTATAAGAGCAGGCTAACGATGTGAAATGGTCACATACAGATAATTATTATATAGATTATTTTTTTAAGATTACATGTGAAAAATGATCTTTCTTTGCTCGATAAAGCATAAAAGTAGGCATGCACACAATATTTAAACACACGATGCTGAAATGTTTTACAAATTCATGTTTGATTCAGAGAAACCGAAAATAAACCAAAATATAAAAAAGTAAACGAAATACTATAGAAAAAGTAAACTCCATTCATCCCCACGCGCTTCACTGTGTACCTCTGCGTAATTCCTCGCTCTGAGTCAGCAAAGCAAATAGCATCTCTGTGTTGTTTGGTGGGTCTTTTGGTGAATTCCGATCGTTATTCTGATCCATTTTTTCATTATTCTCCAAAAGGATAGTGAAAATAGTTTAGTGTGCCATTATCGTGGCGCTAAAGGATGCGCACATGTTAAACGTGTGTCCGTCAAGTCCGAGGTAGTAGCAGAATTCAGCGCTCACTCTGTTCAGTCACTACACCCTGTGGCGAGTGCTGCGCAATAGATTACGCCGCCCCGTTACCCTGGTGACTACATTGTTAAAACAGAACGGAACAGATTATCATCACCAAGATACAACCAGGAAAGGATGTCAGCGACAGGAAGTTTTTTTTATTTAAGGGCGATCAAGGCGTTTTACTTTGCAACTTACGTACACATACGATCCAAATATTAAATATGCTGTTTTATTTTCCTTCTTACTGATAGCAAGAAAGCAATATCTTATCAGCTTGTGTTGTTGTGTTAGGCTGTAGCATGTTGATATATTAAAATGTTAGGTTGATATATTAAAACTGAAGGAAATTGAAAGCCTATATAGGCTAGTAAATTATAAATTATCCTTATTAAAGCTTAAAAACTCAAATAACATTAATGTCAAGCCGTGTCTGCTTCTGTAACCGCACAAGCATTGCAGTATTATGTGGTTACTGGAATTGAATGCAGGAAAAATAATAATTAGGCCTATTGTAATGTTTTCATTATTTAAAAAACGTGATCTCGCCAGATATCTTTAGTCGGCATGGGGCTTTGTGTTTTGCTTTTTACATTTTTTTTAAATATAAAAATTAAGAAAGTTAGTTCTTTATTTTGGCTTTACACAATCAGCACAATTGCAGTAAAATGGCATGTATATTTTGGAACACGTTATTTCGTAGGACATTTTTATATTCTTATTTAGTTTACTGTATTTATGGTTTTTAAGATGCGCAGAAGATGTGTCTAAGTATGTATATATTTTCCTCTCTATAAATATACTTTGCTTATCTTCTGGTGTACAGAATACCTGGTGGACAGAGAGCCTGGTATACAGACTGGATTTGCTGTTGCCAAAATCCAAATAAAGAACATTATAAATAAGAAATGTTTAGTTATTTTCAATCAAACCGCAAAACATAAACAATATTTTAACTGTCTAATTCACACTACGGTAATCTCTCTCTCTCTTTATTTATTTCTCTCTCTCTCTTTCTCTCTGTCTCACACACACACACACACACACACACACACCGAGTACATAAACACTCATGCACAGATAATTTCATATCTCGACGAAGACTTTACTTAGACGACTGTTTGCTTTAAAGAAGAATGGGAAACATTATAAAATGCTGATCGAGTCAACACCCGGATGAATTTTATTGACACTGATCTGACGTGCAAAAGAGCGCCCGGGGGAAATCAGACTTAGTGCCATTGCTGGCCGTGCCATGATGAATACAAAATCAATGCCCTATTTGCCTGTATTTCCAGACTTTATGACTCGTTTTTGGCGGTAGGTGTGGAATGCCTTAGTGTTTGCGCCTTACTTTCAACTTTATAATTTTTATGTTCTATTGAGTGCTCACTTTGGAAGGAATGGGGAGACAGGGGTAATGGAGCGATCGTGAGTGATACTTATGACCGCGATGACAAGAGCCATGGGAAAATACGATACGGGAAGTAAAACTTACAATATACATAAAATGCAACTTTTTTTGTTTAGAATAGTCAGATGTTATTTTTTCCTGCATGTCCATCTTGTGACCTCTAATGAAGGCCCAACATTGCATGTGTTCACCTTATTGTCGACTTTAATTCCTCAATAGCTCAGCTTGCCTATAGGGATATATAGCTTAAGACTTGGTAATATTACCTCGTGCTTGGCATTCACGGACCTTTTCGCAAAACACCGAACAAAGCATTCTGTATCTGTTAGAGGCTGGCCAAACTACATCAAATTGTCGCGTCCCCAATGGCATGGTCCTGCCTGTTCCCGTTATGTCGGTTAGCGACAGGTGCAGCACCTGTCCACGGCAACTCGATACCCGAGGAGCGGCCTTAGTCACCAAGAAGCGGGGCTGCATGGAACCGGCTTTGGTACAGACACACGGTCCCTTCTGCCTCTGCTGGTGTGACACCTAAAAACGCCCTTGCGCTCTCATGACAACCATGAGCGATGGTGTGAAATGACAGCACGCGCTTAACATCTGTTCCACGCGCTAACAATGTCGCTCATTACATATTCATAACGTATACCACACAAGCACACTGGAAGAGAGGAAATTATATAGAATTGAATCTCGGTGTAGCTAAAGAAAAAGAAACGTTTTATCGCGTCAGGTAATATTTCTTTTTTTATCGTTGTTGATACCTACAGCAAGCAAAATGGTTTAGAATGACCGCACGTCATTCGCTGGAAAATGACTGCAGTTGATGAAATACTACTCAAATTTATTCGTATTGGATCAACAGTTTCAGAATGTTTTGTAACAGAAAGTGACAAAATAAACTTGAAAAATGAAAACAGGAACTCCATCTTCCGCGCAACTTGTATAACGAGAAATTGCGTGAAATCGATTTCATGAATTCTTACAATACACTCACGCGGTGCTTTTAATGTTATCCATCTGCATTTGCGGTATAGAGCTACACGTTTCATTCGTGCTAATTAACCCCTTGAGCACTGAGTAATAAAAAGCTGCAGTGATATCTCTTTACTCATATATTTAACACTGAAAACAGTTCACTAAATTAAAGAAAGAAAGAACACTTACCTTGCCCCGAACTGTATCTGGAGTAATTTCCTGAATTTTGACAACTCGATCCTGGATGTTCAAGCAACATTCTGGACGTATCGTTTCACCTCAGATCATGCACTACTGAATTAGGGGTAAACGTATAACAAAATAAGAGCTAATCTATCGCGCGCACACCATATACGTTTTCGTTGTACACGTAGGTATAAAATCCAGTTCCGAGGAGAGGCTAAAGCAGTTTGAAGGAGCTCCAGGCAGCCTGTCCTCGACGCATGCGGTGTGCTAAAAGTTTTAAAATACGATTACTTGTTTGCCTGCTTGTGTCAGACGCGAGGTACTGAGGGAGGAGGAATTTCAGGATATTAGTCAGCTGATCTCCAACTGTGACCAGTGTACTGTTTTGCATAACAAATGTAAAAGAGAAGAACGTGTGTGTGTGGCGCGCGCTAGAGGTCTATGCTCTGTCCACGGTCCTGAAAGGGAGTTTGTAGACGCCGCGTCGGAGGCGTGTGCAGACGTTCCCCTCCCCAATCTTCAATCCAGACTACCACCCGCCCTGCGTCATGTGCCTACACGTGCCCTTCATTCGTCGTGTAGGTTCCTGATAGTGTAACATTTGCTCTGTCCTGCATTTACGCATTCTACAGAGCATTGGTGAGTTTAAACAATAATATTAAATCCAATTTTGGAAAATGACAAGACAAAACAGAGCCGGTCACGACACCGAATGACTTCTTTAAAGAGAATAAAAACAACCAAATGCTAACTGTAATCGTTAACTGTAACACGTAGGCCTACAAAAAATATATTTTATGATCCGCTTGTAATATTTTCGATGTACTTAAAAAATCTTTCCAGTAATTGCCATTATCTATCTATCTATCTATCTATCTATCTATCTATCTATCTATCTATCTATCTATCTATCTATCTATCTATCTATCTATCTATCTATCTATCTATCTATCTATCTATCTATCTATCTATTTTTTTGGTTTCATCTCTGCTTGCGACTTTTCTGTCTCGCATAAACTCATGTCGACAAGTCAGTCTGATCCCTTTATTCAGATTACAGGGAAATCTGCTGGGGCTACGAATACAAGCGCCCCAAACTGTTAAAGGAGCTTAGTCAAAGGGTAGGCTTCTAGCCGTATGTCTATATGTATTTTTTCTTACCCTCTCTCTCTCTCTCTCTTTCTCTCCCTCTCTCCCTCTCTCCCCCTCTCCCTCTGTGTGTGTCTCTCTCTCTCTGTCTGGACAGGACATCTTCATACCACAGTATTTATAATTTATTATAAATACATGATGATTTGTGTAGGTTTTTCAAATCACTAGTTTTCTAGGTTTCTAGTTTTCACTAGCATATTATTATCATCATTCGCATATTATTACCATTTTAATTTACTCCACTACTTACATAGAAGTACATTAACATGCATCAGTGCTCTCCTCTTGGTCAGGTGATAAAGTTTTATCATACAAAAGCACACATAGTTGTTTACATCCACCCAGCAATTTAAATTCACTCTCCCTTTCTTTCTCTCTCAAACAAGTGCTCTCATTTTCTCTCTCATCTCATTTTATCTTATCTTACTCCCTCTCTTTCTCCCTGCTAACTCTTCTTCTATTGCTTCCCTTCTCTCTCCCTCTCTTTCTCCACCTCCCTCTGTCTCCTTTAATTTCCCCATCTTCCTGTTTCCTGTTTCTTCTTACTCCATCTCACTTTTTCTCCCTTTCTTCTTCTTCTTTCTCCTTGTTCCCTGACCACCCCCCCCTTCTGATCCTGCATCTCTCTCTGTTCTGGGCCCCTCATTTTAGGAGATTGCTGAAGTGTTAATGCACCTGGGCCCCACTCCACCGAGCCATCTCAATCAGGCCTTAATGGCCCTCACAAAGGCCAGAGGCATTTAGACCTTGCATCCAAAGCTCCTGTGTACTGGAGACCAGCTCTACGGCCATGCAACCCCACAGCCGCGCTCGCACACAGAGCGCAGAACACATCTTATCACAGCTGAGAGACCCTTCATGCTTCCTACTTTTGTCTGGAGGGCCCAGCAGATCAAACCACAGCATTATCCTGAGATAGAATTTCCACTTTTTAAAATGATTGTGCATTTACTGCCTATGAATATTAATGCCTTAGTATAAATTTTTTGTTTGTTGTTTTATTGGGGGTGGGAGTGGGGTGAAGGGGTGGGGGATGTGGGTGGTCTGGGGGGGGGGGGGGGGGGTTGTGGAGTCTTTGGAAGAAAATGGAGATTTGTCTGCTTCAGATGATGTCTTGAAGCTTTTAGCCGCTGCTCTCCTAAAGACATGTGATCATCGTTTTATGTTCAGTATTCCAGAGCTGGAGCATGTTTATGTGAATCATAAACAATAAAAAACTGTAATGATTTGCATAAAGCTGGCAGCACACTTTTAGAGACACTAAGTAAGCAAGACCTTAACATTCCACCTCTCTCTCTCCCTCCCCCCCCTCTCTCTCTCTCTCTCTCTCTCTCTCTCTCTCTCTCTCCCTCTCTCTCTCTCCCTCTCTCTCTCCCTCCCTCTCTCTCTCTCTCTCTCTCCCTCCCTCCCTCCCTCTCTCTCTCTCTCTCTGCTGCTCTCAACGCTGACTGAATATTATCTCTCCTCAAAAAGCCAAGACCCCAAAAAAAGGGAAGTAATGCATTATGCATTTTATATCACTGAAGCATCACATCACTAAATACATCATAACCCTATCAAATATATGACTCCTCCAGATTAGGCTCTGCCAGATTTGGTATTACCATTTTGCAGGTGCCCACTAGGCATTTTCCACAAATCAGTTTAACAATCTGTAATGATGACCTGTAACCACTGAAAGGCCAATATGAAATACGTTTTTTTACTTTCTCACCCCACTGATGCGCTACATATCTTGGCACAGTTAAAACACTAGGCACGTCAGTACACCCCAATGTCACATCATCGCATAGGGGATCAGATTTACAGGCTAGTGGAGTCTGATGTACAACTCCATGAAAAAGCTGAAGTGACAAGCATTATGGGGCAGTGTCACGAACAGTCTCGGTGTGTGTAGTAGTCAAAACATGTCAAATGCACGAGATGGCTATCAGTGAATGATTTTGGAATAGATATATCGGTGAACACTACACTGTATCTCAGCTACCAGAAATTAAATTACACATGTTCTTGCGCTGTAATAATAGTATTATGATTATGGCGATAGGAAGGCACCCCATATTCGGTTAGACCGTCACGTTCTAAGGGCTGTCCGTGATCAGACGGGAAGATGCTTCTGTGTGCTGATCTGAGATCAGGTCTTAGGGTTAGCATGTGGCGGTGGGGGAATAATTCCAAGTATAAAAGATCACAATCCGGTGAGGCCAAGGCACGTCCACAAGAGGAGGCCGCGGCGGGGTCGTTTTCCGTGGGCAGCACTGGATGGTTTTACTGTTTTTTTTTCTCATTGTGCTGGAGCGCTGGGTTTGATGGCGTCTGTGTTGCCGAGTCTGCCCCCTCGGCCCTGGGGATGGCGCCTCGGGCTGCAAGATCAGCAGTTTCACCCTGCGTCGGGAGCACTTCAGGAGCACTTCAGGATCACTTCAGGATCACTTCTCACAGCACTGTCTCTATAAAGTATTAAATTCATTTTGAACGGCTCCATTAGGTTTATCAACACTCCAGAGGTGTTTGCCCTTAATATGAATGAGCACTCAAAGGTGACCGAGTGCAGAGAGTTAGTAAAGTTAATCGTGGAAAAGCAGGAGGACTGAGAGAGGGACGAGGGGACGGTCCCCGTAGCCCCCACACCCTGTTGATACCCAACACCCTGCTCTAGAACAGAAACAGTACTGAACATGCAGTTAAGAACATTTAGGATGTGCTGAAACGCAACGTTATTGAAATGGTCCGTGATTGCAAACACGTAAAGTTTAACTATTTGTGTTGATTAGGGTCACCAACCCGGCCTTATCGGTTACATGTCTGAACCGATAGCAGTTTTTGGGTTAGTGCGCTGAACATGGGAAACACCCCAAGCCCAATTTCAAGTGTCCACACTACACCCCTCCCCCCTACCCCTATGTGCTCATACAGACTGTGGGACTCTTCAGTGAAGTGGAGAAGTCTCATGGAAACCCCCCCCCCCTCCCCCCCAAACCAACAGACACTCAAACACACACACTTTAGGTCCTCATTGTGTGCCTGTCACAATCAATCATGGTGCTGAATGGGCCGCCCTGTGCTGGGAAGGAGGGCAGCAATCACACGGCTCATCAGCCACGCGTGTTTGCCCCACGCGGGAGGGCTCCCGGGGCAGTGGCCCTGCTCCTGCCTCCAGCCCTGCTGCTGTGTGTAATCCAGAGTCCGCTCTCAGCAGACCCAACCGAGCCAGAAAGGCCAGCGCACGCCGACACGCTCCGTGTGCTCGCGGTAGGGTTGAGTACTGTGATTTGTTTTGTTTTTCCTGCTCGAAAATGCCACGAAGAACGGCTGAGCTCGGTGATATACTGATATGACGAGGTGCCATGGACAATAATAACAGTAATATCAAGAGCAACAAATGCCAAGCAAACATCCGTGCCTGTTTTTGCCGCCGCCAGAGTCCCGGTCTGGGAACCTTCCCTGTCTGTGAAGTGTAGCCTGGCTGTGGTCAGGCTTAGCCTGTTAGCACCAGCCGATCGTTAGCCTGCGCTTCCCCACCCTGACGACCCGGGACGTGAGCCCGGCCGCCCGCTACAAGTTTCATTGTTCTATCCGAGAGGCTCCATCTGGCAGGTTTTACTGGCCAGCGATGGCTTCCTCAGCAGGTGGCAAAACTGTCCAGAGCCCCTTTTAACCCGGCAAACCTCCCCCAACCCCCTCCAACACGCAACCCTGCTCTCAGCATCCAACCGCCTCCACGATCTCACCGCCCACGCTGTGGGGTCAGCATGCCAGAGCCGCTCAGGACGGGTGACACCATCACACCCCTTTTACACCCCTTTGCGTCCTGCTGTACCTGCCCGAACACACGGCGGCGGAGTGCCTGCACGGCCGTGGCAGCAAACACCGTTTATGGCAGTAGTTACGGACGACTGCGGCAGCAGTACTGCATGCGCCGTGGTCTTCTGCATGCTGAGTGTAAGTGATGTGCCACACATACAAACTAACACTGTGTCAAACATTGAAATATGATGCAAAAGTAAATAATTCATATGCATTATCAGATGTAATGGTTAATCGGTTTTGGTACTGGAGACAGAGAATGAGAGAGCGCGAGAGAGAGAGAGAGAGAGAAATAAACAGAGAGAGAGAGAAGAGAGAGAGAAATCAAAACAATGGAATGATTAAGCACATTTGCCTGCTAAGAAAAGCTTTGCTTTACTTTCCATGTAACACATGTCCTCAGCAGAGACTTGCTAATGTTTCTCTAAAACACGTCTGTGTGCGGCATCGGGGTCCCCAGCAGGCCCCCATGGGGCCGAAGGCTGTGGCCTCGTGCTGGGGAGAGTGCGCTGTAGTTCAGAGGGTGACGCTGTGCCTCAAAGAGCATCAGCCTGCGAATATTGACATGCTAATGATGTGCAACTATGGCGACAAAGGGACGGACGCTTCCATTGGACAGGGTCACAATGGCCCTTATCCTGGGCCTTGACACTTTTACAACCCAACATGTGTCGCCTGTTTCAGCGTCACACAATGAACACCAGCAACTGTTCCTCCCTTGTGGAATCTCAACACTCTCTGGGCCTGTTTGCTCTCATTTGTGTGTGTGTTTTTTTTTGCTGGTGCCTCTGTATTTCACAGCACTTCTGGTGACCTCGAGGGCCACTGGTTTAGCATAGACACTTTGTTATGCTCTGTTGTTCAATAGTGGCATGCTGGGCCTTAAACACGACAAACAACTTACCCCAAGACAGACATGGAGAGAGGGGTCAGAGTTCAAACCACTTAAGTGAGGATAACCCTCAGCCAGGCTGGGGTCCAGGGGAAGCTGACCTGTCCGAGACCTGTCGGACACCCAGGTGGTCTCTTCTTGCCCTGCAGACAAAGAGTGAAGATGTGAAGTGAACATTTTGTATCATCACTAAGCTACTGGCACACTGCTGAATACTGGAATGCTGGTTTATAATGTTCTGGAAATCAAAATGGATGACGTTTCTTTAAAAAGCGAAAGCATGAAAAATGTATGAATGAATTTTTATAAAGTGTAATGAATGAAGGCCACACAAAGTGACTCACCCTGCGCCTGAGGGAAATGCTGACAGCTCAGGAATGAAAGTCGGACTGTGTGGTGCCACTCTGCTCTTTCCTCTGTTCATGCTTTATGAGGAAACGTCACAGATTTCATTACTTGTGTTCTAAAATTTGCTCAAAAAAAAAAAAAAATCACATTAAACCAGTCACTGATACCAAAATGATTAAAGCAGCACATACGCACACAACTTTATTTTGTATGTTATTTATATTATATGGATTGTGCAGTTTTAGCAGGATTGGCCAATTTTCAAAATCTTGACTATACATTTTGCCAAGGATGATATTCACATTTTCATGAGAGCCCATAATCTTTGACGTCTATGTTGTGTCCTTTCCAGAGCTTTATTTGAATCAGTACATAGCACAGCAAACTCTTCTAATGATGGATGTAATGACTCGGCTGCAAAATTAATGTATTTATTATTTGTAATTTATCCACATATTAATCACACTTGGTGTCAATGTGCCTCGGACAAATGGGCTGTCACGAAGACCAAAGAGGTCAGGTGTTTAAAAGCTTGCATTTATCACCGTGTCATTATTACATGTCATTACTGCTGAGGTAGTCTTGATTAGAAAACAATTCATTGAGCTTTCTGCAAATCATACAGGTGTAAGCGCAACTTGCCATCACAGAGATGACATTTGTCATCCCCCGCCCCACACCCCCGTGACCACCACTCCCTCAAATTGTTTTCATCATGGAGTTAGAACCATTATCCTTTCAGCGCCTTTGGAAGACCTCAGAGTTGGGGGGGGGGGGGAGGAGCTGAGTAAGTCAGGACAGTAGAGGAAAAATGAGTCTTCCTGTGTTTTGGGAGGGGTGGGGGGGGATTGGTGGAGGGGGTGGGGCGGGTTGGTCCGGGTCAGGTCAGGTGGGGGTATGTGCTGTTGTTATTGTTTATTCGGTGTCTCTCTCGTTCTCTTCCTTTCCTTGCAGTGCCGATGGGATTTAGAAACTGTGGATAACAGAGAGCTTGCATGACTCCTGGTCCATAATCCTTTGCTCACAAGACTCATGACCCACTTTCTTGGAGGAGTTGAACGCAGCTGAACCGAGCAGCCCCTCGCACGGGCATATGAGCTCTCTGGCGTAGGCTGCAGAAGGGGGTCAGGGCGTGGATGGGTGGTGAGGGAGCGGGCGGGTCAGACAAAAAGGGAACAGACTCCTATTCACCAGGGGCCTCTTCCAGCCAAAATGGAGGACAAAGCCATGACTCAGCTCTCTGTATGTTCTCCGTAGCATAAAGGACTCTGAGGCGCTTTCTTTATATAATTATATGAGGGCATTCTGACTGGATGGCCCATCTGGATGGCTCAGTAACAGTAACAACAACAACAACAACAACAACAACAACCAGCACAGAAAGGTACACCACAAAATGGCATGACAAGAATCGCAGGACGTAGACTTAAAATCCGTCTGCTGTAAAAACATCTGCAGAATCTTTGCTCTTGTTGGTGTGACTCCAGTTCTCTAGTCGTTTATTAAACCTGTACAAAAACAAAGCTTAAAGTGGCTGTATTATAGGAAGTACTTTCACTTGCTAGCTCTGGTCCACAGAGAGGGATGATAGCCATTTCTTTATTGCAATGCAGCGTCAAGCACATATCATCCACCCCTACCAGTAGACGAAGCACACCCCTCCCCCACTTCATCACCGTAGACTTCCTCCTCGGCATTATCCCATATTACTAGGGCTTATTTTCCTCTTTCTTAGTGTGATCTCTCCGCAGGCCTTTGTTTTCAGAGGTGACCCCCTTGAGTGAGGGGTCGGTCAACACACGCTCCTGTCCTGCTCTTTTTACTAATCCGAGGCAGACTTTAAGTGTTGGGGGCCAAAATCCCGACCTGGAAAGGAGCAACTGGGCTCCCCTAATCCTTTCAGCCCTTGACTCCAGACTGTCCCCAATTCACCTCCAACCAAAGTAGGCCAAGAACCAAGAGGGAGGTGGTGTGTGTTAACGCTCAGCGAAGCTTCGTCTTGATGTCATGATGTGCTGAGTTGGCATTCTCACAAAACCAAACAAACATAAAATGTAGGTTTTAACCATGTATCATAACTATGTATCATAGGCTGTCTCTAGAAAGTTCAAGAGGTCTGCTTTCAGAGTGAAGGGCCATGAACCGCAGTTCAGACCTGACACCACCTATGACACCACCTATGACACCAACTGTGACACCAATCATGACACCAATCATGACACCAACCACAACACCGACTTCTCCAGCTCAGTGCCAGGACGTCTTCAGATCCACAGTCTCTCACCACGGCCTCTTTTGCCCTCTCAGCACTCTCAGAGGAAGTCTGGCTCTGTGTGGCTTGTATATGCAGGCCATGGGTTGGACATGGCCAATGTCGTTAGAGCTCCATCTGCTGAAACCCGAGTGTGTAGGGAGGGCTACATGGGCAACTGTGTATGGCTACCAGGCAACATTGGTAACCCAATCCAGGAGAGCTCCCTCAAGCATCTGCTCACTCCTGGCTGTGCAGCACTCGCAAGGTAACGCAAGACCACCTGCACACCCAGCACAACACGTGGGACTGTGACTTAACGGTCAAATGAGCATTCGTACTGTAAGCATTCATAGTGAAGAACTAAAGAACTAAAGACGTTTTAGCAATCAGAGTGATTTTCACAGTTGTGCATTTAAAGTAATGTGAATAATGAATGCAGTATCATTAAGGAACATCAATAACACCGGTTCTGTAAAGTCAGCTTGTACTGTATTTTATAATTTGCTCACACTCCAAAACATCAAACAAACAAACAAAAAATATTAAATTATATATATATATATATATATATATAATATAGTATTAGATTTTAAATTAAGTGTCAATTAAGACAATTGATCTTTCATTGTGATGGAACTGACCTTGCCTACATAAATAAGCACCTGTGCAGTCCTACAGAACACTGCCCCCTCCTGGCAGGTACACTACACTTACAGAAACCCAAACAGGCCATACTGAAACGTCCAAAGCTGGTAAAGCTGTGGTATTTTTCCATACGCCTCCTAATGTCTTCCTACACGGCAGCATTCAACTCTTTATTCTAAAACGATCAAATATCATAACCCATTAGAACTTGGGATCAAAGTATTGTGATCCTGAGTTTCCTATTACCTTTGTTGATCCCTCGAGAACATAAAGAATTAACCTCAAGTTATGATTATTATAAGAAATGTCCCCTCACACGAAGGCAGTCTGGGTTCAATTCCAAGTCTGGGTCATTCTGATTTTGCATGTTCTCCCTGTGCTTATGGTGTGTTTTCGCCCGAAGATGCTGGGATTGGTTCCCCCCCCCAGGCTATGATTTCAACTGATGCCCAGTGTCTCTCCGTTATACAGAAAAAGCAAAGAACATGGAGGACAAAGAGTAATGACAACAGGGTTCAGTAAACCGACAGCAGCACAGATTTGGACTTGTGTCTTCTTAAGACAGAAATCATTCCAGACTGTTTGAATTGAATCCCCTCCGAGTCTGATCCCCTTCGTCCGCCATCCTACATGCACAGCAGATCAGGGGGTCCATCTTCTCAAGGCACGTTCTGAGCTAAGAGCTGTTCTCGCCGGCTTACTGGTGTGAAGCAAAAAGCAGAACAGGAATTATATCACAGCCAAAACATGGCAGACGTAAAGGCCAAGCAGACGTGAGCCTGAGCATCTTGGCTACTGGGCTACAGGGCCAGGAGTGTGGGCTTGGGATTATGGATCTGAGCAATGAGCCAGTAAGGGACATATCTGTCCTTATTGCTTATAGGTTTCACTACAGGCAATTAGACGTGGTACATGTCTTCTCTTGCATCCTGGGATGATAGCAATGGTTAATCCTCGAGGAGGGAGGAGCTTTTGAGGATGTGTGATTCTACAGTTTTTGCTGTCCAATGGAACTCCTAGAACCTATGTCCTATGGAACTCCTAGAACTGATGCATTAGCTCACTATAGAACCTTCAATACACATGAATTGTGGCCCACTGTCATATTCTAAACTGTGTGTTCATAACGTATACACCACTGTGTTTAATTTCTTAACCAGTAAACACACTAGTGTGTAAATTGCGCACTTAACAAAGGGACAATACTCAATGATGATTTATATACATTTTTTTTCATTTAACTGACACCAGGGTTCTTTGATACGAACAATGGGTGAGAACTGAATCCACAGTCTGCATTATAAATGAGTGCTTGAACAAACACCTTAAAAGACTTCTGTCTGCTTCCCAAGAAGGGTATAGCATTATCTTCATCTGGTTTTGGTAACAGATGATCTAGCCTGTGCTCTGTTACAGTTACCTCCAGTTGACCTTCCTCTTCTGTAACCAGGGATCGACATCTGCAGATTTTGATGCGGGTCGCGTTAGCACCGCTGTGGTCTAGGTCTGTACCAACCATATTAAACCCAGATTCTGCACTGGGTAATAACAACCACTAAGGGAATGACTGCTACCCCTGTGCCCTCTCATGAAAGGCAGAAGGAGGGGAGAGTTTTTTCTTTGCGAAACTGTGAAATGCGACTCTTTGACCAGTCTAACTGGTCTAATTCTCACTCAGATCAATAGTAAGTCTCAACATGTCTAAAGCTCGGTGCAATGACATGGCACAAAGCTTCAGAGACACACAGGTGACTGCTCACTTATTGGCCTCTCTGGGAAAAAAAAGTTACGATCATGATTCATGATTCAATTTTAAAAGCCCTCAAAAGAGATACACTATAGTGATTGTATGACTAGAAAAGCAGTAAACAGTATGTTTTCATTAGTTCAATGAAAGTGTATTAAAATGGGAGATTTACAAAGAAAATGACTGTCCTCAAGTGCGCATTAATCTTTACGAAACCTTTTAGGAAAAAGCCCAAAACAAGCAGCTTCCGCATGAACGAGCAGGGTGTTTGAGTCCAGCGCAGAGCAGCAGTGTGAAAACACGGCGGACCGGCGACTCTAATGCTCATCTTACACCGCCTTCCATTACATCATGTCAGAAGATGACAGCTTATTACACCACAAAAGCACTGAACCGAAATGAGATAATAATAAGCCGCTTGAACATTTACCAACTGGCAGATGAATTTTTGACATTTTTTTTTTAAACTGCATCGTCTAAAAACAACAACCATCTGTCTACATTACCTCAGTCTTACTGTTTAGTGACCAGGGTGAGTTTATCGTACGTGTTGCTCTAGCCTTACTGGTATACAACTCCTTTTTCCTCTTCTGAAACCAGTAAAAGAACTACAAAAACTGAAGACCTACACAGAGCATTGTGTTCAGATTACACAGTTCAGTAGCAAAGAATACGTAGAGTAATGTAAGGGGAACTTTATTTTTCCCTTTACTTCCTTTCAGAAAATTTGTGCTAAAAACACTGGGAAAAAATATATATATCTTTACTGTAGTTTACCATGTGCTATATATTAAGTGCATGTAAATGAACTTTTTTTTTTACTTTAGATATTTATTTTTTAATAATCTAAGACAATGGTTCTTTGGTTTGTCCGTTTGAATATTCTGCGGGGACTATATTTGTAAGGTTCAGTTTAAATAAATCAAGATATTTGTTTCATAGTTTATTACGTTTCTTATTACATTGTTATTACACTGAAAAATATACTGAAAGAGACGACAGGCCAACTGGATTTCGCCACCAGGAGCCACAGCAGCAGCAGAGGGAGGAAGAGGTTCCCCATCGTGGGACGTCTGAGCTGACAGCACCAGTTCTGGCTCTCGCCTGTATACAGGATGACTGCAGTCTCAGTGTGAATTTCCATGCAGCACTCTGGGCCATGTATGATCTCAGGAAGGAAACGCGAGGATGAACGAGAAAGGCAAGACATCTGACTGTGGCGGCAGAGCGCAGGTGGTGGCCAGGTGACCTCTGACCTTGGTTTTCATAGGTGGAAGTGATTGTTGGTTTAAGTGCTGGTTGGTGGTTCACCGGCCTGACAGCACGGAGGGCACCAGCAGAGAGTGAAGTAAAGATCACATGACACAGTGTTTGAACTGTGGCAGGAAAGCAGGTCAGACTTGACAGAGGAGCAGAGACAGTGCTGGGAGAGCTCCTGTGTCATTATGTACACAGACCGTACATAGACTGTCCACGGACTGTAGACAGACCGTACATAGACCGTCCACGGACTGTAGACAGACCATACATAGACCGCCCACGGACTGTACACAGACCATACATAGACCGTACACAGACTGTACACAGACTGTACACAGACCATACACGGACTGTACACAGACCGTACATGCACTGGACATGGACTGGACCTGAACCGGTATAATGCAACAGCACCGATTCAGTCCTGTCCCGACATGTCAAGAAAGAGGCTGCAGAGCAGGAAGTGAATAGGCAAAGCCCCCTGGGAAACAGGAGTGTTCTTGGCCAATGCGAAGGTTAACAGCGGGCATTTCTGTGTGGACTATCGACAGACTGCCATGGTCCATAGACCCGTACTGAAAATGGCAACCTTGGCAGCCTGGCGAAGCACCGCTACACTGGGAACATGGGGATCACTGGGATCACTGGGAACACGAGGATCACTGGGAACACTGGGATCACTGGGAACACGAGGATCACTGGGAACACTGGGATCACTGGGGGCACCTGCTGCTGAGGTGAAGGGCCCCCGACTGAGCTGGCCAGTGCTGTTTGTGTAATGTTACTCAGGCTCTGTGGTATCTTTTCTTTACCTCTTCCCATTTCCCCACATCAAAAGTCTTGTGCTCTGATGCAACAATACAATATTTAACACACCGTGAAGTGTTTGTGTTAAACATATATCAGTTTGAATAATCTAGGTTTACATAAAACATTATTCAATAAATTAAATTAAATGATTTTGCTGCATATTAATTTTAAAAGAAACGACTCAAACACAAATATGACTTAACAACACAACACAGACAGAGGGGAAAGTAAACTAAATAAAAACTAAATAAAGAAAAGCAGTATTAGAAATTGACTGTTTTGATGATAGACGATACCTTGCACGACTTGCATTCAATTCTTTTTCGTCTTGCTATTTCTTATACCCACACACCCTATTGCACAGACAGCTAAGAGACCTTGGGCAAGTAAAACAGAAAGAAATTTCACACTACTACAACCGTTCAAGATGTCATAGTGCCCTCCAGTGGTCACTGTATTTACTGCATGTACTTGCATTTGAAATTACCTTCTTCGTATTTTTAAAAGCCCTTTTCTGAATGAAAGAAACAATAGGTTATCTAGATTTGTATGAAAGGAAGTAGTCTGTAATAAAAAAGCTAGAAAATGTAGCAAATGTTACATGAAACAAACGACTGGAACACTCCGAGGCGAATTACTCCAAAGATTCAAATTACTTTACTTCAGGTAAAAAGTTCTGTAAGGACCTGGGTGATGTGGAGGGGGCGAATGTTGGAACAACACTACGTTCATAAACAACGTTCGTTGTGGGAAGAAGTCACTGGCTCCCCAAATACACATGGCAGAAGATGATGGTATGAATCTAGCCCCCGCGCCTGTCTGAGCGCCTGCGTGAGAACACACGAGAAGCGCTTATTCTCACACCTACAGCAGCGCACGACTTTCCGGAGAATGTAGCACACACTGGAACCCCAACCAAAACAAACAAACAAATCAACAGCTAAACTGTCTACCACAAAAGTAGGCAACATGGACGCATACATGTAGGCAAAATAACGTTTTTCGCTGAATTTGATTAATAAAAGTTACTTGATTGCTAATTTAAAATGTAACCGCATCTAATGCCTCCTGTTAAGTGTAGCTCAGATAGCTCAAATAGCTCAGATCAGAAATTGACGTTTCATCCTGTTTTTAAAAGCAGTGAATTACCTGCATAACGCACATAAACAAGAAGATTAGCTTTATATACACCAGCAGGCTAAAATACCAAGCTCATGAAAATGTTAGCCTGATTAAACGTTTTTAAACGCCTAAAGCCATTTGGCCGTGTTCTCTTTTGGTCGGCGTGCTTGACGGACACAGAGCGCCCCCTAGTGATGAAAAGTGCAAATAGAACGTTGGGTCTTCTCAGCCTTGCCTGATCCTAGAGAAATATTTCAATAGCTTCTTTACGATTAATGCGCGCACGTGTTCTTCGTGGAGGCATGGAAACATTTGGCTCACAGAAAAAGCAAAACACTAAACGACTCAGTTTGCTGTGTGTACTGGTGTAAAGATTTCTTGAGATATTTAACAAAATTGTGGGCCGAAGTGTATAAATTGCCACCAGGGGGAAGCAGAGTGTGGAAATTGCTGGGAACCATTCCGTGTACAAATCACGACTGACTTCCCTTAGGTCACGTGTAAACATAAATACCTCTCTTAATAACATAACGTGACAGTTACTCTCTATTCTTGTTCATGGAAACTGCATTTGCATATTGTGTGACCAGTTCCTGGAATCAGTTAGTGAATATCCCAAGTTTACATTGACTTTTAACACAATACAAAAGGCAACACACACACACACACACACACACACACACACACACACACACACACAGTGACTAACAGCATTTACATGTAATGATTTAAAATAAATAAACAGCTAGACAAACAGACAGACAGACAGACTGATTACACTGAAGGATCCCTAAGTGTAGGTCATCTGTACAGGTTAAAAGTATTTACACTTTAAAAATATAGGCCACGGTAGTATTGTTGGCAGTTTTTTGTTCTTTTTTTGCCATAAATATTCTTTGACAGGAAAAAAGGAAAGGATTCATTTTATTAGCCATTTGTGTGGTTGAAATTAATTTAAGACTCCTACTGGTTAGCCCATATTCAGCAACTTTCCAACTGTCACATTTGTTTTTCTTCCACAAAAAGCAAATGTTCTACTCTGCATGTCTTGGACAAAAAGCCTGTGTTGTTCGTCAGATGTCCCAGTGGACACTGGTACGCCACAGGCTCCAAGCGGACAGAACGGAGACAGCAGATTCCACGAAGTGGGAAGTACTGTGAGGGGAAGACCCACCCCCCCATCCGCCCCCTCCAACAACCATGCCCCCACAATCACCCCCTGAGCACCATCCACCCCCTCCCCATCCATCATGCCCCTACAACCACCCCCCCTGACCACCACCCACCCCAAATCATCCATCCCCCCCGACCACCACACAGTCTGAGATAACTACGTCGGGGCCAAACCCTGCTATAGCACGCATCTCTGACCAAAGAAATGCCCTGAACAGCAACACGGCAAGCAGGCACGACAACTACAGCCAACTACTACACCCTTCCATGGGTGGTGGGGGTGTGGGTGGGGTTAGTCTCTACTGTGGCTGGGACAGCAGCATGCATCGTGATCCTGTGGTGCAGAGTGGCTTTAAGGTCAGGACACAGGACACAGGCTGACCTGTGGAACCCCACCTCTACACTCCACCTCCACACTCCACCTCCACCCACACTCCCCACCTCCAAACTCCACCTACACACTCCACCTCCACACCCCACCTCCAAACTCCACCTCCACACTGTGGTATAATAATAACAATGAAAAAAAGTTGAACCATGAGTGCAGCCAAGTTAGTTACTTGAAATGGTAATTATAGAATTATTGTTTCATTTTGACATAGCTGATAGTTCACAGGCTGATATCTACTGCACCCGGTCACTTTATACCCTCCCCATTTCGCACTGTGCATCATCTAGTTCACTGTCCTGTGTATAGTGATTGTCTAAACTACTGTATAGTGTTTTGTACATGTTTCTTGTATGCATGTTTCTTGTATTGTATGTGCTGTCTGGCTGCACTGTCAGCTGTTCATGTCAATGTAGCATCATATCCTGGAGCAGCCATTTTATTCCTCAACATGTCTCTAGTGAGGAACGGAAATAATACGGACGTTGACGCTGACGTTGACTCTGCCGGGTGTGGTGATGTCCAGCCTGTTAAAAATTCACTCTGCTTCTACCTTCTGTTATTTGCCTACAAAAGCAAACATGTTCAATGTTTTATCATCGTAAATGAATTCCCTTAGTACCCACAAATACTGACACTGTCCAAAGTATGGATTTCTGAAAAGTTTTAGATACAAAGTATTATATTTTCATTCACTAATGTTCTCACTTAAAAATCTGCATGCGGTTTGAAACTGCATTGAAGGAGGGTACACCACAGTTCTTTACCATGGGGATCTTGGCAAGAGACAGAGAGAAAAAAGAGGAACTCAGTATTGGACGATGTAAATGTCCATCATCAAATTTGAGCCAAGGGGTGTTCCCTAACAACCATCAAAAGGGAGCAGTTCAGGGTTCAGAAGCGACACGAGTAAGTCCTCTGTTTATACGCGACAGTTGCATGAAACTACACACAAAGATCAGCGCTGCTATTTACACCACATCTGGGAATACAAATTCTGGTCTTGGATGAAGATTTTTGTAAATACTATAAATGAGCCTGTACACAGACGACAACGATTTCGACCACCTTCTTCGGTCTGAATTCAGGCTACTGGTTTTACAGTGACATGAAGTCACTGGGGGTCTGGAGATGATGTCGTGTGTGGTATTAGTCCTAGTTACTGTTTCTCTTGTCAGGAGAGTGATAATCATGTCATTTCACACTTTCAAATGATCTCTTCACACTCGCCTTGCTCTTCTTATCTCATACATGCCCCTCCGCTGCTCCGATAAGTCTGTGAGACTAATTTGGTAGACACATTTCGAGGAGTGTGCAAATGGGTGACAATACTGGCTGACAAGGTGGGGGTTAAATAGAGCCCATGGCAGGGGCAGAGAGGAGGGGGAGGGTCTAGTAGTGAAAGAATGGCAACATTCAGCACGAGACACAAGGGAGGAGAAATCAAAGGAACTGAAATGTGAAAGAGTGACTTTGTGCATGTGATCACAAATCAGACATTTGCATTTGGACTGTAAAAGAGTAACTTGGGAGGCTCTGCGTGTGGTGTAAAAGTGTGTGTGCATATGTGTGTGTCTGTGGATACATCCATGTAAGAATGTAAGTGTACACAAATATTTGAAAATCGATCTAGACACGTACTTGCCAATCCTACAGGCAGAGCAGGGCACACTTATGATACTTCCTGCTTTCTGATGTCACTCAGCAGGGAGGGGCTTGCTTTTTATGGTTTATTTGCCAAATACCTCACTTCCTCAGTAGCTGCCATTGCAGAGAGGAGGGAGGTAGTCTGTTTGAATGTGTGTGTGTGTGAGAGAGAGAGAAAGAGGGAGACAGACAGAGAAAGGGAGAGCGCGTGTACGCACTCGCACGCCTACTCACACACACACACACACACACACACTACTCAGAGCCCCAGTGGAAAGGGTGAAAGCGTGAGCAGCTGGAAATCTCGGAGAGGGCTACCGGAGCCCATGGCTCTGTCGGCTTCCGAAATGGAGCAGGACCTGGCGAGCAAGAGGCTCCACTCAAGGTAGGAGGAGCAGGCGCTCGGGGGATGGGCGGCTCAGCAGCCGCGCGGGCACACTGGGAGGCTCGTGTTCTCGGGGGGAAGTGGGGGGAGTGGCGGAGGACTTCAGGGGAGCGCGGGTCCTGCCGGCTGGAGAGAGACGTCGCGCGGGGGCTGGGGAGTTCGACTCGCCCGTCTCTCTCGGTCTCTCTCTCTCTCTCTCCCCCAGAGAGAGGCTCCGCATCTGGTTCTCGCCCGCAGACCGAGCCCCCGTCACCTGTGCTCCTGACGCAGGCTCAGCTCGCGCAGAAACTCCCACGTATACGGCGCACGGACGCGCCCGTGGATCTGAGCGATGGGCAGTCAGGCGGGCGGGGAGGGGACTGAGGGAGACGTGGCTGTGGTCTCGCCGCGCTGGAGTGTGGATAAGTAAGCCTGGAGCAGCCGGCGCTCTCTGCCTGGCTTTGGCATACGCGTGGCTCGCTTCCGTGGCTACGGCCGCCTCTGCCCCATGGTGCTTTCATTCAGCCGTCTGTGAGGCACTTCCTCATCAGCCTTTCAGTCCTTCCTTCCTCCTGTCAGCTGTGGGTCACCGAGGCGTGAAGATAAGTTGATTAACAAGTCGGTCGGGATAAAGTCAGCTCCGGGTACTTTTTCGCTTGTCACATCAGTGGCGCGATGTTTCTGAAATCACTGAGTCAGTGTTAGTGAGCGAATACTAATTCTTGCATTTAAAGACAGGTCAGCTGCCTGGTCATGTTTGCTGAGTTTGTTAGCCCCATAAGTAGAATGGTTTTCTGAGTGCGTGCATCATAAAATGTCCAAACACGCAACTACTAAGAAACACATGTTCACTCTGAGCCTCACCTTGCTTGTTTCTACATGTTTGTTGACTGACAAGTAGGCTAACGGGGCTAACAGTGAGGTTTTTTTTTTTTGTTGTTGTTTTTTTGCTGTTTGTTGTCATGACACCAGGGGGCATAGTGACAGCATGCTTGGCACTGACATTGGCTGCCACTGTGAGTCTGTGATGGCAGAAGGAATGCTAATGGCACGAGAGGCGTTAAGCTATGCTCAGCGAGACCAGTCGGCCCGTCACGCGCATATGTGTAGTCGTCTAGCTGTTTAGCCAATCAAAATCATGCCCCACATTCTCAGATGTGCTCGATGTTTTCAGAGTAATGTGGCCAGTGTTGATCCTGGATCACTTTCACACAACAGCAACAGTCTCCAGTAACACCACTGACTGGACAAGCAGCATACAGTATTATCAAGTGGGTATCTCCGACCTTTCACACCATTTAATTAAGGTCCAGATCGTATGCAGTGATAAACTGCTGTGTGGACCTCCTAAGAGTAATTGTGCACCTAACAAATGCAAACGGGGAACCTGAACTCTTACTGATATTTTTTTTCCCATTGTATTCAATATGCATTCATGAATAGCGGCTATATAGCTTATGCACTTGCTCCAGGGTGTGTGTCAGGGTCGGCACCTCCTTTCATCAGGTGGTTTGACAAAGACGACATCAACCGTTACACTGTGCCATGCTGGGGTGTGTGTGTGTGTGTGTGTGTGTGTGTGTGTGTGTGTGTGTGCGTGATGTCGAACAGGCATAGTGCTCACACCAATGGGCTCTTTTGTCCAGACCGTGCGCGTGTCCGGCTCCCATCGGAAGCCTTTCTCACGCTGACGTGAGAGGCGCAGCGCCGTCAGCCCTGCCGATATTGTGCATGTTGGCCAAGCGATACGGTCCATGATTCCGTAATGACAGTGACCATAACGTGAGGGCTGACCGAGCTGTAGAAATCCGAGGGGCTGCTGGAGTTTCTGTGGCTGCAGACAGAAGGGAGAAAAAAAAAGAAGAAGAAAAAAAAATTCCTAGAGTTACCCTTTGGTTTCCTTGGCAACTGGACTTGGTTGCCTCCAATTAGGTCGGGATTAATGCTCTCTGGCCTGGAGCAGCAGGTCTTGGAGCCCACGTTTCTGCTGCAGGATAAGTCAGCATCTTAACACGCGGAAGGACAATAAAAAAAGAATTACGTATGCATTATACAATACTTAAAAAGATAAATGTGTAGAACAAAACCAGCTTGTATATTTTATCCTAAAATAATACACGCGCTCCTTAACACAACACAGTTCATGATCAAAACATGTTTATACAGTAAATGGCCTGCATGTGTCAAAGTGACCAG
This sequence comes from Brachyhypopomus occidentalis, assembly GCA_020368025.1. Taxonomy (NCBI): domain Eukaryota; kingdom Metazoa; phylum Chordata; class Actinopteri; order Gymnotiformes; family Hypopomidae; genus Brachyhypopomus; species Brachyhypopomus occidentalis. The sequence goes on from JAGXOD010000032.1 coordinate 2,982,543, forward strand.
AGTGGGAAACATAAAAGTGAACATAAAAGTGAAAAATATGTTTTAAATTAACGCATATATGTACATTTGAGATAACGCATCATTTTTACAGACCCTTGCATATGTTCACAAAATCTTGGTCTCAGTGTGACCTGTGAACTGAAATAATCTATTTTGGCAGGCTTAAAAAGACTTCTTCTATATTCAGAAGTGTGATTAAACACCTTTCCTGTTATAGCTGCATCACAAATAACCAAATAGCTAATAAGCTGAACCTTGAGGGACGTCTCATCTACATTGTTTGTCCTATCAAGTTGACAGCTTAGCTGCGAATCAGGATGACTCTCCTTCAGTCACTTCTGATTAGTTTTAGCTTAACTCACCACAGGAAGTACAGTCATTTCAAGAATAGCTACGGCTGGCATTCTCTAGAAATCACTGGAGAATCACTAGACAACAAGTTCACATATTTCTATAAAAATTTATGTACAATATTCTTACATTTTATCACACAGTATGAAGCACTGGATAGGAACACTGCATATTCAACATGAGGTTGCCATCATGCAAAACTGTCAACATGGCTGCAGTTTTCACAGCTGCCATGGCGATGCGTTTGGGCCAGTGAGTCCACAGACGTGTAATTATGGCACAATTGTCTGCGAGCTCGCCGATTAACAGCGCGCTCATTTCTTTCGCCCATGGCGGGCCCGACCACAGTCACGTCGCTGGTCCTCATGTGGGGCCAGCGACGAAGGCAAATCCCACAGGTTTTCTACCATTGGCCACCACATTCTCTTTGTCTCACCCGCTTAAAAAAACACAGTACGACAGCACTGAGGTCAGAACCGCCACTATCTGAAACGTATCCCTCCACAAAGAAAGAGCTATTCAAACTATTTGGCTTTGTAAACAAGTGAAATTGATAAAGTTGACGATTAAAGCAGTTGGCTCATGCAAAGAATCCCCAAATACCTTAAAATGATGCAAACCAGATATTGGATTAGCTATTAGCTTAATCTTCACAACAGTTTAGATATGTTCTCAAAGGTAATGTTGCTTTTTTATACTAAGTGACAGCAGTGATTAGGTACATTGGAAGACCCAGAAAGATCAGTATCAAGTCCTCTAGCTCGTACAAGAATTTTGGCACACTGCTTTGGAATTCAACCAGCAAGCCTGTGGTTATTGATATGAGATTACAAACGAAGAACACCTGTCAGGAATTTAATGGAGTTAGTTTTTTTCCTCACACAGCATTCAGTGTTGAAAGTTGGCTGGTTTACTAGTTGAATATGTAATTCCTGCTGTTTGTTCCTGTTGATCATTTTATTGATTGTTGTTTGTGTTGTTTTTGTACCCACTAACTGGACTGAGGTGTTTACAGCAGTTGCCTTGTTATTTAAAACATCCTTAGTTTAGAAATCTGAGACTCATTAGACTAATTAGAAGGTTGTATAATTGTCTGTCTGGGCAGAGGTCAGGGAGCTTAAGCCGTAAGCATCTCTTCAGTTCACCCAGTCCTGAAGTGGCCAGAGAACTCGGACATGGACAAGTTCCATTTAAATGTACTTTATCCTACCGTCACTGTGTGGAAACCTTAATGCTTGGTGCAGTTATCAGGTCGTTCCTAGACCTTGAGAGCTGGCTCTTCTTTTCTTTTAATCCACTCTTCCACCTTTGCTCAGTTTTGCTTCAGTCTCTTCCATGTTTCTGCTTTTTGCATCGTCTTGGATTGTTTTTCGTGGCTAGCCGGCGTCTGCTGCGGAATTCCTGTCCTTGGCTTTGATCTGGTCTGAGCTGGTCTGTGCCAAGCTGCTTCACAGCCAGCCTGCTCCAACCAGATGGGTGTTCGCCTTCACCTGCTAGCTCTCGCTGTCGTGGGATTACGTGCTGTAAATGACCACACCGGGTGGGTGTAAGTGGGCCAGTGAAATGGCACACGTGAGACGTCTTCTCAAACGATGCGTCACAGCTTGACTAAAAGCTTTGTAAATCCCAACAGTCCATCATAAACACTTCTCACGTATTTCTCACGTGTACACATGTACAATGTAAATAGACACTCGATATTATCACCAGAGAACTTGTACATGTGTGGGAGTGTGTATATATCTCTCTGAAGAACATTCCAGTCCTGTAGTTAAAGATGAAGACGTAGTTAAAATCGCAGTGAAGTGCACTGTAGAGATGTTTCAGACAGAGGACCTTCAACAGCTAAGCAAAGTGGTCCCTGGAATGTTTTACACACACACGCACACACACAAACTTGTTTTAATAAATTGCAAATGTAACATCAACCAACTGTAACGTGCATGTACCATTTCAGATGTGTATACAGTGCAGTGAGCATGTACTGTGTCTCTTACTGGTTACTGGTCTGTGGGGTTTGCAGCACTCTCAGCTGATTGGCTGGCCACTTGTAATCCTGCTGCCTTCAAAATCTCATTTACGTTAATTCTGGATTTCCCAGGTAATAGTCTCACTGCAGGAAACAAAGGGCACATGTGGAAAAACACAGAGCGTGGTGTCCAAGACGACCCTGCTCACAACAGCGGCTGCCACTGAACTGCCAGCGTTCATTCTGTTACACCCGTCCCTGCGTGTGCTTGACCCTGTTTGACCCTGTGTCTCTGAAATGCCTACTGGACCTGGGCACCCCTGACTTAAATTGCAGGCCTGAAGAGCTCCCGACGATCTCTGAAAGATTCGGCCCGTGTCGAATTAAAAGACAAAGCGTCCGACAAAGCAGAAGGGGCCCATCATCTCCACAACTCACCTGCCCCACATGCTCGTCTTGTGCAGAGATCAAACGCTGTGAATGTCAGAGTTAGCGTAGCTGGTCTGTGATCTGTAGGGAATGGGGTGAGGGGGGGACTTTGGTTATAAAGAGTCAAACGTGTGTGTTAACATGGGCTGAATGATGTGCTAATCATCTTAGAAGGCAAAATGTTATATCTGCCCGTGAGTAAATTAGCTTGAGGGACCCTGACACTGTTTTATTTCATTAATTTAATTCCTAAAAGGCAGGATAATTATTTGAGGTGAATCAAGTGTGTTACAGCAGGGTGAATAGCTGTTCTTTGGCTCTGCAGGACTCGAGACTGACACCACTGATTTTGGGCATTATGGCGATGTGGAGGAGACTTAAAGACTTTTTTGCTTGACTTCAGATGTAAACGTAACATCCTGTTCTCTGTCACCACCAAACACACATGTGGTTTTCTACGCAGCACTCCACAGATGTTCTGTGCGATTTCCTCTCTTCTATTTTCAGCCCATGTCCAGAGTTGCCTGCTGTACACACGATATGTGGCGTGAAACACATCCTATGTTCTCTTATCACACCTTCAGGAACCCCCCCCCGAGCCAAAATGGTTCAGCCTCTCTTACACTGGTCACTTAATAAAATATGCCAATATTAGAAAGAAAGTGATCGTTATCAGACATCTTATCAAAAGATTTGGACCTGGAAATGAATGTACTAAAATAACAAGGGCAAAAAAAAGCATCTGTTACTCAAACATTTTGTACAGCCAAGCGCACTGTGCAGTGTACAGTACTGTGTACTGGGCTTTGGAATGGAATATCTGGGTGGGAAACACACAGATGTCCCGCTGACATACCTGTGATCGCGAGTCTAAGCGAGTCTCTGTCCTCCTGAACGTCTTGATTGCAGATCCATCGCTGAAGCCATACTGAGAGCCTGTGGCTCATGTCTTCTCTCAGATCTGAGCTCTGAGCATCTGAGGCTAAGCAGGCGCTGGATTATCCGTGTATCCAGGGCTCTGAGTGTCCTTCAAACGGAGCACACTGGGGAATTAGGGCAGCATGTGACTCTCACTGGCCCATTCGTCCTGCTGGGAAAAGCTGGCGTGACACTACTCATCCGCCCCTCACTCAGACGCCTCCCTACGCTCTCGCGTGCTGACTCAGACGCTTGGTCCTGCAGACACAGGACCGGCTACGAAGGCCACTGTGGTACTGTGGTCTGTTTGGCATTCAGTAGGACGGACTGTTGGATAGATGACTAATGCAAAAGGCTGGATTTTTTTTTGATGTATTGATGTCATCTTGCTGGATTTTTGACCGATGTCAAATTGGATTTTGGACCGATGTAACATTGTTGTTTGGTGCATTGTCCAATGGGTTTTAAGAACGGCAGGCCTTCCAAGATATTACACGCTTTTCAGATATTACATTAGCTTTCAAGGGCTTTTCATCTACTACTTTTGCATGAAAACTCCAAAGAAGCCTTTCTGCTTTGTGGTAGGTCCTTGGTCAGTTTTTTCTTTGACACCCATTTGCCTGTCTTGAATGGTTTCATAGTTTCATCAGGACTCGACCAATAATTGTGCATCCTCTGTAGCTGCAGGTTTTGTAGCCAATCAGGAGTGGCTGTGGGGTTCGCCTCACCAATTGTAAACCAACTCCTGGATACGAGCCTGGATAAGATGATGTCCACTGAATCCCGCCCCCTGAGTGGAGCTCAGATTGCGTTATGCAGGCTGGCCCATCGTGGTCCCAGGCCTCTGGGCACTCTGAAACCCCTGCAGATGGAGTTGGGCATTTATGTGGAAAAGACCAGGGGCAAACGGAAGAACAGGTACATGCGTAGCACTCGCGTAGGAGTCAGACGACGGTACACCAGCTAAGCAGCTGTTAAAGCCCCACAACGCTGCAGGAACACAGAAGCACTTATGTGAGATGTGGTTGGGTAGTGCTAATAGCTATTAACTATAGAATGTCAAAGAGCAGGGAGATCTGTTTTGTTTTATCTTTCTTGTTTTTAAAGGGATTTTTTCTAGTCTAAGAGCAGAAGTGTGAAGTCAGTTCATTATAGACAGCAGAAATTCCCCTGTTTCATACTTCAGTTATAACTGGCAAGCATGCAATCTAAATTAATGACTTCATGGTTATTATGCTTTTCTTTTTATTTAAAAAAACAAGAGAGAAAAAAAAACAATTAATGTGGTTAAGAGTTTGAATTATGGTGTTTGTCCTCTGTAAATGACAGCTATATTTTTCTCTCTGTGACTTTTCCATGAAAATAAAATACCCAAACTGACCGCAGCTATTTCAGAGCTTCCTGATGGACTGGACTGAAACAGAGGCATAAGACTTCAGCATAGCACTCCAAAAACGCTACCGCTAAAATCAGCCGCGCTTGTTTGGTTTTCATGTCTGAGTTGTGCCAGGTGGGCAGTCTGGTGTTGCAGACACTTGCTGATGCTGATGTAAACGTGTGGCCAAGATCATTAGGCCCCAAACCCCTTCAGTCTTGATAACAGTGTTATCAAGCTAGCATTAACTATTTCACCAGAGAGCACATTTTATTATCTATTCAATAGTAGCCTTTCTTAACAGCACGGGTTAAAATAGAATGATGTATAAATTGCTTTTTTTGTCAACTTTCTATTATCCTGTGTCTACGTCCAAATGTTGCTCCTGCCAACAGTTGTTTGGAAAGCATCCACTTTTGGAGGAGCTCCCAAATTCTTTGAACCTTTCCACAGATGGTTTCTCAAGACCATTTCTCTCCCTCTCTCGGTCTCCTCAGAATGGAGGCGTCGTGTCTGGAACTGGCTCTAGAAGGGGAGAGGCTGTGCAAAGCCGGAGACTTCAAGGGGGGGACAGCGTTCTTCGAGGCTGCCGTCCAGGTCGGGACGGAAGAACTGAAGACCCTTAGCGCCATCTACAGCCAGCTGGGGAACGCGTACTTCTATCTGAAGGAGTACGGCAAAGCTCTGGAGTACCACCGCCACGATCTCACGCTGGCCAGGTGCGAGGGGCAGACACGACGTTACGCGCCGGAGACGAGAGAAATCAACCATTAATCCACTTAGCAGTAGCTGCACAAACACTGTAATGGACACCAGCGGCGTTCCCGTCTAGAGACCATGTTGCTTCATTGAATGTTTAATCACCTGTCTGTCGAAGATACTGATCTCACCTGAAATCCACAGTGTTTATGGCTGAATGTCTAGGGGCCTGATTCAGTGTGGGTTAGCGGTGAACTGCGGTGGGATACGGTGGAGTTATCCTGCGGAAAGCAGATGGGTGTCTTTCTGTCGTCTGTCTGCAGGACGATAGGGGACAGGATAGGGGAGGGAAAGGCGAGCGGGAACCTGGGCAACACTCTCAAGGTGCTGGGACGCTATGACGAGGCAGTCGTTTGCTGCCAGAGGCACCTGGACATCTCCCGGGAGCAAGGAGACAAGGTAGGAAGACTTCAGGCCTGGTCCCTCCCCTCACTGCTGAAGTCCCCCAAATGCGTGCCACTTCCTGCCATCCCTCCCGAAGGTGGCCCCCGGACGACCTGATGGGAACCGGTGGGGGCTCCTTCCCTTCACACAGGGGTGTTATCACACAATCAATCTGAGAATGTCACCACATCGGCAGGTGGCAGGAGCTGCTGTAAATTCAATCGCCGTACTCGGCAAAACTCTTAAAAGTCATCAAAATGGCCGTGAAATGAAACTTACTGTAGTGAGCTAAGATTCTGCACAGGACCTGCCGTCCTGTTGTAAAACTGTTATTACAGTATGAAATCACAGCAGCACACAAGTCCCTTCAGCAATTCGTAATAATATTAAATTGACCCAAATTTACATAGGTTCTGTAATGATGTGGCTGATGTGACTCTCACTATAATGTCTCTCTCTCCCTTCGGGGGGCTGGGTTAGATTGGAGAGGCAAGGGCACTGTACAACGTTGGCAACGTGTTCCATGCTAAGGGCAAGCAGCAACTCTGGGGCTGCCCACAGGAGCCTGGAGACCTGCCAGCTGACATCCAAGACACCCTGCAGAAAGCTACAGCTTTCTATGAGTGAGTCCTCACCACAGTGATGGTCTTACTGGTTTTGTACTTAGTCACTAAATGCTAAGGCAAAAAACAAAAACAAAAACATTGTTTACACACCGAGGCCTCAGTGGGTTGGACATGTTGAAACACATCGGTCACGGGGTCAGAGGGCACTGGGCTTCCGCATAGGTTACAGTGTGAATTATCCACAGACCAGAGCTCACGTATGTGTATAAACAGGGAACCTACAGGTGTCAGGTGGAAGAAAAACAACACATAAACAATAATTAGCAGAGCAGGAGTTTCCACCAAGGCGGTGTTTGATGTGAAAGCACTATAAAGAGAAAACGGTGCCTCGGACAATAAGGGCTCCGTGGAAACGCTGACCTGCATTATCAGAAGTAAACATGCCAATGACAAATGGTGAAGTCCAACAACATACAAATGGAGATTTAAATAGGACAAAGGTTAAAATAACAAGATTACATGTTATTGTTATTAAAAAATCAAATATATGCCAATGTCTCAAAGATCTATATGAACCTGGAGTCTACAGTGTATACTGTATACTGCAAGTGGCCTTGGACTCAGTAACCTATCGGTGGTTAACTCTTCTCCTCTGTATTTTAGGATGAATCTCTCATTGGTTAAGGAATTAGGGGACCGGGCGGCCCAGGGCCGGGCTTTTGGTAACCTTGGCAATACCCACTACCTGCTGGGTAATTTTGTTGAGGCCATCAAGTTCCACAAGGAGGTAAGACCCTGACTAATCTCACAGCACAATTCCCCCCCACAGAGGTTTGATGCTGTTGCCATGGTAATAAACACTATAAGTGTAAACTTGAAATCTCACATAATAGATCACATTTGTATATTATTCTTATATTAATAAATATCTTTAAACGTCTGATACGTTTAAAAAATAAGTATGGCGCCTGTTTGACATGCATGGCTACACTTAAAATGACTGTAATTCTTAAATAATCAGTAGTAAGAAAATCTTTTCTTTCGCAGAGACTTTCCATCGCTAAGGAATTCGGCGACAAGGCCGCCGAGCGAAGAGCGTACAGTAACCTTGGCAACGCTCTCATTTTCCTGGGCCAGTTCAACTCGGCAACAGACTATTACAGGTAAGCCTTGACTTCACTGACACCTGCTGGACAGAAAAGGTATAACACACGTCACTTTTTTTTTCCAGAATAAAACCAGAAGAATAAATGGTTTTAGTTCATGTGTGGGGGACGTTTAGCAAGTGAAATATGTTCTGACATACATTTCTAAAACATTTTTTGATGAATAAAACATGTTTCTGATCTTGGTTGGCGTGTCTTTACACTTTATGTTTCGTCAGGAAGACACTGCAGTTGTCTCGGCAGCTGAAGGACCAGGCGATGGAGGCCCAGGCGTGTTACAGTCTGGGAAACACGTACACGCTGCTGACGCAGTACGACCGCGCCATCGACTACCACCTCAAACACCTGCTCATCGCCCAGGAGCTGAACGACAGGTCTGCTGTCCGTGCGGACGTTAGCTCTCCATACCCTGTTGGTGTGAGCGGCTCCATCAGCAACGGTTCAAACTCTTTAAAAAAAAACTGGCTCAGAATCAGTTTGGTATCGGCGCGAATTTTAGAAATTCTGAAATTCTAGAACTGCGCGGAGCTTCGTTGCGTGCGAGACTGATTTGAGGTCAGTCTGAGGTGAGTCTGTATGCTCGCGGGCTGAACGTAGGGGTTTTGCTGCAGGGTTGGAGAAGGCCGTGCTTGCTGGAGTCTTGGCAATGCCTACGTCTCCTTGGGAAACCACCGCCAGGCGCTGCACTACGTCCGCAAACACCTTGAAATCTCAAAAGAGGTGAGAATGGAGATTTGGGAAGTGCTTGTCTGTAACAGCACCATGTAATAAGCTGATAGCATTTAAAATGTGTTTACACAAAAGTTTAACCGTGTGATGCAGCAATAATAGAATGGATAAAAGATCTAAATGAAATAGTGTAGCTATCTTGGTAGGTATATGATGGGAGGGTAAAACAGTGACGTCAGTAGATAATAAGTCTCATGTTTCTCTCTGTTTCAGATTGGAGACAGGAATGGGGAGATCACGGCTAGAATGAACGTGGAGCAGTTGATGGATGTTCTGGGGATGAAGGAGGGAGATCTCTCCCCATGTAGTTCAGAATTCCAGATGCAGGGTAAGAGAAAAAAAAAGAGAGAGAGAGAGAGAGAGAGAGAGAGAGAGAGAACGCCCCCTCCGCCCCACTTACACAGTGATGGATTACACTGCAACAGAGTGTGTGTCCACCATCCCACCCCTTTTCACGGCTCTCACACTCTGTTGTCATATAATCACACACACACACACACACACACACACACACACACACACACATACACACACACACACACACACACACACACACACACACACACACACACACCATTTCACACCCCAGCTTGAGCTGTAAGGGAGACTCAGAGTGGGGCAGTTGGAGAGGTGTGTGCTGGGCTTCTACAGGCATCTCTCTCTCTCTCGGCCGTACTCCCTGTCCCGGTGCTCAACGCCGCCCCCTGTCTGCTGGATCCCCATACACCCCAGGGACAGCTCCCTCGTGTGGAGTACGCCTGCTGGAGGACAGTGCAGGGTTAACGTCAGAGTGGGCTCGTTATGGATGCTAATGGCTTCGTGCGGGGATTTTAACTGAGGCCGCCGCCTGTTTTGCGTTCAGTGCTTCTTTGTACTTTGACCAGTAATTGTTAATAATTGCCACTGTTATAGGAGGAAGAATTACATATTTATTAGTCACTGACCCTGCGCTGTTGATTTTGTTGATAACTGGAACAGGACTGATTGTTGTCAGCAGAGGTCAGTTCCTGTAGCGTCGATACAATCACACAGGAGAGCGATTAGATATTAAACAGTTATACTGTAATTGTTACAGTTTTATTTATAATTAGATATTAAAAATGGCAGGTGAAAAGAAAAAAAAACTACAATAAGTCAATTTACAAGAGCTTGGAGTCTTGTAGAAAGCACACACACACCAGGTCACGCTGCTAAAGCTCCCGAATCTGCTTTCCCGAGAGGAGAAAAGAAGCTGTGTGTGTTGTGTCCTTTTTTTTCATTGGGTTGGTGAGAGGGTGGAAGATTCCGACAGGCTGTAGCCTCTGCTCAAATTCCTCCTCTCTGCCTGGTTTGCGTAGACAGAAGTGCTTTAGTTGCTTTGAGTCGAGCACAGACTGACACACTGCTGTCCTGCTTCTGTGGCCCGAGCTACACGGCTGGTCTGTGCTGGAGGTGGGTGTCCTCACACAAGGCTTCCTACTGCTCTGAGGGAAACGGTGAGTCAGGAAGGCTCGGAAGGAACAGCCCTGGTGTGTGTGTGTGTGTGTGTGTGTGAGTGAGTGAGAACATGTCTGAAAGGTTGTTTCAGGAAGGGAGGGTAAGCTGGGTATTTGACATGCTCCCTGGCAGAGTTATCAGGAGCCATTGGAGAGATGCGAATCATTTGAACCTGTGTGGTGGCACACGTGAAAGTGACTGTGCAGTCTAGTGATTGTGCTGTCGGTTGTCTAAATGTCCATTTCCAGCCTCGTCGACGGGAAACCATGGTGCAAAAATTAAATTTTTAGGTTTAGGTCAGAGGTCACTGGGTGTTGGCTGGTTCTGCCGGTTGGTCTCTGACAATTTGAAAGCCTCTTGTATTCCGCTAAAATACAGGACGGTTTGGCTGAAAGAAAAGGAAAGGTCAGCAGGTCAGTGTAAGGAGCAGGCACATGTGAACAGTGCTGCTATTCTAAAGGCATGAAACCACTTGGTATGTAGCCCATTTTTGAAATGTTTTGCAGTAGAGGGCTTTGAAACTGAAACTGTAGAAAATGTATCTTAAACTGTATCTTAAATGGGGTAGATTAAGAAATGGATTAAACATTTTCTGCTGGTTGTAGGCCTACCATTTCTTAATTGTTTTGAGAAACCTGTGTGGATTTCCGGATTTCTTGTACACATGAAGTGGATAATTCAACAATACAACAGTTAATTTACATGGTCACTTAAGGTGTTGACAGCTCTAACAGACTCAAATCCCCTGAATGTCATCATATTCTACACTTCATTCCCATCTCCACACCTTAAAAACTGCAGCTGTGAAAACTCCACTGGGGAGTCCTTCCAGAATTTTCCGTCATGGTTTGTCATTCGGTAAGGCCGATTAAGAGTGCGCTGCAGTTGTCGATGATCAGAAAGCTGTGTGTTCTAGCTGTCTCAGACACCGTACAAAACCCCCAAAATGGCTGGATACGAAATACTAAGTGTGATTTGTCCGTCCGTCTCTGTCTCCATCCCCAGGTGCCAGACCAAAGTTCACAAAGAGGAACAGCATGGACAGTGTGGACCTTTGGAAGTACAGCTCTGAAAAGGTATCCGCTTTAAAAGGGTTTGTTTTCAACCACTGCCACATTGGTGGTTTTATGTGTGAAATGTGAACTATGATCACGAAAACCACGAGGCTTTCAAAATGACCACATGCATATCAGCAAAAACGGTGTAGGAAGCGTTTGTTCATCACTCCAAAATCGTACACGTTACTTATTTTTGTCCAGCTGTCCGTGCGGGTTTTAAAGCATTGAAAGCGCTGACTGTGTGTGTAAGTGCAGAATTAGTGTTAACCTGCTGTTTTGTAACATAGAATGGAAATGGACCTGTCATGGACAGCGTGTCTCGGAGGACTAAGAGCCAGCTGTCTCAGTCCAGCAGGAGAAAGACCTGTACAGAAAGCCAATCGTCAGATGACCGGCAGTGGTTGGACTCACCTGTGGACACAGATGACATCACAGTGCAAGTCCCGCCCCCGGTAAGCCCCTCTGTGACACGGCACTCCACGAATGTACAAGACTTTGTTCAATTACACTGCCTCTGTGATAGCAACATAGTCATCTAGTAACTACAGCACGGTATCTAACATCGTTGGTGTTGCTATATATGGGCTAACGGGACTGTTCAAGTTTCAAGACTGTTCACTTTTCATTTCTGTTCACTTCTTAGGAATCACTAGCTTGGATCTCAGAGTACGCTGTATGAAATGTATAATTCAGCGTAACACAGGACATACCGTTTTGTACTGTATTTCATCCAGACATGTAGGCTACTAATGGCTCTAGCAGACTTAAAGACAGGGCATTAAAAAGGCTCTTTTTTGCTGAGGAGTATAATACCGTCTGAAAGGTTTGTCTCTCTGTAAGCTGTTAATTGAATCTTATGGCTTTGTCCAAGTTTAAAAGCACTCTTCTGAAAGACGGAGCTGCAGGGAATGCGCTCGCTCCGCGTGCGGCCAGGGAATGCGATCAATATTCAGAAGCTGCAGGAGCCAGGAAGAAGCCGCCTAATGGATCTGGCAGGATCACATGTGATCGGGAAGCCCTCCTCACGGATCCCGTGTGTGTGTGTGTGTGTGTGTGTGTCCTTGGGCTCGGGCAGGTGCTGGTGCCAGTTTACTCTGTGTGAAATGTGGATGCCTTCATCAGCACCAGCACAAGAGGAAGCAGAACCGGCCGTGTCCTCGTTGACACTGTAGATTAGTAATGTGAAGAGCGGCTAAGAAAATAGGTTCCTGTCTCCTCTGTGGTTCTTATCTAGGGAGTCTCACAGGAAGGGACCACTGGCCTCATTCTGATGCATAAAAGCAGGTATTGACAGAGAGGTCATGTGAGCGGAGTAGTTATTTTTAGAACGTCGTTTGACATGGCCAGGAGAGTGGAGCCACCAAAGTCTCTTTTTAATTTGTGTCCTTTGACCTGCCCTTAAGTGTGCAAACACACACAATCACACACACACACACACACACACACACTTGCATGTGCACGCACAGACACGCACACGCATACACACGCGCACGCAACATATTGATCCTCAAGGGAGAGCTACAACCTGTGTGTGTATTTGTTTTTTGTCCGGTTCGCTGTTTGTGTGTGTGTGCATGTGTGTATACGTGTATGCACATCCTGAAGGCTCTGAGATTGGGGTCGAGGTTTCTATAGCAACTGTGATGTCATGTAGATAAGGACCGCCCATTTTTTCTCTCTCTCTCTCCCACCCTCTTTCTCACCCATCACATAATTGAATAATGAAACCAAATGCATTGGCAGTTTTAAGAGCGAGGCAGAGAGTAAGTGATGTAAGAAAGAGTGGAGATAGGGAGAGAGAGAGAGAGAAAGGGAGAAAGGGAGAGAGAGAGGGAGAGAGAGAGGGGTGATACATAGTAAAGGTGGGGAAAAAGCTAATCATACGGACATCGGCAGGCACACATTAAGAGCTCGGGACAACCGGCTGGCATAAAGTGGTGGGTAAATACAATTTAAAAAGAAAAGTTTATCTCTTAGATTTAAGTTTATTTGGACACTTGTCAGGTGAGTTTTTACAGCCATTATGATTTTACTGTAGTTGAATTGTTGTCATATTCACATGCAGGAAGCTTGTTCTGTGCAGATTGTGTGGTTTGTAATGGCTGTGATGAATTTGTAACGGTGCGCTGTGGAGATGGTGAATAGTGATGGAATCCTCAACTTCCCCTTCCTCCATCTCTCCGTCTCTCTCTCTGTCGCCATTTACAATGTGACCTTGGACAGTGAGACCCCCCTTTTTATAATGAGTTGTTTTCCCACAGTGGCACAAAGATGGCCTGCAGGAGAGAGAGAGAGAGAGAAACAGAGAGTAAAGATAGAGAGATAGACAAAGGAGAGAGGAAGAAAGAGATAGGAAGAGACCTGAGAGATTATGGGCAGAAACCGGCATTGGTCACTAGTTTAGCTGGATGTGCGTTGGTCACTAGTTTAGCTGGATGTGCGTTGGTCACTAGTTTAGCTGGATGTGCTTTGGTTAGTATTATAGGTGGATTTGTTTTTGGTCAGTAGTTGGACATATTTTTTGGTCAGTAGTTTGGTTCGCTGTGTTTTTGGTCTGTGGATTAGCTGAATTGGCTTTGGTCAGTAGTTTCGTTGACTGTGCTGTCGTCACCTCTATGAAATAGTAAAAAGTACATAAAGCATTGCTGTGTGTTTTCTGTAAAAAGGCAGTTCTGTTTTCAGAGAGGTTTTTGATGAAGACCCACTTTACCGGGAAGGTCTTATTAAGTTGGAAGTGCACTCTGCTTAAGCACACCTATGGTTAAGGGTCTGTCGACCACAGAGAGCTTGCTGACTGACTTGTATATGCTCTAAAGCGTCCAGTTTGTTATAAATTTCCCCCTTATCAAATACTGATAACAGGGAGCTTACAATGTGCTTATCAATGCAGTGTGAACAGCTCGGGCCGGTCTGTGTCTGTACTGTGTGTGAGGAGAGTTTGGGCCGGGCTGTGTCGGTGCTGTGTGTGAGGAGGAGAGTTTGGGCCGGGCTGTGTTGGTACTGTGTGTGAGGAGGAGAGTTCAGGCCGGGCTGTGTCGGTACTGTGTGTGAGTAGGAGAGTTTGGGCTGGGCTGTGTCGGTACTGTGTGTGAGGAGGAGAGTTTGGGCCGGGCTGTGTCGGTACTGTGTGTGAGGAAGACAGCTCGGGGTACCGGGCTCTGTCAGTGCCGTGTGAGGACAGCAGCTTGCCTGCTAATTTCAGAGCAGCTCTATTGATTTTTTTCTTTTTGCCGCTCTGATGAGACTTTGATGTCCTCTGTTTCCTATTAGCCCACCCTCTGGCTGCCTGACTGAAAAGACGCTGATCTCTCAGAGTGTGAGGTTCATCAGCAAAACCACTTGACGGCCATCACGGTGCCACTGTAGAGACACACACTTCTTAGGGTGTTCCAGCCGCCTGATCTCTGCTGTCCATTTGGAGTCTTTGTTGGTGTTTGTCTTGTGTTTGCTCAAAGGGTGTCAGCCACGTTTCACAGCGATTGCAAATGGAGCAGTGTTGATGGTGCTAGATACACAAAGATTAATCATCTCGGTGAATGATGGACTGGAGGATTAATCAGTACTGTTCCGGGAAAAACACGGCTATCCTTCACGCCTCCGTTATGCTGTGGGAAAGTGTTTCTGGCGACACTTCGCCTCCGATGAACACGGCTGATATGGCAGGCTCCACCTTTCAGCTCTGTTTGCTAGCTTGTGTGTGTGTGTATATGCGTGAGCTCGTATGACCTACGAGCAGCTGACCACACAAAGGTCACAGTGGCACACTGGGGGAACACAGGCTTGCCTGGACCCCAGCTGACCTGGAGACAGGGGGGCAGGGGCTGTAAGGCAGAGCAGCAGACGGGCCTGGCGCTCCGGCTCGGAGAGATGACACGGGCCTGGTGCTCCGGCTTTGCGGAACAGCAGAATCAGTCTCTGTGCACCCGCCATTCTCTCTTCTAGAAGTTCACCGCAGGCCTTGCCGTCTGCGTTATACTTCACACCGCAAATAGAAATCTTTAATTAGCCTGACAGATTTCGAGGACTTAAAGGATTTAGTCACGTCTGTGCGCTTGCGGGCCTGAGTGAGGGTGCGCTTGCGGGCCTGTGTGAGGGTATGCATGACGTTTCGGGGTCTAAACGCCATCTTTGTGCCCCCCCCCCAACAGAAGCTTGGCCGTGATCCCTCCGATGAGGACTGCTTCTTCGACCTGCTCAGCAAGTTTCAGAGCAGCCGCATGGACGACCAGCGGTGCCACCTGGACGAAGGAGCCAATGGGCAGGAGGGGGGCGGAGACGACAGAGACCCCGCCCTCAGCGACATGCTCAGCGGTCAGTCTGCTGCACACAAAGACATCGTCTAGAAAAATCCTCTTCTTTTTCCTCACTGATGCTAATTACTGCCATTGTTGAAACACTGGAAATAATTTCCACCCACTTAACTGGTGTTCATCTGTCAGAATACAACTACCACTGCTAAAGCTACACGTGATGTTAATAAGAGGGGCTCGTATGCATTTATGGACAACGGAGTTGCTAGTTCATTAAGTACACCTGCTCAGTAGCTGGAGCTATTGTAGGAACAGTCCTGTGTCACTCGGTTCTGCTTAATCAGAGGTTCACTCACTGAAGGCAGCTTGTCTTGTTCTCTGCACAATAGTTCCATGTTTTAAGTGGCCTCATTTATGAATGACCTGGTTTTAAATAAGGCCAGGTGATTTCTGGATATTCTGTGAATGTATATATATAAATGCATAAAGATATGTTAATGCTGTATTCATAAGTATTTGCATAAACAGTGCATTACGAGCATTAACAGTATTTACATCTGGTGACATACAGTAGTGGTGCCAGCATTGGATAATTAGAATTTACAGTTTTACAACTTCCAATTGGCTGAAAAATATGGCGGCCAATTAGACCGGCGTTCCTGATGAAGTCATCGTTCAGGTGTATACGCTGCACTAACACTCTGTGTTCACCGCGTGTGCAGACGCCAGCCTGCTCACCTCCCCCCAAACGGAGGAGTTGTTTGACCTGATCGCCAGCTCTCAGAGCCGGAGGCTGGATGACCAGCGGGTCAACGTCAGCAACCTGCCCGGCCTCAGGATCACCCAGAACAACCTGGGCCACCTGTGTGCCGAATCTGACCTGCAGGAGCCTGGTGATGACTTCTACAACATGCTCATCAGGTGCCAGGTAGGGGCGCCGGCGAGCCGTGCGTGCTGCTTCTTGCGTTGCAGTTGCTCTCCAGGGACCCAGGGTCTCTCCAGGGACCCAGGGACCCAGGGTCTCTCCAGGGACCCAGGGACCCAGGGTCTCTCCAGGGACGCAGGTTTCACAGTCGAGTGCGTTCGGTTCTGGGACACATCTCCCAGGCATGAGGCACACGGATGAAGCTCCAACTTCAAATTTCAAAATCACATTTTTTTTTTTTTTTTTTGCTTTAACGAATCTGACTGTCCATTATCTTTTTTATATTAATTTATGAATCCCATATGAACAAGAAATGATTACACTCCGAGTACCTCCAGCATGCTTAAAACTGTGCGCTTGTGTTCCCGATCTGGGTGCAGTCCTCCCGGATAGAAGACCAGCGCTGCTCTCCTCCTGAGGGGAGCACGCGGGCCCCCACCGTGCCGGACGAGGACTTCTTCAGCCTGATCCAGAGGGCGCAGGCCAAGCGCATGGACGAGCAGAGAGTGCAGCTGCCCTCAGACGGCCAGGACAACGCCGAGCAGCGGGCCGAGGTGGAGGCAGGCAACAGCAGCTAGACGCGCCGGCCCCGACGGACACGAGAGCGGAGGCGGGGAGGGAGAGGGGGAGAGGGAGAGGGGGAGAAAGAAGGAGAGAAAGGGAGAGAGGGAGAGAGAAGGATAATGCTGCCAATGGCAGGAAAGACACATTCACAGGTATGAAAGCATTTCTGAAATAGTCGGGCCACACTCTTGAGTTCAGGACAAGAACTGTAAAGTGTAAAATGTAAAGCACGCTTCGTCAAGGGACTGAAGCACACGGCCAACCAGAAGCACACGATTGTGCTCACATGACCTTGAGAACAAACAATGCTGCATTCAGAGTGTCGATGCACAACTGGGTGCAGTATTTTCAATTTATCTGCCACAAATGACCAGCAGTGCTCAAACGCTATGACTGCTCATACGATGTGACCGCTCAGAGGCAATGACTGCTCATACGCTATGACTGCGCATACGCTATGACCGCTCAGAGGCTATGTGAGTTTATAGGCATTCCATTCTTCATGCAGTCAAGCTAGTGTTGTAGTGAGGACTAGCCAGTGGCTAATCAGATCTGTACCACATTTCCGATGGGTCACCAGTGTCTCTGACAGACATCGAGCACAAAGTTCCACGTGTCTGACTTGGAGGAGGTGCAGGACTCCTGTGCTTACACACTGCCTTTATACGCTTCGTGGAGTGCGACTGTAGTTTTAAGCACGAGGCTCTCGAGCCCTAAGTGAGTGTGTGTGTGTGTGTGTGTGTGTGTGAGAGAGTCCAGCGAAGGCCTGGTGTGATCTGGAGAGCAGTGTTATTACCACAGAGGCAGTGCCACGGTCAGTTTCTCTGTTACGTAGCTACTCCTGCTAGCTTTTACTGAGAACACGTTGTTTATTGCGTTGTTGATTATTGTATCGGTCATTATTTACCTGATTTCATCAGTTCAGACATTTCAGCACAGTCAGTTAGTTCTCTGCTCCCTGATTTCTTCCTGTTTTCTTTAAAATTTAATATTATTGTCCAGTTTAAGGTATGTATTTATTGCAGTGGTTGAGAAAAGACTAACGTAGCAATGACTGTGAAAAAACAACTGACAGTTTTTAAAAAAGACATTAATTATGGCATATAAGGGCACATACATGATATCACAAGCATGCTAATTTTAAAGAAGCTCCAAAAAGGGGGGCTCCAGTTTAATTGCATCAGTGTTGTTTCTTAAGTGATTATTTCCATAGAAATGTTCATTGCACTGGTGCAGGTGAGCAGTATTGACGTGTGTACCTTATAGAAAGAAAATCTGCACATAGGAATCTGTAATAAGGTGGAATAGGTAAGAGTAAGTAGTGTATGTGCTATCTGATCCATGATCAGTATTATGTCTTGGCTTATTGTGATTTTAGTAGGAGAACTGCACAGTAAGCTGATATCAGATCCGCTGTGCAAGTATAAATGTTCTGGCATTTAAAACTCCCCTGGCCCTTGCAGCTGAAGCAGTTCAATGGTAAGTTTATATCAAGGGCACAATGAATGGGAGACAGTGTTTGCCAGTGCAGTGCCACCTGGTGGTCATGAGTGTCAACATCACTTGCCGTATTTTAAGGCCTCAACTGTGGAGCAAAGCTGAGGTACGTCAGTGCTCCAAAACCATGAGCTGTAAGTGCTTTTTGATTCTATACAACTAGCTGATGTATAAATGTAGTGGTTCATTTGGGTTGTTTCTGTAGAATGTTAATTCTTATTTGCTTTCATGAAATGCTGTTGGTGCCTGGGGGTGAGTATGGGCGGTCAAAACGTTAAAAGGAAAAGGACATGAGACGACATATATTAGCGTTGCATAAGAATCAGTAATGAACATATAATGACAATGCAAATATGAGGCACATATGGTTAAGATAGATACAGCATACAAAATAAGAGTCTCCTTATTGTGCTTTTCAAGTGGCTCAGATACAAAATGTAATTATTTCAAAACCTTTCAGGAATGAATGATTTGGCTCCTGTCACTAACTGACGCTGTAACGTGACGTGGTAACGCTTGTAAGGGACACTGCCATAACTGCTGCCTTTTTTTGTATTTATTTTCATGTTTGTCGACATGCAGGACCACGTGCTTTTAATAAAACGTTGATGAAAACATCTCCGGCCGTGTGTTGAGTTCTGTTAGGGTCGTGGGCTTACGGCAGGTGATCACAATCACATAAACCGTCAATAAAACATTCTGTCGGGTTAAATGCAGTACAGTGTTCAGTCCAGCATGACACACTGAAAGAATGACATTAATTAATCTTGGCAAAGCCCTCACAGCCTGTTGCCGTGACTCCCACTGAAGTCCCACTGAACATGACCTCTGGGCCCGAGTTCTGGGGATTAGTGAAACGCGGTCAGTCGCAGGCCAGGGTTTTTTCCTGCGGTAGAGTCCCGCACCTGTGTCCCGCACACACGCAGGAGCTGCTGCTTTAATATGCTGCTTGATTTTTTTTAAATCCGTTACCTGGTACTGAGCTACTTGACAGTAAGACAAAGGTCAAGTCTTTTTTTGGTACTTTGGACATGTGAGTTGAATAATGTATAGTGAAACATGATATACATGACACTCTGTAACACTACCTGTACAAAATTAATTACATTCGTTATTTTTGCCATAATGACACAGATCCACAAAACATTTAAGACAAATCAGGAATGAAAATAAATGGCAGAAGAGAAACCCTGGGACGTTTACCCTCGTACATGCAGAAGTGAGAAACGCACACGAGTTCCTATCACCCGGTCTTCAGCATTTAGATATGCCTTTACAGCATTTAGATATGAAGTGCATTTACACAGAAGTGCTGTGTAGTCTATCAGTCTCATTCTCATGTGACAGTAGGTCGGTGTGAAGAACGCCGTCGTGCTAAATCCCTGGCCAGAGTGGAAAGGAGACAGTGAACAAACGCTAAATGAATGAAGTGCATATTTAAGTGCTTAGTGACTCCAGGAAGAGGTGAGTCTTCGGTCTTCATCTGAAGACAGCCGGGATGTTTATTCGGCAAACCTGCGTGCCAGGACAGAGCGGAGTCCTGAGGGACGGTGGGTGGAGACCGGAGACTCGAAAGCAGCGTGGTACAGGATGGAGCTTGATTAGTGCCTTTATGTACGTGGGGGCTGGTCCAGTTACGGGGTTGTAGATGAGTGCCAGTGTCTGATGGGAGACATGGTGACGTGGGAGAACTTCAGCAGGTTGAAAACAAGACATGCAGCCACATTCTGGATGAGATGCAGGGGTCTGATAACACAGAGGGGAAGGTCTGCAAGGGGTGAGCTCCAGAAGTCCTGAGATACCAAGGGACTGAACACGGTCCTGAGTGGCTTCCTCCTTTGCCTTGCAGACTGTAGAAAGCCTAATGGCTGGTCTCATTTGCTAGTGTGGTCTGTCTTTGTAGGGTTTAGAGAGGCTAGCGGTCTGCCTTTGTAGGGTTTAGAAAGGCTAGTGGCTGGTCCGGTCTGCCTTTGCAAATTGTAAAGAGGCAAGTGGATGGTCCGGTGTGCTTTGTAGGGTTTAGAGAAGCTGTCGCAGGCTGTATAGACGCAAGTGGCTTCACTGTTCTGCCTTGAAGGCTTTAGACAGGCTATCAGTTTGTCTGCAATAACTGATAATCCTCCATAAGCCAAATGTGCTCCTCAGTGCTGGACTCTTCTATCCAATAGTCCTCTTCCTCTTCCTGTCCACCTCTGCCTCCCCTTCTTCCTCCTGTCAGCACAGCCTGTGTGTCTTTCCCTGATATGCATTCAGTGTGTCAAATATTTACTCCAGCTCCTCCGATACAGTACAGTGCCAGCACAGTTCCTTCTCTTATTTACATCTTTCTTTCTCTCTCTCTCTCTTGTTCTCTCTCTTTCTCACTCCCTCTCTCCCTCTCCAGCCTCCATTCCTGCCCACTGAGCTCCTCTGCCTTTACTAACCATAACGGATTCCTTCACCCCCTCCCATTCTCCTCCTCTTCCTCCTCCTCCTGCTTCCCAGCATGCATTACGAGAGGCTGAGCCATCAGCGCTCTATATAAAGGCACATGGGGGAGAGGGAGGGGTGCCGTGCAGCAGGGTGACTGAGACCGAGAGGATCCGGGACAGGGAGACAGGCACAGCCTTCACCACACGCTACAGCCCACGCTACTCTGAGAGACACAGAGAGGTCAGTACTGGGGACGCCAGGACAGGTGACGTTAGCTGTGGCTGGAAATTTGACTGGGCTCATCTTATGTAGCTGGAAACAGTTGGGGAGGGGGGGGGGACTGGCTTGAAGCCATAGGTCTATTTTAGGTTGTGAGGTCTGGCAGTTGGTTTGGTTGGTCAATAACTGGGCAGAAGGTGAATAGGGGAGGCGGAGATGCAGGCGGAGAGAAGCCCGCGTGTGCTGTGGGGTGCGTGAGAACGGGACGCGGGGAGAGGAGCATCACGCTCTGTTGTGACAGCTGCGCTTTGCAGCATCACGTGGACGAGCGTGCTGAACGCGTGGCCAAAGTACAGCGGAAGGGATGAATAGCACACGGAGCAGGAAGCCTTTCAATGCCGCTAACATTCTCATCTTCTGGTCCGTGTCGACAGCACGGGTCTCCGTAGCCATGGAAACGTCTTATGTAACGCCTTGAATTTCACACACCCGTGCTTCGGGGGCTTAGGGGGCTGTGTTATTGGTCCTGTAGAGACCCTTCAGGCTGGGCTGTTAGCACAGTAACGCAACCCGTGAGCCGCTGTGAGTTGAGCTCTGAATACACACCGCGTTGCCTGCTCTGCCTTAAAGAGTGGGGGGTGTTTCCATGGCAACACATGAACCGTGTCCTCGGCTGCTGGATGGGGAGGTGGGAAGAGCAGCAGGTGCTCCCCTCCGTCCCCGTGGTGAGGGTATCTGAGAACAGCTGCAGGAGAAGGTTGGCTTTTTTTAGCCTGACTGCATGACCCACGGTCCCGTGGAGGCCGGTGGGGGCGTCTCGGAGGTCAGGGCAGGACTTCCTCTTTCCACGCTCCGCGGACCTCTGCGCACGCGGCTCTGGGTCTCCACGCGCACGGACCGCTGCGAGGTTTGCTCTCCATGCTCTGGCAGTGGAAGGGTGTATGTGTGAGTGTAAGAGCAGGTTCTGGATCAGTCGGGCAGCACACGTGTGCCAAGTCCGCCGGCAAATGTCACGGGTCCACGGCGCTCAGAAGACACGGCCTAGGGTGGGCAGTCTTAAGACAATATTTACTCCTGTTGTGTAACACTACTGGACACCATGGGAAACCGAATCTGTGACAGCCGGGGTCAGAGACCTGATTAAGTGCTGACAGAGGCGAAGTCAGATTTAGAAGCTCTTTTAATAGAAAACATGGAAGTTTCTGCTGTGGCCGTGCTCATGTTGCAGCATGCGCTCGGCGTCCGTGAGCTCAACAGGCTGAAAAACACGCAGCCTTCAGTCCGAGACCGGCAGGCTATCAAGCGCCAGGACACCTGACCGGAGCTTTTGCAAGTAAAACATAAAACACCTCTGTGCATCTGTACTGATAAGACCCATAACATAAACTCACTGAACGCTGGTTGAGCATTACCCATCATGCACCTGCAACATCCGTGGCCCGTCAATAAGGAAAACGGAGCAAAGGAAGACCGTTGAAGATTCTCAGGATTTTTTGGCCGAGCTTCTCCGCTCCGGCGGCGATTAGCAACCCTGGACCCCGCAGGTCTAGTGCTGAGCATGGGCCCTGTGTGTGTCAGTGGGGCCAAAGGGTCTGGTGGAGGAGCCACCATACTTGGCCAGACGGGTCGTCCCAAAGCAGGTGCTGCTGATACAGGCATTTGGGTGACATTTACGAAGTGCCCGGGTTGACCCCGTAGGGGCGTTAACCCGCCACTCTGGTGAGACCAGGGAGAAAAGTGAGAATGACACATGCACATTTCCTCCCGTCAGCATGAGAAGTTTTTTTTTTTTTTTTTTTTTTTACAGCAATCTGAGTGCAGGTTACCAGAAAGAATAATAACTTTAAGAATGTATGACTTTATTATAGAGTGGATCGGTACTCATCTTTTTCACACAAATAATCCAAGAAACCACTGCGAGGTGCATCAGTGGGATTAGATCAGATGGGAATAAACTGCTTTATTCTAATATACACTCTTGCATATACACGTACGTCCTTCGGCTTAAGCCAAGTGGCTGTGGTGGTGTGCACACTGGAAAAGAGCAGAGAGTGTGTAGAAGAAAGACTGCCATTGTATAAACACAATAAAGGCGGGGAATTTGATAAGGTTCCAGTGAGAGGTTTTTTTGCCAGTGGCCAACGCTGTGCACTCACATGCAAATGTGTACATGCACGCACCCATTCGCATGCACACAGCGTCTTAACTTCTTGGCACAGCAGTCACGCCTCTTACCCTCAACGTTCGCATAAACTGTAAGATATGAGGAATGCACAACCGTGCATGTCACATGACGAACTTGCGTGTAGACACACGAGTCGCGGAATCTGTTTACGCTTGCCATCCTGACGCACCCAGTAATCGACGCCAAGACCAAGAGTTGGGCTAAAAAATACAGGAAGCCCCAACTTTTTACACTCTGAAGACTGGACCGGATTTCGTTTGTGTGGTAAATGTTAATAAACTGGCTAATATGAGCGTTTTAGGGTGCGTTTTCCGATCTCGTCCGACACAAGTGGTTGTGTGAGATGGACAACTATTTGAGTGTGTTCTTCTTAAGTTCTTGGAATGAGCTGGTTTCGTCTTTGGCATTTCAGTAACTGCACAAACTTTATATTTTAGCATGGCGTAAAACCGAATACATATAACCAGACAAGTCAGAATCTGCGACACAAAAACAAGGCACTATTGTAATATTTTGCATTAGACCTTCAAATGTCGCGATGATAAAATGCATACATTTCCGTGTCAAGCCTCTAAGAATTACATGTAAATGTGTGAAGTTCCTGTCTGTGGGTTAAGTGTGTGAAGTGCGTGGTGGAGGCGTTGCGAAAGACACGCGCGTGGTGTGGCGTGGAACGGGGCTGCGCCTTATTTTTGGTAGCACTATCAGCTGCCAGTGGATTGCTCGGTACAATGCCAATAAAAAATAACGTATTTCCAGTGGTGCACGAACGAATGATTGAACAAACAACAAATAAATAATAAATACAAACATTAACAAATAAACCTGTAAGAAGTCAGAATTGTTTAGTTGCGTCATAGATTTTCTAGTTTATGATGTCATGGATCCATTATTGCATTAACTGGCTAATGTTTTTACTCCCACTATTCTTCCTCAGGAATCTCCGCCACATAACATATCATCATGGCAGGTAACAGCACATTTTCTGTTTGAATGTCATAATAAATTACTCTTACATTACTGCATGTCACTTAATTACAATTTTGTATGAAATTTTGTCGGTTACAGTGATTTAGTCAAGACATTTAGGCTTGACATGCTGGGCCTTAGGCCAGTCAGGCTTTCACGACGTCTTAGTTGTATAATCTAATCAAAAACTGCAATCGCTATGCAGACCAGAGGACTTTGGCGTAATTTATCGGACATACTGAGATATCTGTGAAAACAAGATCAAGGTATTATCTTTAGATTTTCTTGGTTAGTTTTTACGTCAATGGACAGCATGAATCCAGAATTTGACGAATAGATTTCTATTTTATGATCTCTGATGACCTCACGTGGTCAGAAAGTATATTGCAACAATAAAAATCCAAACTCACGTTTCCAAAAACAAACAAAAAACAAACAAACAAAAAAGAAACAATTTCTATCAGGTAGCGTTAGATAAAATCATTCGTGAATTCGGTGAATTCGATCATTTCGAACTATATTTGGATTATATATTTCTGTGTATCATCAAAGCCTTTATAAATACGGCAAAATAATATCTATAACTTTTATAGGAATGGAATGATATATCTGAATAAAATCTAAGGCCGAATGTGGCCCGAAAGACATATGTAATATTCAGACTAAAAATGGACCAGCAATACAAGAAAGCCATCAAGATGATTTGGCTAACAGTGGGAGAGACCCACTCGCTCTCACATCAAGCGCCTTGCTACAAACTGGTTTTCTCTAAGTTTAAGCCACCCGAGGGTGGTTAGTAACTGTTCCCATAACAACGTTTCACGCGCACAGAAATAAATTTTAAAAAGCGGCAAAGTTCTACTGTTGGTCTAACGTTACTGATTTCTACAAGAAAATGGGTCCATGTTTAACAAGGATCCACTCAACAAATCCTCACGGTAAACTCATGAGTCACATAACGTTATGGACAAAAATGTCTCAATGAAATAGAGAATTGTGAAGTGTGAAAGATTTTGCTAGATTGATAGCTAGCTAGCATAAAAAAATCTATCTTGCTATCAGTAACAGTACATTTAACGAACAGTACATTTTATGTGTTTTTCACCCCCCCCCCCCCCAAAACGGCTGATCTTTCTCTTTCAGATAAGATTAAAGACGCCAAGATCATCTTTGTTGTGGGTGAGTTTTAAGGAGGCCAGGTTAGCTTGTTTTCAACTTTCTGCACTTGCAAATTTGCTAAACCTGATGGATGTTTGATGAAAATGTAGTGAGCTAAACCAACATAAAACCAACATTGTTTAAGCCCACAAACACCCTACAAACAACCCAGTACACTGACAAAACATGTCATATTCACAAATTAATTATTAAAGTATTAGTGACATATAGCAGGACTGGTTAATGCAGCAAACCTCAATGAACAAATATTACAGAACCCCCCCCATCCAATAATGTCCCTCATGCCCCCTGCAGGTGGTCCCGGCTCTGGTAAAGGTACCCAGTGTGAGAAGGTGGTGGCGAAATATGGCTACACGCACCTGTCCTCAGGAGACCTGCTCCGTGCTGAGGTGGCCTCAGGCTCTGAGAGGGGGAAGCAGCTCCAGGCCATCATGCAGAAGGGAGAGCTGGTGCCTCTGGTGAGATATGTCCTCCACACTCCTCAGGAAGATCCAAAGAATTTCCCGCATTGTCCCTTTACACGGATGACCAAGCAAAATGGCCTTAAATACCCTGTTGAAATAGGTATTTCAATAGTGTTTAAGCATACAAACAACCCAGTTCACTGACAAAAACATGTCATAATCACAAATGAATTATTGAAGTATTAGTGACATAGAGAAGGACTGGATATCATGCAGCAACCCCCCAGCAGCTATTTCAACAGACACCATATCATGCACAGTGGTTTTCCTGCTTTAACAGTGTTTGCTGTATCTCTTTCCAGGATACTGTTCTGGACATGATCAAGGATGCAATGATCGCCAAGGCTGGCGTCTCGAAGGGATTCCTCATTGACGGCTACCCCCGTGAGGTCAAGCAGGGAGAGGAATTTGAGAAGAAGGTGTGTGTGTGTGTGTGTGTATGTGTTAGACTGATAGGTGGGGGGTCACCCTTATTATCTTCCACCCCTTTGTTTGATAGTCTTATGCTGTGCTAATCTTCTATAAAAATATATACACAACCTATATGATACACTCCCATTTATTATGCACAACATATGTGATGTATCCATCTTCATGATGTAATTATCATGATGAACCCCTCTTTATGATGTACTCCTTTTTACGATGAACACATATTTATGATGTACCCATCTTTATGATGAAACCATATCTATCACAAACATGTTTATGATGAAACCCCTTTATGATGAACCCATATTTATGATGAACTCATGCATATTAATGATGTACTCCTGTTTATAGTATATATAGTACAGACCTTTTGTTAGGCTCTCAATTCACTGTTTCAACCAGATATTCCTGTGTTATTATGCTCATGCCTACAAACAAGGCCCCCCTACAAAGAATGGTCACTTCTACATGGATGTGAATAGATGCATCCAATAATCCAATAATCACGACACTGGTAGAGCTGCTGTAACCACGGCGGCCGGCGTGTCGTTTCAGATCGGCGCCCCCGCCCTGCTTCTCTACATCGACGCCAAGGGCGAGACCATGGTGAAGAGACTGCTGAAGCGCGGAGAGACCAGCGGCCGCACGGACGACAACGAGGAGACCATCAAGAAGCGCCTGGACCTCTACTACAAGGCCACCGAGCCCGTCATCGCCTTCTACGAGGGCCGCGGCATCGTCAGGAAGGTCAGCCGAGGCCTGAAGGCCCACACTGCAGCTTTACGCGTACCTTGGTGGTTTAGTGCTAACCGTAATCTTACATGAAGCAGCTGAGCAAGGCCAACGGTAGCACAGGGATATGAGAGCCATATGTGCTGGGAGGAAACTCTGCTGGGCAGGACAGCTGCGGGACTGTAGTCCTGCAGTCTCAGGTCATGCTATTCGGGAACTACTGTAAATGACCCTGAAACTACATTGAAACTAATATGAACGAGGAGAGTTTGGACCCTGTGCCTCTGAGGGGTTTTAATGTGCCCACTTTCTTGTCACCCCTGACTGATGAAAAATCTATATTACCTTGACCTCAATGACTCAGACTTAAATACCTGTTTTATATGACATTAATTAACTACTACGAGATTAGAAAGTCCTGGGCCGTAGTCTGGATTGAGCATCTGGAACATGAATACCTTTGCCTTGTGTGATGTGCTGCTTTTTCTCTCCCTTCAGATCGACTCCGAGCCTGCTGCAGATGATGTGTTCGTGCAGGTCTGTCTGGCTATCGACAACCTCAAGTAAAGAGAACGTGACTGGACTGACTTCTGTTCGCCTCTTCATTTCCATCTTAAACACCCGAAGGCAACTGCCAAAATCAGCAGCAACAATAACAAATCCTTCACGAAACAAAAACAAGCAAAGAAAACAACAACAAAAACAAACAAACAAAAAACCCCTGTAGCCACACGCACTGGCTGACAAGGTTTGCCTTATTTAATATTTAATGCCCTTGCCACTGAAAGCCGCATCACCAGAAACACCTCCGAGCATGATTCATATTCCCAGCCCTTCACTGTGGTTTCTACCTCATGTTGAGTCATCAGGGCTTCTGTTATGTTTTGCCTTGTGCTGTGTGGTTTTGCTCTGACAGGTGGGACTGCATGTCCACAATGTGTCCACACTCATTTACTGTAGCTCTACCCTTTCACTAAATCTGCAGTAGTGCCCTAAGTCTGCTGTTCTCAGAACCACATACCCTAAAGCTACCACTTAAAAAAATATGCCTTTAAAAATATTATGCGCATAGAGCGTGTGTTATATGTATGGTAGCATGGTCCATGGAAGCTGATGTTGGACCATGTCCCCATTACGGTGTAGGTGACAATCTTGGAAATCATTCACTTTAGTTCGGAAGTGTGGGAATGTTCACATGTGGCATTGTGCAGTATCATGGACACGGTGCAGCTCTAGCCCCTGTGGAAAGGGTGATGTCATTAGCAGAAAACAATTTCACCATTACTGGAAATAATAAGCATGTACATAAGTGTGTGCAAGCTATATGATGACCTGCTGGTGTGATTGGTTAATGCGTAAAGTTGAGATAAAAGCAAAGTGCTGTTCAGGATATCTTCCATGAAGCTCTGGGGGTGTATGAAAGAATGAAAATTGAAAACAACCGCAAATTAATTTCAAGAATCGTAGACAATGCAGTGAACTGTGAAATAAAACTCTTTACTGCCCTCTAGTGGAGGGAAGGGATCAAAGACGCAGGATGTCTTACGCGTCTGATGCCAGTGAGGTAAAACAAAAAAAACAAAAAAGCTCCTCCTTCCAAACATCAGAATCCTGAACAT
The DNA here is from genome assembly GCA_020368025.1 of Brachyhypopomus occidentalis. NCBI lineage: Eukaryota > Metazoa > Chordata > Actinopteri > Gymnotiformes > Hypopomidae > Brachyhypopomus > Brachyhypopomus occidentalis. The sequence goes on from JAGXOD010000032.1 coordinate 3,011,170, forward strand.
CAGTGACATTCCAGGTTGTCGGACTAAACAATGTAGTCAGCCTTTCTTTTCCTTTTTCCTACCTTCCAGTGCTGTTTACCTTCCAGACAGATGAAACAGATAAAAAGGAGCAACAACAAAAAAAAAGCCGTAACATCAAAGTCACATAGTCGTGGCGTTCAGTCGCCGTGCTGTCAGACAGCAGATGCTTCCAAAGACCAGGATGCAAAGTGTTTACTACCGAACATCAAGACGCTGTCTCGGTAGATACGAAACCAGACACGAGCGACAGCATTGCTCTCGCGTGTTATTGGAGAGGCCCTCGTGAACTCATCACAGATCTGCAGCCTTCCTGTTCCTTGCACTCCATCCTGGTGCTTCCTCTCGGGATGAAAAACACTTTCCAACAGGTATCCGGATTATCCTCCAAGGGGCTCTGGCATGGCTGATGCCGACCTGCTCTGATGAGGAAAGGGAAAGACGGAGTTGTTCTGCAAAGCAGATCAGGATGTGTCCCTCCAAGACTTGATTAGAAAAAACTTAGCCGTAAGAACCCTGAAGGTCTTCCAGCAGCTCGGCGAGCTTCTATATACAGACTAGCAGCTTGTAGCAAAATGTAACATTTACAACTGAAGTTGAATGGACACTGTTCCATTCTGTTCAGGAGGAAGGTTATACAGTGCGCCATGATTTAACTGAGAACACATTCAGAAAACAGCAGATGGGAGCACCGTGTTAGCATTTGGACAAACGCAGCTCCGTACATGAGTCAGGCCGTGGTCCCGAGCACAACCGAATTTTCTACCCATGCAGTGAGAATTGCAGTGAAGTGTTGGTCAGAGATCCTTCACCAGCTGTGCGAGCAAAGTGCTTCTGAAGTTCTACGAAGCAATTTGATTCTTCATCTCGAGTGAGCAGCAACTTATGAAAAAAAAATGTGAAAAAATAAAACAGTGACTTTCAGGAATATTGTGTGCTACTTTTTGGTGGTAAAAATTACATACTGCTCCTTTAATTCTGAAAGTGCCCCACAAAATGATCAGCAAGCCTTCTCTTGGTTTCTCCACTGCAAAGCTGAATATATCTCTTGCAAGCAATGCAACACACAGCTCTTGCAGTAATGCATTAGGAGGAATTTGTGATAACACTTAATCCTTTCCTACTAAGTATTGTGGTTTCGTTAATAAAGTTACATGTGGTGCATCTAGAGCGGTTTCAGGCTACAGGCTACCAGTTATCTCACTCTTGAAGAGCATGTCTTTGATGTTTTCATCTTGTGTGTGGGAGATTAGTGATGGCTCCTTAAAAAATATGTGTGGTCTCTGCATCATCCTGGGGAACACTGTGTAAGTGTTAACAGTACTCCCTGCTCTATTTGCTGGATGGTAAATGAGCCTAAAGACATTCGTCTTGTCTTAACAAGATTGTTTATAGGTGTCACGCATCTGTTCTCTGAACAGGTAATATATGAGCAACAGAAGTGTACAGTAATGAAAAATATTCACACATTTCCATGTTTTTCTGGAGGGAAGTCTTCATTCTCATGGCAATTGTGTGTGAGGAGATTAGTTTTTCAGGCCTTGGAACGTGGTGAGTGTGCATAGCAAATAAGAACAACTGTCTGTCGGTTTATAATAGATGGCGATATTTAAACCAGAAATGTCAGACTTAACGGGAAGATCCAAAACAGTTTTCCTCCTACAAGCTCCTCTATACTTTGTATTCATGGATCCTTTCTGACAGTAAAAGCATCTGCAGGAAATATGAGCAAATACAATGGGAGTGGGTCCACGTGCAATGCCACGCCAGATCCACCTCCATACAAACGCATCTCTTTAGCTCGTGCCCTTAAGAGGCCCCATGGAGAGCCATAAGGAAATCTGGTGAGCTGGTGCACGGGTAGGTTGCCTTTGTTTGACGTGTGGATGGCATGGAACCAAATGGAGCCGTGCTTGAGACTGCGTCATACAGCGATGACAGACCGTGACCACCAACACCGTCCGTGGATCGCTTCCTGTTATTGAACCTGACCGAGTTTACCGCTCGCCAACGGGAAACTTCACACTATCATTTGGCAACTCTGTGTGTCTGTGTGTGTGTGTGTGTGTGTGTGTGTGTGTGTGTGGGTGTGTGTCAGTGTATTTGGTTGAATTTGACTGTACATATGAAAAAACATGCATTTTGAAAACAAATCCTTTTGTTAATTAGTGGTGTGCTTGGCTTTATATCATGATTGACATAAAATGTGAAAAATGGGTAGTAAACGTATAAAATTAGACTTATTTAAGCAGTTAAAAAGTCTATATGTTGACACAGAACCCCACACACCCACCACTATGAACATATCATGCAAAAGACAGACTATTGAATAGACACCATTAGATAAACAATAAATTAGAACGATTTGTGTACTTTATAACCTAGTAGTTTTCCATTTTATAGATATTGCGAAAAAGGTTGAATATAACCCGCATTATTTATAGGTCACAGAAAAGACCAAGACTATTAATTCCACTGTTGTGTGGTCTATTTTGTACTTGTTACCATGTTGTGTACTTCCTCTGTTTTATACCTGGAATAAGTCTACGACCACCCTCACCTCTTTCAACTCGTCGTGCAGTTGCTAGTGGTCAGCGTCTTACAAACCGGCAGGGGTGACGTGAACCAACGACGCGAACGTCGGCTTGTGGTGGGAGGACCACTAACAACAGCCCACACTAATCTGCGCGGAGGTGCGGCCAATTCAGTTTGCGATAAAGTTTTATGAACTGACCACTGACCGCAAGCAGACTAAAGTACGGTGAAAAGAGACCTGTCCTTAAAGGTGAGTTTCCGTTTCATGCTTTTTGATAAAGTTATCCTGAACTTTTAACGGCCGTGTACGTTGCAAATAAGCAAACAGTTGTCATTATATTCATTCTGCTTAACCGATGTTTTAATAAGGTTACGTATTTAAACACATTGGTCGTAAATGGTACTTAATTTAGCCACTGGATAATAATTTAGCCTGTTGATGCGTATTGGGTATCCGTATTTCTTCTTCCAGACTTTTCACGTTTTTACGTTTCCTAGAATATGCCAGTTTCATTTTAGTTTTGTTTATGGAAATGTAGCCTAATGTGCAGCTAGATATATGATGTGTCCCAGTTTGCGAAGTATACGGTATATAATATAGTATACAGTATGCTACGGTATATTGGCCTAAGTTTTAATACATTAAACATGCTATAAGAGTATTGGTGCAAAATGTAGTCTGGGCATCGTTAAGCACACTTAAGTGTGCTGGAAAAGAGTCAGCCTCCCTTTCTAACTGTGGAAAATAGTTTACAATTGTTATTTTCCATTGCCTTGCATGAATCAATGCGAAATAACAGTCTCCGTTCTTATCTGATGTTCACTTTGAGATATTATTTAAAGAGAGCGACGCCGTGCCGTTTCCGCGTGGACTGCCAAAAGTTATTGTCCAGTAAATAACCCCTGCAGTCCCTTTGCCGGCGAACTAAACGCCGCCTTTTTACGTCAAACACTCTCAAAACCTCGACACGGTTTAGCACAAAGATTATGAATCGAAAACACCATAAAGAGCGATATACAAAGAATGAATTTCGCTCCATTGCCGCTTGATGGCACGTTAAATAGAAGAAGGGAGAAAAAACGAATAGAAGATGAACAAATAATTTTAATATATGCTATTACTGGTATGTTATACCCAACGTATAATATTGGTCTTAACCTAGACAAACCTAAAAACATTCTGGGCATCCTGTCTAAACCTTTTCCTAAAGCAGCTTTGTTAGGAAACTTTCTCCTTGGACTTTTGACATGTAGTAGCCCACTCAACACAAACGTCTAGCAAACAGCTTGCAGAGTTCAATATTCTAAATTGGTCTCCTGTAAGAAGAGGCAACTGCCATGGTCATTCGTTCAAACGAGACCCTTGAGATTTTTCTGCTAATGCCCTCCTCCTTTTCAACACTGCCAGGAAGTGTCAAGGCTGGATTGCTGCGATTAACCCCTGAAATAGACTACAGCCACACACATTGAGGTCTGTCCATCTGCCGCGCGGGAACACCGCTCTGTACTCACGTGCCAGAGAGAAGAGACATCTTCGCTACAGACAGACTCGCCTCAGAGATGGAGATCGCACTTCTGGCTTTGTGTCTGATGTGTCTCAGCACCGCAGCCTCAGGTAACGCCTTGTCGTTTGAGTTTCAAGCAATGTTTCATATGGAGAATAATAATATAACATATTGACTTTTTTGTTGGTATTTTTGGTAAACATTTTTCCCCCTGACATAGGATGACAATGTTGCAGTGTGACATTTTATAATAAGGTTAAAACATTTATATATTACATCTAATATTACACTGCCTGACTGTATGGTACCTGCTGTCTGAAATGACTTTTGACTGTTTTCTTTAACTGTAGAATGAATGCAAGTGGCAGTATAGCAATAACATTAGGACTTTTGTTAGAATACAAGAGTTCACCACAGTATGCCCCCTTCCCCAGTACAATAAAATACACAAACATTACAAACAGTACAAGCATTCTGACAAAAATGGACATTTGTACATGAGGGTGAGCAACCCATTAATCATGGTTCCTTTGTCACATTATTTTGTACAAAGAAGGGGTGGGGTGGTTGTGGGGATGGGGGGTTGGTTTTGGGGATGGGGAGGGTGGAGGGCTTTGCTGAGCAATGGCAGAGTGAGATTTGTTATATTTTCTATTCGTTCTGTCATTTTCCCTGAAACACCTGGTAAATAACTGGGCTGATTGAGTTGAACCAGGTGGGTTTGAGGAGGGGTGTCACCAAGCCATGCTGAGGTGGAGGTGACCGCCTCAGCAGGGCCCGCCCTGTCACACAGTGAGCAGGGAAGCGTGGGAGGGAGAGCGCGGTCAGAGCTGCCTCTGGTGGATGATGAAGCTGCCTTTGCCGGGAGGCAGCAGTGGTCAGCATTGTCAACCGGTTAGTCGGCCATCAGCGATCTAAAAGACCCTGCATGTCAAAGGTTTGGGGGCAACTTTTGATAAATGATGTTGTTTTCTTGGGTTCTTTGAGGTTGGTTTGTATGACATTAATCTGTTAAAGACAAATGTTTATTATGGAAAAGAAAAAAAAAACATTTGGGACAAATATTTGGGACAAAAAGTAAAACAGCCATTTTCCCCAGGCATTCCTCAGAGATGCTAGTGATAAGTGCGTTGGTTTAGTCTGGGGAAAAGAAAAAATGTCTAATTATTATTCAGCCCAAATATAGGAAAGACACCCGAAGTGTTGCCAAATATATCTAGACATACTAGTAAATAGCCGTTTTATGTTGAAGACACTTTTTCCTAGAACGTCAAACATTACTTTGAACATTAGCTAAAGGTAGGATGTCCCCACACATGAAAGGCAGGGTATAGAAAGAGCATAAGGAGGAAGGAGTTTTGGGCAGGAATGCGATATATTTGTTCCTAAATGGCACCCGCGGGCGTCTCTCTGAACGTCTAGAAGTTCCCTCACAGCATTTTCCACTGTTGAGAGGTGTGATTCTCCCCTACTGGCCCACTGAGCTTTCTTAAAGCAAAAATGATTGACACATATTCTACATATGTCTTTTTGTATTATAGAGTGGGAAGGTCTGCTTGGTTACAGTATCATTTATCCTGTAGTTAACCTCTCATCTGTTATTTGTTCCATAACAATGTTTTGTGATCTAAAAACGGGTCAGGGGCTGTCAGACACGTAAGGTTGTGTCTGTTGTGGCCAATTTTGACTTTTGAATTTGACTGAATTTGATTATGAATATGATTTGCAGTTAACTGGCTTAGGTGTACTGGAATAAAATATAACATTGAAACTGACTTGCAGTCCTCAAAGCCTTGAACAGGAGTCAGTGTGTCAGATATTAGTTGTCATTAAAGAATATTAGATATTCAGTGGCATTAAATAATAAGCTGTCTTATAGAAACTATTATTTTTCCTTGTGGCACTTGTCATTTTGAGTTCTTGACGTGGTCAGTGAGATTTTTGTGTGAGTTTCTCCTTATTGCAAATGTAACATAAGGAAATTCAGTTCAATATGAGGAAACCAATGTTGTTATTAATACCTCTCCTGGCTGAAAGAACCCTCTATTCTTTTAACAGTGGGCGTTCATCGGGGTGTATTTATGTCAAATTCTTGACTATGGGCCAAATTATAACATTGTTTGTTGCATAGGTAAAAAGTATTTCAGAAGCAGCTTGCGTGGCCCATAGAGAAGCACATACAGTATTTGCATGCAGACTGAGGAAGGGGTGGTTGGAATGGATGGGGATTAATAGGAGTTCAATATGCAGTGCTGCAGTACAGGCATTTGGTTTGAAGTGAAGAGACGACCCCAGTGGTTGAACAAGAGCCATGGGGGTCAGAGGTAAACGCGAGCTACTAAAATATAACCCTTACCATCACGGTGCCGATATCTACAGCAGTAAAAAGGGCATTTCTCTGGTTCTCCGGGCCGGCTGGGTAAAAGACGACTGTTACAGATACTTTTACAGCCTACCCACGGAGCCGCGGTGGGTAACAGTGTTGGCTTCTTAAAAAATACTGATGCATGTATTCTGCACGAGACTTCAGGGTGAAAACTATTAAGCCTTTATCCGAACAGTCTGAAAGACATACGGATGTATTCCCGGTTGAGTCCTGCAGAGAGGGGGGTTGCTTTGCATTAGCAACCCTCTCCAGTTCCATGAGTGAAGCCCGTGCCCTCTACATCACACACCTCGATGTTCTCATTATAACACACCACTGCCTGCTCTGGCACTCTGGATATGTAATCAATCAGATTCAGAAATAAGATTGTAAACACAGCAAAGGAGATTCACACAGCGCTCAAAATGTCTTTAAGGGGCGGATGCAAGAGAGCGTGCGCATAACAAACGGTGTCTGAGAGAGAAAGTGGGAGCGATCGAAAGAAAATGCGCGAGAGACAGAATAGTGACGGACAAGAGTGTGTTTGTACGCGTGTGTGAGAAAGAGGCAGAGGTGGGAACGTTTGGTGGTGAAAGTAGCCTTGGGAGGGCTACAGCTCACCCTGGTGGGGACATGGACGGCCATGTCCAGGGAGAGTATCAGGCGGAGACGGCGTCATTATGTAACAGATGTACTGGACGGCACGGCTGCTACGCGGAGACAAAAAATAAACTGTCAGGGAGACAGAAGAATGGGAGCACGAGTGGCGGAGAGATGACGACCATCTCCTCACATGTGCAAAAAAAAAAAAAGAAAAGAAACAAGTCAGTCAGTGGGAGAGAGGAAAATTCCCCGTGTGTTAAATATGGCGTGTACAGGATAAATAAAGCACTTCCGTGTGCTGGAATGAGTCCGGCCAGCCGTGGCCCTGCACCCCGCAGACAGAGTGGCAGGGAGACCCAATGACGCGACCACTTGTCGGTCTTGGAGACCGATTTCTATCTCGCAATTGCGACTAACAATCCCCCTCCCCACACACACACACACACACACACACACACACACACACAGACTTTACACCCTCCTCCCTCTGACTGGACCTCAATTCTTTGTTTTTCCTTCATCCTTTCTGGTTTTAGAACAGACCATCTGAATCTGGTAACGCGTTTCTTTCCCGTTAGCGCTTGTGCCTTTTACAGAGATGGCGGAGTTTGGTTTTTGACTTTATCCAAGAAAGGTGGTGGAAAATGTACTGATTTTTGTTCATGTGGTGCTCAGTGGGAATTTCCCACTTGAGGATAATTTCCCCTGACATAACATGTTAACAAGACAATCATTTTAATTAAGCCTGTTGTTGTAGGCGCTGTGCCTTAAACTGGTTCAGCTCTAGAATTTTCCCGTTGAACATTAACATAGAACATCTGGCAAGTTTTTATTCTGGGTGTTGGGAGAAAGCTGTTTTCACAACAATCTCACCTCGCGACCCGATGCAATACGTGCCCCATGGAGCTCTTCGTTCAACCACACTGCTGCGCCATCAGCTACAGGAGTGAAGGCCACGCCGGACAAGGCCATTTCATTTGGCTCTCGGAAAAAAAAAAAATTCCAGCCAATTCCCTCCTCATTAAAAAGATGATCATCTCATCGTCCCATCGTCTCAAACCAAACGCACAACTTTTCAAGTTAAAGCAACAAATAAACACGAGGGGCAACTCCCGGCTGGGGTGCCACTGGCTGGGCTCTCTTACCTCTACCCCTTCCCCCCTGGAGGAGGCACCATCCCTGGGGGTGGCAGCTCCCGACCCCCCCCCACCTCCGTCTTGCCTCCCAGGCCAGCCGGCGGTGGCGTGAGCCCTGAATGCCTCATTAGAGGCTGGCCAAGATAACTCTCAGCGCTGCTGTCACCAGGCAGTCAGTACTGGTCGTGCCGACGGCGGCCGTCTGCCCTGATAAGTGCTGGCGTGAGGCTGCTCTTATCAGAGACCGACGGAGCTCACTCGCTAACCCGAGCCCCTTATCTACAGCCACATCACTGGATGTGTACTGTAGCTTTAAGAACAAAGGCAGTCGATTCACTTGATTTACTTATTTATTTTTTTGTCTTCTGAGAGGAGACATTGACGTAGCTCTGTTAAATTGAATTCCAAACTTGACATACAAAGGGGCAGGCCTGTGTAGTCATTCCAACGGCTGTCTACAGCTGCTCGCAAATCTTATTTATTTATTTTTCTCGAGGTTTCCTGAAATTTAATATACAGCTTCTGCTACTTGATAATAATGTTCGAATGTCTGTTTAAAACAAGTCTTACTGAAGATCTGAGAAAGCTTAAGTTGATTTCATATGATTGAAGGCCCTGATGTGCACTGTGGTTTCGACCGAAAGCCTTCAAGCGTTGTTTATCCAGCAGAGGAACAGGTCTGTTGGAGAGCAAACCTTCCCATACAAACACCACAGCTTTACCACATCAAACAGTCGAAAACAGTTTTCAAACCAATGTCCTCGCACCATTTGCTTCTAAAATCATTAAGGTATGCACCCACATAAATCTTCCTTTAAGTCAGAGTGATGGGCGGTCTCTTCAGCAGGGCTGGGGGAAGGCGTTCGTAATCCATGTCGATTCTATGGGAAACATATGTTATGTGAAGGTACATCAAATGGGAATGATTGGGATTACCCAGTGGGACTGGGTTGCCTCCATCTGCTTGGCGGAACAGGCTAACAGCCTCTGCTAAATGAATCTTTCCTCCGTGAGCCGCGCGCTAATTAACGCAAGGAAGATAGATGGGTTCCCCAAGCCACACTCCAGCACTGGCTCATCATTTGCTAATTCATTTGTAAATAGTCCGTGTTCCGTTCACGCTGCTGTCTCGTGGGTGCGTCTCATCTATAATCATTTTAAAAGGGTGCACCGTATGCCGGAAGATCGCGTACAAGAATACGTGAATACGGATGATGGAGAATGCTTTGGAATCGGGCTTTACTGTTACAGACGGACACCTTTATGATTAGTATGGAATTAAAATTAATTGTAGGTTGATCTTGAAACAGAAGGAAAGAGAGAGATAGAGAGAGAGAGAGGACAAAAAAGGAAGAGGAAAAGGTCGATTTTGGTGTATTTGTAAAGGATAAGACCCTTCATAATTAGCTTTGGTGCCTGCCGGAAAAATAAATAAATAAATAAAAAGCAGCCGAAAGAAACAGCTTGCTATGCTCCTCCTAGTACTCGTGTGGGTGGTGAAGACATTAGAATGAGAAAAAAAGTCAATTTAGCAAGGTCTCGAGGGCCCCATGTGGACAGGTAGCTAGAGCCAAAATGAAAAACATCTGCCCATTTGAGAGATGAGTGTGTGTGTGTGTGTGTGTGTGTGGGGATGGGGGGGTGTTGTTGCTGGGCTCCAGTTTTTCCCCTGTACATTTCGTTCTCATCTTATTTCATATGTGGTAAGATGGCCGGCTCTCAGGTTTAAACACACCCTCACAAACCCGAGCCATCTTCCCCAGCCCTGCTCCAGTGCTGCCTGGACGCACCGTTCTTTATAGAAGAGCGTGAAGAAAGCTGATGCCACCAGTTTTTAAACTGCCCTGTTATGCAGATTTTGGCATGACCTAGATGGTTCAGTGGGGATTTTTGATCAGGCAGGAGCAGGGGCAGCCTCTGGGGTTAGAGGCCAGGGGACAGCATGGGCCTCTGCACGGTACTGATAAGAACTTGTTTGTCTTCCTGTGGATGGTTAGGCCTGGGTCGCCGGCCACGGAAGCACTGGGACAATAGGTGTGTGGAGCTGAGGCCAGCCTCACACTGCTGACGCCCTCTTTCCTTCATCCCGCCTTTCACCCCCCCCCCCCCCCTCTTCTCTCCCCACCCTAAACCTACAAACACTTTTATCTCACCCCCCCTCGTCCGTCCCCCTGACCCCTTCCTAAACTTAGGACGGAGTCTGTGAGGATGACTGGAGGTAACAAATAACCGTAGTGGATGCTGAGTCGTGCCCAGTAGGCCCATGGCAGAGCGTGTAGTGCTTGGAACGCCTTGTTTGTGATTAGTTGCGTGAAAATGTTCAGTCATTTGGTGATGGTGTGCATAACTAATAAAACTTATCATAAATAAACCAGAGCACTGCATGTAGAACCTATAGGCTGAAGCTACAAAAGATAATTAATGTACTAATTAGGCAACTTCCCCCATATGTGTCAGTAGTATCTGCCGAGAGAAATCCATCACATGAAGGGAAGCGCATGTGCTTCCTAAAATGCATTTCTGTAAAACATGTGAATGTGAAAGTTCAGTATCAACGTGAGCATAACAGAAATCTTCCATCGTCAGCACACTGATGCTAGCTTGGCACGTCCATACGCTGCACACATCCATGTTATGGTGAAAGAAAGAACCGCACAAATCCTGAATGCTGTGAATGGAACACTGAGGAACGCTGTGAACCTGTGTGATTCCCGCACCAAGTGCAGTTTTGTCAGCGAGTCGGATAAAGCGTTATTCATGAAGCGGAAACAATAGCCGGTGGTCGCGCCATTTAAGGAGAGCCTCTGACTTTCTGGAGAGACTCAATAAAGGAAGTCACCGTTTCCAGGCACTGGCTGCTCAGGACACTTTCTTGAAAACATTACCTTGTAACTGGAAGTTCTTTGAGCTTCCTTCACTCTGAGGAGGCTGCTTGCGAACTGGAAGCCCCAGCTATGAACTTTCAAAACAAGAAGTTGACGCTTTTTCTGTTCTAGCCTGTGGAGTCTGTGATTGCGCAGCAGATTTTTCTTTTCTACAGTACAATAACAAGCACATTAAGTGTTCCACTATGTCTGATACTACTAATACTGTATCGTTCTGAAGCTCTAATCAGGAAGGAGCAGAGCGTAATGGCCTTCTCAGGAGCTCGGAGTGCACGAACAGAGGAAGCACGGCCATCTGTGTGCCCTTCAGGGTGTCTGGGATCTAGAGATGTTTTCAAAAAGCCTAAATGAAATGGCCTTGCCACACGCATCTGTTCCTAACAGGTGCTTTTAATCCTGCTCTGGATCATGACAAAGGGGCGAGCTTTAAAATTTAGCAAAAACCAAACTCAAGCCGTGTATTCATAATCTCGTTTCTCAAGTTCAAAGCGATGCACTGTGGGATGGTATTTACTATGCTGTGTCCCAGTGCTCTGTGTGTGTAAGTGTACTTATTCAGCATTTAGCAATCCCATGACTCACTGACTTTGTACACCCATTTGGCAGCAGTAGAGACTCCCTTATGAGTGTGTGTTTTGGCGCAGATGAAGGTCTCGGGGTCAAACAGGAAAACGAGACACTCACGCACACGCACACGGTCTAAAAAAAAAAAGAATAATCGACCAGAGAAAATGCCACATGAAGCCTCCATAAATTGTGTGTGTGTGTGTGATTTATGTATGCAATGTGTGTGTGTGTGTGTGTGTGTGTGTGTGTGTGTGTATGTGTGTGTGTGTGATGGCGACAGCTATCATTTTATCTCTCCCCTGAAAAATAGGAAGCACTTCCACCATCCCCCACTGCCTCCAGGACCAAATGGAAACCCTTCGTGTCGAGCAGCTCTTTGCATGGGAAAGAATCGTTGGAGCTGCTGATAAACTAGATAGAGCGAGGCTAGTGGGTCTTAATACCTCATTTAACATGGAACCGTTTAACGAGACTGTTTAGTGACATCGGCATTTCCGGGTCAGGTTCACCGGTCAGTGCGAGCGCTATGGAGCTCCTCGGTGTCTGATTCATATGATGGAGCACAGCTCATTGTGAAGTTTATCTCCCTAGCGATAAAGTCTCACGGGCCAGTGCAGTCAGAGGCTGTTGACCTGTACAGGGAGGCAGGGAGGTGCAGCAGAGCACACTCCTGGGGCCCCTTTAGCCACTGCTGTTTACTGACTGTAGTTCAGCTTGTTTTCGTGAGGGGGCGTGGGAAGTGGGCTTCGCAAGGGACGTTTAATGGTGTGCCACCTGCAGAGTGCGTGAGTGCGTCACGACAGGGCTGGTGCCAGGACCACCGCCATCAGCAGCCTGTCTTCTAAACATAGCGTTTCCTGTTGTCTGCACAAACATGGCTACTTCCTGTTAGCTCATCATTTTCTCCCTGGTCTTGGGAACTTGGGAGAAAGAGATTAAATGCCTCGTTCACCCAGGGACTGGTGCAAATGACACGTCACAGTGAGACACAGCGAACTGGACACAGCGTGCTTTCATTTTCTTACCTACTTCTCCTCTTTCTTTTTAAGAACTTTTAGACAAAATTATTACAGCCATAGAGAGATCCACAGATGAGTTACCATAAAGTGCCACAGCCATAGAGACGTCAAAAAATGACCATAGAACATGCCTATTTATAGGCAGAACGAAAGACAAATAGGCAAATCAAGTCCCAGGAGACAGGCAGTCTGAGGCATCAGGCTGGAGCCAGTCAACAGCACATCCAGGCCAAGTCATTAGAACAATGATGCCGCCTGCCTGCTGGTGCCATGGGTTACGGATAACTAGCCAATCATGTCCTCGATCTTTCAACCAGCCACCGTCCTGCCAGGGTAGGAACCTGCCGCTGATTGGCTAGGAAGTGACACCTGACCCGTCTCTTCCTGAGGAAGGACGTGGTTTACTTCTTGGGGAATATTTAATGGCCACCAGCAAGACAGTTTGCCTGACCAATGAAATAAAACACAAAATGCAGGAAATAAATTAGCTGAATGACTGAACGACTATCAGCAAAAGTTTTTTTGCTGAGAAACAAAGAAACAATGCAAGACACATAGCTCTCAATATTCTATATTTATTGGACTGACTTTTTATTGAATTCCTTGAGCTGACCTCATAACCTTTATAGAGATGAAAGGGAGCGGGGTATATGTTTAGAAGAGCTTATGATGTACTACACTCAGTGTGTCACCCATGACTTGTGTACCTCAGAGAAGATTTTCATTACTGGTTACCTCAGAGAAGGTCTTCATTACTGGTTACCTCAGAGAAGGTCTTCATTAGTGGTCACCTCAGAGAAGGTCTTCATTACTACTTCACAGACAGCATGCCCACCCACCCTACCTCCCCCAGCATTTGTGGAAGTGCTGAATTGTGTGCTGTTAACCTTTTTTAAAGGCCTCTATATTCTCTGCATACATCCAATCACTGGTGAGATGTCATTAATGTGAAATCCTTCATTGCCCCTTTAGATCCCCAATCGATCTGTGAGTTAAAGAACATCTATAAGGACGAGAAGGCGAGCACCCAAGTAGAAGGCATGTCGGAAGGCTGCTGGACCAGCTTCCGAATGAAGGACGGGTATGAGGTGCACATCCTGGACCTGCAGTTCGGCTCACACGTAAGTCCACTTGTTTTGTGCACCAGGCCTGTCTCTGCAGCTACTGCCTTCACACCACATCTGCCTCAAACCACCGGCTCATTGTTGAGCCCCATGTCAGCTGATCTGAGTGCATCACTAAAGGGGGAATCCACAGGGCTGTGACAGCTCCAGGAGTGGGTCTGGAAAACGCTGCCGCCTTAAAGCCTTAGTGTGTTCTACAGCTGCTAACCTCTTAAAATTAAGAGTGGTCTACTGCAAAGCCCAGGTCTCCACTCCAGCTGTAGAGCAGAACAGATGTGCAGCACACGTGATGTCTGTATACATTTATTACCATATTTAATAATATATTAAGTGACCTCTGTATGAATTTTATATAGTGTTAATTGGTGATTTTACTATACCCACATATGTCAGTGTCAGAACGCGTAATTATTTTCTTTTCTTATCACAGATGTTGTCTATGTCATTTTATAAAGGAATATATTGCTGTTGGGGCAAGATTATTTGATTGCTCAGTACATCTGGGAAATATTAGGAACACTATGTCACACGGTCGTGCTCTTTTGACCTTCAGCACTATAGGATAACTTTGCAGTGAGAAGCTTCTGGGCGGGGAACCCTAGTTTTGTGTTTCTGCAATGCTTTATCATGATTTGCCACAGGATCCTCAAACCAGTACCCAGTACCCCCATTCCTCAAGCCTCTAAACAAACCCTGCGAGTGTTTGGTTAGATGGCATTGCTCCAGAGGCCTCCGAGCATGCAGGACTCCATACCAGATTCATACCAGATGACCAGTAGTGTGGTCTGTCTCAGGCGACCTAGTACACATACCAGCCACGCCTGCGCCGTGTGTAGCTAAGAGCCAAACAGCTCACTTGCGTGACCCAGCTTACTGTGGGAGGGTGGGAAAGACACCAGACCTCTCTGGGAGACCCACAGCAGATTCGTAAGTTGAGCAGATAATGTAGGGCATGGGTTCATAACTTCAGTCCTGGGGATCCACCTCCTACTCCGTATCAGGAGTTCTTTAGGCTTTCCCTGTCCTTCACATGTGATGTGATCCGGTGCGTTTGCAACTCCCTCATGAGCTGAAGACCAGAGAAAATGCCAATGGCCAGATGAACTATCGATTGGACAACACAGATGAACACAGTTGTACACAGTATGGCGTCTCTCTGCAGCCAGCACTAGACTGTGAGAGACATTGTCTGCACAGGGAAGAAAGAGGTCAGAGCTGCAAGCCTCGCCAGCAGGCCACAAACAAGAGAAACCCTTGTGTTTGGCTCATGAAGTAAAGCTCTGGACACTTCCAAAGAGTGTTCCCCAGCGACCCTGACTGGGCTTGAGGATGGCTGAAGAAGGGTTGTGACCCCACTCTGGATTGCCTCAGTTCTCATGGAGAACAGAGAGAGAGAGTGAGAGACAGAGGGAAAACTAGATTTTCTGCTAGTTCTGTTTGCAAGGACAAGATAAAGGAACGGCCCTTTCCCAGATCTGCCTGGGGACAGATTGATGGTACACTCTTTTGCCTCTCCCTGAGAGAAAACTTTCAGTTTTGCTCTTTAAAACTTTTTAAAGCAATCTTTATAAAGCAGTGTATTCAAAAGGATCACTTGACCCCTCGTCTTGGTCCTAAAATATCACCAGAGTGATCTTTCCAAAACAAACGCAAACAAATACTGATGTACGTGTAGAGTACAGAGAAGGAATTAGGAACATTGTTTTGCGAGAGAGGAAGAGAGAGAGAGAGAAAGAGAGAGAGGAGGAAGAGAGAGAGAGAGAGAGGAAGAGCGTGAGAGTGAGGAAAAGTCAAGTGCTGGTTGTCTACGCAGTTTGGTTGCTATGGAGTAGGGAGGAAGAGGCCGGAGTCTGCGTGATGCTGATGGGAGGGGCTCCAAGCCTTCATTGATGTCACTCTCTGGCAGCTCTGGCCTGCCCTGCTGGCACAGAGCCTAGTCTGGAACGGTGGAGCCGCGACGGCTCAGGGAGAGAACTAAAGAATAACGGGAAACCGTTAGGCATCAGCAAAACCTTGAAAAAAATTGCACTCGAAAAAAGAAAAATGCACAAAAGGAAAACAATTGTATCTTGAAAGCCCAGGAGCAAAAATAGCACGGGCGAACGCTCAAACAGTCGAACGCTCAAGCACTCGAACGCGCAAGCATTCGAACGCGTATTGTTTGGGCTGCGTGGCACGAGGTGGAGAGGACTGTGGGTGGGCGGGGCCAGGTAGGCTGCACTGTTTTCTGTAAACAACAAGAAGTCACTGGTGCCACTTTTCATTCCTGTTCGGTCATTTCCACCCACTTGAGATTTTCCTATTATTATAAACACTGACTGATTGATTGATTATTTATTAAACGATGACAGCTAAGGTAACCCAAGAATAATTTTGAATTATTGTAGTTCTTCTTCTCGAAGTCCTCAAGAGTCCAAATACATGGAGTAAAAATGTTACTATACTTTAGTCTTAGGGGAGAAATTGGCCCACGGGGCATTTTAGATTCTTGGCGCTTTTCAGAATTGAAATCATCCTAACTAGCCTACATTAAAATGTCTTCTGTTCTAATATACCGCTTCTAATTAATAGCATTTTAAACCGACGCACAGTTCAGTGGTTCTGCTGAATCAATGCTCTCTGTCTTAAAGAGAGAGCAGTTCAGGAAAGATTCAGTGGAATCTGGTGTATATGAGAGGCATGGCGTAATTGACGCTTGTCTCGACTTACTGCGAGCACTATTTCTCACAACTGACGCCTCAAAGTAACGACTCTCTTTTTGCGCACGGGCCTTCTCGTCTCGTGGCAGTTCACAATACTTTGTGATCAAATGGGAAAATTAAAAGCTGGTTCTAAGAACTATGCATTCTTTTATTTTTTATATTTTGGGCTTTATACTTGTGGACATGTCTGACAACTTGCCTCCTGCGAGACTAATTAAATGTAAGCCCGCCTCAAGCTCGGAGATAACGGTGAGCGCTCACAGACGACTCGTCTGAAATAAAAATACAGGCTATCGTAACGAAGGACCTTTGGGATGGATGATATAAAACCGAACTGCTGTCATGTGCAGGCGAGGACAATCAGTTGGTTTGTGCATTTCAAATGTTGCTGTTTTATGTTCATTAAATGTCGTAACCTAAATTTTCCAAAATGTTCATCACGTTGTACATGTGCTGGCGTTTTAGTTGTGGACCGTGTGTCTTTGAGTATTCACGGGCCTAAACTGTGCCATTTATCTAGCACATGCTGCCGAATGAAGCATATAGATTGAGTTATATTTTCGCGGCATAAACGCGCGCGAATCTTACGGAATTATACTAGTGCTTGGCAATGCAAAGACAGACCCCTGGAAAGACAAACCACTGGAAATGACAGCGGTTAGTGCCAGGTTACACAGTACGAGCACGCGCCGGGGGCACTACAACCAGAAGTGCCACGGTAGCGTCAATTTTGGGAACTGCACTCTCAGGCCAGTGACAACATATCAAGTATAAACGTATCTTCGTGCGTTTCAAACAACACATTGCTGGCCACCGCTGCTGCATGATTGCCGCTGTAAGCGCTCAGCGGAGAGTGCATGTCGGACAAAGCGCACAGGGACTGACCGCGGATCGGGTTTATTAGCACAGCTGTAGGGCTGCACGCGGCAGAAAACTCCCGGGACCCCAGTGCTCAGTGGGAGACTGGAGCTCCACCGACACCCTGCACAACCATATCAACAGCCCTCCGTTCCGGCATGCGACGGGATCAGCCAGTTGCCTCGAAGAAAGAATAAAATGCCTCGAAGAAAGAATGGGTTGACTATCGCACGCGCTGTCGTTCCCAGACACGAGGATTACGAGCCCAAAAGACCAGTTGTCTCGCTTAATTAGATTTTTAGAGCAGAGTAAGAGTATTAGAGTAAAATGCTTATATTCATGATGAAAATTTGGAACAGCAGATGAAAGGGATATAGCTACTGCGACAACCCCTCTCCCATATTCCTTAAATACACTTGTTTCTCTATTTTGAGTATGTTTTATTTATTGTTATGCTGTTTTAACTAACTATCTTACATGTTACCTAGCTATATATACATATATATTTTATATACTTTTAAATCAGCTTTCAGAACACCTGAGGCATTCCATTTATATACATACCACGTAATTTCATAATACATTACACTGAATGCAGATTTCATAATACATTATACTGAATGCAGCTTTCATGCACATTCCATCTGATATTAGTATAATTTTTCCTCTAGCGAGAGTAATTTGTTCTGTAACCAGGGCCGAGAATTATTTGCTAGGGATCCATGCAAATCCAGCCCTGGCCAGGACGTGAAAGATTATGGCAGAGTCTTCCAGGTGGGAGTGTTTACATTGTGGTTAGAAGAGATTAGGACTGGATTTGGCAGGATGAAATCCACCCCCCCTCCAAGCATGCAGCACTGGCACGGAGGTGAAGAGGCCTTGGTCTGATCCGGCCCAGATGGACACACTGGTACAAGCTAACGTCTCAGCTGCCTTCGTGATGGGAGCGTGCCATGGTGCGCCTGTGTTTCCGCAAACTGATATGAAACTTCCATTATGACATGCAGGGGAGCATTCGATCATTTCATGCTGTAGATTATCTGGTGCAGTATAGCAATATATGCTACCTAGATGTCTGCTCTACGTCTGCTGCTCTACTTGTAAAAAAAAAGACCTTGGGCAGATTCAGGGTTAAGATTCATTGAAGCAAAAGCGGCCCAAGTTACCTCTCCAAGAGACCCCAGAATCCCAGGAGTTAGAAGCTGAGAATTAAACCCCCCCATCCTCTCATCTCATTTCATCTCCTCTCATCTCTTCTCCTCTCATCTCATCTCCTCCATCTCATCTCATCCCACCTTCTCCTGGTGCTGTGGAGGGACCTGGAGTGAACAGATGCTGTGCTCATCCTTCCATGAAACATTCAGAGCTCTGGCTCTCGCGTCCTGATGAAGTCGTGTTATATAAGAGAGTGCGGCGTGCTTTTGGCTCTTGTCAATCGATTCGCTGCAGGGGAGCTACACAAAGCCCCTCTCGCTCTTGTCGTCAGACGAAGGCTCTTGAAGAAATTGAGCTGTTAGATTGGATTGCTGGACGCGGAGCGATGCGTCGCGGTTCTCGGCCGTCGGCGCGTCTCCGTGGGCAGCAGGGGGCGCCCCTCCCCGAGGCCGCCCGCTTGGCGTGAGATGGGCACGGCGGCGCCGATGCGGCATTAACGCCTCAGCCGGCGTCCTCGCCTCTCCTGTTTGCTGCCGACACTCTCTGAGCGCAGTGGGTGGGGTGGAGGGGGTGTTTCTTCGGCCCGTGAAGGAGGCTGTTTGTGAGCTTTTCCACCGTTCTAAGAGCTGGAATACGGCTGTTTGTCGGTGTTGGCGAACTGCAGAAAAATGCCAGGGCTTACACTGGTGGTTTCTGAAAATGCCCCCGCAGTAACATTCCCTCACAGCTGCACAGTAACATCAAGAAATCATGTTGTGACTGTGTGCTTATATATTGCAATGTATGACACTGGGAACATAGGCCAACACGAACACTGCATGGTTAAAGACTGGCCTGGGTTGTTATATCGAGTTTCCCAACATGCCTTCATTATAACATGCCAAATGTCTCTGAGGTCAGCATGCTTACAGCCTATGCTGCTAACATTTGTAAAATTCTCACATCCACACACACACAACCAAAAGCACACACACACACACACACACACACACACACACACACACACACACACACACACACACACAAACTACTCATTTGCCTATTATGGGCTCTGCAATACCAGTGCTGCCAAATTTGCAATAATGATCAGTAAATTACACATTTTGCTGCCCAAGGTGCAGCTCTAATGATTTAACACGGTTGGACCTTTGGTTGCACAGAAGGGTATGAGTGTGAGTCTTCTGTGCTCTGTTATCTTGCGTTATCTAGCGCTCTGAGTCCTGGGAATCCCACCAGTTCCCTATCCCAGCGGCTAATCCGCAAATTGTCCAGCTCAACTGACGTGACCAATGACACCAGAGGGCAGATGATGATGATAATGATTGTCGAAGGTCAGAGGGATAATTGGGAGGCTAGCATAGATGATGATGTCGTTAGATGCCTTGTGATTTGCCGGTGGGAGGGGGGGGGCAGTCGAGGACAGTCGAGCTGTTGAAATTGCTCATCTGTAGCAGAGCATTTCACCTTTAGTGCTACCCTTCCTTTCTTTTAAACTGCGCATACACCAGCCATTTACCATGGTGAATATGAACACAGCGTCACCGGAGCCTCACTGTCTGGACAGCATAATGAAAGCCTGCTTATGAATTCATGTTTGATATAGTCATTTTTTAGTCAAACATCTAGGGGCATCTATTCACTATACACACATGTCCCACGTGCTGGCAGACTAACAGCTTGTCATCTAAGGCTTTAAATCTCACATGGTAGGAAGAGGATGTGAAGGAAGTGTAGTGAGTGTAGTGAGTGTCTGGGTCTGTAGTGGTCTGTAGTGAGTGCCTGGGTCTGTAGTGGTCTGTAGTGAGTGCCGTGGTCTGTAGTGGCCTGTAGTGAGTGCCTGGGTCTGTAGTGGTCTGTAGTGAGTGCCTGGGTCTGTAGTGGTCTGTAGTGAGTGCCGTGGTCTGTAGTGAGTGCCTGGGTCTGTAGTGGTCCGTAGTGAGTGCCTGGGTCTGTAGTGGCCTGTAGTGAGTGCCTGGGTCTGCAGTGTTCTGTAGTGAGTGCCAAGGTCTGTAGTGAGTGCCTGGGTCTGTAGTGGTCTGTAGTGAGTGCCGTGGTCTGTAGTGAGTGCCTGGGTCTGTAGTGGTCCGTAGTGAGTGCCTGGGTCTGTAGTGGCCTGTAGTGAGTGCCTGGGTCTGCAGTGTTCTGTAGTGAGTGCCAAGGTCTGTAGTGAGTGCCTGGGTCTGTAGTGGTCTGTAGTGAGTGCCGTGGTCTGTAGTGAGTGCCTGGGTCTGTAGTGGTCCGTAGTGAGTGCCTGGGTCTGTAGTGGCCTGTAGTGAGTGCCTGGGTCTGCAGTGTTCTGTAGTGAGTGCCGTGGTCTGTAGTGAGTGCCTGGGTCTGTAGTGGTCTGTAGTGAGTGCCTGGGTCTGCAGTGTTCTGTAGTGAGTGCCGTGGTCTGTAGTGAGTGCCTGGGTCTGTAGTGAGTGCCTGGGTCTGTAGTGGTCCGTAGTGAGTGCCTGGGTCTGTAGTGTTCTGTAGTGAGTGCCGTGGTCTGTAGTGAGTGCCTGGGTCTGTAGTGGTCCGTAGTGAGTGCCTGGGTCTGTAGTGGTCCGTAGTGAGTGCCTGGGTCTGTAGTGGGCCCTTCACTGACCTTATGTGCCTGCTGGCTCGCTCAGAAGAACAGCAGCATGGAGTTGCAGGAGGGCCGTGACTGCTTATGATCACCGGTCTTCTTTTGTTTCCCAATAGCAGAAGTGCCTGTGGGAATGCCTGGCCTCAAAGCCCAGCTGGCACTGCGGTGGGCGGACATGTTATCCACACCGCTGCAGCTCAGCATGTCTCTGTGACTCTGTGGTTCACTATGATTTGTGTCAGTCGTGCTTTGGTGACGTGAAGCAGTAGTTATTTCTAGTTTGCAGAATCCTAATAGATCCTAATCCTAATAGATTCATTATGCTCTTTCATTTAGTTACGTAATACCACATTATTAGGTTCATATATCATTATCTAATATGGGTTTCTCATAATTCATGAAGAAAAACATTCATGAGCAACAGCTAATAATCTATAAGGATTTATCAATGTTGCCTGTGTCATATAAAATCTTTTTACTCCAGCTCATAGGCTAAAGAGACTACTTGCTAATTTTACTGCTCTCTTGTTTAATTGTAGACCGAGTACCCGATACTGAAGCTGATTGCTGCTGTTCCCTCCATCTTCATCATCACCAGCACAACGCCGAAAAACTTCAAAAACATCTTCTTACAGACCATTGGCAACACTACTCTCTATGTACGTAGCAAACACTGTCTCTCACAAAAATAAAGGGAAAGGAAGGGAAACCACACTCACACATACACACACACACACACACACCCTCTCTTATAATAATGCTGTGACACTGACAGTATGTGAGTGTGTAAGCAGGAACAGGCTTTGTGTGCATCCACATCTACACTGCTTTACCATCGAGCCCCTTTCGTAGAAGAAAGACACATCCAAAATGCAGCCTCTGCCTTCTGCAGGCCTGTGCAGCCCAAAGCCCCATGGGAAACATCAGGCCAAACATATGCAAATTATGCATGTACATTTACATTACATTTATTTGGCGCCCTTGTCCAGAGCGACTGACACGAGTGGTTTGTGAACTCTCCCCACGTCCTCATGGTGGCACAAATAGGCCAGTGTCAACAACGATGGATACAGCAGGATGTTAGAATACAGAAAACCAGCCTATCAGCAACAAGAATCCCAGTGTGCCATAATAAGGGGGTTGCAAAAGGGTACAGTGCCACTCGTCTTTAAGGAAAGGTAACGTTTAAAGTAGTTGGAAAGCAGACATCTAACAGAAATAACACTAAGTAGAAATAACACTTCAGTAGATTAATGGATGGATACACCAAAACATTAAAATATCAGATGGTATTCTGCTAATCACCAAATATGTGTATTTATAAATATATGTATTTGGTTCATGCGTGTCCTTCTCTCCATGCTATTTAGCTTTCACGATATGTGCACAATTTCCTGTCAGCGAGTGCAAGCTGCCTCCTGCAAGACACACAGAATATTCCACCTTTCATTCTACTTCTCCACCATCACCAGAATGGCAGTCAGCCCAAAGGCATTCTTTATGTTCCTATTATGTGTTATCCAACATAGGAACATATATTTAGAACAGACATTTGAGAAGACTGGGGGAGGTTGGAGACTTTCCTGAGAGGGTAGATGGCACAGACACTCTAAACAGTGCCAGAAGCAAAGCCGAGCTTCAGTGTCTGTCGAGTAGGCCTGCTGGATTTCGTTTTTTTGGTTTGTATGCAGGATCAGGTCTTTGAAGAGCTGTTTAGCATTGTCCATCCTTTATAAGCCGAGCTGGGAGAGACCAGGCTGGGTAAACGCTAAACCGTGCCACATGGTGTAGATGTATTTCACTGCATTACAATGGCTGTTTGGACTTAAGCCGCCCAGGACCAACGTGGTACCTCCAGAGGGCGGAAGCTCCTTTATTCTCACATCAAAATTAGACATCCATCTTGAGCAGTCTTAGCCTTTCATCATCAGTGTTTCTGTGCTCTTAAAAAAAAAAGGGCTTGGACCACGCATCCCATGATACGCCATGCACAGGATGTTCTGCGAGCTATATGGGTGGGACGTTCCCTGACCTCAGTCCTAATCGGGGCTTGCTCTGCATTCTCAGCATCCCCCAGCTGGAGGATCAGAAACCTCACACCCCAACAGAACGATAATAGTGGCTGTGTACTGTTGTCCCCCCACCCACACACACACACACACACACACACACATACACACTGGCGCCTGTGAGGTCCGGGTGGTGTCGTACAGTGAGCCAGCACTGGCTAGCGTCTCCACACAGGGTCATGCAGTGGAGTAGGAAGTCTAATCGGAATGGTCTTGGGATTGGGTCACTTTGGCCCAGACCACTTCCTCTCGTTTGCAGCCATTCGCTTTTTTCTTTTCCACGAGGCTCCGTAGAGAAAAAATGCCTGTCAAACTGTCTCCTGTGTTCTCTTGCCCCGCTGCCCCCACCACTACCCCCTGCCCACCTAACTGCGTGACCACACCCTGCATTCTGTGTCATTGTGATTCGCTCGCATCTACGCCATTTCCCACTTTTCTTTCTCGGTTGCTCATATACATGATAGGAGCGCATCAGTCAAAGGTCACTCCAATCTGCTGCTAGCAACCATCCTTGCCTGCCTTATCTCGATCGTACGCTGCAGATCGGGCAGAGGTATTAACAGAACTTGCATTACTGTAAGACTAGGGTTATTGAGAGTTACATTTGACCCTAACGTTAGGCTCATGTATTATTAAGTGATGCTTTAGACAAGGCCTAGCATACATAAAACATTCGCTTGAGTTCTGTCTAAACTGCGAGTAATTTTCTAGTGAAAACCTTCATTATGTATAACGACATGCAAGGTAAAATTCAGTTTCTCTGACATTGCCATGGCCCCTAACAGAGCGACGAGTCAAAGAAACATGCAAGCTTGAATAGACTAGGGGAGAAAAAAGGAAAAGGTGAAACTAAAAGTCCAATGATGAGGATCAGCTGACTGTCCTGTGAGTGGGTTGTCAGTGGTGGCTTCTGGAATTCTGGGAAGTGTAGTTGCATGCGGTGTGTAAGCTGTTACTTGTACCCTTATGTAATTAACAATTACATTGGAATTGATAAGGTACTTGTTTTCTTGGCTTGAAACAAACTCTTTGATCTGTAATCAGCACAGCTTTTTTTTTGTGCTGTCATCCAGGAAAGGAAGCAAAGACGCCGTCACCATTGCCACAGACACATTACCATAATAAACATTCTAGTTAAAATAGCACCATTCACACAGAGAGAGAGAGAGAGAGAGGGGGGGGGAGGGAGGGAGGGACTGACAGAAAGTAAGGCTAAAGTTTAAACCCAATATTATTTAATATACAGCATATACAGGATATCACCGGGTGATATCCTCTCTCCCCTTCCTGCACACGATGCGGTCCGAGCTTGTCGGTTTTGGTTGAGAATTCGCTGTGTGCAGTTGGCACCCCCTTCTCACCGGAGGGCTGGCTGGATATATAAGCAGCATGTGCAGCGTTCCGATCATAAAGCGTCCTTGGGTACCGAGAAAGGCACTATGGAAGTGTAACTTCATGTCACATATCTTTCCCCAAATTATCCATGTATCCCACTTTTACAGTTGATTTTGTATTGGATTATCATAGTTTATTATTTTAATGTATTGTCTCACATCACTATATTATGCTTACACTTAAGATTTTACCATGACAATACAGTGAATTTAAATTTAATTGAACTGAGTGAGACACTGGAGCTTATTTCATGTTCAAATTCTTCTTCCCCTTTTGCTTTTCATTATTTTCCATTAAATTCATTTCAAAAAATTATTTTAGATTTTGCCCCACTTTTCTCTCAAACTACACAGTTTAATAATTATATACTACTTTCATTGTTTACTTGTTTGTTTGTTTTCTGTTTCATTTAATCACATGTAATTTAATTTATTCATTGTATTCTCAGTTATAACTGAAACCGAAATTGAATACACTGTGGCAACATAGATTTTATCTGTCATGCCAATAAAACACATTTAAATTTAATTGAATTGGGGGGGGGGGGACATGTGCCCCTTCTGGGCAGCAAAGAGGAAGTCTGGTCGTTATCACGGCCATAATCTATGAATGAACAGGATTATGAACGTACAGTAGAGAAAATCCCAGTTTGTCTGACTAATTTGTTCTTCCTTCATCATTCAAATTCCATGTGTCCATCAAATTCAGTTGGATTTGGGACTAACGTACATCCCTGTGTAACCTTTTCCCTTGTAACTATCACGGAGTACATGGAGTCTTTACATTAACAGCCTTTACTTTCTGGTTCCCAGGTGAGCAGTGGAATCTCACTGTTACGAGTTAAACATGAGAACGCTCCATCTGTACAAGGCAGTGAGCTTCTTTTCTGGGCAAACGAAAAGTTCGGAGGGGTTACATCATTCACTGCCGTACAAGATCCATCGAACATCACCTTTAGCGGAAATGCAGGTACAGCTGTGAATCTCCCACATCTCACCTTTTCATCTTAACACATTTGACACCTCAGTGAAGAGTGAACTTGTAAACCCTGGCAAACTCAAGCCTTCCCTCTCTGCCTTCGCACAGGGACGTCGCTGTCGTCGGCATGCAAGCTCAGTCTAGAAGCACTAAGCGGAAAGAGCCTGCTCCACGTACAGTCCAATCAGGAGTTAGTTAAATCTTGCCTGATTGGTAGTTCCTCAGAAGAGATGTACATTATCAATATTCCTGATCATGTCAACGTCAAGTGAGTCCATTGTTCAGACGACCGAGTTTACCTCATGAGCTTCTTTGGGCATTCGGCACAAGCGTGCTATGGCGAGGGGTACGGGGGAGGGGTGTGGACTGATTTCAGAACCATAATGGCCACGCTTGTTTCTCAGGAACGTGTCAGTGGATGTGGGCCTTTCAGAGATGAAACTGGTCTTGAGGGGTCCTGAGGGAACCTATTGGAAAATCAACGCTCAAATGCTCAATTTGTTGGTGAGCAATTTTGTTATAAATCACAACGGGCTTATCTTTTTATATAATATGTTGCTATTATTTATTCTGCTACTTTCCTTAATTTTCAATACCGGGTAAAATGCATTTCTATTTCAAATGCACTCCCCCCCCCCCCCAAACTAAATATGTGACCGAAGATAATTCATATTCATAACATGACCTGAATTCTAGGTTCAATATTTTACATATATTTATGTGTCCTGTATATATTGTTTATGCAGCTCTTATTTGAGATAACGTATTTGCCAAAGTTCTGTTCCTTTCACCCATCAGAGCTTTGTTGTGTGACTTTCCTCCTATTCAGTCCAACAACCCTACACAGCTCAATGATATGGTCATTCCACCAATCAGGAAAATCTCTGACAGTGCTAAGGAAATCAAGGAGCTGGCACTGGACTATTACAAGGTTAAAGGCATCGCCATCACCTACACAGAGATTCACCTCAACAGCCCATCGATCAAGCTGAAGATCAGGTCAAGAGAGCGCTCTCCAGGTAATAACACTGTCCATCTCGTTCCCTTTTTGAATGCATTAGGATTAAAAGCTAAATAATGTCGAGAGATGTTTTTTTTTGGGATGCTGTTCCTTACTGAATTTGTCTGATGGAACACTCTCTAGCCAATCAAAATATATTAGAGAAAAACTATTTATGATCTATAAATGTATGTACTGATGTAGTGATGCACTGGGGCCTCCTTTGTCTCACCTAACTATTTATAAAGTGTAGCCATACATACCAGGACAGTAAAGCTAACCGCTACCTTTGCTGCACATAGTCCTGAAATGTTTTCTATTAAAGATAAAAATGTTTTCTATTAAAGATAAAACATCTGTGTCTGTGTTTGTAGTTACGGAGAGACCTGTGTTTATCTGTGTGTCTGTGTTTCTAGTTACGGAGAGACCTGTGTTTATATGTGTGTCTGTGTTTCTAGTTACGGAGAGACCTGTGTTTATTTATGTGTCTGTGTTTCTAGTTACGGAGAGACCTGTGTTTATATGTGTCTGTGTTTGTAGTCACAGAGAGACCTGTGTTTATCTGTGTATCTGTGTTTCTAGTTACGGAGAGACCTGTGTTTATTTATGTGTCTGTGTTTCTAGTTACGGAGAGACGTGTTTATTTATGTGTCTGTGTTTCTAGCTACAGAGAGACCTGTGTTTATCTGTGTCTGTGTTTCTAGTTACAGAGAGACCTGTGTTTATCTATGTGTGTGTTTCTAGTTACAGAGAGACCTGTGTTTATTTATGTGTCTGTGTTTCTAGTTACGGAGAGACCTGTAGAACGCACAACCACTTCTCCATCCATCATCTTTATGCAGCTGTTTGCCTCTCCAGACTATACATCACAGCTGGACCCTAGCTCTAAAGTACAGACCAACAAGAAGATATATGCACAGGTAGGTTAGTCTTCCTCCAGCTCAAGTTACATCTCAAAATAATGTTATCCTTTCAGAGCAAATGAGAAAACAGTTTTAAACTTTAAATGTTGGGTCATTACAAAACTTATAATGTTTTTGGTCAAATGCTTGGTTTTAGATGCCTTAGATACTTTAGACGTCTATAGGGCAGAATTTCACCACTGCAAACAGCTTTAAAGAACAGAATGCTTATAAATCTAATTTACAGTTTTATTCTACTGCTCTGCTTAACTGAATGTCATGGGTAGTGATGCGTTTCTGCATGTCAGAACTTTCCCCCGCAGCTGAGCAAGTGAGCTGGGAGAGGAGCTGGCAGGACAGTCTGGCATGAATGGTTCAGTACTGTGGTTCAGTACTGTGGTTCAGCACTGTGGTTCAGCACTATGGTTCAGCACTGTGGTTCAGTACTGTGGTTCTGCACTGTGGTTCAGTACTGTGGTTCTGTACTGTGGTTCAGCACTGTGGTTCAGCACTATGGTTCAGCACTGTGGTTCAGCACTGTGGTTCAGTACTGTGGTTCAGTACTGTGGTTCTGTACTGTGGTTCAGCACTGTGGTTCAGCACTATGCTGTCCTACTGTGCCAAATGAAAACGACAAGGGTGTAGCCCTGGACATTGTCTCTCTTACTATGATTCAGAGAAGTTCTAGTTCTAGAGGTACAGTTACATGGTAATTGTAAAACCAAGCATTTGATAAATAAACACCCTATAATCATTATGAACTACTTTGAATGCTAAATAAGCATTTTGGTTAGGTTTGATGCTGAAGTAGTAATTTGATGGATGATCTTCCCATGCCTTTAAATTAAATGCCCTTCACATTGAAATTGAAACCCAGACCCATAAATCTGTTGTGTGTGACGTTAGGAAATATTTACCATTGTACACCTGTGGAGAAAGTTCTAGATCTTTATGTAATGGAATTGTATAGGGCGAAATGGTGATCAATAGTTGAACAGACCAAGACTTAGGCTATAAGCCAGCGTGTTGTAGGTTTGGAGGCAAAGGCCAGTAATCAAACTGCTTCTCACACACGCACACACTGCTCTCAGGGGTAGGTGCATGCTGGTGAAAGCGTTACTGATACCGCATGTACCTCTTCCCTGGTTTGGAAACTTTGTCAGGTCTCCATCATGGTCCACGGGTCCCTGGACTTAAATCCCAAAGTGTCTGGATGTGTGGTGCGCTCCAGAGACGTGCAGGCAGCGGAGAGGATGCTGTCCTACAAGCAGGAGCAATGCGCACCCAGTCTCTGCCACAACAAAGCTAGGATCAGCTTCACCTTGGACACGATCAAGGACCTTCCCGACGGTACCTGGGAACTGGACTGTGGTGTCATCTTCTGCCTAATGTCAAACTCCGTGAGTCGCCTTCATCATATGACGTTCATAAATCACAGTGCGGGTGGTCAAGTCCAAGCTGGAACGGGGGCTAAAGGTGGGAAATTTGATACCAGAAGGTTTTTGCAGAACTCTAAATGCAGAATCCTGCGTTTTGAAATTTACTCCAGCATTCGAATTCATACATTTCATATATGATGATTTTATGTGGCTACTTTTGAAACTTTAAATATACGAAATCTTTTCTATGCCAGTGATGAAAATGTGAAGTAAATGTTTCTCTCATCTGTGTTTGGTTACCATGGTCACCATTTTAAAGTGGCACTAGCCACCAGTGCTTTCAACCAAATTGTCAACAGACAGTGACCCAGCGCCTCTAAGACCAGTTCACCCAGCGCCTCTTAGACCAGGATTCCCAAACAACAATTCAGAGAATGCTCTGCATTTCCAAATGACCTAAGGATACCATGGAATTGAATTTACTAATGCACACGTCTTTAACAATACAGCAGTCGTTAATCGGTGATGATTATGCACTACAGTGGTCAAATAAGGAAAAAAATGGACTAATCACCGTTGCATTTTGCCCAGATGCAGCTAAATAAAAAGACATCCGTTCATCTATTTTCACATCATGCATCTCCATAAAAGCAATGTATCCAAATCTAATTATTCATTCATTGATTCTTTTTTTCACAGAACTGTACCGCCCCAGAGCCAGTGAAGAGGAAAGTGCAGGTGATCCAGTCGCCTGGTGCAATACCAAGTGAGTGTTAGTCCAAGTCCCAAACATAGTTACAGTCCAAGATACCACAGTAAATACTACATGTGTATATGAAGACAGGACAAACTGCTGCCGACCACGTTTCTGGGGATGTGGTGTGTTTTCTACACAGTCTGGACTATTGTGTTTGAAGTTTCCTGGATCCACTGTAGTTTCTGTTGAAAGTCTATCATGGAGGTATTTGCCTTCAGAAACATCCTCTACATCCTCCGTGATGCTCCAGGGTCGTGAACCTTTGACCGTGCTATGGGACAGCCTTCTTTAAGCACAACAAGGATAAGAAGAATAGAGAAGGAAGAAAAAAATAGAACACCCACTCAGTCAGATCCAGACAACAGGATGACAGCTCATTGTCCCAAACCTCAACCGTTCCTCCTCTCCGAGCTGAAAAATTTCACAAAGGTCCGGTATGTCTCGTACTGACGTGGTCACGTCTGCCCCTTACGTCGCTGATGTTAACAGTCGTCAGGATACCGAGGCGGAAGCGTGACGGGGTGGGGGTGGCGGGTTTTGGGGGCAGGGTTCATAGGAAGGCCTGCTAGCTGACCCTGCGGCCGCAATCAGACATAACGACCCTGGGGGGAATTATTGCATCCAAGGTCTGGTGCGTGTGGCTGTCCAAACACGAGGCCCTGTCTGCCATTGTCCGCCACACACAATACGGGGAAGGTGTTGCTCTTCAAAGGGGAAGAGAGTGGGGCAGACGACTCACGCATTCCTCACCTCCGGCCAGGAGGGAAGCCCATTATGTTTCATTTTGCACCGTTAGAAACGAAGTAGCTGAAACAAAGGTTGTGTTTTTGTGTTCCAGTTATGCGCAGCAAAAAAAAAAAAAGAAACAAAAGAAAAACAAAAACATGTTGGCCCGCAGGGTAGTTCCTGCTTCGTTTTAGTCTCGGGACGGTGGTGCGGCGTCGCTGTCCAAAGGAGGCGTGGCTTTGCTGTCCGACGGTGGTATGGCTTCGCTGCTTTGCTGGGGTGACTGAGGACAGGGACTCTCTTTACATCATTTACGTTTCGTGCTCTCTGCTGCCCTTGTTTCTTCCTGCCACCCAGCTGTCTGGGGATGGGCAGAGGTGGGTGGAGCTTTGGGCAGAGGTGAGTGGAGCTTTGGGCAGAGGTGAGTGGAGCTTTGGGCAGAGGTGAGTGGAGCTTTGGGCTGAGGTGGGTGGAGCTTTGGGCAGAGGTGGGTGGAGCTTTGGGCAGAGGTGGGTGGAGCTTTGGGCAGAGGTGAGTGGAGCTTTGGGCAGAGGTGAGTGGAGCTTTGGGCAGAGGTGAGAGGAGCTTTGGGCTGAGGTGGGAGGAGCTTTGGGCTGAGGTGGGTGGAGCTTTGGGCAGAGGTGGGTGGAGCTTTGGGCAGAGGTGCGTGGAGCTTTGGGCTGAGGTGGGTGGAGCTTTGGGCTGAGGTGGGTGGAGCTTTGGGCAGAGGTGGGTGGAGCTTTGGGCTGAGGTGGGTGGAGCTTTGGGCTGAGGTGGGTGGAGCTTTGGGCTGAGGTGGGTGGAGTTTTGGGCTGAGGTGGGTGGAGTTTTGGGCTGAGGTGAGTGGAGCTTTAGGCAGCGGTGAGTGGAGCTTTAGGCAGCAGTGAGTGGAGCTTTGGGCAGCGGTGAGTGGAGCTTTGGGCTGAGGTGGGTGGAGCTTTGGGCTGAGGTGGGTGCAGACTCACTCCAGGTTGCTCCTTCTCTTCAATCCCGAGCAATTCGACTGTATCACAAACAACAGAGGAGCACAAAGTAGCACCTCTATTTGCTCGGACGTGCTCTTGTGGACATGGGTGTGTTGGGCAGGATGCGACTTCCCAGGCCTGTCCTTCCTGTTTGTAGGTGTTGCTGGGACTTGGAGTTCATCTCCCCCCGGCCACCTGTCCACTGGTTTCCTGTCTCTGTTTGCTCAGCTTCAGGTTTTTGTGTTTTTTTTAATGGCGGCGTTTCCTAAAGGCACCGCCACCATATTGCGAAGCGAAGTTGGTCTGCGGCATGAAACCAAAGTCTCCCGCCGGGAACTGCTCCCTTCGGACATGTCGCACGTGTCTACTTCAAACACGTGCTTCCTCTGTATTCTTTTTTAAGACCAAAAAAGCTTTAGGCAGAGTAACACTATAGGACAGATGCTAGACTACACTAGGCTGGGGTTGGGTGGCATGCATCATCTGCCTTCCTCTTTCCTTTGTCCTTTGCAAGTGCAGAAAGAAAGGGTAATTAGTCAGAAGAATGTGCATGGCCTTCTGGGAGCAGGGCGGTCTTACCCAAAGTCCTTGCAGGGCAGGTGTTAACTAGAAATCTATGACAGACATGCCCCAATAACAAAAGTCGGAATGTTTTGATTCCTGGGCGTTTTGTCTGCTGGGTTCTGCTGTTACATGGTGGGTTCACAGTGCCAAGTGTCGGTGACTTCGCTTAAAGTGACACTTTGTGACAGAGCTTCATAACCAGCCAATCAGAGGCCTGCGAATGGCGCTTGGCCTGGAATCCCCAGGGCGGCTGGGCACTCTGGAAATCATTACTACGTGGTTTATATACTTGTTCTTTCCCACAGCCAAGAATACCAGAACCTGTCTGGTACTGTTCAAGAATATTGTCATTGTTTGTTGTAGCATTTTACACAGTTCATTCAGTCACACCACAGTGACAGGGAGCTCTGGGTTTAATATTCGAATCATCTCATAAATGAAACCTTTGTCTTTACAAGCGTCACTGAGCATTACGAATCTTGGAAATAAATCCGCTGTTGTCTTTGTGAATCCCTCCTGAGTGAGCCCAGTGTCGGAGAGCTCAGAAACCATCGCTGAGAGATCACCATTACACTTTGCTGTATTGAAAATAGTATATATAAGGTTCGGCGTAGCTTCGGGTCGGAACATTACTCTGAGTGATCTATTTCAGAGGTTTAACAGTTACTAGTTAATGCCTTAAATGTTACTTGCTGGCCGGTTTCATTTGCGCCTATTAAAGCAAATGTCATTCTGCATTTCAGATGCCTGTTTTGAGTTCGGCCTGCCGTCCGTGCTGGGCATCGCGTTTGGAGGGTTCCTGATCGGCGTTCTCCTCGTCGGCGCCCTCTGGTTCATCAAGATCCGAACAGGTGAACAGCCCGGTCTCCTCCTGCCCCGCACGTGGTTTACAGTGGATGCTAGTGAAACATGTTTAGTGGCAGCACGTGTGTGCTGGAGGCGGTTGTTGGCGGAGTGTTTGAGTGGGCCCCATCTCTGCTCCTCTAGCCTATGAGGAAGGAGGCCGTAAGGGAGGCGCCAGTGACCCTAACAAGCCTCGAGATGATTTGCCACTAGAAATAAGATGAAACAGTTAAGTAAGAGTGACACTTTTAAAAACGATGGCCTTTTCTGAACATTTCTTCTTTCTTCAAAAGACAGACGAATGTGTGTAGAAGCAGGTCATTTTGGTTTTCTTGACTTTGGAGCGAAGAGTAACTTTGTCTCCCTTCATAAAAGGACTACAAGAAGCAACAGCTCTGTGCAGTGTAGACATCAGACTCGCATGATCGTCTGTCCATGCTGAGACTCATGCTGATCAGTCCTTGCTGGTAGGAGACGTGCAGGTGTGTTGTTGCCACGGTGACGTCTCGTGCTCTGACAGACGTGCTGTGTTTTGGTGTTGCAGGCTACCCTCCTGCTCTGGGTCTGGCCTCCACTAGAAGCTTCTTCTCAGGTGAGCACACACACATGCGCCCACACACACACACACACACACACACACACAGGAACACGCACATGTACACTGTGCTATCTCCTCAAAGGTTCAGATTTCAGACCTTTTAAAACATAGCAAACAATGACTGGAGTGTGCAAGTCTGTAACTGTTTATAACATTTTCTCCATTTTCTCTTCTTTCTGTCATATCCTCGCTCTCTCTCCCTCTGTTTGTCGGTCTCTCTCTCTCTCTCTCTCTCTTTCTGTTTGTCGTTGTCTCTCTCTCTTGCTCTCTCTCCCTGTTTGTCGGTCTCTCTCTCTCTCTCTCTTTCTGTTTGTCGTTGTCTCTCTCTCTTGCTCTCTCTCCCTGTTTGTCGGTGTCTCTCTCTCTCTCTCTCTCTCCCTCTGTTTGTCGGTGTCTCTCTCTCTCTCTCTCCCTCTGTTTGTCGGTGTCTCTCTCTCTCGCTCACTCAGGATGTCCGTGCGCGTTGACCAAGCGCCAGCCAGTGCCCACCAAGCCCTCTCCCTCCGAGAACAGCAGTGCCAACGGCAGCATGGACAGCACCCAGAGCACACCCACTAGCAGCATGGCATGATCCGCCAGGCCCCGCCCCCCAGGCCCTCCAGCCCCGCCCCCCCTCCGCCCAGAGAGGGATGCCCACGTCATCTGCTCCTTCTCCGCCAACTCCACACCACAGCAGCTCGCTGCTTCACCCTGTCCGGGGGTTATGCTGAGGGAAAGGAGTGGGAGTGGGGTGGTCAAGGGGTCAGGGGTCAAGGTTTATTCCGAACCAGGACTTCTAACTCTCCACCTCTCCAGCCACCCAGCGACAGGAAGTCAGCAGGAAAAAAAAAGAAGATGAAGAAGAAGAGGGAAAAAAAAACAAAACAAAAACCTTGGCTCCCCGAGACAGGAAAAGCAAAGCATATCCCCTAAGAACTAACAGGAAATTCACTGCATTCTTTTCAACAGATTGCGCCTCTTGCATGGAGGCCCAGTAATGTTCCATGGAAAAAAAAAAAAAACACACACACACAAACAAACAAACAACAACAAAAACAAATACATGCATTTAACACAGATGAATGGTTGACTTAGGGGAGCCTTAACCGACAATCTGCTCTGCCCTCTGTCACCGCCGATTACGGCACCGCGAAAATGACGAAGGCGAAAAACCAGACGCGTCTGAGCGCGCATGCGCGGGGGGGGGAGCAGGCTGCACAGATCGCCACTGCCCCGCCAGTAGCTGATCGTATGGGTCAGAACCAAGCACACACCCCCCCAGCGCCATAGCCGCTGGTCTGGTGCGTCTTTTTGAGCATCTGACAGATTTTCAAATTTCACCATTAGAAAGGCTGCCTCCCAGACTTAGGGAAAACTTTGGGAAAAGGCTACCTCTTAATTTATGTAGGCTGTTAAAATGTTGAAACAATAGCTTACTTGTACATGTTCGTACTGCTTTCTGTGAGTTGTACCAGATTTTGCTAGAGAAATGGAGCCACTGTAACAAACAGTAGTTCTGAGTCCATTACCAAGGACTGGATTAATTGTATCATATACTAAAAATCAAATTTCACCTAGTTCACACTAATTGTATACATAATTGTTACTATTTTTTAGAACTCTTCAGTAAGTGGAGTCTGTCATCTGGACCTTGCTGTATGTACTACTGTACATGACTGAACGGTTTGAATTAAATTAATATTATAATTATTCATATTTGTACTAAAAGGACCAAAATATAGAATTTGAATGTTTGTTAGAAGATAGCACAACTTGCTTATTTTTAAACGATCCTGGTCATTGTCAAATGTTTCAGTTATTATTGCTGCAACAATCCTCTGGTTATTGTCATTTTGTTAAACGTAAATTTTTCTTGCAATATAAATCCCATATAGGATCCCAAACAATACGAATATGTAGGGAATGTGGATATGAGATTTTATATATATGTTTTGCTTTGTACTTGATCACAGCTTTATCAATACTTTGTGTGCCAAATGTCTGCAAATGAGATTAGTTTAGTGAAGGCGTATAAACCAACCTCAAACATTACCAGAGTATCCTCAATCTAAACCATGTAGCTTAGGTCACAGAGATTAAGGAGACATTTTATGTGAATTTTCTGATATATTTGAATAACTTTTTTGTTTGATGTGGGTATGATTGTGGCAGTATGTGTGTGTGTGTGTGTGTGTGTGTGTAGGAGTAAGAGTGCACTGGGGGGAAAAGATGGTTATTATCATGATTTCTGAAGAAAGAATGACAGAAGGAAAATGCCTCTTGAGCATTTGTGCAATACTTGAGGTGTCCCTCTTAATTATGGTCCCAAATTCTGATGTGTGTGTCAGGCCTGGGTTTTGTATTAGCTTTTTATCAGCTCAAATGTTGCATTGTATATTCTCTCATGCTTTATGGGCATATAATGTTTAGTCAGCAGTGTTACACAGTTCAAAATGTTTGACTCCAAAAAGCAATAAATCTCAATAAATCTAGGAGTTTATTTAACGACTGTGATTCCCCAAGACTCTTAGCAAATAAAAAAAATATACATTTCTAGTTATTGCCTAAATCTAAATATCCTCAATGTGTCTCCTGTGATTTTGTTTCTTTTCTCAAAGAATACATATGTTCTTAACACTTGTAATAATTAAACAATCAGCAAAACCCCTCCAGTGTCATTTTCTTGATACGTCATTTATTCTAATACTACTCTCAGTATTGTGCACTCAGTTCTTCATATATTTGCAATACGAAAAACACACAAAGAACTTAAAAATGGTCCAAGGTATTGACAGTCCCCAGAATGTCTTTAAACACAATCCCTATGGTAGCAAAATGGGGAATTCCAAATCATTAAGAGGCTCCATGAAACAATAAATCGGTCACCTTGAATATCTTTACCAGTATCAATTGTCATGTCACCGTCACGCGAGGGAATTTGCCAGGAAGAACATGAGCCCTTCCTTCCTTTTCCTACACTCACGAGGACGGAGAGGATAACAGGAAAGACCACGGTTTTCATTTAGTTACAGAACAAACAGGTCACCTCATCTCTCCAAACACCCTTAAGAGTTGGGGAGGAAGGTCTGGCAGGAGGAAACCTGCCGTTTCACGCTGCACTCCTCCACATAGGGGGCATTTCTAAAGCTGAAGGCAGTTTCCTTATAAGCGTGAACGCTGCCTATTCATGCTGAGGTACTAGTGTGTTCTGTACAGTAAAACTGCGCTGCGTCATACGCTGTACCAAGCGGCGGGAACAAAAACTCCAGCACAACAGTATCAAAATTGATACATATATACATCTGCAATTATTAAAATATTAATGGAATAACTAACATTTTCTAATGAATAATTGCCAAAGCACACTCCTGTTATAAACTCACGAAGAAAAAAAAAACTGCATGAATGATCTCAGGACAGGTAATGCACAAATAATGGAAACATTTAACAAAACAAAATCCAGCCAGTTGTAATACAAATGAAAAGTACAGATAAAGACAGAAGATAAAGCACAAAGCAAGCAGTTTCACACCTGCTAAACAAGAGGGACAGAGGGTGGGATGTTTTGCGAGAGACAGGGAAAGAGAAGGGGAACGTGAGCTAGAGCGGTAGAGCGACAAACCCAGCCTGATTGGGTGAAATGGGAAAGAAAGGAGTTAATCGCATGTTCCAAATGGAGAAAGAAAGCGTCTGGTATGAGGCGAGGAGTGTTTTTAACACTCCGGGTTGCTGGTTAAGTTACGCGATGACCTTGTTAGTACAAGGTGTTGAGTGGGGCGCTCGGAGATGCGCTGTGTGACCGATGACGTCGCCCCCTATTGGAGACGCACGAGTATCTACCCACATCCCCGATATGTGTGTCCAAGTGACCTCCAAGCACAGCCCTTCAGTCTAGAGAAGGTTCAGTCAGCTTGAAGGCATCCAGCTCATGTTTACAGTGAGTGGAGAGGCCAGACCGACCTTGGCTCATGTACTACCTTATCTCGTGGAGTCTGTGACAGTTCCGCGGAGAGCTCTGGAGGCGGACGCTAGCCTCATCTAAACTAACCGAATAAATAAATACATTTAGATGGCCCGTCACCTCCGGAGACAAAAAAGACAGAAACCATAGAGACCGTTACGGCCGTGACTGACAGTCCTCTTCCATCTCACGCAGATAAGGCCTGGAGACAGACAAGGGACGGAGGCCCAGATGCACACACAGGAAGCAGGGGTGTAGTGGATGTCATGTTGAGCTTTTCACGTCCGATCATACGACCAGCGGAGAGCAGGACAAAATCAAAAGAAAACACAGGACACTGCGATCGTGATTGTCAGTATTTATATAGTGTTTCCATAACACCTCCTCCAACCTCAAGAGCAGCATTCTGTGCGTTTGATGGTCAGTAAAGCCAATGCCGAGTTGCTGAAATCGCGTGAGACAGTCACTGTATACGACTCTCAGGATGCCATGAAGTGATACGCAGGTTCTGAATGTTTTTTTAAAAGGCGTTTCTAGTGGGATCTTTTAAAATTGGAGTCCCTCATCAGTTACTTCAGTTTTTCTTGGAGGCCCACTATCCTGCCCTGACGATACAGCAGCTTTCCTTGGGAAGAAATTCTGTTCATGCACAAATGACTACCTCTGCCCCCCTGTGGTGAATGAATATATTGCAGTTTCTGTCTCAGTGATCCAAGCAATTCAGTCCTGACAAATCAAAACATTGTAATGTAATCTGTAATATGACAGTAACTGGTGCTACTTATAATTACAGTGCATTAACAGAGAGTGCATGGACATTTTTTGCCCTATTGAACTGTTGTGAAAGGAGCTGTTTTACTTTGAAGCTGCCTATTCAGTATCTAGTAACTAATTAGTAAATTTCCCACCATTAATGTGTATAATGGAACACAAAGCCTGTTGGTGCTGAGCAAATGACCAGCCAAGTCCAGAAATGTAACTGCATTCATTCTTCATGTGAATTCTAGGAAGGCGTAAGTCAATACATTGGTTTGGTTATTATTTTATGCCACACCACACAGCTATCAATCAGTATTCCAAACAACTACACATAGGTGGCCAGCTCCTTATTAATACAGTCAATGATTAATCACCCATTACTGACATCACTGATAAGGCCCCCCTCGACTTAATTTGTTTTGAGCGAAAAAGAAATTTAAATATATAAATATTTAAAGGGACTGCAACATCAAGCTGAGCCTTGAAACCTCATCATAATTGTGAGAAAGTAGCCAAAAACAAGATATCCTGTGTGGTTAAACTGCGGCTCTTCTCCCCAACATGGCTGCATTTTCCAGAATGTTGCTGTTCACACAATGTATGCTTATCATGTCAGTCGGAACCAAAGCAGTCAAAAGTGCATGCAGATGTTTGATTGTGTGTGTGTGTGTGTGTGTGTGTGTGTGTGTGTGTGTGCGTGTGCCACCAGAGAGCAGAAGCACAGGCCTCCAGTACTTTCTCAAGAGAACTCATTTGAAGCTATTGCACGAGTCTTCCTCTGGGTACACACACACACACACACACACACCCACACACACCCGCTGGTGCAGGAGTGCAGCGTTAGCCACATTCTAAACCGGTGAAGGGGGATTTACCGCTGGCCTCGCCCTGACTCCCCTCTGCTGCTCCTGCTTCGGGCCTCCTGGTACGGACGCAGAAGGGGAGTCTCGCTGGCGGTGGCAACTCTGTCAAAGCCTCTACATTCCAGTGTAAATCATGTCTTTTCTTTATGCTCACAGTACTGTGCTGACTGCTGCCAGCCACAGCTGATGGGTGGCGGTGGAGGTATGAATGTCTTTGACTGCGCCAGGTACCCGAGGGCCGTTGAAATGACTCTGCCGTCCTTGGGCCCGGCGAATGAAAAAATACAAGAGCGGAACTATTAATGCTGCCATTGGTGGAAAACTGCTAAACGCAAAGTGTCCCCCCAGCAAGCTACACAGCAAGATGATACCTTCCCAGAGCTGCTCATCAGTGGAGATGTGTGAAATCAGCGACGTTTTCACGATTTTACTACATATGCAGATGGCAAATGAGTGAAATGATGTTACCTTCCACCAAGCCATCACAAAACGACTCAGCATGGGAGACTCAGGCAAGGCTAACTGGTAAAATCACAGCCTTCCCATTACACAGAGAGGGTTCCCATTCCACAGAGAGGGTTTTCACATGCATGTGTGCATATATTTGTATTTGGAACTGAAATATTTGCGGCGCTTTGGATATATGTAGTAATATTCTAAAGTGAATGCTTGAAAATGACTTCAGCAACCCCTGTGCTCACCGAGCGCCTCTGTAGCGGAGTTCCACAGAAAGTGAATGACATATACACACACATTTCTTTTTCCATCAAACTTTTATGTTTAAAATTACTAAATAAATAACACTGCAGATAAAATATCAAGTATGTATCAGTGGAACACACATTTCTGTTTCCCATCTAAATGGTCTATAAAGGTTTAACGCCTTATTTTCCAAGCACCTGAGACTGTGGGGCCTCATTTGTCACTCCTACAATTACGTGTCTATCATATCGGTGTTAATGCACTGAATAATTTACAGTACATACTATGCCTCAGAATGAATCATTTAGAGATAGGCCAGAAGCAAAAACATTTGAAAACACACACACATATATATATATATATATATATAAATGTATACTATATCAAATTATATAATACTGTATATTTGCATTCAGAAAGTATCCATACTCCATACCATAACTTTTTAAAAACAGATCGTTAATTAAACTGGCCACAGGCACAGCTATTTAGAGAACGTGTCACCAGTCAGTACAGTTACTTCTCTACTGAATGCATAGAACTAGCTGAAAAAGCCTGTAGATTAGGCAGAGTAGGTAATTAACTGTCACCTCGGTTACAGGTCTCGTGTGCATAGGCAGCTCCCTTCTTCACCCAAATTTGACCCAAGTGTACAGCAAGTTTTGGAGACTTCCTGCTAATCAGTCACAGTCCAGAGCTTGATATACATATGCAGTGTAAGCGGGTCTGAGGGCTGTCCAGAAAGATACTTTCTCAGCTTCCCTGTCACTGAGAGAGAACCATATGTGTGTATGCCACTGGGACACCAACTTCAGAGATGAGGACATTAAAAAAATCTAGCATTGTGCAGAAAACCTGTGGATACAAGTA
Organism: Brachyhypopomus occidentalis; assembly: GCA_020368025.1. NCBI lineage: Eukaryota > Metazoa > Chordata > Actinopteri > Gymnotiformes > Hypopomidae > Brachyhypopomus > Brachyhypopomus occidentalis. The sequence continues at coordinate 3,051,521 of JAGXOD010000032.1, forward strand.
TATGTTCCTGCACTACTGCCATGCTTCATAACACAGCAGACAGACTGCAAGACACAGACAGATAGGTAGACACACACACACACACACACACACACACACTAACCTTTCAAGGTAATATTTAAACAGCTAAACTCAAATGCAAATGCAGTGTATTTTCAGCAAAACTTATTCATGCAGAAGTAGAAAAAAAATTATTGAAAGAAAAGAGAAAAAAAACTGTCGAAACTGATGGTAAAATACATGGATACAATTCAGTATTACATCCATCTTGACCAACAGATCCTCACTGACTTATAAGAAATGATATTGGCACAAACCCAATGAAGAGGACTATGGTTTCATTACCATTTTCAACGTGCCCTTGTTCACTTCCTCATGACCTGGAAGTGCAAACTACCCATGAGACATGAGTAGCCGGTTGCAGGGCAGGGAAGGCAGGCATAGCTAAGAGCATCAAGACCATAGCTGAAACCATAGCTCAGTGAGAATGAGCATTCTTAATTTACATTGAGGGACATTTTACTGGATATAACAATGACAACAATAATGATAATAATAATAACAATTACATTTTGTAGACAAATGAAAGCTACCTTGCTGATAACTGAATGTCCTTTAAGTTGATGATAGGAATTCCCCTAGAGGAAATTGTATGAGGAAATCAACGAGGACATGTTAAAAACATTAATGAAATAGGGGTTATGAGTCTGGAATCATCAAACCATACAAAAAATGTGAAACTTTAGCTTTCCAGTGTTCAATCATCAACATTCACTCACTGTAATAAGAAAAACTAAAAGACTTGAAATGAATTCAGAATAATGATGCAACAACTACCAGGTAAAGATTAATTAAATTCAGGATTCTAAAAGTGAACCTGCAGAATTATTTTCCATTACTAGGTCATCTTTTCAATCATTAATTTCTTTCCGTTATTAGATTATCATTATTATTAGTGATTTATCATTTGCCTTATTAAATTCTGATAAGATTTGAATATTTATCCTACAGAGGTTACTGTGTTCTCTCTTGTCCGGTAGGCATCACATGGTACTTGCTCTGTCTCCAGCTGTATGCACCTTCACACTCATGCCTCGTGTAAGTAAGCTGCCGGGTGTTGGAGGGAATATCTGTTCACAGTGGAGCAGAAAGGTCAACGTAGCATGGCTGAAGCAAGAGGTGAATAAAGAACTACATTCGTTCTATATTATATGGGGTTCTGAATAACTATACTGGTCTTCCAGAATGGAATTACAGAGTAAGAAGGACCATGCTTGGATCTCCAACTTTCTTCTGCCACATTTATACCCCTCATTCCCTCCATTTCAACCATGACAAAATTCTCCACTCCTTCTACCATCTCCTCCCGCCCTCCTCAGCCTCCTCAGCCAGGTCTTTCAGGGCCGTCTGCTGTTTTGCTCCAGTTACCTCCATATTCCTCAGGAGGCAAACACCCGATGTACTGACAAAACCATGACATCTTACTTCTACCGGCTAGATGATGGTTTTACAGTGAGCGAGGAGATCTGAGCACTTCAGCCTATTCCCTCTAAGGTAGCCTGCACTCCCTCCTCCCATGAGACAATTAATTCAGTGAGGAAAACGGTGTGTGGACCACATCACTGTGTCAGGGCAGAGACGGTTAGCGATTTCAATGGGGAATTGGAGCTTCCAGTCAAGATCACCTTTCGTTCTCCAGTCCTGGGTGGAGGAAACTACCTTTGGTGTAGACTTGATAGTGGGGGGGAGCCCTTTGCTCATGGACTGTATCCGCCCATCCGACACCTCAACCAATCCGCTCAGGCCACATCACCACCTATGCTGCCCTTGGGAGAGCGTGATCTTGACCAGCCTGACGAGATGCGCTGGAAGCCTCTGGCCTGCAGCGTAGGGGGCAGCCTTCTTCCCAGCCAAACCACAGAGGAGATTGTATTATACAATCCTAATAAGAAACCTGAGCCCTGCCTGTGGGATCTCCTACAGGTCCACCATGTTGATGTTTCTGCCTAGACGCCCGTCATCCCTGTGCTGCAGCCTTGAACTCATAGCGCTCGACATCCATCCTCTCCATCTCAAGACGCCGTCGGCTCGTTCCTCTCTTCCTAACTGGCCTTGGCCCAAAGCCAAAGAGCTTTTTCTGCACCCAAGACCTGTTCTTCCTGTCTGGAACCTGCCATTGATCTAGTGGCGTTGCAGCCTGCTAACTGCCAGCTTGACTTCAGCATGGGCTTCCCACATGCTGGGGTGGACCTTTATATTTGTACTCCTCTACACCTGGCTAGTGGACTCCCTCAGCTGCTGCTCTCTGCTGTCTGTAGCCCATGCTGATGGACCGCAGTGACAGCTATAGGGTGTTTTTTTTTCCAAAGAGACCAGTTTCAGACAGGCATGCCGGCAAGCCCAGCCACGTACGGATGAAAGAGTTGGCTCGCACATCCATTTTGCTTGCTGCGGATGAGGAGGATTTCACAGTTTTCACCACCACATCCAGTATAGCACAGCGTTGCTGCGCCACACCTCGGACATCCGTGCCAGATGGCCAGAGAACTGTTGCAGTACCACCTTTCCCCCGTGTGCAAATAACAAATGCTATGATCATGCCACGTTGAACGAATATGAACAACCTTTTTAGATTTGAGATTCTTCAAAGTAGCCACTCATTACTTAGAATGCTTCTCTTAATCATCTTAAAAGTGGCCACCGTTGGATTAAAATGCCTTTAACATTAGAAGAAACATATACTCAGGTATGTCCAAACACATGACCTGGATTGTATATCCTAAGAGAAAAATTAACAATTACATCAAACATGCTGCTTTCGAGAAGAGTAACTGTTCTAGAACCCCGAAGAGAGAACAGCCCATTGGCCCATTGTGATAGAAGTAACCCAGAGCAACGTGGGCCGCCATGCAAAGAGTCCTGTTGCTGCACTAACACGAGATGCTCGCTGGACTGCTACGTTCTGGAATAAACAGCTCAACTCTGCATAAACCTTTCAACAGGGACCCAGACGACAATGAGAATTACACGATCAATTTATTTTAGCCCCTCATTAGACGGCACCGAGTGACGGCATGCGCGGCCAAGCTGTGGGGAAAGGAAGACATTTCTATTAGTCTGTCATCTAACATTCAGGTAATACTCTCAATGTCCTCTGCCTTCAGAAATCATGTAACACACACTTACACATGCTTAGCTTGTGAGCAATCTGCTTGTGAATCTCTAAGGTCACATCAGGCCTGAGCTAAACTGGCTAAACGCCAGTTCATGTCAGTATAATACGTCTCAGAATTCATTGTCATCATGCATCAGATTTAACCACTGTCTGTCCCTTATAATTGTAACACCTATCCCAGAGTGGGACATGTTTTCATGAGTGCACAAAGACAGCTGCTACATCCTGAGCCCTATGATACATTGATATTTGCACGGCAGCCCAAAGAACATGTTGGTAACTTCGTGCCCTGCGCTTTGCTCACTGTGTGTAGATGGGAGGACCAGCCTGAGGTAATCTGCACCTAACTGAGGGAGCAGAAACGCTTCGCTAGTTTCAGGGAGACAATGTGATCAGACTTTTGGAGGACGACCCTTAATTTTCAACACAACGTCAAGCACATCTAATCGCCGGCGAGGTCTAAGCGCCTCACAATGCCACCGGTAAATTAGCGTTACCCCGGAAATGAGCAGTAACGACAGAGGGTTATATAATTATCTGCTCAAAAAACTTAGTTATGACAGGAAAATGGATATGATTATTAAGAACTGGCATCCTTTATGGCATAATCAACAAACTATTTATCAAGGTTTATACGAGTGTAATTGAGGTATACAAAGAGAGCAGAAGAGGTAGAAACCTCAAACCTGACACTCCAGTCTTCACAGAACTGAGAAAAAAAGTCAAACAGACGAATTTCTATCTTTTCTTTCATTTTCATACTTATTCCTTTGTTTTTTGCACACTTGATTTTGATTCTCAATTCCACACGCCTGATTGGCTGTGGTGTAATGGAACGCATCACTGTGGTTCCAAATACGCACCAATATCCGCTCATGTCACGCCTGCTCCTTGTGCTCAAGGACCCACTTTGCATACACGTAGAACTCTTGGTGCTGCCTTTTCGGTATAGTCTCTGTGCTTAGAAAATGAGCTGAGTAAAATTTGCTGAGAGGATTCAACTTAAATCACCACACCATTTAATTTATATACCACTTCACACAGCCCCTTTTCATGCACCGGATAACAACAGCGAACCTCATTTGGACACACCTTATGACTTCTGCAATATGTAGGAGTGCCTGACGTAGGACGTTGCGCTTTGAGTCATGTAAACAGGACCCAGTAAGTTTTACACCTTTGCCTTTCTGGATACAGGCCAGCGCAGGGTTATACCCAAAGAACAGATGTAGCCTGTGCACAGCAGATACTCCTGCATATCTCTTCTGCTCAGTCTCGAGCGCCAGCGTGTTTACGGTCTGCGGAGTATGAGGAGGACGAGGCAGCACAAAGAGCAGGTCCCCGCTCCTGTCGAACCCTCAGCCCGCCGGTCAGGACGGGGTCCTGCGACGGTAATGAAAACACTCGCTTTCACCCAAATAAGTGCCACTTCCTGTCTGTTGCATCTGCAGAGGCTTTAAGTGTTGATTGAGCAGCGTGCCGCTGCTTAATCGGGTGGCTCCTGCTCTCTGGAAATCAGCCCTGGCATTAAAGGGTCCATTATATACATGCAGATTATTCCAAGAAGGGTTTTCTCCATTTATTTCTTCTCTTTTTGGCAAGAGATGCAAAGTGTTCCCTTCAATCAATGAGTCATTATTCTTAGCTGAGCCCTGGCCTGCATACTGCTGATACTCTCTCATAGTCTCTCTCTCTCTGTCTCTCTCAGTCTGTCTCTCTCAGTCTGTCTCTCTCTCTTTTCCCTCCTTATAGTCGTGCAAATTTCCCAGTGCTTCAGTGATACATCTGAAAATAAAAGACATTCGTGTTCATGTTTTCTCTGAGCAAGGGATATATATTTCATATGCCCTTTGGCCAAAGGCTATAATGAAACAGGGGAGTCAGGCTTTTAGCTCAGCTGACGGTTATTCAAAGAGTTCTACGTATGGTCTAAATACACATATGGCATTTGAGCACGATTCTTCTAACATCTAACATCTGAAGTTCAATCTATTCTATCTCATCTGAATCATTCCAACGGTTTTTATCCTAAATATAAGAATTCAGAATATGACTGAACTGAAACCCTCCGGACTAACTTCATTAATAAAGCAAGGAATGTTTTAAGTTGTTGGACACCACCAAACCTAAGTGGAGTGAAAAACATGATTGATTTAACCAGCCCTTTCCCTCCGCCGCTGTAAACACGGGAATACCAAGGCAAAACACAAATGCAAATTAGTAGGAGTAGCTTTAGGTAAACCTTGGGTTGTCTGTGAAGACAACTTGCCTCCCTTGTAGAATGCTAAGTAGCGCCAACCTCCCCAGAAACAAGCTGCCTTCTATTCAATTTCAATGGCAGTAATTAGAATGAATGAGAGACTAGCTCTGCACGGGTGGGGGTGGAGGTGGAGGTGGGGGGGGGGGGGGTGGACGAGGCGTCATCAGAAGGAGAGAGAACGACATGGACAGAGCACTAAAGTAGAGTTCCAGGCCAGTTTCCTGCAGCACTGAAACCTGTAGGTGAAGAAGCTGCCATAATGAATTTTGGTACAGAGGACATGATAATGAGCATAGAAAATGAAATGCTGTTTGTTTTTTGTTTTATTTCTGTATTTTATTAGGAAGCTCGGAAGGGGAGCTTGGGGTGCGGCGGCACCTCAGGCGTGCCGTGATTGAGCTGTGGCCCCGGGGCCGAGGGGCTGCCCCCCCTTCCCCGCCCCCGACTCACACACCGCACGGCGTTGTGGGAGAATTCATGTTAGGAATAAAATTGGATTAGGCCATGTCATCCAGTCTCACTGCATTTTGCAGTACTTATCTGGAATATGTCCCACACAACATGTAAATAGCCTGCCAGCCAGAAGAATAAGAACTGCATCTGCATAACAGGAAAGGAAGCAGTAGCAGAGCAGAGTTAGGCTGAATTAAACGAGTGCTGAAATGGATCACATTTAACTCGGCTCCTTAAGAGAATACACTTCTGGTCATTTTACTGTGCGCTCTGTCACACTATATTACGTATAGAGAAATGCAATGACTGCACTTACCGAATAAACTGATTCACTAATGAAATCCTTTTACATAAGCACATGCTATGGACTCCATTAATATTCTGAGTTGTATTGCTAAAATTGTATTTATATACAAACTGTAACTAAAACAAACAACCGCCAGCCCTGAAAATGAGACTGTTGCAATGGGTTGAAATCAAGTGCGGACACCTCAGAGAACCAGATCTACATCTTGATATTTCTGTTAATTAACGCCCCCTTGTGGTTCTTAGAAATACATTTCGGTCCAGAGTGGCCCTTGAGCGTTGATTGAGCAGACATCACGCATAGCGGTTTAAAATACCATTTAAGTTAAATTCCACGACTACGCCACTGTAGGCTATTACCAGTGCATATGAGCTAGATTTAAGAACCACAGCAACTATAACAACAACAACAACAACAACAAAACATTTGTTGAAGTAGGATGCAATTAATTTCGCACTAAGTTAATTGAGAAAAGAGCCCCCTCCTCCAAATCCCCCACAAACAGCCTTTTGCATAGAGGGTGTTTAAGTGTTTAAAAGGCTCATTAGTTAAAATCCTCACTGGTATCCAGAGGCAGTGTGCTAAAATAGAATGAACGGCCACGATTATGCCACCACGCCGTGTAAATAGGAGAGTACTTTGTTTTCTGGCTTATAATGGTATAAACTCTCCCTTATTAATCATGCAGAGAAGAGAACAGACCCAAAGTCTGAGGGAGGCAGAGACCAGGTAGCAGGTAATGGAGCTTTATACACCACACTAAACCTTGGGGATTATTACAGTAACTACAATATATTTAGTGGTCACTTTATTAGGGACGCATACTCTCTCTCTTTCTGGGCTCAGCAGGTCAAGGCACCGCTTATGATGGACACCACATGCAGTCCACAGATATCAGGTCGTCAAAACATAGAGAATGGTCTTCTATTGGAGTCTTGATATAGCTTGTAAAGCTGATATCTAGGGTCAGGGTCATGGCATTTATTGCTCATTTTCATGAACAATCTAGTTTTGTCCAGGTGGCCAGTGTAAGCTGGACATTTGTAATTCACATTTACAATTGAACTGCGTATGGTGACATTCCCAAATATTGAGTCCAAGGTGCATTACCACTTGGTGCATTACCACTGACTCTAAATGGTATGGCACCATTAACTACACCAGTAGAGTGAATGACTCTAAAACCAGATTTTTGAAAGTAAACTAGAGATGTATTGTGGGGATCTAGATTAGTTTAAAGTGATAATAGCAACTAATAGATTAGCTTTGATGGGAACAATTCTGATGTCACGCAGTGATGGCATTATTTCCACTCAGGCCACGAGAGCGTGCTGCTTCTCATTCTGTACGAACGCTCACCTAAGGAGAGCTTGATGGAATAGATGTGTGCAACCCTGCTATAATCCCCCTTAAGCACTTGGTATCCACACGGCCTTCAGTCAAAGTCGCCAGAGCAGAGGAAACGGTGGCACGGTGGCGCGTTCAAACACGGCCGTGTCTCCGTTATTGACTATGTGTCACACTGCCTTTTTGTTTTAGAGGACGGGCTGCCATCACGCCAGGCGGAGTGGGGGGTAGCTGGGGAGGTGGTGTGGTGCAGTTGGGGGGGGGTTGGAGGACGGTTGGGGGTGGGAGGTAACAAGGGAAAGGTCATTGTGAATATGGGGCCGTTTCTGATGCCAGCAAAACACGCACAAGGACAACATCGAGGTCACTGGCAGCTTCTGGGAGAGGTCCACAATCTGGTTATTCTGTTTGTGGTCCTTTGTGATTCTCGAGAGGGGACTCCCAGGAGGCCGAGGGGCAGAGCAAGGTGCTTTATGGACGTGTAGAGGGCCGGCATACGGTCACATCGCATTTTCACGGGACCTTTAGAGATCGCCACGGTCTTGCGACCATACAACTGAGGTGGAAAACCAGGTAGTCACGGTTAAGAGGCCACTTTCCAGGCTCATGGGAGAAGAGCGAAGATGAAGTAACCACAGTGTGGGGTTCACTGTGTGGGGTGCAGTTGTTCTTAAATGAACAGCTGGCTTGCAGGACTGAATAAGTGGCTTATCTGAAACTCTTATCGGAGTTATTCCTCAGGTGGTGAAGATTTCAGAGGAGCCTCGAGGAAGCTTGCAGTGCCTGCGTGTAGCTCCTTCTCCTCGTCTGAAATGTCAATGAACATCTCTGTGGCTCACGTAGAGCGGGGCTCTTTCAGCACCGATCCATTGTGATGTAACATGGCTGGCTTCAAAAGGGCGATGCGGTTCTCGTGGCGATACGAAGCGCTCTTTCATGAGGTTGTTGCGCCGATCTTTCTTCACGCTGCAAAAGGAAAGACTGAAAAGCAGCTCAAAGTCTATATGAAACAACAACAACAAAAACACAAAACAAAAACACAAAATAGCACAAGTGTGCTCATATCAGATGTAATGGGGATGTTCATCCAGCATGTTCCTGATACAGGCATACTGACACCTCTGTGGAAAGAGTAGCAAGCCCTCTCACACAATTAGGCCTGGAACGTTGTGAACTCTTTCGCCTTGCTGCTGGGAAGCGTGGGCAACGCGCGACCGGCAGTTTACCGCCACTCAGCTCCGGCGGGACTGCCCTGCCAGCCCATTAGGTGTGAAGCGGAGTCATGTTTTCCACAAGGCTCACTCCATACATCCATCTTGTGACACTTTAACAGTGCACCTTGCCGAAAGTCCCGAAGCCTCATGATTCCCCAATCGCTGACACCGCAGCCAATCGCGAGGCATGTCACAACCGAGATGATCCTCCATCTTTTAGGCTTGACAGAGACTCCCGGCTTTCTCACCATGTGGGGGGGGGGGTGTAGACGCGGGGCAGAGAGGGCGCTGTGCAGCTCCCTGTATTGTCAGTGAGAAACTTCATTTGGTCCAGATGCGATCAGGCGAAGCAGCTTGAGCCAATCAGAGGGCAAGAGGCTTCACAGCTGTAGCTGAAGTGAGAATTGCTGTGCTGCACCTTTTTGTTCTTGGTTGGCGTGCACTAATGACCTGGGACAGGATCTATTTTTAGTGCACAAGCATCCGCCATACGCCACCACAATCCCATCCTGGGTTGACGCTTTGTGGGATCGGAATCACAGTGCATGTTGATGTAAATCTTTCATCATTCTCTCTCACCTCTCTGCAGCCAGACCTGCCTGCACCTGCGCAGCCACATAGACCTTCTCGTGAACTTGAAGAGGAACTGAAGAGGCAGATCCCCCTGCATACAGGCGTGCGTCTGCTTCGTTAGTCCTCACGCGTCACGCCGGGGTTCGCGCGGGTCCTCGGGACAGTTCCGGAGGCCCTTCCTCCACCGCCACAGACTGGGCTCCTTCAGGTAGCATTACAGACGGCGAAGACGGGGGAGGTTCCCTTTGCTGGTGAGCCCCTCCCCTCCCCTCTCGACTCTGCCCCATCCGCTTTGGCTCGGAGTTAAAGTGCTCCAGACGCTGTGTTTGTGGGAGTGGGAGTGATCATTAAGAGTGTGTCGAGCACGCTCAATGGCCGTGCAGAACGCTTCTCATTGGTCTCCAGCCTCGCACTAACGGGTCCTAATGGGTCCTGCTTTAGTCCGCCAGGGACTCTGGTCCCCATATGTTCATCTGAGCAAGCTGATGGCACGAAGCAAAACAGCTCCGTGATACTGCGGAACGCGGAAAGTGTGTCTGGGGATGCAGGAAGAGCCTCGGGCTGATTGCATATCTGCTTTACTGCAAAGTTGTTGATGTTCAGATTCTATTTATCTGATCTGGATGCTTGGCTTTCACAAACACAGACACACACACACACACACACATAGCTGTGTGTGATAGTGTATTCAATACGTCAGCATAAGTTTCAGCATTCAATATGTAGCTTCTTTTCAGATGGAAAAGATGTTCCATCTCTCTCTGTAATCATACCACAACGTTAGCATGTGATATTTAGAAATGACAGTGATGTATGTCTTTTTGTAGACACATAGACATTTTTTTCATTCAGAAAAAAGACAGCAGCACAAAGAGCCATTAGGGTCATTAGATGTTGTAGAACTTATTATGGTAAACTATTTAAAAGAATTATGCATTTGGCAACCACCGTGGAAGAAATTGTAATTGTGCTACATATAGTAGTGGGATATAGTAGCAGGGTATAGTAATGGGGTATAGTAGTTGGGTATAACTGTGTGGTATAATAGTGGGGTATAATAGTGGGTACAGTAGTAGGGCATAATGGTGGGGTATAATGGTGGGGTACAGTAGTAGGGCATAATGGTGGGGTATAATAGTGGGGTATAGTAGTGGGGCAGTCAGGCTGGAAAAGCTCTCTGGGCTGAGGACAACAAACACAGCACTAAATCCAAGGATGCACTCACCACTGATTGCACAGATGAGATTACAATCTGGAAAGCCCGCTTAAGTGTGATGGAGTGTGCAGTTCCCTTTCTCCTTCTGTGAGCGTGCACGTTTGTTTGGGGTGTGTGTGTGCACGCATGCGTGTGTGAGTGTGTCTGTGTCCAGTTGTCTACACCACCGTCTCACGCGACCACCGTCTGCAATCTGCCTTCAGATGAGTGTCAACTCAGCACGCCTGTCCATAATTGAGAGGTTGCAATAGAAAAGCTCTCCTTCCTCAAGTGCTGTCTGTGAGAAGGCAGAGCATGCTGGATGCTGGAGGGGAGTGTGGAGCACAGAGAACCGTAAGTCCTGATTACCTCTCGGCCCGCTGACCGCATCGTCCCGCCCCCCCCTCCGATCGCCCCCCAACAAGCCGGGCGCTTTTCCGCTGAAAGCCGCTCCTCAGCTTTATTGATTCGTTCCCTCCGCGCAAAACTGAATTGCCTTCGATCCAATTTGCTTTCCCACACAGGCTCGCAGCAGGGGGAGTGGGGCTCGGATTTGCATGCAGCCTTCCGCGTGCGTCGGGGAGGGCCGGGTCCGGGCCGGGTCGGGTCCGGTCGGCCCGCAGTCGAGCGCTGTGTCAGGCTTCCCTGAGCAAAAATGTCAGCGGTGGGCAAAGTTGCTGCCTGGTGATGTAATCACATCCTCAGGAACAACAAACAAACACCCCCCCTCTCCCTCCATCCCAAAACAACAGTTCTGAGAATGAAAGATGGATTCTAGCACTAGGAACTGATTCTAGAGTTTGTAAGTGGTTGTATAATGTGCTGTGGCACTCAGGGAGTGAACTTTGCACCTGTGGGCTTTGCACTGTGCGGGAGAGTCTTAATGGACAAATGTTGTACTCCACTGGAGGGCAATGCTGTATGGAGGATCAACTGCAGCCAGATCCAAGTCCTTCAGCCTCCGCTTTGATTGGTCTATGTAGAGGTCTATTAGATCTATTAGAGCTGTAATTGGTCCGTTTTTTTTTTTTTGGCCATGTTGTAGTAAATCGTTCATATTTCCCATTGTCTTCCCCATTAGCCAGCGTGGCATTGCTGAACACTGTTCCCGATTTGTACATTTTGACGTCATGGTTGGAAATAAAGTGATTGGACTTGGCTGTCTAATTAATAAACATGTCAGCAGGCAAAAACTAAGTGACACTCAAGTCTGGGGAAAAAAAAAACACCCTGTCATAATCAGTCTCTCCCCCTGCCTGCAGTGCGTCTGTCTAATGACTGATCATTTTCAGCAGTGCATTTCAAACCGTGTCATCATCTCACACTTCTTTATCAGACGCTTGAGCGGAGACAAACGACTCTGCGGAACCGTCTCTTTCCCTCCTCACTTCCTGGTCGGCCCCGTACCTCCTCCAGACGTTCCCGGCCCCCCCGCTCAGGCGCACGGGTCCATAGCGGCTCGGTCCTAACGATGCGCCGAGAAGACGCGGGGCGCGACTCGATGGTGACCAGCTGTTTGCCGTCCCAGCGGGCCGAGGTGGGAAGCTCATTAGCGATCACCTGGAGGGGCAGAAGCCTGACGCCAGATCCCTCGACCTTTAGCTCTTGAGGGGAGAGTCGATGAACCGCCACTGCGCACAGCCTGCCGCGTCCCTCGGGTCCCTCTCGCCCGCTTCAAACGGGTCGGGCGGACGTGCCCAGGGCCCCCTCTCTCCCACACCTGCATCGATACCGTCAGGAGCTAGGTGGGGGTGGGGGTGGGGGTTGTACCTCACTGACATGTCCTCGCTCTGACCACAGCAAGGCCATGGCAGGAAGCAGTGGTGATGGAGGAGGAGGGCCCCATGGAGTGTTGATTAGTCCAGTGAATCAGATCCATTTGTTCTGGTGGAATTAGAAAGAATAATAAAAAACAAAAAAAAAAACTCCAACAGGAGATCCAGAGGAAACTGACTTTATGTAATCCTGGAAATAAATTGAAATCGTGCTCAGAAACACAGGCATCTGCGATCGTAATCAAAATAGCTACGCTGAGCTGGTGGGAGGTGGCGACATGCACAATATGTTCTATTGCAGGCACTATTCTCAGCACTAAAAGATCGCGCTTGTCGTGGGAACGTAGCGTCTCTCCAGGTCACGGACGACACCGGCCCTCAGCAGCTCCTCTCGTGTCCCCTTAATCACATGCGAGTAGTTTTTCGTCTTCACCTCTTGAAGTGTTTCGGGAAGACAGCACGGGGAGAGATAACCGCTTTATTCGTTTAAACACTGCATTGGGCTTTGAGCATGATGTCAAGCTGCCGATTTCAGTCAGTGGGAGTGTTTGCCAAAAATAGACCATGGGAGAGGTGGAAGATGGGTGGAGTCTGCTAGCATTTCTATGCAATTTGGAGAGACATACATGGTAACTAGACAGAAATCCATATGGCCTGATCCGAAAAGCTAACAGGCCCATCTACCAAACAATTATTTGATCCTGTACTAGTTTAAAATGATGGACAGCTCAGTAATGTGCCAGATGTTTCAAAGAAGGTGTAAAGGTGTCGAACCATCTCATTTAAAATAGAAACAAACAAAAAATTCATTTCATAACAATATCAACAACAAAACAGCTCAGTTCTTAGGGGTCTTAGCTTGAAAATAAAAAGTTGATCTTTTAAGAAATTGTTTTCGCAGCACCTTAAACCAGGCATTGATACAACAGAAAAATAAAGGTGTCTGACGTTAGCGGCAGACAAATGGGCTGCTTGGCGTACAGACGTGATCGCATCGGGGCATTCGCAGAAGAACATGGGTGGATTGTAAAAACAGAGATCTAGATGGATGTAAACCGTCACTCTATTGCCACATATCCCGCCGACAGGCAGCTAAAGGAGCAGCTAAATGATGAAGCCTTTTAGTCAAATTGAATTGAGGCCCAATCGCGACGGGACGCGCCACAATCTAAACCTCGGAGGACGTCAATGGATACAGACAGCTTACGTCCGGTGAGCTGGCTATAATGGAACAGCCATTTAAGACGGATTGCATCATTCCCCCCCCCTGCGGATCCGAGTGCAATCTTATTGGAATGGATGGAAGGCTTGACTTGAGGCACATAAAATGGGAGTCTGAATGGTTTGCTGGGATGCGTGATAATTGATATTCGCACATAACGAGGTGCTAAATATGTCCAGGAACGGGAGCAGTCGGACGGTCTGTTTACTTGGTAACGAGCTCCGAAGGGAAGTGCCGACAGGTTTCGCTCTTAGCAAGGAAAAGCACCTGCGTTGCTCGTGACCCGCCGCATTTGTAAATGGCTTTAGATGTGCCAAAGGCAGATCTGCTACTAGAGCGGTTTGTGGAAATGCTTTTATCTTTGAGTGAGCGAGGCTCTCGTTGTCATTCCGGAGCCGACTCCGAGAAGCATTCAAAGGCATCTGCGAGCTGCGGAGTCCACCAAGGAATAGAGGCGCATCCATTAAAAGCAGATTAGGTGAATTTTGCATGCCTCGGATGGCACCTTTCAGCAGACTTGAACTGACATTGAACTGCCATTTTGGAGCGGCCTCACAGAGCAAGTATTTACGGGTCGTGTTTAGCATGTTAGCTGTAGCAGTTCAATGCTCCCTGTTTTTTTTTTTTTTTTTGTCAGGTTCCTTAGCTCCCCAACTAAATCACCCTTGTAGAGTTCTGAGCCTTTTTTGAGGAGAGAGAGAGAGAGACTGTGTTTATCTTTCATATTTTTTTCAAATTTGGGAAATGTTTCATGGTGGTGTGGTGGTTAGCACTGTCGCCTCACAGCAAGGCGGTCTGGGTTCGATTCTCGGTCTGGGCTGCTCTGTGTGGAGTTTGCATGTTCTCCCTGTGCCTGCGTGGGTTTTCTCCGGGTACTCCGGTTTCCTCCCACAGTCCAAAGACATGCATCTTAGGTTGATTGGTCACTCTAGATTGCCCGTAGGTGTGAGTGCGTGAGTGTGTGTGTGTGTGTTGGCCATGTGGTGGACTGGCGAACTGCCCATGGTGTACCCTGCCTTCGCCCGGAGATGCTGGGATTGGCTCCAGCCCCCCGTGACCCCGACTAGCGGGAATAAGCGGTACGGATAATGAATGAATGAATGAATGAAATGTTTCAGCGCACTACTAGAAAAATGGGAGAGCTGGGAGAGCAGGGAAGGTCTGTCTGCACACTGCCGAACCTTCCTGCTGTGGGCTGAGTGGACACGTTCAAGGCTGTTATGTGCTTAGTGGACACGTTCAAGGCTGCTGTGTGCTTAGTGGACACGTTCAAGGCTGTTGTGTGCTTAGTGGACACGTTCAAGGCTGTTATGTGCTTAGTGAACATGTTCAAGGCTGTTGTGTGCTTAGTGGACACGTTCAAGGCTGTTATGTGCTTAGTGAACATGTTCAAGGCTGCTGTGTGCTTAGTGGACACGTTCAAGGCTGTTATGTGCTTAGTGAACATGTTCAAGGCTGTTATGTGCTTAGTGGACACGTTCAAGGCTGTTATGTGCTTAGTGAACATGTTCAAGGCTGCTGTGTGCTTAGTGGACACGTTCAAGGCTGTTATGTGCTTAGTGAACATGTTCAAGGCTGTTATGTGCTTAGTGGACACGTTCAAGGCTGTTATGTGCTTAGTGAACATGTTCAAGGCTGCTGTGGGCATAGTGGACACGTTCAAACTCTGCTGTAGGCTTAGTGGACAAGTCTGCTGTGGCTCTTGAGTGGACTTCGCCAGACACACGCTGAAGACACTCTGGCGAGTCGGCTCCTCCTCCACACACTTGCTAATACCTACACACCATTCTCTGGCCATAAGAGACAACACAGCCATGTTGTCTTGCATTACTAAAAGAGTAATTGCAACGGTACAAACAGATGACTGCGGTTAGTTGCGGCTTTAGCTCCGAGTTTGAGGGCCCAGCACACTTAAAGATGACTGTTCAGACAACTCAAAGGCACCTGTGCAAGGGAGGCCGATGTCTCCATTAGAAACACATCAGCTCAGGGGCGGCACAAGCCTGTAGGATATTCAGGATAACTCAGATGAGCTTCCTCAAATGCAGCTGGCTTTCAAGTGCTCATGAAATTACAAAAGGTGTTTAGGAATGCGTTTATATTTCATGAGACCAGATATGGGTTATGCATGGATAAAAAGGAAAGGCACCAGAAGTAAGTCAAGCAAGGTGGTATCTGAAAGACCTTCTCATGCTGAATTATAGAAAACTACTCTGCAAGACAGTATTGTAATTAATATCTAACGTGTACAATTACCATTGAGGATTGAGGAACTAGTCCACCAGGATCATGACAAATGTAAATGCTCAAAGGGGGAAAAATAGACCAATTCAAAGATGATCAAAGCACTGCTGCTCTGTATAGGCTGAATCCAGGAGAGGATGAGAGTGCCAGAGCCAATCAGGCGACAGCTGAATTAAAGGAGGATGAAAAGCCACTTGTCATTCGTTTACTTGTACATCCCAAAAACAAAACTGAAGTGCAGCACTAACAAAAAAAAACAAAACATCCTTTAACAATAAAGAAAAAATATGATAAATAAAATGGCACAAATTTGATGAAAGGCTTCAATTATGTTTAGATTTCTCGGTATAACTTCTGCCATCACGGTCCGTCCACATGTAGCGAAGAACAAATAATCCTGTGTGTGTATGTAGTCAACCACGGGCTCACAAATAACAGGTTTATTCAAAGCAATAAACTGCACTCTAATTTAATTTGCATGCTCGCTTGGCCGAAGAGATCAAAGTCATGGCGCTGCGTCCAGGCCATAAGGCCACACCTCCATCTGCACATGCGCGGCGACTTGATGACAGACCTCCTCGGAAAGATGGAATGATCTTGATGGATCAATGCCCCGCACCAAATTAGGGGATTAAAGTGAGGGAGATGGATGCTCTTCTCCGGGCCTAGGGTGGAGCTGCCCACTGAGGCACGAGCCTGATGACGGCAGGTGGAGGGTGGAGGGGTGGCGGAGGGAGAGCGGGTGTAGCGCCGAACACCTGCCAGATCTCGGGATGAAGCCTGACTTATGCCCTCATATTTTACAGGCCCTTGATGAGCCTCCAAGAACAGCCATTAATCAAACTCTGCCAAGGCGGAGGAAGGAGCCAGAGACGGAGGAGAGTCTTCCATTCATCTCCCTCCTCCCCCCCCCCCCCCCCCCCCCACCGCCCCTGGGGCAGAAGCTGTTGCGTATAGTGCACATTGCGGTGGATTAGGGTCGCCGGCGTGGGCACCGACATGGCCGCGGTAGGCGTCAGATTTGTGTCCCTCTCGGAGAGAGCTGCTGGCGGCGGTCTCCTAGAGTCTGCGGTCTCCGCCACCTCCCCATTGGCTGGGCGGTGACGCGTGGAGGTTCCGCGCGAACAATGTCATGCATAAAGCTCAAAGCTGCCCGCGGAGACGGCCCATGTGGGGGGAAGAATTATACACGTTTTTGAGCACTAGACACAATGGACGCCAATTACAGTAGTTCTCTTACGACGAGAGGAATTATGTGTTCCTGCTATAATCTTCGCTCTGCTTGTTCCATGGAACATGTAAGGAATGCTGGCTGTAGTTCTTTAGATGGGGAAAAGATTAGATCAACATGCTTTCTGGGGTGAGAAGTTTACGCATCTAGAATCGAGATCGTGTACCATATCAGGTGTGTGTGTCTCATGTAACGCTTGCGTAACGAGGCAATCATCAACCGCTTTATTAGAAACTCCTCTTCTTATAGGTGGACCTTTCAGTGCACGGCTGGAGACACAAATGCCCAATATCTACAGCACTGGTCATCCTGTATCCCTTCATCAGTGGTCAGTTTCTAACCACAGACCAACAGCTATTTTCCAGATAGTGAAAGCAGCAGTTCTACAGTCAGTCGTGCCATGAACTTAACGGCGAACTCCGCATGGCGAGAGACGGGTTACATTCTCCAACTACAACTCCAAACTGCACTTGAATAATACGCTCACCCAGCAGATGGGTCAACAGGAGCAGGGACGTGGCGGACGCTTCCAACCGCATTGGCTGGCGACTGGAACTTTATCTTATTGACGGGCTGCAGAACAGCGAAGAGAAAACAGGTACTTCTGTAGAAGATTTAAGCGTTGCATTCAAACAGAGTATTGGGTATTGACCCAGCTTACTGTGGTTTAACCTCAGCATCGACAGCACCTGTCCTCTCCTGCCCCGCATGCACTTGGAACGCGAGCCCGGAGCTGAAGCGCTAAGCCGCGGGATTTTGCATCTCGCCAGCGGCTCCTTCCAGGACACACCAGAAGGCAAATTGTCTGAGAGCGACTATTTCCATCTGCCTCTTTACAGTATCCCCACCTACGGCTGCCTGAAAAGCAACTTCCCGGCCTGTGATGCGAATCTTTCAGATGTCTTTTTTTTTTTTTTTTTTACCCCGCCTCCCACATTTCTACAGTTACAGTTACTTTCTCACCTCTCCACCCACCTTCCTTCTCTTCTTCTCTTTCTCTCCCTCTCCTTCTTACACTTCCTGCCTGACGCTCTCTTTGCGCTCCTGTACAAAGAGGCTTTCATCAAGCCGCCATCCTCTCTCACTCCCTCCTTCCTTGTCAATCTGTCAGCCCGACCCCCCCCGCAGTGTCAGTTTTCCTCTAGCCAAAATTACACTGGGCCCTTCTCTCCCTCCCTCTCTCTCTCTCCCTCCTCCCTCCCCACTCCCCCTCTCTCCTGCCTCAGAAAGGCCTCATGAGTTTATCCCTCCATTCTCTACCGCCTCTAGACACTGATTCCCTTAGTACCAGCTGAACCGATGGCTCAAGGCTACGAGGATGTCATAAAGTTAAAACATGGCACCGTAGCAGTGATTGAACTGTCTTTAAAAGTAGTCCACCATAGACTGTCGCGGGGCAACCACTTAATGTTCTCTCTCTGAGAATCTGGTGTACGTGACCGCTGGTGCCATGGGGATATCTTTGAACAGGTCTAGACCATCCTGGGGCACATTAGGAAGCATTTATAACATGCACCAGTCCTTTCCCGAAATACTAACTAACTGAAATAATGGAATATATATAGTCATATAGTACTCTCAAAATGATCTCTAATGGCCTGGCACATTTAATTGCTGGAAAAGAAACCATAGAAAGGTCCAAATCTAGTGTAATGAAATGGGTCCTTGGTGGTTCTGTCACAGTATCAAATTTAGTGGCATGTGATTCATGTGTCAGGAGCCTCGTCTTAAATGAACAGCTACAGTCATCATCTAAGCTGGAATGATCACTCTTTTAGCATCCAGTTGTTTGCTCAGTTCAGGCAAAAGCTTCATTTAAGCAACGTTCACACCCATTTAAAAAAGCCATTACATTCAAACACACTATCGTTATATTGGCAATTATAAAACAACAGATGGATATTTAAGAGAAAACTTATTAAGAAGCAGTGAAATGTAGCGAATCGCTGCAATGGGCAGCTCTCGAGAATAAAGACTTAGCACAGCTTATCGTACTTAAGACAAACTACCACAGAACACTGTTCTTAAAAATAATTTTTTTCTGCAGAAAACCTCCAGGTGCACTATCGTTAAGCCTTAAGGACCCCTTTACGCAGAAGCTAATCTAAGTCTATACGCCGGACAATTATGACCTGCGAACACCAACGCGCTTGCGCTCCGGGTGGAGGATCTGTGGTGGAGCGCGGCGTGTTCGTTCCACGTCACGTCTGAGCTGGCTGACGTCCAAGCAGTGGTGGATTTGTGCAGGTCCTGTTCAAAAGTGATTACTGCATTGTCCTCTGCAGCTCATTAGGGGTCTTACAGTGTGTTATTAAAGAGATTTGGAGCCTCCCTTTTTAAACGGTGATGGCTCCTTTTTACATTATTTAATGATGTATCAGGGGACCGGAAGAACAATTACTGCACAGGCAGACTAGACCCCCCTCCAAGCACCCCTTCTCTTTCTGAAGGCTAAGTCTTAAGCTAAATATTCATGGGGCTTTGACGAAATCCTAGATGTTCCACAAATGATTAGTTCTTCTTGAATAGAGAGCATGATGACCTGATGGTTTTATTTTGAGGACTCGTCTCTAGAGAGTCATACTGTAATGAAACATGTAACAAGGCCAATATTCTTGGGGAAAATAGGGGGAATCACACAGGAATGAATGTAACCTGGATGTTTAGAGATATTTCAATCCCAGCCTGAAGACCTCAAGCAGCTCCGCCCCCACAAGCCCCTCCCCATTCACACTTCCTGCACAACGGCCAATTAAAATGAACACTTGCACCACCAGTTGAGTGCTGGGCCTCAGAGCTGGCGGCGGGGCACGCCCACCATGCAGTGGCACTGGAGAGCAGTAGATTCACTTTCCCTTGATTTAAATCACCAGGATCTCTACCGTTTACTCTTTCATGATACAGCAATGCTGCCATAAAAGCCGCATTTCCCCAGTAAAAGGGTGGGATTACGTTCGTCTATGTGAGTCATTAGTGTAAGTTCTTACATGAGACACGCTGATATGAGCTTGCGCCATGTGACTAGGACCCAGCCCCCTGCTTTGAAGCAGATCAAGGGTGAGAGTCACCATGCCTGGTCTCTCCTCTTGGTCCATGGCAGGAGAACAGATAAAAACGTGTGGAGACACAATACCTGGAATTGATTTGGACAAAGGGAGCGTCTTGTCAAAGCACAGGAAAAGTGTCACCTTAGCGTGCAGGGCTGACTTGCGTGGTGTTCTGGTACACTTGTGTCACAATAGAAAAGCTCTGAGAGAAAGAGAGAGAGAAAGAAAGAAAGAGAGAACAGACTCCCCCAGGCTCCACAAGAGGTGGAGAATCATCAGGCCAGATGTACATCTTTAAAGCTCCCTAGCCTGAAAGGAAAATACACCGGAAGAGCCAAGACAAATGAGTGCAAATGAGGAGTTTTGCAGCTTCTGCCGTGTTAAGGTTCAAGACAAAAAGGTGTCAAAGTTAATGCCTGAAATTACATTTCTGGATGATGCCATAAGCTGGAGTCAGATGACACGACCGTGGCAGCACAGGTGTGCCCTCTCATACTGCAGAGAGCACTGTACTGGTGCTGAGAGCTTCCTTTAAATCCCGAACCTTCCTGCAGCTGTGTGAGACGTTGTCCTAAAGCACTTTTCCATCCGCAGAGGCTGATTAAGGATCTTGTTCTTCAGCAGTTAAAATCGCCTCAGATTCTATGACAGGTGTTTTGGTTAAATCTGTGTTAAGCCTATAGAGTATGTAACACATGCATTTTTAAGAGTACCCTCTTCAGATGTCTTAAAACCTGAAGGAAATTTCTAACTTGTCAGAAGCTGAAGAGACGAGACTAGATATAGCAGTTCCAATTTAAAAAGCTGGGAGTCTTGCACACAAAGACCAAGACTGGTTTTGCAATTAAGGCAACTTTACAGGTGGGAGGGCAACATTCTGTCCATTATACACAAATCCAGTGTGACGGGCAGAGAGTGCGAACTAAAAGGAAGCGATCACGCCAAGTCTCAGACAAAAGGGGTTTAATGAATAAAGTGCGCAAACCAAAGACCCGTGCACCGTTCCGAATTAAGGAAACAGTAACCAGCAGTCAACTGGTACAAAGACAAGACATATATAGACAGACAAACGACCGTCAGGTGAAGGGGTTAATAGGCCCCGCCCACCTGAGGGACGCACACAACGCAACAACAGGACAACTGCCGCTGTGAGGGAGTGCGACCGGTAGGGGGAGCCTCCCTCACCGTGACACCCAGTATGATTATTGCCTTATTCGTTCGAAATTCTAGAGTTATCCATTAAGATGCATATTTAAGTGCCATATTAGACCTGTCCATATATATAATTACATCTATTTATTATATCTATCTATTACAGAGGACTACAATTTAATAGGATCTCACAACTACGAGCGTTTTTGACTGGCGAAGTTTACAACAGTGGGTTTAGCTTTCCTTAGGACATTTTTGAATACAATAAAAACAAAACAAATTTGCCAAACATTTTATCCTCTGCCGTTGTACGCGAGGACTTCAATCGACGCCTCGGAGCCCAGTTTGCCTTCCCTGCCCATTTCCCATAGCTGTTCCTGCTGGGCTGTGGGCCTTTAAAGGCTGTTTCTCCTAAACCGCTGCGCCGATCGAGGGCCTTGCGACTCATCAGGTGGAGACACACCAAAGGGACCCGCTCCCCAACACCCCCCTCCCGACTTTCCCCGACCTCCACGTTAATTTACCTTCTTTTCTTTTTTTTGCACCAACCCACCAAACTTTAAACACAGCGCAGCACCCGCCGAGTCTTTTTTGATCCGTTTGACTAAAGGGCCATGGTAGAATAGCAAGTCTCCATTAAAGGCTTTTTACATAGCTGCTGATCCTTAATTTGCTCTCCCCGCCTCTGGGCTGCTCTCTCTGTGGTTCCTCCATGAACTCCTGTTACTGCTGTAATTGACAGCGAGATAATGAGTGAGCGTTGCCATTGGGAGCGCGGCAGTCGTTTCAAGCAGCGTCTGTCGTTCAGACGTCAGTTTTGATGCCATTGAGTTGCTTGTGCTTTTCCCACCACCCACCCACCCAGCCAGTCCACAGTCTGATTCTGTTTGAGCCCCGAGACCTCGTCAGGTGGGCAATAGAAGTCTGTACTGCCCATCATAGTAGTCAGGGCTGTAGTGCGCTACCCATCATAGTAGTCAGGGCTGTAGTGCACAACCTATCATAGTAGTCAGGGCTGTAGTGCGCTACCCATCATAGTAGTAAGTGCTGTAGTGCGCTACCCATCATAGTAGTCAG
The DNA here is from genome assembly GCA_020368025.1 of Brachyhypopomus occidentalis. Taxonomy (NCBI): domain Eukaryota; kingdom Metazoa; phylum Chordata; class Actinopteri; order Gymnotiformes; family Hypopomidae; genus Brachyhypopomus; species Brachyhypopomus occidentalis. The sequence continues at coordinate 3,073,793 of JAGXOD010000032.1, forward strand.
GGCTGTAGTGCGCTACCCATCATAGTAGTCAGGGCTGTAGTGCACAACCTATCATAGTAGTAAGAGCTGTAGTGCGCTACCCATAATAGTAGTCAGGGCTGTAGTGCGCTACCCATCATAGTAGTCAGGGCTGTAGTGCACAACCTATCATAGTAGTCAGGGCTGTAGTGCGCTACCCATCATAGTAGTAAGTGCTGTAGTGCGCTACCCATCATAGTAGTCAGGGCTGTAGTGCGCTACCCATCATAGTAGTCAGGGCTGTAGTGCGCTACCCATCATAGTAGTTAGAGCTGTAGTGCGCTACCCATCATAGTAGTCAGGGCTGTAGTGCGCTACCCATAATAGTAGTCAGGGCTGTAGTGCGCTACCCATCATAGTAGTCAGGGCTGTAGTCAGGGCTGTAGTGCGCTACCCATCATAGTAGTCAGGGCTGTAGTGCGCTACCCATCATAGTAGTCAGGGGCTGTACCCATAATAGTAGTCAGTGCGCTACCCATCATAGTAGTCAGGGCTGTAGTGCGCTACCCATCATAGTAGTGCGCTACCCATCATGTAGTAGAGCTGTACCCATCATAGTAGTCAGGGCTGTAGTGCGCTACCCATAATAGTAGTCAGGGCTGTAGTGCGCTACCCATCATAGTAGTCAGGGCTGTAGTGCGCTACCCATCATAGTAGTCAGGGCTGTAGTGCGCTACCCATCATAGTAGTCAGGGCTGTAGTGCGCTACCCATCATAGTAGTAAGTGCTGTAGTAGTCAGGGCTGTAGTATCCATAATAGTAGTCAGGGCTGTAGTGCGCTACCCATCATAGTAGTCAGGGCTGTAGTGCGCTACCCATCATAGTAGTCAGCTACCCATCATAGTAGTCAGGGCTGTAGTGCGCTACCCATCATAGTAGTCAGGGCTGTAGTGCGCTACCCATCATAGTAGTCAGGGCTGTAGTGCGCTACCCATCATAGTAGTCAGGGCTGTAGTGCGCTACCCATCATAGTAGTCAGGGATGTATAATGTGCTGACTACACACCTCAGCTGTGTGAGGAAATGGAACACGTGGAAATGAGGACAGGCTCTGGAAGACTGAACTGGAAAGCAGTGTTCAGTTATAGGGATAAGTGCTTCTTAACATAGCCATGCACATTCAATTTAAAATAGCGAGATTTTTTCTCTGCAATAAACAATTTAACTCAATACTCCTGTTACGATCAATCTTGGCTTCAGTACCCCTGGTGATTTTGTGTCAGACTTGAAATTTTCTGCTAATCGCTTTAAGAAATAGGCGAGTTTTCTGACGGTGATGTATGTGTTGTCACAGACTGCAGTGCCAAGCACGTTTCGGAGCAATAATACAATATCTATGCGCGGCAGCAACATAAGAGAACTGCAAACACTGAGCAACAATTGCTCCCAGATGGACCTTCACCACTATCCTCCCAGCCACGCAAGCAGCCATCTGCTTGTGGGAATCGCGATCACAGAGTCTACGCGGCCGCGCGCTTCAGACACCCCTCCCCCCTTCCCCCAAAAATGCCTTCACATCCTTTGGCTGACGGGACTCTCGGAATCAATTCTGCGCCGTGTGATGTGTCTGTGGCCGAGTCCCGAGTGTTTTATTTCTGCATTGACTCTGATCGCGGTCCGGGGTTTCGCTATCTGGCGGTGGAACTGCACAGTCGGAGCGAAACTGCAAAAAGTTTGGCGCTAATGAGCACTGTACGCACAAGCGCTAGGCTACGTGCTAATGTTGGGTGTTTGTTCTTTGATAAAAAAAATTTCAGTTTGCCTCAAAGTTCACCTTACATCGAAATAAATTATAATTTTAGTTGATTAAAATATAACATATATATAATACCACTTTATGATTTCTTGACTAGTGCGATTTGGCTTCAGTGATGTCGGAAACCAGTGTCTGTTCCTAACAGAGCAACATGGTTTCCATAGCACGAAGTAATTTCAGAATGTTGAGGAATTCCCCACAGGAACAGCAGAAAAGCACCACTGCGAATCCCTCTGCACATCAGCATTCAGTAGTGCGTTCTGCACGCCGTCTCTGCATAATCCAACCCAGCAAGAATCCAATAGAGCGTCAGAGGTCCAGAGACTCTTGGGGCGGATAAATTAGCCCTGTGGTACAGACCCAACAGCTAGGTCACGTGCCCCAATGAAGGAGACCTCCTGTTGTGATCACTCAGAGCTGGATGGCAAAAGCCATTGGAAACACATCTCAGTCTAATCCGCTGAGCTGATTCACTTTGCATTGAATATATTGTCGGAATGCATTAATCGGACTGCTGTTTGACTGTAATAGCTTTTGATTCTAGCCCCAAAAAAACACTGATCAGATTGCATGACCCTTGACCTTACTTTATTTTTATTTATTTTACTTTGGCTTTAACTGACACCATAACAGTGTGTGTGTAACATTTATTAATTATATATATTTAGGTATATATTTAGATATTTAGAACGAAGCCTTCAGCAGTGTTAGCAAGTTTCAGCATACAGTTTTCTGTCTTTACCAGTTTTAGCTGAGCACAGACATTTACTTGCTCTCATATGAAACCTAGATAAACAGAAATAATGTATAATTCCCCTTTGCTATTTCCACTTTTCATGAAGATGTCATGATTCATGAAGATGTAGTCACATATAGTGACATATAGTCACATATAGTGACTACTGCTAGTATTCAGAGGGTTTAATGAACAGACCCATACAAGCCCCAACAGCACAGATGAACATGCCCATAGGATCCCCCATTAGAACCAACAGCACAGATGAACATGCCCATAGGATCCCCCATTAGAACCAACAGCACAGATGAACATGCCCATAGGATCCCCCATTAGAACCAACAGCACAGATGAACATGCCCATAGGATCCCCCATTAGAACCAACAGCACAGATGAACATGCCCATAGGATCCCCCATTAGAACCAACAGCACAGACAACCCCAACTGTATGAGCTCTGCATTAGAACACATCTCCCAGACTCGAGCATTACGGCTCTGCCTTCGCACATGCGGCGCGTTTGAAACCCCAGCCACGCCACATTGAAGTGCCTGTGCAAACAGCAGCCATAGATGGGAATTCAAAACACGCAACAAAAGCCTGAACCCGAAAAACTGAAAACCTTTAGTGGCAAAAAAAAAGGGGTCCAGAAACGAACTCGAAGTCACAAGCATCGGTTGAAAGAACAGAGGGAGACAGGGGAGCAGTGCCAATGGACACGTCTCTCTTAAGGCTTGCAGAGGTGAGTTTTGTACTAGCGATAGCAATTATCAATCTCCCTTGAAGTAGTTCAGAGGGAACTAACCCCCCCCCCCCACACACACACCCCCCCACCCACACCCCCCCCCCCCACCCTCTTAGACAGGCACTCCGCACTCTTTCTTTCTCCCACCACTGTAGTCCACTCCAAACGTTTTCATCTCATCTCCTCTCCTCTTTGACAGGGCTCCCGTCTGCTCTGTTTTCAGTCGATCTGTCATTACGGAAACGGAGACGAGGGTCGGCCCTGCTGCTGAGGTAGCCGGAGACGCTGCAGCGGTCTGAGGTTGCTGAACTTCCAGCGCGGCCTCTTGCATGGAGCATTAAAACCCCAGAAACACATCTTCATAATTGCACCTCTCTTGCAAAAGGAGCCCATTAAAAATTCTGCCGAGCTCCTGTGCTTGCTGACAGATCTGCTTCTTCTTTTTGCATATCACCGTGTTTGAAGTTGCGTATGTGCACCGGCACATAATTGTTATTTATGGCCCATTGTTTTATTCGCATAAGAATGAAAGGGTTCTGCAAATGAGAGGTTATGATGCAATTTATTTCATTTATTTAAACTGCAGTATCCTTGCTTCAAACTTTGTTGGCACTCAGTATAACATTAGAATTTGCAGAATCTACCCATTGCAAATGTTAACCACTGTGCTTGAATAAAGCAACATTGCTGAAAGAATCAAGCTGAAGGTTAATAACACAAAAGGTCTCTCCCTCACACCACACACACACACACACACACACACACATGGTGAGTGTCAGTTAACACCGGGTGATTTTTAGGAGCTTGATAAAGGCAGATATCAGGTGGTGTTAAACGCAGGGAAGGGGTGTCAGCCCTGAATCAATAGTACCTGGGTACTACTATATGGATAATACATTTCAGGACACTGTTGTCCTGATTTTGGATGTCAGGACAAATCAAATTCTGTGCTTGTGAAGCCAAGAGCAGTCAGACCGCACGCAGGTTTTCCTTTACACAGACACCCTCTGCAGAAGTTCGAGGGGTTCAGGCTGGAACTGAGATGACGGGAAGGCACGGCTGAATGAGGCATGAAGAGTCATAATGAACCCTTGATAGGTTTAAAGCCAGGAAGCCCTCCACCTCACACTCCTATTTAACTAGCACAGAAATCATTTGCAGCCAGCTGGAGATGGTGGGTGGGAGGGGAACTTATCCGGCCTCGGTGGGGAATCCTGGCGACCGGTGAGTAATGAGGACCCGGTCTACTCTGGTTGGGTCCTGCCACGAATGAATCATGCTCTGCTGCCGTCTCCCCTCCCCTCCCCTCTCCCCTCTTTAACTTCCCTTCCTCGTCCTCTCCTGTCCATGTCTGTCCATCCCTCCCCCTGGCCCCTCCATCACTCTCGCACGCTACCGCCCAGGTCCAGGACGCTCGCCCGTCTCTCCCTGTCCTGTCTTAACTGTCTCGCAGCGGCCCAGCGCCATCGATTCTTTCCAAGAGCGGCTCGATGGCACCTCGCACGCCGCCCAGAACTCGGCAGAGCGCCCGGAGGCTGTGGCGCTAGCGCAACCCGCGGACAGAACGCGCTGATGTTCGGCAGCGATGGAAAATTGTATCGACTGCAGAGTGCAGGCCTCCTGCGCTGCGTGGCAAGGGAGTGAGAGATGTAGCGAGAACGTGCCGTGTATCGACAGCTCAGCCCCGGCGTCCAACCCCCTTGCTGGGCGGAATGCTTACTAGCTGGAGCCAGTCATGTTCCTACTGCCTCTTGCCTATTCTTAAGAAAGTATTAACGTGAACAGTTTTGTAATTAAACACAGGGCAATCCTGGCAATTGCTGGGACTTGGATCTATATTTACTGAATGCCATGATATTTGTCAAACATTGGGGTATAAATGACTTGCTTGATATAACAGGAAGTGCAAAGGTAAAAATTAACACAAGATCTATAATGTCTCCAATTTCAAGCACATTTACTGTTACTCAAAGGCAGTTTTACTAGAAAATACTCATACGCTGGCACATGTGGTCCTGCAGTAAATCTGAACCCAGAAAGCGATCAGTGACAGTCAATAAGACTGGGATCCATACGGATTCCTCAGTGTAAGGGTCAGATGAAACAGGTGCTACAGGCTTGTCCAGACACAGGAACGCAGCCGTGTGAACATCTGACATGCCTTCACTACATCAGACATGACGCTTAAGCCCCCTGGCAGAAAGTACAGCTGGAAAAAAACACTCCTATATTAACATATACTGTATACAATATATGGGACATACACATACGTCAGTGAGGGGTTTTTAGCCAATCTTCTTTGGAGCTGCTTCCTGTCAGTGCACTGTGTCTCTGGGGTGAATTAAGCCCCTCCCCCCAACCCCACCCCAAACCCCCATCCTGGTCGGGCTCCCTAGCTCACGGCAGCACTCTGCTGCTCTGTTCCTGTTGTTCTTGACTGCTGATTCAGTGCTGTGGAAGACCCTTCATCCTCGGTGGAGCTGCTGAATAATTCGCTCCTGGGAGATGGAGACCATCCAGCAGCCAGGGAGAGATGAATGAGCAGCGGCTCACATGAAGAGCTGGAAGGATTGGAGACTGAAGGAGCCTTTAGGTTATACTGGAGGTGCAGTGTCGCCAGCAATCCCAAAGGCCTGCTCGTCTCTCTTCATATAGAGAGGCGACGCGTGAACCTTTACTGGTAAACACGGCAGCGGGCCTCGTTGAAGCAATTTTTCAAAAGGATATGGAGAAAGACGATAATGATGAAAAAGGATTGATTCAACGAGGAATGCAGGAATGACATGCTTTTGATTGTGCGCGCACATGAGCCGTTCTCCTTGAGATGAGGCTATGCAAATAACATATTGGCATGAAATTGAACATTGCACCACAGTAGGAACGGCCCAACAACAAGTAAGCACCAATTACAAAAAAAAAGATTAAACAGTATTGATTGAGAAAATGGAAGTGCAAACTAGATATCAATTATTTGTCCATGGACAGAACAACTATGTCGGTTCCATTAGAAACAGGTTATCCAACACAGCCTCGGCCCTGCTTGTAGTTTTACATTGCGAGCACATCAGGCAAGCCTGGCATTTGTACAAATGCATCGTCAGTGTCAAGCGTATCCGGCTAAGAGCAGATCCATGGTTACACACGGCGCGCAGATGAAGCATTAGAGAGCAGCTAACAACATGTACTTCGCAAGATGATTCGACTAAAGTGGGCGCAATGTGTCCATTTCTAATACTAGCTTCGCTATAGACCTTTACAGAGTCCCAGGAAGCTTCGCACACACAGACGGAGCACAGAGAGCCGTCACACATAAACAAACAAGCGAACTAAAAAAAAATAAAACAAAAACGCAGCAAGGTTTCATAATTACTGAAACATGCGAAATGCTTAGATCTCACCACAAGAGCCTCGCTTTCTTTCGACGGTGGAGGATGATCATTATTATGACTTCTGCAATTGCCATCAGAGCCCTCTTTACCACAAAGAGACTAATTACAGCCAAGATTCCCTTTCAATTATGTGCTGCATGCATGATACTGACACTAGAAAGCTGTGATTATATATACGCGATAATCCAAAAGCGTCGGATGATGCGGATGGAAACTCCCACACATGAGTAACAAGAATATGAATATGGGCTCTACCGAAAATAAAATTTGTGCTTTGTACCCTTCAGAGTTAAAATCCGTAACTTAATGTGCTTATGGGTAAGTATGTCCTTACGCACAGTGGACTGCCATTTTGGAACACTGAGTGAAAGATTTAATAATAAATTCCGTATTTAAACACAGTTCTCAGGCTTGCATGTTTGAATTTAATTCCCAGACTGTCAGTTCTAAACATGCAATGATAAGACACAAGAAACCCGAACGGAACAGAGTAAATTAATGGCATACATTAAAATATTAGCAGATATGGGCTATTGCTGTCACAGTCTTTAATATCTCATGACTGCAAATGAGTAAATTTGCACACAAAAAGCAGCCCTTACAATAAAACGTCACAATCAGTAAAGCAAAGATCCAGCCTGAAAAGATTTTCTGCACGTCTCCTTTTGTTTTTACTTTCTTTTCTTTTTTTTTTGTTTTTTTCTTTACTATTCTATGAGACTTTTTCGGGGTGGCACATTAGATAATACCTGGGAACTGAGAGATTAATGTTGGCCAGCAACATTAATAAAATATTCTTTTTTTTTTTAAACGTGGCATTCAAGGCTATGGTACCACTCTTTTGTGGTTGTTTAATTGAAGCCCCAACACGTAGCAGGAAACGAGGACTTGTGAAGCCGCGTTGCATGTTAAAGTTTCATAGATCCCTTCCCCCCCGGGAGGCCACGCACGCTGTCTCTTTTTCCACTTTCCGTTGCTTTCATTTTCCCTCCGAAACATTTCCATTCCTTTCAGGTACACTGAGGCATAAGGTGCTCTTAATGCGCTACATTATTTTCAGCATCACGTAACAGCTGTGCAGTTTACGCGAAACACCGTTGCTAAGGGACAACTTCAGACCAGTTTCAAGGTCTTTAAAAGGTCTGCGGGAATAAACTGCAGAACCAGGTTTGGATTCAACCGAGGTTGACCTAAAACTGCAATCCTTTTCTTACCATTTCCAGTTCAATTTCGTTGCCCGTGCCGTAACTACCGCGTTAACATGCATTACTGCACGATGGATTAGCGTTGATCTTAAACACTGATTAGACATTGCATACTAGTCCAGCCCTAATGTTAACATGAAGACATGCACAGCAAGCACATTTCAGCGCTGATCCTCCTCCACATCCAGCACGCGGTGTGGTACAAACGATTTGCCCTCTACCTGGGCCTCATGGTGCCTCGGCCAGTACCGCTGAAGCGGCTGTTCTTCAGTCAGAGGGCGTTATGTAATCTCCTTAATATGTGTACCTTTTTCTGCCTGGTTTGAGGGGGTTTGGTGGTGAAGGCCCGGTGCCTAAACCCTCGTAACCCTCTCCTGAGGACAGAAGTGCAGTGACGAACACAGAAAACCTTCCCTTGGAGATTAAAGTGAAAGTCTCTTCCGCACGACTGATTAATCGCCGAGCTTTATCTCCTCGCTAATCCAGACTGATGTCCATTGTCCTCCAGCAGTGGATCTGATAGCATCAGGGCAAAGAGTTGAGCGCAGATGGTCCGCACGATCCGCTCCTCTATATGATAATGAATAACTACTCTGATTGATTGATGTGGTCTGAAGATAACTTAGGTGACCGCTGCTTGAAACTAACTTTTCTAGTCTGTATTCTAAATGATATCTGTTTTTTTTCACCTTTCCCCTCAGTGATACCCTAGGCTTAATAACTGTTACACCAGAAAACCTCAAAGGTCCATGTCTAAAACTGTTAGTATCATTTTGTGCTACACAACTTTACAGTGTTTTCACAGGTTTAATAAAGTAAAAATAGTAAATAAAGTAAAATAGTCAGATTATTCAATTACTTCACAAGAAAACCAAATGCAAATGCATAATGATTCCTGGCCAAACGGTTTAGGACACTGTGTTTGCCACTAGAGCACCTGTCGCCGGAACCTTAATTACGACCGGCCGCATGATTAACTGCAGGAAATGTCCAAATTGGTGTTAATACAGGAGAATAGAGACTGCATAGGCAATAATCAAAATGGGGCCATAATCAGATTTCTTACAGATAATATCAAGACTAAACACATATATCACATGGAAGATACTAGAAAACAGCACTGAAGAAACGAAGAACATGGCAAAGCTTTGCCAGTACAATTTAGCAAGACCTTCTCAGCACACAGACACTGCAGGGGCTACATAAAGGTTTAGAATACACAGGTGGTCACAATGATCAGGAGACATCACGAGCTCTATGACCCCCCCCCCTCCCCACCACCACCACCTCTGCACACTCACACAAAAGCAAGCAATAAATAACAAAAAACATAAACAAAACCCAATGCCAGTCTGAACATATGCCAGTCCGGTTGGGTCGTGCCCGTGACGGCAGGATTATGATTCACACTTGTGTTTTGCATGGTACAAGAGGCTGACTTGGAGAGCAAGCAAACCCAAGGCCAAATCATACAACAGTGTACATCAGTTACTTAGCAACCGAGTCCTACTAAAGTTAATTCATTAGATTTCTGTTTCAGTGGCCAGTACTCAGACTGATGGATGTAGATATTTATTTATTTATTTCCCTACAGCAATGAAATAGATCATTACTGAAGGTTTTGCAATGCACTTAAAAAAAGACTTAATGAACATAAATTTTATCCACTTGTATTAACTAAGAACTGAATCAGAACCTATCATATGTAGACTTCTAAATGGACCTTTTTAGTAATTATCTAGTTGTGCTTTTCTGGATTACATACAAGTCCATATATTTCATGTACAAACAAAGTGCACAGCAAGGTCTTTATAATTCCCACACATGGCTCCTGGTAAACAACAAATAAATAAATAAATGAATAGACATGTATGTTTATATACAACAATTCTATCCAATCCTTCTGCTGCAAAAGAATGAAACCTACATACAAATCTGCTCTCAAATACATTATATTGACAAAAGTATTGAGACATGCCTTTTAATCACTGAATTCAAGTGTTTTATTCAGTCTCATTACCACAGGTGTATAACATCAAGCGCATAGCCATGTCGTATGTCTTTACACACATTTGTGAGTGCACAGGTTGTTCTAAAGAACTCACTGAATTTGATTCTGGTACTGTAATAGGACGCCATCATTGCAACATGTCAGTTCATGAAATGTCCCTCCTGGATACTCCACAATCAGCTGTGAGTGGTATTACTGTAAAGTGGAAGCGTTTAGGCACCACAGTAACTCAGCCAGGAAGTGTGGGAGCAGGCAGTGCTACAGAGCAGGGGTGCCGAGTGCTGAGGTGCGCAGGGTGTAAAAGTCGCCAACGCTCTGCTGACTCGGTAACTGCGGCGTTCCGAACCTCCTCTGGCATTAACATCAGCACAAAAACTGCACCAGGAGCTTCAGGGGTTTCCATGGCTGAGCAGATGCATGCAAACCTTACATCACCAAGCACAACACCAAGCAACACGGAGCGGAGTAAAGCACACCGCCACTGGACCCTGGAGCTGGAGACGTGTACTGTGGAGTGACCAATCATGCTTCTCCATCCAAGTCTGGGTTTGGCAAATGCAAGGAGAACTTTATCTGCCTCAGTGTATTGTGACAACTGTAACGTTTGGTGGAGGAGGGATGATGGTGCGGGGTTGTTTAGTTTGGTGGAGGAGAGATAATGCTGTGGAGTTGTTTTTCAGCGGGTGGCCCAGGCCCCTTGGTTCCAGTGAAGGGGAATGTAAATGCTTCAGCAGATCAAGGCATTCTGGACAATTGTGTGGTCGTGACTTTGTGGGAACAGTTTTGGGGAAGGCCCTGTACTGCTCCAGCATGACTGTGTCCCAGTGCACAAAGCGAAATCCGTAAAGGCATGGTTGGGCGAGTCTGAGGTGGAACAGCTTGGCTGGCCTGTACAGAGCTCTGACCTCAAACCTCCGTCAAACACCTTTGAGATGAACTAGAATGGACAATGCAAGCCAGGTCCTCTCATGCAATATAAGCATGTGACCTCACAAATGCTATTCTGGATGAATGAGCAAAAATTCCCACAGACACACTCCAAAATCCTGTAGAAAACCTTCTCAGAAGAGTGAAAGCTGATATAGCTTGCCGGAGAGGAGGGGGGGCACAAGTCTATACTGATGACTATGGATTTAGAATGGAATGTCACAAAGGCTCCTGTAGGTGTAATGTGCAGGTGTCTATGGGACAAACACTTTTGTCCCATAGAAATTAGCTCATGCATTATGTTAGCAACGCTAACAGGCATTATGTTTGAGAAACACAGACAGTTGTCACATCTGACTGATTTTGAAGGTCAAAAACAATATGTAATTCACAGGAATGAGAAGTCTCTCTCTCTCTCTCTCTCTCTCTCAAACACACACACACACACACAGAGATACATACTTTATAGGTTTGCCCAATAAACAAGGACTCCTACACTGTGATTTTGTTGACAACTGGAATTACTCATTATTGTTACATGTAACATTCGGTCTAATAGGAACACAGAAGAAATGACTGACAGACCTTAACGTGCTGAAGCAAATGAAGGTAGATAGGAAAGAAGATTCCTTACCATTTTTACAGTATGCACACAGATCTTGAACTGTACCTTTGTGTAAAAAAGGATCACACCACACTAGCAGAGAGCCTGTAGGATATGAGCCAATTAAAATGCAGTGACTGGAGTTAATTCACACCCCTGTACACCCAACTGGCAAAGATCTTTCACTGGTACATAAAATAGTCTCTGTGCAGGAAGCACATGGATGGCCATGGCACCATGGAATAGATCCCGTTTTACAAATTTAGCCTCATTTTAAAGGCCTGTATCATGGAAAACTGTTCTTACTTGTGCAAAATTGATCAAAGAATTACATACACAAAGTAATACATACTGTAAAAGTTTTAAAATACAGTCACTCCCTCAGCCCACAGTCTATATATTTAATGTGAGCTGCAATCTGCCTGGTTTGAAATCCTCATTTCTTTAATGTCTCATTTACAAATCTCCGCCTATTACGTCTAGAGTCGTTTAGCCCCACCCACTTACATCACTGTGCACAGGTGTGTTTAATCTCTGAATACTTTTTGAATGAGGCACAATGAAAGGCAGCCAATAAGAAAAGACCTCCTTTACCATATACCCATCTTAAAGGCACACGCTACTCAATTAAGGCACAGATCATTTAATTAAAGGCACAGCTCCATTGTACAAAGAAAGATTGGGAAATATTCACATAAATATGAATCATGACTGCACTGGGAGCAAAAAGCCGCACAATGGTGTAAGTGGACCTCAAGATAAAAAACATAAAAGAAACAAATGTAGGATGCGGACCCTTTAATTACTCAGAATGAATGTTCCTCCATAATGAAGTGGGATGCACCGGTGTGGCATAGTGCAGGTGGGGCATAATCTTACTTCTGCAGTACTAACAGCCAAATGATGAACGCGATGAGTCCCTCGCTGACCCCACACTCTGAATGGGCCATGGGTACTGAAAACATTCTGCTAAACAAGACACTTTTTTGTTACAGCATTTCCTCTTTCAGGACACTGAAAGAAACTGCATATCCAACCCCAAATTTTACTGGTTTGCATGCAAAAATGACCAGGTTTGTGCATTTATGAATGCTTAATAAAATAACTTGATTCAGGGAGCCAAGACCAGTGTATTAGCCCCCTCTACCTGGAGTCTGGGAACCGTACTTAAGACTTTCACTGGGCGCGTGACTTCATGTAATGATTCTTCAGAGTTTCCCTCCATATCTGTTGTGTCAGTACGCATGTGACAGTAACTGCTCGCTCTGCTAGCAGGAGAGAAACGAAAGTCAAAGGAAAGGTCAAACAAACGCAATGGTGATGAGTAAGGCTCTGGACACTATGCTGGAGCCAATCAGAAGCCATCTCAGTCAAGTCCACAGTTCCAGTGCAACTGCTGTTGATCCACAGGCCTCTGAGTGAGAGCAGATGTGCAGAACGGAGACTAAACTTCAACCAGATATGTCACTAACAGCAACACCATGGCTGAGAAATACTTTGGTTTTCTGTCTTTTAACCAACAGCTAAAACGCTGTCCAGTACAGAAGCCCTGAAGGTTGATGTCAAAGTTTTTTAAAAGTGTTTTATATGGTGCCCTTCAAGGCATCTAGAATGCAAAGAAAGTTTTTCTTTTTAGGAGACTTTTTCAGGAGAACTTTCCACAACACACTTTAAATCTTGAAGGTGTAGATGTTACATTTGGTTTTCAGGTACACATCAGTTAAACCCCAGTGAAATGTATAGTGCCCTGTGGGAAAATTGAACCTTTTACTAATTTACTTGCTGGCTTAATGAATTAATATATATATTTTATACTATTTTGTCCTATAACAGTTTTCATGCATGTAGACAGTTAAGTTTTTAATGCTGATTTGTGTGTGTATGTTTGTGTGTGCATGTTTGTGAAGGATCGAGATCTAATCAAATTAACAATACAGCGTGACTGAAGCAGCTAGCAGCTAGCGGCTAGCTCTAACATGAAAGTGCCAAACGTATTCCCCAAGTTGAAAAACAATGAAATGTTCGCCTTCTGCACTGAAGAAAATGTAGCATGCGTCAGGACTCGGCGCAGAGTACGTTCTCACAGTGCAAAGCTGTGAAGACGACATCTGAAGCAAACTTGATTTTGATCCAGTTTTAGGCCTTGGATAAGAGAAGCAGAAAGAAAATCAGTTTGACTCAGTTCTGCTTATTGGCATACTGGATTCGTATCTCAGGGTCGGCTGTCATAAACCCCTCTCAGATAATTGAATTCAGGCCATAACTGACCTTATGTATTGCCATTTATTTTATATTTTACTCCAAAATTGGTCCTTCAACTTTTTGAGCGTTTGGGGATTGAACTTTCAATTGAAAAACATAGAATCGTTCACCTACAGCTTTTGCCATCTCAAACACGGGTTTTAAGGATGAATGTAAGGTTATATTTATTTTTGTTGGCCACAAATAAATGTTTCAAAGTGGCATGAACTGAATGGTCCGGCTTGAGATCCTATAGCATCAGCCTGAAGAGATGTCTTTGACTTAATTGACTGATTTCACAGCTAGACATCCGTGCACAAAAGTATTCTACGCAGTCCTGAAATGTGTCCCTTCTCCCATGGAAGCATCAGAGCGGATGGATCCAAGTGTTCCACGCATGAGAGTGTTTTCAATATCGTTACCAATACAGGAATATCTCAGCATCCAATCCGCTGTTAAACATGGCTTTCGCCATCTACCAAAACAAAGTAATCCAGCCATTTAGTAATCCAGCACTGCAGTTTCAATCAGTGCTGCTTTTTCTAGCTGCGTCACAAGCATTTTGTCAAGTAAAAATCAGAATTTATGTATATTCCACAAATTATATTATAGTGAACAGCATCAGCAGAAACATGCCTTTCCAAAGATTTTATTAAACCTCAGGTTTAAATGAAATTAAATGAAGAAATAATGAATATCTTTACAGCACAACCCGAGTTCACCGTGTACCGTCTGTGACAGGTTCAAATAGATTCTTCCCTCGTGTATATAAATCGTCTGCTGTCATTTTTATCAATGACAGATTCAGGTCTCGGCGCTGCCAGTGAATTGGCCTGTGGATTGGCCGGACCCTTTGTATGTCTCCTTTTGCACGGTGGAGACTCACTCTGTTTGCATAAAAATCACACTAAATGACTCAGCCCTGTTATCTTTGTGATAAGCTACTGCTCTTTGAAATGTACTGCTCCAATGCACAGAAGGGCTTCATCGTACAATAAGGGGCATATTTGTCTGATTAATCCACTGAGGTTGTATTGTGGAACTGGCCTTCAAATATGACTACACATCTGGGAGGGAGCGTGCAGGAATTCAGATGGAAGCTTTAATCTGTGCTCTCAGTAAAAAGCATTGTTCCTCTTGCAGTTTCTCACTTCGAGACAAATTAATTTCACTTCAAGCTTTTCTGCTTTGTGGCAAGGTTTGCAGTCAGCGAAGGCGCTCTGTAAAGGTCTATTAAATGTCATCCTAAGGGGGAAAGGAGTGCTGGATTCCACCCATGGCTTGAAGGGCTATTGGTTCAAGCCCAGGGGGGCAAGGCCAGAGACTGGATGCCTCCGCAGGAACAGCTGCACCAGGTACATGTCACCCCAAAACACCAGAATGAAACAGTTCCAGACATGAGCACAATGCTGTGCATGAGGTAAGCTAATGACATCATATAAATCAATGACATCATATAAATCAAACACATCTTAAGGTGGCTGATAATATGTTGTAAAAATGATGCAACGGACACAATTTACTACGAGTATACCAGTATTTAATTAGTGGACAAAAGAAAAGAAAGAAGAGATGACACCACTGCTTTAGCTGAATCTGGTATAACATGTACTAAAGTATCTTTATATTCCTTCTCCTTAAGAACGCCAGGCAAGGGAACCTTAGCACTCAGCTTTATGGATTTTCTCTGTATCATCACATCAGATTCAACTGGTTAATTAATTACCACGTTGAATGAGGTGTCAGAATATTAAACTATGCATTGCTGTGAGGCGTAAGGTTACCGTTTTACAGGAAAGACCATGACAGGTGTGTCAAGAAAACTGAACGGACACCATTAGTGCAGGCTGACATTGGCCTGGAGCCCAGCAACATATCCATTCTTTGAAATTAGACCATCAAAAGGCTTTTAGTCAGAAGTTTGGCACACTGTGAGAGTAACCCCTGCACTATCCAAGCTACTTGGTTCATGACCCTGTTCAAACCTCAGTCATCAACTCGTATGTAAGAGCAACTCAGCAAAACAACAGTGTCATGACAGAATGTGACCGGTGCTTATGTGGATCAGTGGGTTTTGATCCAGCAGGACTAAGACACACCAGTGATGGCGGATAAAAAAATCAGAGGATTCCTTTTCTAGACAATCAGAATGGCTCTTTGGGCAACAATTTTACTTCATTAGTGCCTTTTACAGTAGTCATTGTCACAAAGGCTACGCTAAGGGATTGCAAGAAAAACCATTGAGATGAGCCAGACTCAAAAAAGTTGA
This sequence comes from Brachyhypopomus occidentalis, assembly GCA_020368025.1. Classification (NCBI taxonomy): domain Eukaryota; kingdom Metazoa; phylum Chordata; class Actinopteri; order Gymnotiformes; family Hypopomidae; genus Brachyhypopomus; species Brachyhypopomus occidentalis. The sequence continues at coordinate 3,089,693 of JAGXOD010000032.1, forward strand.
TATCTGTTAGAGGAATTGTGATACGAATTTTACAAAGGTAGGATTAAACAGGAACCCTCGAATCATGCAGAGGAAAGATCCAGAGATTAGCCAGTGGCCAGAGTTAAAAGCCTGTCAAAAGATATGGCGGACCACATGTGATCTATGGTGTCAGAAATCTCCATAAGCCGCCTTCCATCTGTTGTACTCGATATGGATGTTATACTTGGTGTGAAGGAGCAAAAAAACAGTGCGAGCCAGCAGCAGCCGCCAGGGCCGCTTCAGCCTCGCGCAGCCGTGCCCGGAAAAAGAGCCACGATGGTGAACACATTTGCGATAAGCCCAGACGCCGCGCCATTATGTGCAATTACTGCCTGCGCATCTGAAATAAGCTGACCGGTTAATCCTGTCCTGAAAAGCCTCTGCTGATTAGCCAACATGCCCGCTTCAGTCGTGCACACCAAGGCCAGCACGAAGCCTTGGGGTGGGGGTGGAGGTGGGGGTATGGGTGGGGGTGGAGGTGGAGGTGAGGGTTGGAGGGGTTGAAGGCCTGAACGTAGCCCCAAAAGACGGCGAGCGGTGCGAGCGAAATGAAAGCATGGTAGGAGACGGAGAGAGAAGGAGACCCAGCCGGGGCGGATGGTCTCATACAGCCGCCACAGCCGACAGAGAGGAGATAGCACACTCATCCGCCGAGCTCCTGCTCTCTCATAACCGCAGCACTGTTCAGCTCATTTGAACTCCAAGAGATAACAACCACCAGCAAGCGCTTCTGAAGTTACAGGAAAGCTATTTTGCATTAGAAATTATAGCCTCCTGTCCAATAAGCTTCTTTCAGTGCAGAATATTTCGATAACGCTAAACAACATTAACAGTTTATTTAAAATGGAGTTTGTATATTGTTTTATACAAGGGTTTGTTTTAGAAAGCTTGTAGACAATAGGGCTTTGTGACTACCATTGCCATCATTAATTACCACAAAATGTATTGAATAAGCAAGTCAGCTGAAGTAGCTAACTGTTTGTTTTCCACAACAGCCAAGTACAATGGAGTCTGACAGAGACCTGGTGTGACTTCATGAATAGCCATGCATCAGTGCAACAATGCTTAATTAATGCTTACCAGTGCATTTCCAGTTGCTACCAATGGCAAAAGGTCAATAGAAGTCCACCTACCACGTACAGCAGCTCATAAATTCATACTAATCAGTCAACAATAATTACATCTAGTCTTTAATCCCCCAACAACTCATCTTACCATTTTTTCCCCTTATTTAGTGAATGGTATCAACCCAACCAACCGCCCACTTTTCTTCACTCACTTGTGTCAGGGCAAGAACATGGTACACAGCCTCAGTACTCACTCACTCCCTCCCTACCTCCCTCCCTCACTCTCTCTCCCTCCCTCCCTCTCTCTGGCTGATGGACAGTGACATCCTAAATTGCACGGCAGCTCTGGAGCGAGCACCTTTTGTCAGACTCAGATGTGCAGTGGAGCTTGAAATGGACACAGCGGGACGGCAGGGAGGCAGGCTGTGTCGGGGGCAGCAGCCGTGAGTTATTTAAGTGCAGAGCTATGCAAATGCGGCACGGCCGAGGAGATTTCTGCACTGTCTACACCCTGTACACCCTGGCCCGCAAAACCAGCTTGTTTCTTCCTGTCTGGTGTGATTTTGTTTGAGAGAGGAAAAAAAAAACTGCATTACCCAAGGCTGTTGACAGCACAAGTGTTGGAGTCTCTCGTTCTTGAGGTTAAAGTTTGCCGAAGAGGCCTCAGAACTTCGGCGGATTGTTCTAGACCAAGCACTGGGTTTATTTGACGTTTTCCTACGGAAATGAGAGAACAGAATAATTCAGGGGTGCATTCGTTTGACTTATGAAACTTCAGTCGTCTTTTTAGTTGTCATGACAGATTTCAAAACTATATACACTAAAACTGTGCATACACTTGATAATACTGATTATGTACACCTGTACATATTCAGGGCTTATGTAGACACTTTTGAATACAGATTAAACTGATGTTGTACATACACTTTTGGAGAAAGGTTTTCTGACCATTACAAATGTTTGAGTTTGTTGGGCATTCTATTTCAAATCCATGGCCATTATCATGGCGATTCACTTTGTATATTGTTGTCTAACAACCTCCACTCCTCTGGGAAGGGCTTAAACACGATTCCGGTGTGTGTCTGAGGCATTTGTGCCTTTTCAGTCAACAAGGACATTTTTTGAGGTCAAGATAACAGATCTACGATATGTTAGTGAGATTATGAGATTATGTAAAAGGATAATAGTAAGGCTGAAATAATTGGCAAATAGTAATCTTTCATTCATTCATATGTATTTTGCTCTCTAGAATAATATTCATTAAAAAACTATTTCAATCATTAAAAAACACTCAGAATAATTTGAAATTAACGTTAGCTAACTACCTAGATAGCTAGGTTAGATATGCTTTTTACCCTGAGGAGAGCAGCACAGTAGCACAGCAGTCTTGGTTATCCTATATAATGCATACATTAACATAATAATGCTTTATGTGGAGGAAAATTTACAGCAAGATTAATTTACCTTGTTTCATCCATTAACTTTGAAGCCTGACATCCTGCATAGTGTAGGAACAACGCTGGATGAAGTCAGGCGCAACGTGATTATCCTCAGATAGTTGAGAGTTTTGTATTTAAAACATACAGTTGATTAGTGAGTTGGCCAGAGGAAATGTGGAAAATAACATAACAGGTGACTATTGCGTTTTCAGGTTCAATCCAAACAAAATGTTGTCCGTTATCTATTTTGTTTTTCCACCCACCGGTTTTTAATCTCTCTGTCCACGCAAAGTGCGTTTGCGGATGTTACTTTCAAAGGACATTTTGAACTGTGTAGTGGGGAGTTCTAACTAAAGCCTACGAAATCGATTACGTGCGATTCAGCACTTGTCGTCCACTCATTTTCTGTGGTGTTGAGATTCGTGGCAGAGCTCCTGTTCCCCGTAGACGCTCCCTTTTCACGATACCAGCACTTAGACGGGCAGATTTACCAGGGCGAATTTCCGGAACTGAGTTCTGGCAATGGTGGCATCCTAGGACAGTGCCACATTTTAAAATAACTGACCCATGTGACTTTTAAACGTGGCGCTGTCAGTACGACGCGTTCGCCTGCTAATGTTTGTCTAGATGGAGATTACATGGCTGCGTGCTTTATTGTATACACCTTCTAGTAATATATATGACTGAAAGACCTAACTCATTACTACTTGTGACCATACAGTATGTGCAGTAATAGATTCGTATAAAAATATCGAGACATTACCGCCTCTTACTGTCAGTATAGTTTGGTCATTCGTGAAAGATGCCACAGGAAACAAGAAAGGTGTAGAACAATATCAGTTGTAAATTCTGAATGCACACTGAAATAACTCGAATGGACTGGCAGCTTAAATATGCAGCTGTGACTTTGGTCTGTGCCACCTGTAAGTTTTACCACTGAATTATATTCAGCACACCATATATTCAGCCTTTGGGCACAAGCCTACACACTTGGACAGTAGTGTTTTTAGAGCAACCCTGACTCAGCAGATTTCCATGCAAAGGAGAAGAATAGCTAACACCCCCAACCCCCACCCCTCCCCTACACACACACACTCTCTCTCTCTCTCTCTCTCTCTCTCTCTCTCTCTCTCTCTCTCTCTCTCTCTCTCTCTCTCTCTCTGTCTCATTATGCTTTAGCTACATTTCCGAATGTCATAAACAGCACTTAGAAATGTTTAGCCACAAAAACATGAAAATTCAAGAAAGAGGCTTTTAACAACAATTGTGACTTCAACGATGTACAGAAATCTGGAGCAGCCAAGCAGCTGTCCATGGATCACAATACGTGAAGGTTCCACATTACACCTGACTCTGAAGTGTCTTTTAGTAGATCCATTTCCTGAGAGAATACTTGCTATTAAATGTACTAACTCAGACTGTTCTCTGTCGGTACTTCACTGCTAACACATATGCTACATATATAACTTACATATAACTTTTCTAGTATACACAAACATTCATACGTATAACTTAAAAATAGTACGCCTGTATGTAAAATTCTGTGTGATAGAGGTGTCATGCACCAGTGTGACAGCGTTCCAGCTTGGCTTCATCAGCAGGGGTAGTGTGCTACAGCATACATGACATTTCTCTCATGTCCACAGTGAGTGCAGTGCAATCAGGAGGACAGATAAGAGACTTGGGGGTTGTGGCGAAGCGAATGTCAATACCTGACACCGCTGAGCTTCCGCGACTCAGACTCGGGGCTTTGAACCCCCGCAGCCCCTGAGCTGTCGATACCCCTCAGGCAGTGCTGTGCCTCTCAAAACAAGCCCATGATATGAACTCCAGGACTAGAGCTGCTTTGCTGAGAGGGTGATGCAGCATCATGCCTGTTTTTTTAGAATACGATTGGCACATTAATAGATGTTTAAAACACACTCACACACACAAAAACTCTTTGTTTTAGCTCTTCTTGTTAGCTTGTGGTCAGTGATGAACTTCAACAGCAAATCTGGCAATAAAAATAATTCTGTGAATTCTGTTTTGAAACTCATGACTAGAATAAAACAGTGATTCAGTTCAGATGGAACGTCAAATCAAGGGATTTGTGTGTGTTTGTTTGCTTCAGACAAAACATTTCAAGCTTTGGAACCCCAGGGTTGTTTGGGCTCGAGGATGAGCTGGGGGGGGGGGGGGGGTGTCATGCTTCCTTTGGGCTTGAAATCTCTGGGGGTTGAAGGGTGGCAGGGATGGAAAACACCACAAATTCCAGAGCACTTGGCCTGGATGGCGGAGGTCACACTGTCCTTCACAGGATGACACTCTGATCAGACAGCCCTCGAGATAATGATGCAGTAAAGTGCTGAGAAGTCTCCTCCAAGGCGAAGAGGCACTTGGGACTTCCCAAACTCTTGTGTCTTGAAGAGACACTTTGAAAAGAAACAGTGGCAGAATGACCACAAGGACAGAGGTAAAGAAAATAGCTTCTCGTCTGTCAGCAGTCTGGGCATGAGGATCCCAGTAGTTTAAATTTCCATGCATCGGCTTCGGTTGGGGAGGGAGGTGCTTTTGAAATGGCATAATTTGAGCTCCGCTTTCCACAGCCTTCCAGCACCTTTGTGCCATGAATCATGAAACATGGTCAATACTCATAAAATTATCAACATGACCATGGGTTGGAGGAATATGCACACGCACTCAGCTGCTGTTGCCCCGAGGCTGTTTTGGATTAAAACTTGTGAAAGACTAGCAAGCTCACCAGGGATGACACTCGTGAAGGCCTAATGGTTTTTGGCTCCGGTCCGTCTTCAGCGGGCCACGGAGTCGGTCATTAGCGCTGCGTTGGCGCACGCTCCGAACTTCCATCCCTGCGCTCAGTATTAACACCGTAATTATGCCGGACCAGTAAGAGATGGCTTTCGTACGAAGGCAGTAGGTTGAACAGAGAACAGAGAGAGAGAGAGAAAAGTGAAGAAAGAGATGGAGAAAAAAGTGAAGTGTGGATGGCATGCTGATCTAAACAAAGGTGAGAAGCCAGCTGCAACTGCAGAGAGTGCAACATTTGCTGTTTGGTGAGGTTGTGTTCAGAATAATGCACTCCAGCACTATAGCTTACACCTATACTTAGTATTAGCAACATCTACCTTATATGTGCATTTCTAAGTTATAGACTTTCCCACCTGTTGGCATGCATTATTTATTAGCCCCCCTCTACTAAATCCTAATTGGGTGGAGAACTACCCAGCACATCGCTAACACAGACCATGGTAGCGGTGGACTGTGTTGCACCAGCATAAGGTAATAATGCACAGCACTGTTTCAGGTTTTTTTTTTTTCTTTTTTTTTTTTTTTGAGCCTGTATGACTCCTGCGTTGAGAATGGTCTGTGAGCCAAAAATATCAACCAACCAAAAATATCCAGGTATCAGCAGTCCTGTGACCAGAAACCGGCCCCCTGAGGAAGAGCTGGAAGGTGGAAATGTGCCTGGCAACAAATGGAGAAGTTTCTAACTGCACCCTTACAACATTTCTAAGGAACGTGTCTGTAATACTGTGAATGTTTAGTGAAAATATGTAATGTGAGTTGAACACAGTCAAGTATTAAAATATTTTAAAGGCAACAGAGGCCATTAAAAATGATTTGTTTGCTTTGAAAAACCTAACAAGGAGGAGCAAGACAGTACAAAAGAGCCTGTGCTTCCCTAACCCCGCTAATCTCGGACTGCTTCCATCATCAGAGGTTCTTGCCTGATATGCAGTATTGTAAGCCTCTTTAAAATACCCAGCCAAGCTGCCCCACAGGACTGAGGCGCAGCCGTCAATGCTGATCGGAGCGCGGTCTGAAATATTGACTACGCCTCCTACCCAGGCCCCAGGCTCTCGTGCCCCTTGCATCATCTCAAGCGAACCGCCGCACCACCTGTCAGACTACTGATGGGCTGTGATGTAACATTAAAGGTAATAATTGGGTGAGCGTGTTGTCACTTGTCATTTTAAGCTGTACATCTCTTCATAGTCATTGCGTAACACTGACAAAGTCGATGGAGGAAACAATGGCAATGCCAGCGACTCCCGAAGCTTCCGCCACAGCTCCCTAAACTTCAATAAATGGGAACAGCATGTGCCAGACATTAAATTCATGACAAAAGATACAAAACCTTCAAAGCATTAACATTCTTTTCTCTTCTCCTTTCCTTTTACAGGTTACTTTATGAAGAAAGGTGAGAAGTGCCTAAAAGGCTACATATAGATGAGTGTATAAAATCTCTGAGGGACAGAGGTGATCTAAGGAGCCAACCATCAGGTCCGGGGCTCTCCTGAGGGGGAATACACTGATATGGGTTGTTTATTTCCAATTCTGATGTCAGCAATTCCTGTGAGTGGGAAAGAAAGTGGCAGCAAAGCCATACACAAGAAGAGGCAAAAGCTCTCAAAACTGCCCTGCTGAGCACATCATGGCCCAAAGGAGTGAGCAGTCAGGAAATTCGAAGAATGTTTTTATTCACATTCAGCCCGAAGACGACTTCAGGGCCACATAATTCGCCGTTTCGTGCCGTTTTGTGACATATGACCTCACAAAATTCCAACCGTGATGCATGATTCACATTTCTTCTTCACAATCAGACAGAAGCTATTCAACAAGGCTCACACCTCAGAACTGTCAAAAAAAGACATTAAAGAAGTTGCTTATGAAAATAAAACTCGCCTAAGTAAACAGCTACACCGAGATTTTCTTTTTAGATAATAAGAATTATCCTGACAGAACAGAGGCCTTATCTAAAACACACTGTGAGCCAGACACACCAATCTTGGACTGTAAGCAGTACAGAAAAATTCACTTCAAAGGTGTGCTGGGTTTATTCATTTAAAGGCTGTATCAGGCTTAGTCGAATTCTTTTTTAGTTCACTCAAAACACACACACACACGAAACCGAATACACAAATATGAATACACAGGAAATTATTTGTATTTAAATTTATCTCAAAACAGAAAACTCTGAACTCTGAACTTTTAATGAAGCACACACATATGCTCACACACACACACACACACACACACACATGCACACACACACACACAAAGATACTCATTGTTCTCTTTCTCCAAGCTTGATAACCTCTGTTTCCCATTGTATATACTGTACCTGCTAATACTAGCCACATGATGCTACTGCTAATTAATCAAAATAATTTATGAGAGAAGGTGAGCTAAAATCGGATACAGTGTTATTTTATTTTATGAAGGGATAATTTTATTACACATACAGATTATTATAATTGGTTGCATTAAGCATTCAGTAAAACCCAGCATACCAACTAGCTGTGATGCCTGTGCAATATACTTCAGCATCACTGTCAAAACATTAAGCTTTGTAAAGTTTCAAGAAAAATATGGAAAAGGTTTTCTAGGGTGACAGGCAAACATGAACTTTAGCATTTCAAAAGCTTCAGTATTGTCTGTGGAATTCAGATCACAAGGATAATTTTTTTGTATATAATGGCTTGCCTGTATGTGGGGGCTGTTGTAGAGTCCCCAAGGGCATGTCACCGTGCATTGTAACTAGAGCACTTTCTGTCTTCCTGGGTCTCTGTGCTATGTTGCTTGCTCAGGGCTTTTGGACAATAGGAGGCATATGTCCTTTGGCTTTAGTCACGTATAAATGCAGGGGTTAAACGGGGCAGAGCGAACCAGTCATCAGCTGGAAACAGCTCCAAACTAATAGGACCAGCCAAAGTGACCATGGGCAAGGTAGGTGGCCTCACTGTAGACGCAGTGTTGGACTAAACAAGTAACTACTGCTGTTCTATTGCTCTTATGCGTTCAAGTAACAAATGTACGTGATGGCGTGATGGCTCTTCGCCATGCAGGTTGTCTTCTACGAGAACAGGAACTTCACAGGGCGCTCATGGGAATGCAGCAGCGACTGCTTTGACATGGCGCCCTACCTGAGCCGCTGCCACTCCTGCAGGGTGGAGAGCGGATGCTGGATGCTCTACGACCGCGCCCGCTTCATGGGCAACGGGTTCTTCATCAAGAAGGGCGAGTACAGCGACTTCTGGGGCAAGTGGGGCATGGACGGCTGGATCAGGTCGTGCCGCACGATCCCCATGGTATGGGCGCCAGACCTCCGGCACGCCGTACTATGTTGGAGGCGGACACGCGGGAGATTCTTCAGGCCAGAAGCCATGGATGTGTAACTAACGCACTGCTGTTTCTCTTGTCAAACAGCACAGTGGATCCCACAGGATGAGAGTCTACGAGCAGGGGAACTTCATGGGCAAGATGACGGAGATAAGCGATGACTGTGATTCCTTCGCGGACCGCTACAGCTGGTCCCACGGCTGTGGATCCTGCCACGTGCTGGACGGTCACTGGCTCATGTACGAGTTCCCCAACTACACGGGCAGGATGTGGCTCTTCGGGCCAGGAGAGTACAGGAACTTCAGCCAGAGGTGGGGAACACGGCACAAGAGGTTCATGAGCATGAGACGCATTATGTACTCCTGGTATTAAAATGTTGATTAGCACCATTGTGAAACTTAGCAGGTTTTAAATAAATGTAATTAAACACATGGCTGTTTTCTGTTTTTTAGCATGAACTGTGCGTGCTTTCAGATTCATTCACTACTGTAAAGTGTCCTAAGGTTTTATCCTATGATGTGAGTATGTAGCAGGCAAAGATAGATATCTTCTCATTTAGCACTTATTTTCTTTATATTGTAGCCATTCAAAAGAACTGCTGCAGTTATCCGAAATAACAACTGCCGTTGTTAGTTGTTTTCATTAACCAATAATAGAAAGCTAATATTAATTAATATAACAAGAAAAAAATTTGTAAAGTGACAAATTCAATACTAAGATGATTAGTATTGACAGACCTTAACTGTTAATCTCCATGATATAGATACTCTTGGAACAACACACACACACACACACACACACAGTATAAAACAATTGTCTATAGTAGTGTGCCTATATAGTATATGCCTAGTGTGCCAAATAGTGTATGCCTGTAATAGTGTGCCTACAACTCCTCTCCTAATCCATACAATCTGACACAAGCATATAACACTGACCACTACACCCATTATAGGATTTCAGTGATTACACTTCCAGCATAGTGCTCTAACTGAGCATTAAACAGTTCTGTGGTCACCCTGTCCAATCTGTCTTCAACCCCATATAACAGCAACCTTCCAATTTCCCAAAAAGGGCCCAGATGCGTATCGATCACCTTTAGAGACATTCTATACATTCAACATAAAAACTCTTTCAGCATGAATCAGTGACGCGAACATGTAATGCAGGTGTTGTATGCATATGTGACATTTAAAGTTCTGCCTCGAGTTCTGTAGAACATACATCTCCGCAACGAGACCGTCAGCCTAATCTCCTCCCCCATCAGCCCAGAACTAGGCCAGCTGCACTACAAAAATGGATGAAGATATGCTACAGCGTGTGGATGAAGATGGATCTGATCAATGTAAAGCCCCTCCGGCAGAAACTGGAGGAGAAATGTTCCCAGCGCAGGCGTTGGACCACCTGGAGGCGCTGAGTGCAAGACAAACCTTTAGGCCTTGGAACCGCATCGGAGCAAAGCAGAGGAAAGTGTTCTAGAGCCCAGATTCCTAACCTGGCCCACAGGGACCTCCATCCTGGCCATGTTTATGATCCATCCTGTCCCTGCACACCTGAGATATTCAAGCACATATTACCTCACTGCGGCCTGCTGGGATCTAGAATTGGACAAAAAAACCCAAAAAAAACCCGAACATTCCGACCAGCTAGAGATCTGCTGGGACTGAGTTAGGAAATACTTGCAGTAGACTGTGCCATGGTCTTTAACTGTGTCGCACAAATGAATGGGAATGACGAACGAGACGGTGGTGCCTCGTTGCTCTGATGAAAAACGGTTGCGCAACTCTTCATTTCATAATCAGAATGACCATCTATTGGCTGACCTCCGTGTTTTATCTCTTCTCTGCTTGTTATTTGTAGTCACTCTGCCAGCAGCAATTACACTTAAAACAAAACTCTCTGTATCCCCAAGCAGGGCACTTAACTCAATTTTGGTAGCGTGAAGGATCTGGCAGCAATGTGGCCTAGAAATGGAAACTATGGCTTTGATATGTCTTCACATGTCGTATATCGTTTCTTTTGGGGCCAAAGCCTCAGTTACATTCAGGCCTTCCATGTACATATTTGTTTTTGCCAATTTACATCTGATTTCTACATTTGCATTGGAAATTGTGGAGTCTTTACAGTTAGGAGCCCTGAAAGGTCTTAGGTTTGGGAGTCCAAGTCCTCGTTCTCTCTCTCTCTCTCTATGAAGACATTCGTGTTTAGGCTTTGTCACTTCAAGAAAAAAAAAAATCACACCAGCCCCTGAGATATTTAAATGAGCATCCATAATAGCTTAAAATAAGGAAAATAGGACGTGTGTGTGTGTGTGTGTGTGTGACGTCGGCAGGGAGGGAGTGTGAAGTGAGTGTGGCGCGAGTGTCGGAATAGAGCGTCTTCGTTCTCTGTTAGAGCCGCAAACAAATAAGCGCAGCGGTGAGCTAAGTGAAAGGAAAGCAGAATGGAGCGACGCTGTCAGTCAGAGTCGCCGAGCGGCACAGCGGCGGAGGAAACTCAGGCACGTCGTCCTGGGCGTCGCTGAGCAGAGCGCACCGCTGGACGAGTGAGCCTGTGGGCTTTAAATAGAGAGAGAATCAAAAGAGTCAAAACAAGGCCCAGGTGCAAACAGTCAATAATCAGGTGATTGGGAGCGGGGCAGGCGTGGGGTGTGTGTGTGTGTGTGTGTGTGTGTGTGGCAGTGGGCATGTCCCTCAGGTGCGGAGTCTGGGGCAGTTTATCACAAGTATGAAAAAGAAACTTAATTTATTTGCCCTAAATAGAAGCACTCTGCCCCATTTTCATGCCTTAAAACACTTCCAAAATGGACTTCTTCTTACAGGAAATTTGTCAAACCTATTGTTTCTCACGGCAATAAATACTGACTTAGATTCCACGTTTTGGACAAAAGTAGGAATGCGATGTTAAATTTGCATTCAGGTCCGTGAGGAAGCAGCCCGTTGTGTCCTGAAATCTGATGCTTCAGCAGTAAACGCCGAGCTAGAGGAACACAGAATGAGGGAAGCATCGCAAATGAGAACGACTGGCAGAAAGGAAACCACACCCTGGCTTGTACAGAACGCGGGCAGATAATGCTCACCGAAGAAAGAGGATTCAATCAAGTTAAGAGGAGATATTTACAAGCAGCTCCTTTGATCAGATAAACTGCTCGGCACACCGGAGGATGTGCTGGGGGGCGGGGAGATGGATGGAAGAGAATGAGAGGAGACTCAAAGAAAGAGAGAGAAATAGAGGGAATGTAGAGAGAGAGAGAAAGATAGTTAGAGAGTTAGAGAGAGAGAGAAGGAGAGAGAGAACACAAGAGAATGAAGAAAACAAATGACTGCAATGCCAAACTGCCAGCAAAGCAAGCTGCACTGCAAACTAATCAAAACATTGTATTGATCTTGTAATAGATTAGAGATTGACTTGGCAGGGGCCGGGCCTTTTAATTAAGGCGAACCTCTGTAGTGGTGTCTCTCTCAGACATGTTAAGTGATGTAATTACCACTGAATAAGCAATTAACCCCATGAGGTGGGAATGAAGGCTGTAGAATTAGGAACACCACTAACACATCAGAATGTCAGTGTCAGTGTCAATGTAGGACTGAGAATTATCTACACCCTAAAAATATCTAGCCAAAAATGGCCCGTTGGTGGGGAGTTAGGCTAATACAAAATTGGTAGGGGCTATATACTTTTTTTTTAAACTAATGGGCCCTGTTGCCATGCAAGGTTTCCTGTAGCCCGACCGTAGCCTTTTACTGGTCAGTTTCTCACCATGGTATTGCTGCAGGCTTGATATTTTTGGGTTGCAGACCACGCTCTACCCATCAGTGGTACTGATATGTAAAAACCCCAGCAGCACCGCTGCGTCCAATGCATTTGTACCAGCTCACCACCTACCTCCATGCCACTATCATGTCAATGTCAAGGATGCCCTGAAAATGGTCTGCCTCCCACATAACACTGCTGTAGTCCAACCAGGTCCCCCGGCACATTCCAGGACATCTCATTTTATTTTATCTATAGCCAGGCTCTGATTTCTTTTATTAGACTGTGAAAATACAGGTGAAAAAGCTTGTGACCCGAGTATATATAAATATTTATTGCAATTAAGTGCACTGCTCAGGTCAGACAGAAGTAAGGGATTAAAATTTACCAAACACATAATAACAGGAGAATTCCTCTTTCCCAGGGCTTTCGCATTAACCCAAGCACTTGCCCAGCGCTGCAAACCGTGTGGTGAGACGACCTTGGATCTGAACTGAAAATCAGATTTTTGAAAGTGTGGTTCCCTGGCCCTGTGAATGGATGGCCATTTACTGCAGAGCACCATTCCAACTCATGTAGGTCAGATGGCAAAAACGGGACGCTGACAGAAAATATAGTATGGAATGAATGAATGGGTTTTAAAAATGAGTAATTTTGTTTTCAACTTTAAAGCATTTCATAATTGGGTGCTGTCACACAATCTGGGACTGTGAAGGATTTACACGAATGACCAGGTGTTCCTATTAAAGCGGTTGGTAAGCACGCGTGTGTGTATGTGTGTCTGTGTTTGTGTGTAAAGTAGTAAAAGATGTAGAGGTAGTCAAAATTGCAGTAAAGTACCCAAGGTTTCCAGAGAAACAGGATGTTTCAGTCAGAGGTCCTTTATCAGCTGTGCAAAGTGCTTCTGTAGTTCTAGGAGGTTGAAACAATTTATATTAGAAAAAACAAATGATTAAAACATAACATTCATTCCACTGGGTTTTAAACTTCTAAGAGTGTAAATCAGTCCTTTTTTTTAGTTTCGTAAGTTCATTTCTGGCATAGCAACAACTGCCAATGTGACCAGATATGTCATTAATGAAACGTCAACGTATTGAAATGCCCTACGACTGATAATGAGAAATCCTTAATTCTGATGGCCTGAAGATGTTCAACAAAATCATCAGCAAGCCTTCTCTTGGTTTCTCCACAGTAAAGCTGATTACATATCTTGCAAGAAATACAATAGACAACAATTATGCATGAGGCGGAATGGGTGATAACAATTGATCCTTTCGTGCTAATTATTTTAGTGGTTTTGTTAATAAATTTACATCGAGCACATCAAGAGTGCTTGTAGGCGTTGTTATCCGACTGGTCATTTATCTCACTCTTGAAGAGCATGTCTTTGATGTTTTTGTCTTGTTGGTAGGAGATTAGTGATGGCTCTTTAAAAAAGACGTGTGCTCTCTGCAACATCCTGGAGAATTCAGTTTAAGTGTTAACATTACTCACTCGTTTATTTGTAGGATGATAAATAAGCAGTAAGGAAATTCTTGTTGTCTTAACAATAGATTGTTTATAGGTCAGTGCATCTGTTGTCCGAACAGATAAAACAAGCATCAAATTTACATGTAGCAGTACTGAAAATGTGGTATAGGGGCAGTGTATTGTTAAAAAAATGTTTCTTATGTAATCCAACAAAAAGGACAGGATGACCTAACCCATTAGCACATGTGGCAGTACATGTGGGAGATGGTAGTACTTTAGAAGTCATACTAACTCCTCTTAACTTTGAGTAGTACTTGCAGTCAAAGGTGAAGCACATTTAGAGAGAACTCAAAGTTCTTACTTAACAGTTTATCTGTGGTAGGGTTCCATATCTATGAGAGGGTTCTATATCTGTGGTAGGGTTCTATATCTGTGGTAGGGTTCTATATCTATGAGAGGGTTCTATATCTGTGGTAGGGTTCTATATCTATGAGAGGGTTCTATATCTGTGGGAGGGTTCTATATTTGTGGTAGGGTTCTATATCTGTGGTAGGGTTCTATATTTGTGGTAGGGTTCTATATCTGTGGTAGGGTTCTATATTTGTGGTAGGGTTCTATATCTGTGGTAGGGTTCTATATCTGTGGAAGGGTTCTATATTTGTGGTAGGGTTCTATATCTGTGGTAGGGTTCTATATCTGTGGGAGGGTTCTATATCTGTGGTAGGGTTCTATATCTGTGGTAGGGTTCTATATCTGTGGTAGGGTTCTATATCTGTGGGAGGGTTCTATATCTGTGGGAGGGTTCTTTTCAAGTCTCGCATCAAGAAAATGATTTAAAGCTTAATTGAAAATTACTGTGTGTAAACTTTTCATTTCCATTAAAAAAGCAGGGAGTTGAAACATAGCATTTGCTCTTTAAGAAAAGGTCTTTAACATATGTAGATAACGACTGAACAACTGGTCGAGAATGCCATTGAGATGAGGATATCGTTTCTGTTGGGCAGGAACAAGCAGATAATAGGATGCCGAGAACTGTTTTGTTAGAGAAGTGATAGAACCGTCTACAATGAGGACTATCTACAAAAAGAATGGAGCACCATAACTGTGGAGTGGTATCATAGTAAAAGGTGCTATCAGAAAACTGTGATTGCTTCCTTCTTGTAAAGGTCTTTTCTCCAATTGACAACAGATCTACCTTTATCAGCTGTCTTAATAATAATAATTTCACTTCTCATTGTTTAAAAGAGAATATTCTTATTAGTAATATAAATTTCAGCAACCTGACTAAAAAGAGTACTGATGGGTGCCTGTGTACACTGCACTTTTGAATACCCATTTTTCTGTCTTTTTATATTGTAGAGATATGCAAAATTGTTGTACACAAGGTATCCAGAGAAACGGTAAAATGTGTACTTCACTACAGTTTTGAATAGCTGCATCTTTTGCTACAGTACCCTGCAGTTACTCTTACTGCGAATCTTCTTTGGATTTATGCACAGCTGATGAAGGACCTGTTGTCTTTGTGTACTTCACTACAGCACTAGAGCTCTGACTCTCTCTCTCTCTCTCTCTCTCTCTCTCTCTGTATATATATATATATATATATATATATATATATATATATAGAGAGAGAGAGAGAGAGAGAGAGAGAGGTGTGTTCCAGTAAATTAATAATGTGGAAGCAGCACAGTGCATAAAACCATGCAGACACAGGTCAAAAGCTTCAGTTAATGTTCACATCAGACATCAGAATTGAGACAAAAATATAATCCAAGTGCTGATTTTCTGGGATTTCCATGCACAACAGTCTCTAGAGTTTACATAGAATGGTGCAAAAAACAAAAGGATTTGCAGTGAGTGGCAGTTCTGCGGGAGGAAATGTCTTGTTGAGAGAGGTCAACTGAGAATGGGCTGACTGGTTCTGACAGGATGGCTACAGTAATTCAAATAAGCAGCTCCTTACAACCGTAGGGAGCAGAAAAGCAACTCAGAATGTACAGCACATCAAAACTGGGATATATGAGCTACAACAGCAGAATACCACATCAGGTTCCACTCCTGTCAGCCATGAACAGGAATCGGAGACTTGAGTGGGCAAGGACTCACCCAAACTGGACAGTTAAAGATTGGAATAAAGGTTGCCTGGTCTGAAAATGGCTATATAATGGCTACTTCTAGCATGATAATAAACTATGTCACAAAGCACAAGTCATGTCATACTGGTTCCATGACAATGAGTTTACTGTAGACAGTGAGCAGACAGCGAGGTTAGTGTAACTCAGTAGACAGCGAGGTTAGTGTAACTCAGCAGACAGCGAGGTTAGTGTAACTCTGTAGACAGTGAGGTTAGTGTAACTCAGCAGACAGTGAGGTTAGTGTAACTCTGTAGACAGTGAGGTTAGTGTAACTCAGCAGACAGTGAGGTTAGTGTAACTCTGTATACAGCGAGGTTAGTGTAACTCAGCAGACAGCGAGGTTAGTGTAACTCAGCAGACAGCGAGGTTAGTGTAACTCAGTAGACAGCGAGGTTAGTGTAACTCAGCAGACAGCGAGGTTAGTGTAACTCAGTAGACAGCGAGGTTAGTGTAACTCAGTAGACAGCGAGGTTAGTGTAACTCAGCAGACAGCGAGGTTAGTGTAACTCTGTAGACAGCGAGGTTAGTGTAACTCAGCAGACAGCGAGGTTAGTGTAACTCAGCAGACAGCGAGGTTAGTGTAACTCTGTAGACAGCGAGGTTAATGTAACTCAGCAGACAGCGAGGTTAGTGTAACTCTGTAGACAGCGAGGTTAGTGTAACTCAGCAGACAGCGAGGTTAGTGTAACTCAGTAGACAGCGAGGTTAGTGTAACTCAGCAGACAGCGAGGTTAGTGTAACTCAGCAGACAGCGAGGTTAGTGTAACTCAGTAGACAGCGAGGTTAGTGTAACTCAGCAGACAGCGAGGTTAGTGTAACTCAGCAGACAGCGAGGTTAGTGTAACTCTGTATACAGCGAGGTTAGTGTAACTCAGTAGACAGCGAGGTTAGTGTAACTCAGCAGACAGCGAGGTTAGTGTAACTCAGCAGACAGCGAGGTTAGTGTAACTCAGCAGACAGCGAGGTTAGTGTAACTCAGCAGATCTGAGTCCAGTGGAGCAACTTTGGGATGTGGTAGGACAGGACACTCATGGCATGAATGTGATGGAACATTGTCATCACTTTGTGGACCCCATGCTACGAAGACTGTTCTAATAGTACCTGGAGAGGACTCTTTCACAGGTTTGTATCATTATAGGGTTTCTAATGAAAGGTTCGGTCGGGGAGTGATTTTGTCCTCACACTCATGGTTCTGGATGGAGATTGATGATGTCATTCCTGAGATCTGTTGGAGCCAATCCTCTGGCTTCAGCTCCAACCTCCAAGTGACTAGCTGGGTGTTAACCTTCCACATTCATATTCATATTCTTTCCTTTATATGTTTTCTTCACTGGGGACTGCCACATATATTACCACTGTCTGAATCCTATCTACTAGCAAGTTACATTTATTTATATAATGCTTTTTTAAAGCATCCACTGTGACAGTGTACCATCACGGTGTCTGCTTGGTTTGCTGCTCCTGTATTATCTGTCTGGATCTGGAGATCGTGCAGGATCTAAGACCTCCTTCCTGTGGTTTCTCCCATTTGGACTTGGTGGTGTGCAGTTCATATGCCTCGCATGTGTTCCTGTGAATATTGCATTTACATTTATGGCATTTGTCAGATGCTCTTATCTTATATGCTTACAGGAGGTTTATGCATTCAGGGGTGTCACACCACAGGTAATGATGAACTCCTTGCACAAATAGACTCAGGAATAGCTCTCTCCCACATTCTTTTACACTGCTATACCTTCAGTCACATCTCGTATTTCTATGGCAACTTGAATGTATGTATACTACGTACAAGTTGCCATAAAGCATACTGTGTAGGCTGTATGCAACACGTATAGCATCACCACTTTACCTCACAGTATTGAATGTAGGACTCTGCATGGTACATACAAGCTCTGTGGACGGATCATTGAACATTGTTGGACTGTGTACATATTTGCACATTTTATAGGCTCTTTTAAGGCTTCTAAACCCCCCACCGACATTTGTGTTGTTCCTTGGACTTGAAATAAGAATTTCACTTGCTTTTATGCTTAATTGCTTAAATATGTTCTCATTGTTGGTTGGTTCTGAGGGGCAAACTCTGGTCAGTGAAGTGTTGTCCTCATCTACCAACCGCTGTGCGCGTCTGTGGTCCAATAAGAATGGTCACACCACAATGGCCACTTTTGTAGGAACTCTTTAACGCAGTTTGTATAGAATTGTAAAATCTTGGAGAGTTTTGAAATTCTCTCGGACAGACCGCCTCATAATATCATCGAGTTTACAGCAGTGAACTTTTCCAAAGAACTTGAAATAAGTTTTTTTTTTTTTTTTTTTTTTACTCTCTTAAGCTTCATGCTTATTATTTTGTTGTTAATCTAAACGCATATTGTTCATTACAATACTTCGGGTGATTCAGAATGAATTCAAAATGCACATTAAGGGTATGTGCTTTCTTTGGTTTCTTTCTGAGTGATTACATGTTGAGAAGAGTCTTGTTTAATTGTTCTCCTCCTCTTTACAGCACTGGTGGGAGTTTCCATGAGGTCTTTGTGCCCTAAGCCTGGTCCAGATCTCCCATCACAGCTCTTGGGAAATCATAGCATGTTGATTACCTCTTAAGTCTAATACACCTCTTAGAAGTGCAGAACAACTATGTTAATTAATCATGCTGACTAACTAGTTGCTACTCAGCTGGTGTGCCGGTGCCTAATTAAGTCTGATATGTCAGAGTTCCAGAGTCAGGATCAGACTAGCGATGTTTGAGAGGTCTGACACTTTCCTTTGTAGATACAACTGACAGCAAATTATAATGTCATTCAGTCTTAGTGTAAGTGTGAAATAAGCAAAACAAGGAAACTCAGTATTCCTTTTTGGATAATCAAGCACAGAACACTAAATACGGAATTCTCATTGCTTACCAAACTTGCCGACTCTGACATTCATCCTTTACAAAACATGTAATTATTCCAGATGAGAGGATTCCAGAATATTCTGCTCCCTTCCTGCTGGGACATTGGAATACACTTCCATCCACACCAGAAGCTCCTGTGATCCCTGCTGTTACTGTGCTTGTACCATGCGAATAAATCGTGTTACCTTAAACTCACACGAGGCTCAACCCTTCAGACAGCATTCTGCAATGTCAATACTTAAGTACTCCTTAACTAGAGTGGGGAACCAGATATAGTTAAACAGATTGACGACACCAGTTCCCTGTGGAGTATCCATTCTGCTGTGCACATTCACTGGGTAAAGCCATAAACGAGACTTGCCGAATGGCAAACCTCTGACAAAAGCAGTGAGTGTTAGCTGCTCCTCATGCCCAACAGCGCCGGTGCTGATCATGCCTCTCTGACTTGACTCGTGCAGCTGAGAGGGCCCAAGGGTCATGTAGTAAGCTGGATCATGGCACTGCAGGAATACCGGTCCGCCATCCGTCACCATGCCGGATGTGCACGCGGTAACGGCGATGTCCTGTGCAGGCAGTGTGAGCAGTGCACGGCAAAGAAGGGACTGCCAGGCATTCGCAAGTGCCGCTCTGGTCTCTCCTCTCCGGTCTCTCCTCTCTGGTCTCTCCTCTCCGGTCTCTCCTCTCCAGTCTCTCCTCTCCGGTGCCCTGACGGAGAGGGACGCTCGCTCTCTCCAAAAATGAGTTAATGATTGTGCTGTCACGAGAAGCCAGTCTCACCAGGGAGGCGAGTCTGGCTGTACAACTGCTCACTGCAGGATGACATGCTGTCGAAGGTTCCTGTCACCATGGGAGGGCACCTGTGTCGTGAGGGACCACCTGGGGAAACTGGTATGTTGGATCCAGGCACGGCATCAGACTGGTGTGGTTCACGTGGACTGGCTCACACAATACCAGCTCCATGTTTGAGAAACTGTGGCTGGCTAGGAGGTCAAGTGATGGCGTCTCATGGAGAGCTCGGCCCCGAAACCAGACACCCTCCACCTGGGAGCAGACACCCCGTGGCCCTTGTGCTGACCAGGGCAGCAGGCATGGTGGAACATGAGTGCAGCATGGGATTCTAGAACTTTGTGGGTTTGCAAGGGTTGCGCCACAGACTGTACCACAGGCCAGGACTCCCATAATGCTTCACTCCACTGTTTCTTTTTTTTTTACTGTTCAGCAGTTGAGCTTTGTGTATGTGATTTGTTCATTTTATTGGTGTTAGGAACGTTTTTCCCATCATTGTGATGTATTTTTTGTTTAGTTACCTTTTGCCCATTACCCTTCATGCAGTAGTTTCCCTCTCTGCCTCTCTGTTGTTTGTGGATCTTTTTTGCCTTAGCGCTGATACTGAACCGAAATGACATTCTCTGCTTGTCTTCCATGCGGACAAAATACAAAATAATTCCTTTCCTTTATTTCCTTTGGGTGAAGTGTGCCCAGGGCCAACATTTGATGCTATGCTCCTGTGCTAAAGATAATCTTTAAGCCAATACAATATCTAACACACACACACACAATACAAATGCTTTATGAGTGTGGTTCCACTCAGCTACAGTTTCATGTTTTAAACACACACATGATTGCAAGCCTTGAAGTGTCACCAACTAAACAGTCCAACTAATGTACTGTGTCATAATAAACTACACACTACTAGGGAGAATGTCTGTACTGTAGGATAATTGAGTTCAGCTGAATGAAAGGATGCTATGTCGAATACAGACGACAGCATGTGGGTACACGCTTGCCTGACAAAGAAATACATTCGTCACATATTTGATCTCAGTCTTAGAGTGCAACTGGAAAGCTCGTAGACTACCTATATCATGTACGCACTCACACTCACACATTCATGCGCGTGCAAGCCTTTGTGACTCGCATTGTATTAACTCGTGGTTTTCCCCCGGCACTATTGTGCGCTTCACGTCGGAAAGCGAGCGTGCAGTTTGCATCTGCTCTTAGTGTAAAAATGTCCGTGTGCGCCTATAGAGAACCGCGTAATGCTGGGGCGCAAACAATAGAGATCCGTCCAGCTGGGGCCGACGGTGCCGCCTGGAAAGGGTGACTCCGAACAGAAGTGCTTAGCCAAGCCGCGTTACATTATTTATACCAGCTGGCAAACAAACCTATGATGAATGGCTTGTTTTCTCACCAGTGCATTTCCCAGAGAAGCCTACACCTCCTTTATGGTCCATTACAATGGAGTCACACTAGGACTGGCACCAGAGTGCCATGTTTGTAGTGCAGTCAGTGGCAAGGGTGTGGTGGCATGATTCCTGATATCCTTTTTCCAGTGTGTGTGTGTGTGTGTGTGTGTGTGTGTGTGTGTGTGTGTGTGTGTGTGTGTGTGTTTGTGTGTGTTTGTGTGTGTAGGTGGGTGGGTGGGTCTGTCTCCACTTCTGTGGGCCTTTTTTAATTCATCTGAACGTCCTCCACGGTCTGTGAAGCGCTCAGAAAGCGTTAAGTCCATGTTAGTGGGCCGAGGTGATAAATCACCGGGCAGGACTGGGGAGGCGGGCACCTTGCCGGGGGGATGCAGACTGCTGAACCCTGCGCCCATGACAGCCTCTGTCCCAACAGCAGCTCCCTTGTGCAAGGTGAAACTCCAGTCCTGTGTGGTCTCCATCTATATGAGACAGTGAGATAGAGAGAGAGAGAGAAAGAGAAGAGACAGAGAAGTAAGAGGAGGGGAGACAGAGACAGATAGAGGGAGAGGGAAAAAGGAGTGAAGGAGGACCGCATAGTAAGAGAAGTGGCAGAGGGAGGGAGGAATAGAGGAGATGATAAAAAAGAAAGAAAGAGAGATCACTGATCACGCAAAAATTCTGTCATGCTGTCTGGCAGTATGGAATACCAAGTACATGGACAGAATGGGTGTTATTAGATGTTTGCAGATTCATCTGATCTTCTGTGCAAGTGCAAGTCAGGCAAGTGTATGAGTCTGAGTGTGCAGGAAAGGAGTTTCCCTGCCATGCAGATTAAGGATCAAAATCAGAAAAGCTCTGTGTTGTTTACATGAAGCACCAACAGTAGGCAGTAGAGCAGTCGTAAAGCAACTGTCCTGGACAGAACACCACTTAAGGAACCTTTTCTAGTATGACCTTGCATAAACTCTGGGAGGCCTGGCAGAAATACTTTTTTTTTTTTTACAAAACGTTGTGTGATATACCTGTTACATGGTAATAGCATAAAATGAATGTCCAGTTATCAAAGAATGGGCCTGTGAGGGGTGAGATGAGAGCTGCCCATCAGACCAGGAGAAGGAGAGCAAATCAACATAAAGAACGAATCAACATGGAGAACCAATCAGGGTGAAGAACCAATCAACATGGAGAACCAATCAACATGGAGAAGCAGATGTGACACTGCCCACTTCTACACCCTCATTAATCACAATGCTTCATGTTTCATGATGGAGCTGAACATTGGAGCCCTGTTGGCCTCTGATCAGTTTAACTAACTCCTTAGCTCATCCTACTTTGAACTCAGCTGAATATTCATCAGGATACAGGATTTCTGTGATTCCCAGAACATCAACCAGGAGAGTGAAGCTTCTGGCTGGGCCTCTCAGGCAACTCAAGGTCAATGCTGAATGGAAATGTGAAATCTGCTCCTTGCTTTTCCTCCCCAATGTTGTCATGGTGATTAGTCTTGATAATGTGACATTAAAGGACAAGGTACAGTTCTGGCATTGGAGGTTGAACTCACCCTGTTTTCTGTATTGTTTTTTTCTTCTTTGAAATAATTATTCTTCAGAAATATTGTATTGTAACCTGGTGATTTAATTGGTCTTTACTCACATTTTTTTTACACAACTTCAAATATTTTTGTCTTCATTTTCCAATTGCTTTATTAAACTTGATTAATATTTAAACCATGTCACTGACATTCTAACAGCTATGGAAAGTGATCCTCCCCTTAAATTTGAGTGATCAAAATCTCTTTCAGATATTAACAAACAAATGTGTCTCACTCTAAGTCTACCTTGTCCTGTTGGACTAATTATTCAAATTATCATGGAAAACAATAATAACACATTATAACGTTATATTAACGTTTACATATTATTCAGTAATAATTCCCTCAGAGCTCTGAGACATTTGGTGTTCTGTGCTCTGACAGCTAGTGAGATTGAAACGAACTTTCAATGATACAAGGGTGCATGACATGCTGAAGCTCTGCTTTGTCTGACAAGAAGCTGCAGAAATCGTATGGTATAGTTGTAATTGAATCTCAAAGCTTCTTTCACTGAAAGCACCAAGGTTACTGAGGAACTATGAATGAGCTGTCTCGGTCTCAGCATTTAGGGTTAATTGTCCTTTACATTGCCTTTTTTCTCAACTCTGAACAGAATTGTATTGCTGTGACCCTATCTTTGAGCTGCTCAGTCCACTAATAGGAGGATATGGTTCCTAAGGTTTAGCCCGTTTAATTCTCAGTATTGATTGTCCCTTCTGCCTTCATTGTGGATATTCAGTCTCCAGCTATTATCTACTTCCAGAATAGAGTAAAGATAGCCGTTGAGTTTGTAACTGCCTTTCCAGTTGCTACGAGACTCTAGCTTGTAAATTTGTGTTATTCTAAGAAATCACTGATCTAGAGGAACTGCTATTTTTGGGATATCAAAATAGTGATCTGTAATCAACATAGAAATATTACTGCGTTGAACAACGAGGGCTCCTGTGCACTTTGTGACAGGAAGTGCACGCTTAATGCTGCCATCGTGGAAAACAACAGCCCTGCATTTGCACTCTGCATGTGTGCCTGTATTTGACAGGCAGACCTATTAAACACACAGAATTTGCAACCTGTCTTTTGTTGTCTGCAATTTAGCTTGGGTAGGTTTGGTAAGTTGCTCTCATATGTGACCTCATCAGGGTCATTACAGTCTGCAACGAGTATCTTAGATTTAAAGCTCATTGATAATATATTTGATTTTATCTTTGTTTATCACCTACGCCTCAGTATTTTTTGTGTGTTATTAATATGTAGTGCACGTTCTATGATTGCTACGGTTATTTTAGGTTGGTTCATAATTAACTCGCTTGACTAATAAGGAAAACTGTGTTATTATGGAGAAATTGCCTGCAGATGAACACATGATTTCTCAATCATAGTAGCACTTTCGGTTCAGGACATGCTGACAGTTTGGTTGGGTTGAATTTCAGTGCCATTAGGAAGGTGAAAGAACAGTTAGTGTTAGTGTTAGTGATCAGAAGCCAAAGGACACAGCAGTAACAAAGTTCATGTCCAGTATAGCGCTTAACTTTGCTGTGCACCCCAAACTGACTTTACAGGAGGCTGACCATCCAGAACAACTATTAATGAAAGCAGAGTACGCTCATAATGATTCAATCCGGGAGACTGAAGAGAAAAAGAAGTCCGCTGTGATGTGGTAGCACAAGGTTATCCAGCTTCAGGAGGAAAAAGGAATCACAATAAAAAGATCTAACAACATGTATGACAGAAAGATCCTCGATGAGCATTTGTTGAAGCAAAGGGAAGACATATTTGCGCTAAGGCAGGAGTGTGAGACGTCCCGCGCTAAATCAAATCTTAGGTGTTTCCCAACAACAGTGTCAGGGGAGTCATGAGGAAGTGGTTGAGTTAGACGCTAAATTGAGGGAGGCTGATCTGGAGTGTAGCAGGTTAAGGAGAGAGAGTCAGTGCTTTAACGGGCTTTTGTATAAAAACAGTACAACAAGCACAGACAGAGACAGCCCAGGAGTCTGAGATCAGAGTACCGAAGTTTGTTTTAGGCCTACCTAGGCTAAGTTTACAAAATTCAGAATGTAGCACTTACCGTGCACCAGAGAGTGTGGGAAATGTCCATTGCGTTCTGCAGCACAATCCCCTTTTCCATGAGAAGAAACCAGTGAATGGGTCTCACTTCAGACCTCCCAAGCAGCAACGCTGAGCTGTCCCTCAAAGAACTTGACTATGGTTTATCCCGTCCAACCGATGTCACATCAGCTAGCTAAACCTTTATTCCTAGGAAAACCTGCAGCAGAACAGTGCATGGGTTCATAGAGCACCAGTCACACATAACCCATAATGCTTATAATCGGCTGTGTCAAACCCTGAGGACTCAATACTCCGTGTCCCGTGACCTTGTTCAGCCTTTACCGCTGCGTGACATATCGGCCAAGGACGGGATGAGCGGCATTTGTGCATCGTGCGCTTTGCAGGTCAGGACTCTGCTGGTGTAGCTGTTAGGTTCAAGGGCCTTTTTGTGAATATCCTGTACCCATCCTTGAAAACCTATTTGTCTCTTTTTATGTACCTACATACCATAGTGGTTTCTGAAATCAAACAGCTAGCCACTAAAGCATAGAATGCCCAGGAGGGACCTGGCAGTAAAGGCCTGGTAGTAATGTCTGCCAAATTAGTGAACTCCATCTAGAAGGTGGAGAGTTTCCCCCAAGATAGCACACCTCAGCATAGGGGCAGGGCCAATTCATACTCACACCTCCTGCAGTCATAAACTGTTCCTGACCAACACACATACTCACTCAAACCCACGGAAGACAACATACAGGGACTGGAGAAATACGATAAAGAGGGGTACAAAAGAGGAAAAAAGGTCCAGGCAAAGGGGATAAAATCTATAATAATAATATTAAAAAAAAACGAGAGATTTTGGAAGCAGCTACTGTGACTGCAGCCTTTGCAAGTCCACTACACATATTCGTGACTTAGGGTTACACCATTTAGAGCATGAGAGGTATAAGACTGAAACTGAGATTGCCAATTGTTTTGGATTAAAACTCCATACCCCTGAGCTCCCGGCGTAAGGAGCACGGACAGTTGACGTGTCAGAGTAAGACCAGCACCTTATCGTTCTTTTATTCGTATTTTATGAATAAAACTCTGTCTGTCCTCCTGATTGCACATTGCCTCCTTACAGCACGGATGCAGTGAGGGGGATTGTTCTTCCAGGGGACTCAACCTCAGCTGGTAAACTCGTTACTTGTTATTGTTGAGAATGTGACTCTCGTAAATGGCCACCCCAGGCAATAATGACGGGGAAGGCGTATGTGAAGGGGTTCATTCTACAGGGAAAATTTCATTTCCAGTCTGTAACTTGCCCTGGTCCTCCTGAGATGATCAAAGTGTTGTTCTTGAAGACCTTCCTGAGAGGCATGGCATTACTATGAGCAGATTTAGTTCTTTAACACAGGCCTGAGGGGGCTACCACAATTACGAGCCTGTTTCTTGTGGGTCTGCTGCCTTCTGCTGCCTGATCCCAGTTGGCTACTAGGGAGGATGTTCTGACTTCCCCAACTACAGCGCCCAGTCTCCAGGAGGGCATCACTGTGTCCTGCTGCACAGAAAGCACAGCAGTGCAGTACTCCCTACTGGGTGCAACCCCACCATACCCTGGTGAGGACATTGGCTCTGCTGATCCCGCCCATTTGACCTTTGTTCATGACCTCCAGGGAAGGGGCTTCCCAGGATGTTTTGGGGGGAGGAGCTAAGTATATCAGGAGCTGGTCTTTCATTGCCCACCACACCCCTCCTACACCCCATGCGGCAGGAGCTGCAGGTGTGACATAGCACCCGGGGTCCTGTCTGTGTCTCTCTGCTGTTCTAGTCTCAGCTCCGTTTCCCGTTCTCACTGAGGAGGATGCTGCCATGTGTTGTGCTGTAAAGATGGCATCGCTGCACCGTATCTCCACGATGGCATTGCCACAGCCTGCTCATGCTCGCCGTTCCTTGGAGGGTGCTCTGCTCGACAGAGGGCACCATTATTACGCCCATCTACTCAGACGGCACCGTCAGCGCTATGCCCTGCTTCCAAAAAGGTGTCATTGTCATCATGCCTCCATGATAGTACCATCGCTCCCTGTTCACAAGATCACTCTGTGTGACTGGACGTCAATAGCAGCAGGTATTTGGACCTGGATCTGGACCTCCTCTTGCTCCTTTGGAACACCCCATTACCCATGATCCAGTGGCGGCCTCTACTCTAGGTCCTCTACCCCCTTTCTACCCACTTTCCATGGTTTCTGGTCCAGATCCCATTACATCCCATTATTTTCCCTCAGCATCTAGAACCCACTTTTATGTTCTCCATTGAATGTTTTCTCTTGCTCCAGAAGTAATTTTTTCTGTCACTGTCTACAGGTTCATCCTGGTGACTGTTAATGTTTCTGTCCCTGCATTTCCTTCTGTCTGTGTGCCAGTTGTGTCACGTATATGGCCCCTCCCCCAACTGTCAGTATTGTCATTGTTTACATTCACCATGTACTTTGTTATTTTGGTTTCATTTGTCAAGCTTCATAGTTTATTTCTCTGCCCCTCGTTATTGTATTCACCTGTTTCTAGTTGGTTTCCTTGTTAGCCCGTGTATTTAAACAGCACATATTAAGTGCTAGTTTGCTGTTCATTTTTTCCTAGCCTCCGTGTGTTTATCTCAGCCCCAATCTGTATATAGCCTTGTATGTTTTCTACAGCCCGGTCTGTGTTTCATGATAGCGTGATGTAAGTAGCTTGGTTTGTTGTACTTAGCCATGTTTTGTTTATCTTAGCCTCTGTTTGTTCCAGTTTAATTTGTGTTTCTCGTGTTTGCTTTCAATTGTTTATCATGTTCATTGGTGTTGGTTATATGTCAGTCTTGGATTTCCCATGTTCACTGACTCTGGACCATTCTATCGACTCTGCTTATGGATTTGCCCTGAATCAATCTCACTCTTCTCCACAAAGATTCAAAGATTCAAAGATTCGATTGAAATGCGTCAGCCTCCTGCCCGGTCCACATTACATCTCGTCTCATCCTGATCTCAGTACTTCAGTGAAAAATTCAAGATATACCATGTCCATGAAACAAGAAATCCTGTCTGAAACTAAGAGGTGATTTTCAAAGCTGTGTGATTATACCTGTTACATGGTAAGGACATAAAATAAAACTATCAAAGAACAGTTCTGTGAGGGGGTAAGAAGAGACATAGTCACTACGGGGAGGAGAACAAGTCAACATGAAGAACCAATCAATGTGGAGAACCAGTCAACATGAAGAACCAATCAACAAGGAGAACCAGCCAGCATAGAGAACCAGATGTGACAGGGATATGGACACAGCCCACACCTACACGCTTATAAATCACAGTGCCTCATGATTCATGATGTAACGGAACATTTGAAGCCTGCCGGTCTCTAATCAACAATTTATGAAGTTTAAACATTTCAGCTCATCCAACTTTGAACTCAGCTGAATGTTCATCAGGATGCGAAATTCTGCCTGCAGCACTCTGGAATAAGTGTACAAGGGTCCATTTCTGTGATTCCCAGAACATCAACCAGGAGAGTGAAGCTTCTGGCTGGGCCTCTCAGGCAACTCAAGGTCAATGCTGAATGGAAATGTGAGATCTGCTCCTTCCTTTTCCTCCCCAATGTTGTCATGGTGATTAGTCTTGATAATGTGACATTAAAGGACAAGGTCCAGTTCTGGCACTATCCATTAATCTAATTCTACAGTTTTTTTTCTTTCAAGTAATCCTTAATCACAAATACCTATTTTATTGGTGTACGCCAAGATTTTTTCTTTTTTTATATATATATATATATATATATATATATATATATATATATATATATATATACATTTATATGTATATATGTCTAATTCATATGCATAATACATATTTCTGTAATCTATTTCCAATTGCTTTATTATTTTATTTAGTATTATTATTTAGTATTATGTAGTTTTTTTGTCACAAATGCTGTAAGAGCTAGGAAGGCTACTCCCTTAAGCCCTACTCCCTTAAGCCCTACTCCCTTAAGCCCTACTCCCTTAAGGCCTACTCCCTTAAGCCCTACTCCCTTAAGGCCTACTCCCTTAAGCCCTACTCCCTTAAGCCCTACTCCCTTAAGGCCTACTCCCTTAAGCCCTACTCCCTTAAGGCCTACTCCCTTGAGCCCTACTCCCTTAAGCCCTACTCCCTTAAGGCCTACTCCCTTAAGCCCTACTCCCTTGAGCCCTACTCCCTTAAGGCCTACTCCCTTAAGGCCTACTCCCTTAAGCCTTAGGCCTCCCTTAAGGCCTACTCCCTTAAGGCCTACTCCCTTAAGCCCTACTCCCTTAAGCCCTACTCCCTTAAGCCCTACTCCCTTAAGCCCTACTCCCTTAAGCCCTACTCCCTTAAGGCCTACTCCCTTGAGCCCTACTCCCTTGAGTGATCAAAAGTTTCCTTCAGGTATTCATTTTTAACCATCAAATTTGTGACCATTTCCGACACTATTTTGTCCTGTTTGGATGCTGCCCCATTTATCAGAATTATTACTATCAATAACAATAACATCTAACATTTTAATTAATAGAAATAATAATTCACCAAGAGCTTCTACACAGAAAAGAGAGAGAGAGAGAGAGAGAGAGAGGAAGTGAATTAGAGATTCCAAACAGAGGCCTTGCACCTCCCACACATTGACGGCGTGTAGATCACTGATAAATTCAATCCACCCACTGCATCGGCATGACAACATGAATGTGGGTGTCTGTGTTTTTGTGTGTGCGCTTGTGTGTATGTGTGTGTATGTTTACACATGCAAATGCAGTGCAGCGTAGATCACAAATAGAGGATACAAGACGCCAACTGCAGCACAATGCTATTAATTCAGTCTGTGAGCATAGACTCTAAGGCCTCTGTATCTAAGCGGGGCGATCTCTCCACCCTCTATGCACCATCCAGCCAACAGGGAAAAGTGCATCAACTTCCTTCTCTTTCACAGTCTCCTCTATAAACAAGTATACGCCCACATAGCACTTCTTGGAACAGGCCATGATATATATATATATATATATATATATATATATATATATATATATATATATATATATATATATATATATATATATTTTATTCTTTTTATTTGAGGAAAACGACACAACAACTGTCATGGCAATAAACTTGGAGAAGTCGTTGAAAGGCGGTGGGGGGGGGAGTGGGGATGCAGTGTGCAGTGAAAGAGCCTCTCCATCACCGCCTGCTCGGTGCGGATGACGTCGTGCTTCGAGCTGCATCTGTTTACGACGCTCCTCAAGCACTGTGGGCGGGACTACTTTGACACACTCACATGGATCCCCTGAGAACAAATGTAAATAAATAAACAATAAACAATAACAACATCAACCAAAAAAAAAAGAAGAAAAACCTTTGCTCGTTATGCAAGGTGAAATTTGTCCTGGTAAAGGGATCAATAGAGCCCTGTATCCTTCGGTCAATTGTTAATTAAACAGTGCTATTCATTATGATAATAATAAATAAATAAACATGATTAAGGGTAAATACTGCGTGCAGTCATAATTCATGGCCTGTCCCCAGGGTGGCCAGGGGGATGGAGGTGTGTGTGTGTGTGTGTGGGGGGGGGGGGTTAACCTGGTGATTAATATACTAAATACACTGAAATAAATCACTCTACGCCTGCGAATGAATATTAGTTCAAGCAGCAGCGCGAGCTACGCTACAGCACTGTATATGTTGTCTATGTTACTTGCATGGGCAAAACGTGTGAAAGGCGCCACTGCCATGCGCTTAGTTCCGAGTCCCCTCAGGCAGGGGCGGGACACGGCGGTCTCACGCATATGTGAGCGTATGCAGGAGGTCCAAGTTCAATCCGCTTCAAACGAATCATCTCCGTGTGCTCTGAGTGTGTTGACATCATGACCACACATAACACGAGAGCAAAGCTCCTCGTTCCCAGACAGAAACGCTGTACATAACCTAATTAACTCTAAGTAAGAACGATCAGCTCTGTCTCTCTGCCCTGCGGCCGGGTCATCCCTGTGAGAGCGCCCTCCACACAGGCCAAAGCTACGGCGGTTGTTAATTGCGCAGGGATGAAAGCTGTGGGTTTGAGCTTGTGTGATTAGTTCATAATGAAAGTCTGGAGGAAAATCTTTTCACTCAGCAACAGCAAAAAGCACCACCAAAATCTCACTCATGAGTTATAACACTCTCGCAAATTCTCATATGACGGGTGTCGCCTGGGTGCTTGCCAAAGAAACGGAAAACCACTGGTGCTTCTGAGGACCACATGTACTTTGCCAACACGTAAATGTACCAACCAATCAATATCCTAAATTCACTTTTTTTTTTTCTCAAAATGATAACTTACAGGCGTCACGGGCGTTGAGGCCCCAGGCGTCAGCCGAAGAACGACCGGTCAGACCACACAGACACTCCCTTGTTCACAGTCACATGATTATCAGTCATCACGTACACCTGCTGCTCATTCCCACAGGTGTCCATCTCCTCCGCTCGCCGCTGGAGCCCTTACAGCCGTCTGACGAGCCTCCTGCTCTCCTGCTTTGCTGTTTGCGGCCCTGCTGATCCCTGACGTAGCTGACGGTGCAGCTACTAGTACCTTTTGTTCTGTTTTGGGGCTTTCCATTAAGTTGTTCTCTGCTATGCTGACTCACGTCGTGACTCTGTGTCTGTAACATGTCACAACACTTTAAACATAGGACAGAAAAAGAATATCTAGCACATAATCTTCAAAATCAGCTGAGAAATTTATAATAAAAATTATATGTATTAATATTTATACTCATTAAAAATACCTACATCTACCAGAAAATGTATTTCCATGCTCTTCCCATGAGATAAAACATTAGACCATATAGAGTTTTTAATTTTGGGTTCTCTCTCATTCTTTCTCTCTCACTCTCTCTTTCACTCTCTCCCTCTTTCAGACAGATGATGACTTTTGGACTCATGGAGTACCCCAGAGAACTTCAGACAAGCCTAAACTGAATCTGAATCTGAACTGAAGTTTGTTTTCTTCAGTCAATGAGCTCCTTTTAAACTGGACATGTATAGACAGCAGTGTGATCTGGGCTTTTAACATCACCATTCTTCAACTTCCCAGCACCTGTAATTGGTCGAGCAGATCCCGGAGTGGAGGACGAGGCTAGCTCAGCTCTGCGGTGGACGCGACAGATGCGTCCCTGCGACACGTCTTGTCCCCTCAGACGTGGACCCTGTAGGAGGATCCCTGCTCGCTGCTCTCAAATTTATTCCGGTGTCCTATTGCTGCGTTTATGAGGTAAAATATCTAAAGGAAAAAAAAACGAAGAGAAAGAAGAAGGAACAGGAATGCAATCTGGAGCTGGAATTGTTCTATTATTCAGTGTGTTAGTGGCGACATATGTTCATGGCAGTGCTGACTCAAATTAAGCTGTGTTTGCCCATCAACCTGCTGCTGTTTTCTCACAGAATTGGCAATGTTTCTCTGTTCCTCTCCATTTCGCTCTTTCTCTCTCTCTCTTTCTCTCTCTCTGTCTCTCTCTCTGTTATCTCTCTCTCCTCTCTCTCTCTCTCTCTCTCACTGCTTCATGATTCCTTTTCTCTCCTGTTTTCTCTCTCAGCAGTGTTTTTCTTGGGTCAGATCCAAATATAATACATGCAAGCACAAGGTTCAGTACTTTTAATTGAGCAGTTACACAAATTGAAGCTTTATTTCTATTCTGCACTAGCCACTGGGAATAAACAGCAAACAATACAGTCTGAACTGGTTAGTCACTATGGTATGCAAATAAGCAACCTATGTGATTGCACAACAGCTTATTCAACATCAAACACCACTTCTGCGGCACCCATGTTGTGTTACTTTTCAGCTCGGCACCTTGCTTGTAATTGCATGCATAATGCCAACACCACAAGGTTAAATAAGAAAAGTTATCGGCCTGCCCAAGAGGCTCTGCTCTGGTGAGAACGGTACGTCTGCTCTCTGCAGCGCTGGGAATGTTGCCATGTGCATTTGTTTATCATAAGGCTTTATCGGTCTAAGCCCCAAGTACAGTACTCTCACGGCGAGCACATTCGTCATCGACTCAGTGAGATAGGGCCTGATCTTCTCCCAACAAAACACAGTAGTCACAATGAAATATGAGCATAAACGTGAGAAAAAGCAGCGCTGTTGACAGACCCCATCCGTGTGCGTACCGCGGACAAGCCCGAAAGATCTTTGGTGTTTGTTTATCAAAGTGGATCCAAACTCTGCAATGAGCAACGCACGTTCTCACCTGACGGACACGTGACCTCAGAGAAAAGTGTGTGCATGGTAGCACGCAGTGACTTCCCAGACCTGCAGTGGCTGCAGTGCTGAGCAAGTTCATTGAGACGCACCTGAGCATGAGTGAATGAGTGAGCATGGAGTATGAATGAGTGAGAAGGGAGAATGAATGAGTGAGAAGGGAGAATGAACGAATGGAGACTCCAGCGTCCATTCTGCTTGTGGTGTCTCACTCAACATGGATGTCCCAGTGCAGCCTCCATACAGTGGGGGTGCAGGGGCCTATAGACAGGGGTGACCGAGTCAGGGATAACAATGCATGCAATCACACATGCATGCCTCATCACACACACACATACACACACACACGCAGACACACGCGCATGCACGCTCATACACGCACATCCAGTTGCACATGCACACTCACAGAACATATACAATTTTTCCACTTTTTCCCTGCCCCCTGATGTGTTGGCAGAAGTCACTAGCGTATCCTTTCCCGGCTATGTGGCAACGTGTAAATTGGTTGATCAGGTTGACTTGCAGTGGTAGGCTTGCAGTGCAGAAGTAAAGGGAAAGCTACCCCTAGCTCTCAGGCATAATTTTGTGCTTGTTAGTGGTGTAAATTGTCTGGCTAGGCCTCAGGGGAATTCTGCAGGAAACAGGTGTTTACTTAACCTCAAATTGGCTTTGAGGAGAAGAAATTTTAGAGCACTGAGAACATATTTGAAGAAAGAGAGAGGGAGATACGGAGAGAGAGAGAGAGAGAGAGAGAGAAAGCAAGAGAGAATGTCAGCAGAAGAGAGAGGGAGGGAGAGAGGGAGGGAAAAAGTCTATTTGTTTTGACAGGCAAGTCGCTTAAGCAAATGTCCTCATCAAACAGGGTCCGAGCCAGTGTTCTCAGCTGTGTGCTGCTCCCCTGCCTCACACAGCATGAAAATAGATTTAAATCAGATTTGGCCCACATGGGGGGGGGGGGGGGGTTTAACCCAACAATAATCACCAGCACATCATGCATATGCTAATCTCTCCGATGCTATTCGCTGATGTGTTAATGGATTAAGTTTTTAGCACTGGATTAATGTTAGCTCACGTTTTCTTTAAAGACACACTTGAGATGCACTGTGACTGTATTCAGCAGATGGACAACCACTTTACTCCATTTTGGCATTGCAGTATTTTAGCGTGAGTAAAGAAACTTCAGCAGACTGGTTACAGATGAGCTTTGCTAATGTCAGTGCTGATATCACCTGTTGCATTGTCACTGTTTTTGCATTTTAAAGAATAAGTGCACACTTGAAGTTCCTAGGGGCTTTCTGGTGACACAATTGAACCTCCCACCACCACCAGCCCCAACACTGCAACGAAATCGACAATGTTCAAGCTATGCAAGTTCAAACTGTGGTGACAAGAACTCAGTTGACACATGACAATGTTCCTATTTGAATGCCATTTGTAATAAGAAAAAGTGTTTAAAGGTAACAAAGGAAAGTCACTTCATGTTTACATGCAGATATTCCCTTCAAACTGAATGAATTCATTCTGATTAAAGATTCTGAGTGAACTGTTTATACGGGCCTTAAATACAGTCGTGTTCTGCCAACACATATGAATGAACATAAGCATAAAAGATGGAAAGATTCTGTAAAGCAGTTGATTCTGAAAGATTAAAAGCAGTTGACTCTGAAAGATTAAAAGCAGTTGATTCTGAAAGCAGTTGGATTCAACGGTTTACATGGTTATTGCCGGCTAATGTTATTTTTTAATGTATCTTCATTATAACGAGTATAAAGACTCAGAGCTGTTACATCAGAGCTCATAACTGAAGAGCCTTGGTCTTGAATCACTCACCTTTGATTTTTTAAATGACATATTGCCAGGCCTTTGAAAGAATGCATTCTGCTTCAAATCAAGCTCCAGTGTCTGGTACTCACATCTGCAGTATATTCTAAATGCTTATGAATGCTCATAGTTTTACAGTTCTTTTACAGTTAACTGATGGCAGCATAGTCATAGGTTATATGTCCATTGATTTATAGCTGACATCAAGGGAGTTTTTCCTTGCCACTGTCGCCTATGGCTTGCTCATTAGGGATCTGGACCCATGCAATTTTTAAAGCTGCTTTGTGACAACATGTGTTGTAAAAAGCGCTATATAAATAAATTTGAATTGAATTGAATCAACTCGGGATGTTGGGAAGTGGAGTCTTTGTCCAGAGCTTGTATTCTCTGTATTTGTATAAATTATAATTACTGTATATGTACTCTTCTGTGAAAACTTCCCTACATTTATTCATGATGGTATCTATCATGGTGTCTTCCTGTTGTACTTGGTTAACCTGGGTACCTCTGATCAATTTCACCAGCCTAAAGATCAAAGTGACCCTATAGCTCGGTTTTGATATCTCTTATGTATCGACTTTCCTGTGCATTAAACTGACAGCTGTGGCTCATGTGAGCTCCCCAGACCGTAGTCTTACTCTGTATGTGTCTACATCATTTATCACTTGGATCACAAGGAATTCGCCTAAAATCTCACTGTATGTTGCTTCACCATAAATAATTCCCATCATAACACATTCAGCACAACAATAATCTGTACTTGCGGTTTCTTTCCACTCACCGGCTTTCAAAAAAGGTCCATTGCATCCTGTTAACCAGTAGCTGACACCATAGCAAATACCACCAGTAGCATACACAACCAGTAGCATACGCCACCAGTAGCATACGCCACCAGTAGCAGACGCCACCAGTAGCAGACGCCACCAGTAGCAGACGCCACAGGTAGCATACGCCACCAATAGCAGACGCCACCAGTAGCAGACGCCACCAGTAACAGACGCCACCAGTAACAGACGCCACCAGTAGCAGACGCCACCAGTAGCAGACGCCACCAGTAACAGACGCCACCAGTAGCAGACGCCACCAGTAGCAGACGCCACCAGTAACAGACGCCACCAGTAGCAGACGCCACCAGTAGCAGACGCCACCAGTAACAGACGCCACCAGTAGCAGACGCCACCAGTAACAGACGCCACCAGTAACAGACGCCACCAGTAGCAGACGCCACCAGTAGCATACGCCACCAGTAGCAGACGCCACCAGTAGCAGACGCCACCAGTAGCAGACAGTGTTCAGAATCTGTGTATTTGTGTTATCAGAGCCTCCTGGTTCAGCCTCATCGCCAAAGAGCGAATAACCTTTCAGCTTGAGTGATGAAACCTAATCACATTGACAGGCACTGTTTTAATGAACAAGTGCTCGGTCTAGCATGTCACAGTCATTATCACCTATAGCTACGTCACTTGCAACTCCCAGGAAAATCAATGCCGCCGTCCAGTGGCTCATTATACGAATACCCAAGCTATAACACCATAACTCACATGAGTTGCCAGTTCGTTGAGTTTATTAGCTTCTCCTACTCTATAGCTGTACCTATAAGCTACCATTCATTTATTGGTCATTTCTATGTACTCAGCAGTTAATTGACAGGCGATAACCTGCCATGTTCCCTGACATAATTCTGGAGTCTTTTTCAGAGAGGACCTGTTTGGAAAATGGGGCAGGATATGATTGGATAATTTATGCATGCATACATGAATGTATATATACATGTTTATGGTGTATTCATGAAGTGTTTGCATAAACAGTGTTTACAGGTGCAGCTATGCTATAAATGTATATTAAAAGCATCCAGCTCACACCTGCCATATGGTCAGGTCATTCATGAAAGAGGCATAAAGGTAGGAGCAACATACACAAGGTTAAGGACTCTGTCATTTAGATGACTTCAGAGTTCAATAGTTGTGTCAGGAGTGGTGGATTACAGCTTACAATTGACTAGGTGTGCCTAATAAATTGATCAGTCAGTGTATAATGAAAGTCTCCCTGAGCTAGGTCATATCACAGAATATAAGTCTGTATAATTTGAACAGGGTGTCTGCATGAAATGACTCTGTGCCATCAGCATGAAAAGACACAGAACACTTTGGAACATCATCACCTTAGTAGAAAAACAAGGTCAGGAAAAATGTGTTGGGGTTTTCTTTAGCTACATGAAATTACTATGCCTCATAATAAATCAGTGTCATTAATTTGTCGGTCTGAAATTATCACAATCCTTCATTCCAAACTAAAGCAATAATTATTTAATTGCTGAAGGTTTTAATAAGTACGATTTCTTTTAAATCTTAACAACAATTTACATTTTAATGATATCAAGACAGACAACATGGTGAAAATAATTGAGATGTTTTTTTAGCACACAAACTATGTTAAGACAGCAGCATCCCCAATCAGTGTATTTAGAGTGTAGACAACTGAAATGGCTGTTTAGCTTGTGTGCATGTGTGTGTGTTGCAAAATAAGTGAAGATTGCATGCGTGAAGACGTGTATGCTTGCGTGAGCACACGTGTGTGATGTGAGAAGGGGCGGAGTCTTGCTGCCTTGGCTGTCCAATGGAGAACCCGAAAAAGCAAAAGCCTCTTCATTTGAATGACTCATTTGAATGATTTGGCTGCATGGTTCCCAGCTCAGCTGTGCGTGTTCTACCGTGCTCGCAGAGTAAATGAAATTTACACAAAGTTAAGTTGTAAGCTCACATTAAAACTTTCAATTTAAGACGATCTGGCTTCGACCACCAAAATGTGCATACATTACATTTTTACATTTACATTTACGGCATTTAGCAGACGCCCTTATCCAGAGCGACTTACAAAAAGTGCTTCATTGTTTTACTCAGAACAAAATCTCTAGCTAGTTAGTTTAGGCTAAAATCAGGAAGAAACTTTAAGCAAAGATATTATTAGATACAGTCAGTATGGACGCCTAGATATACTCAAATATATACTGAGAAAACCCTACTTAACAGATAAAAGCAAGAAAAGTCATTACAGTCACAAATATTTAATACATGCTAGTGTAGTAAAATTTAATTTAAGTGCTCTTGAAACAGATGTGTCTTCAGTCTTCGCTTAAAAACAGCAAGAGACTCTGCCATTCGGACACTCAGTGGAAGTTCGTTCCACCACTGAGGTGCCAGAACTGAAAAAAGTCTGGATGCATGTTTTCCGCATGTCCTGAGAGATGGTGGGTCAAGCCGAGCTGTGCTTGAAGCTCGAAGAGCTCTGGGTACAGATCGGCATACAATAACACAGCAGACCTAGCCACGAGCAGGTTGGGGTTGCGATGCAAATATAGTTGGATCTGACCCTCTCTTCAGTGTGAAACGTGGATCGAAGCCTGTTCAATACTGCCTAAGGTTTGAGAAGGTCTCTGGAGGGAAACATGCAGAGCAAATGACGACTCTGGATTAGAGTCGTCCGGGATCGTGTTAAATATGAACTTCAACCATGCATGTTGACAGCTCCTGTTCCTTGGAAAGGGAATGAAAATTGCTGACACCCCCCCTCACAGCCTGCAACGGAACATTTCTGTACATAGTCTGCCATTTTTCCTGGTGTTGTTCCACTGTTGTTGTTTTGTTCATGACAATACCTGCAGATACCGCTGAGGTTTTTTCTGTGTAGGTCCATGTTAATATTGCCTGAGCTAGAATGTGGGCCAACTGATTTTTGTGTAAGAATTCCTGGGTCAGGACTGTTATGAAACAGTTTAGGTGCTGGAATTGGCCCGTTTCAAAGCCCTCTTTTGCTTATGGGGGATTTGCATTTGAAGGAGCTGACAACAGTGTTTGCGGCTCACACTATGCCAGCTCCATTTATCCAGCTTTCCTTATTTCAAGGTGCCAGGGTAAATATAATTTTCCATGCTATGGTAGGCCAATTCCTTAAGAACGATGCTCATTACATGTTGCATATTTTTATGATTATCTAAGCTTGTAATTCTTGTTGAATTCCTATGGAATTTGGTGGGAATTTTCACTGCATCATATAGGATTGCTGGGAATGTTTTCCTCTGCATCAAAGTCTAAGGATGGGAGTTTTGTCTGCAGATTCACAATAGGGAATTGATCACATTTGTTCTCCAAGCTTGCTGAATAACTTGGGGGGAGACTAACTTGAATATCTATTGCCATGATAACATTGATCAGACATTAGTTCAGGTTCTACCATTACTAATATTAATTAAATTAGGAAATATGCCTTTGTTCAAGTATCCATGTTGTGATGAAATGTGCCTTTGACACCTTACTTTTGCTGAAAGGAAAAGCACCTCAACAGACATTCTGCTGGTCATGGCTATTTAAGTACCTGGCTGCATTGTACTGTTGAACACACCCCCTTTTCTTCTTTGACATAAGCTTGCTTTGTGCATTGCTGGTAGTGCTGCCACCTACTGGTCTTCATGGTACCAACATACTTGATAGGAAATTCTTCTGATTTTGTGAACTTTTTAAAATGCTCTAATGTGCATGAAAGAACCTTCAAGAGTGGTTTTGAATTATGACAGATTTCTAAATATTACAAGTGGAATTTATGCACACGTGATTTTTTCCCCCCTGTGATGGGGAATTGGCAATTTGTGCATAGAGCCCTTAAAAAGCTGATTAAAATCTGTTGATCTGTTGTGTGAGTGTGTGTTGTGCAGGACAAATCCAAATCCAAATATGAATCCAATCCAATTCCAAATCAGGTCCAGTCTGCTACATCATCTGAGGCTCTCCTGGAGCTCATGTTTATATGAATACACAATCAAAGCGGCGCATAACAGAAATCAATTTCATTTTTTTTTTTTTTTTGTTTTTTGCAATGTTGTATTAGGCCCTTTAACTCTCTCAATGCACATTCATCAGGAATGGAATTCTTTGAATTATTCAACAGGATCGGGTCTTGATAACAGCCAATTGTTTTGCCTTTATTGTTATGCTCTTTGCTTTACTCTCAGAAGTGCCATTTTCTTTGTCCTCTCCTTCTCAGTATGCAAATTGAAACAGACTGTGACCTTCTGAATCGTTGCCTTGCTGGGCTCCTGCTTTGGGTTTACGATGAGAAGTTATTTTAAAGTGAGACATGCAACGAGGTCACCGAACTGGTGTAGGGAAACAGCACATGACCAACCCTTTGCTCTGCAGGTGGAGGTGTTTTAACTACCGTTCAGACCATGGCAAGTCAAACAATTGAGCCCTATTCTTGCATTTTTCCATCTGGTTCTATAACAGGTCTGTCAAATGCGGTGAGTTCTGTGGCACGGAGCCCTAAAAGTAGCCTCCGTTACTCGTCGGAGGTAAATTGATCTGACAGTGCGATCGCACCAGCACACACTGCACATCTGTGGGGTTTAATCAAGATTTATCAGAGCAATTACACCTCAAATGCTCCGTCACTCAGCAGCTGTGTGTGCCTATGTGTGCGTGATTGTGTGTGGATGTGTGTGAGTGTGTGAGAGATGGGGAGAGAGGTAGAGAACACGAGAGAGAGAGAAATAGAGAGGAACCCTGCCAACTACAGGTTTGCCCTATTACCAGCTGCCAATCACGGGTGTTCAGTACATCGCTATCCAATCAGTTATGATAAGCTGACATTTCAATGAACTCTGTAACTCTGTAACTTGGTAGAATGCTTTTCGATGACACAGACTGCCAAGTCTACACTGCGCTTGGCATGCTGGAGGTCTGTTGTTCCAAGTTCTCTCCCTCTAGCAACTTTTCTCCATGCTTTTTAAACATGGTTTCGAAAGCTAAACGGAGAATTCTTCTAGAGGCAGATGCAGGTCCACCGGTGGTAGGTACGCACACGGGGGCAACATGTTGGTCAGCACATAATTACTTCTCTCTC
This sequence comes from Brachyhypopomus occidentalis, assembly GCA_020368025.1. Classification (NCBI taxonomy): domain Eukaryota; kingdom Metazoa; phylum Chordata; class Actinopteri; order Gymnotiformes; family Hypopomidae; genus Brachyhypopomus; species Brachyhypopomus occidentalis. Next base: position 3,130,389 of record JAGXOD010000032.1, read on the forward strand.
TGTGTGGTTCCCGCACCAGCATGACACAGAGAGAAGATCCACACTAATTACATTACTGCACTGTGGGATGGGCCCTGTCCCCCCCCCCCCATCCCTCACTCTATCCCTCCCTCCCCCATCCCTCCATCCCTCTGTCCCTGTCATATGTCCCCCTCGCCCCCGTCGCCAGAAAAAGCAGGAGTCAGGTGTGTTTATGAGATTGGGTTGCCTGTGTGCCATCAGGCCTGGTGAAGAGCACACGCGTCCCCCGTTCGTCCCAGCCCACCCCGGCTGCCGCCATATGGGGGGCGTGAGCTGTGCTGATTGGTCGTCAGGATGGGCCTCCCTGAAATAATTGGACAAAACAAGCTAACAAGTGCAGATATGGGAAATGGAAACCAGGACCCTAATGTTAGTGCTATGAGGAGGCAGTACAGTTAAGGTGGGCTGGCTGACTCTAAGGAGATGACAATCTCTGTTTTTGTTTATCCATAGTGAAATATCCTTCTCCAAAATAAATACTCTCCCACACCTGATTTTTTTTGGATTACTAAGGGTGAGAATAAGTGCCTCTCCTGCACAATTGTCGCAAAACATCCCACACAGAAAGCCGTCTACAAATTTATCAGCTCTATGCAAATGTGACTTAACTGACCTAGGTCTTTCCGTACTTCAGAATAGGGCGTGTGCCTCATCAATGCATAATTCATATATCACCCGCTTAAAACGGCCTCGAATGAAACTGTCTACAGGAACTTAGGGCCATGAATAAGACTAGAACAGGTGCTGTGAGTACAAGTGTTTTTGCAAACGTGGCGCTGTCAACAGCGTCCAGTCAAATGCAGCGGCTGCCTTCCCTGACGCCGTGGGTGTTTGTCTCGCAGGCTCCCCCCCTCGCTGTCTGCCTCCTGAGTGACGGCTCTCTCTGCTGGGACTGCCTCTCGCCTCCGGGGGACTCTGGCCGCTGCAGCTGTGGCAACGGCCAGGAGAGCCGTGATACGGGCACGGGTGCCCCGTCCTGTGATCACTGGAAACCTGGATTTCTGGCTGCAGCTCTATATGAGAGCCAGGCTACTGGGCACAAGAAGCACAGCCATCAAGGTGAAATCAAAGGAAACGTTTCGATTTGCCGTACCTTCTGTAATGCTCGCTGGGACCGCATTTGCACGAGCGTTGTTTACGTTTTTCACATTTAAGTGTAAGGGATGTTTTGTTGTTTGTTTGTTTGTTTATTAGGTTCACTTCCTAAGAATGCAAGATGAATGCTGAGACTGACAGAAGTAATTTTTACTCGAATAAAAATCAAAACTATCATATCAGGGTTTAATTCTTGATGTAGGGGCTACATTTTATCTTGCCGCCCACATGACTATAAAAATATGATCCATTTAAAGGCCATTTTTGTTCCAGCCATATAGAGCTAGAACAGGTTTCATGAAGGTCCACTTGACAAAAAGGCAAACTGATGACAGCGGTCTACTGTTTGGTTAAAGATGGTCTAATAAATTAACATTTACTCAAAGAAATTGCCCTAGTATATATACTGGGAGGATGGAGTGCAGTGTATATAATTTCTTTAAATAAAAGTTAATTTGTGAATATCATTTGGTTCCCTCCACTGCCAGAGAAAGATGGAATGACTATTTGTTAACACACCCGAAGTTATAAAGAGTTCAAAAGGTCTAGGGTTTGTTTTTTATTTGGCTGTTTATAAGGCTTTGGACATATTGGAAAATGTATAAAGGTTTTTTTAGTCTGTACTCATATTACTCACATTTGGCCTGGATTGGTCAGTCTTTGTAATGCAATACAAATGCAGTGGGGCTAATTTGCATTGTGAGTGCAATTGGCTTCATTCATTTGCCATTCCCTTCCTGCGTATATCCTTGACTCAGTCAGTGATGAGATGCTTAGGTGTGGAGTTCACAGTGTGATCAAGTGCAACATATGCCTCACCATGCCATACACATGAATATTTATAGAGGAGCCATAACTCCTCTAAGCACCCTTGCTCACGTGTGCCAACACAGTTGAAAACTTCCTGGCCAGTTAGCTCTTCTGAGCCTGTCACTGAATCGCAGTCTTTCCTCCCAAAAGAGGAAAGCCTTCCTATTACTCTACGCATATTCAAATATGACGCGACGTCTCCAGCTGACACAAAGAGCTTTTTGTAGCTGAACTTCTAAGGGGGCGGGGAGAGGAGGGGGGTGATGTCACACGGAGATGTCATGTCTTGTATCAGTGGCGGAGACAGCATTGATGCAGAACATTTTTTTCTCTCTCTCTCTCTCTGACTCTCTCTCTCTCTCTCTCTCACTCTCTTTCTGCTCACACTTTCTCCCTCTGCTGTCTGACAGATCTGCATCGGATTACAATCGTCCTCATGTTGTAATGAGGGTAAAATGCACTGCTGGGGAGTCGTTCATACGCTGCGATACGGCCCCACTTTCACCAGCTCTGCTCTGCAAATTAATTTGCCATTTTTAAGTCATCTTTTAGCTCTTTAGATTATAGAGAGCTTGAAAGACACAGGCTTACATGAGTCATATAGGCCGTAACTTAGGACGATATTACTAATAGAGAAGACATCAATCATTTAATAGCATGTCATTTGAAGCACAGGAAGAAAAGGGCATGGTGGAACATGTGATCCATGAAAAACCTGAACGCACCACAATATCTTGTGGTTTCCAACCTAGATTATTTTTTTAAATGACAAATTCACACTGAAGCCTCAGAATTCTACATACTGTCATACTGATAAATATGTAAGCCGATCTGGATAAGCTTGCCTGCCAAGTGCTATAAATGTAATGTAAATTTAAATGAATTATGGTATAAAATAAGTCTAAGGAGAATGATTTCAGATGCGTTCTTTTGATTTGAATGTAGTGTGCTCAAATGTAGTAATTGGACTCAATAATTTATACTCTAAGCAGTTTTAGTAGGTTATGGGTAAATCTATATTGGCAGCAATAGACAGCTAGAAAGTGCTAGAACATCAGTGGTGCTACCTGCAGTGCACATGCCAAAACACATGCTTGTCGTATCTAAATACGTGAGAACATGTAGATATACAAAGCATGCAAGTGGTAGCATACCTGAGCACATGTTGTGGAATCAGAGAATTGCCCTGTCACTCAAGGCTGCCTAAGCATCTCTGAAGAAGCTGTGGTTTGTATTTATAGCATATGAGATGAGATTCAGACAAGTGATGCTACATATCACTCCTTAAAAGCGCAGTGTGTCACTAATCAGGCAGTTTGTGCTTCTGCACATATCCACGTACAGGGGCTACACTAGACTTTCTGACTCTGAAATGTTGTAGGCCAGTCTGAAAAACAATGCTTTCAGTTCCATGGCATATGTACCGCTAATCAAACGGAGCGACTTCAGCACCACGGACAGCTCTGGTGGCAACGGAGCCAGAGGGAGAACATGGAGGCTGTCTCCAGTCATGAGCTGATTGGAACATTATCTGAGCAGAAGTAAATAATTAGCACACACAATGACTTAGCTTGGGACTAGAAGAGAGAGAGAGAGAGAGAGAGAGAGAGAGAGAGGGAGAGAGAGAGAGAATGAGAGAACGAGAGAGAGAGAAAACAAAACAATGAACAAAAGATACAATGCAAAGAGCAGACAGACAAGTCAGTGGTGGGTTTAAATGTCAAACAAAATGTCATCAGTTGTACTTTCCCTTAGAAAATGAAAGAAACAAATGAGCTACAAAGCAAAAAATAAACAACACAGTCAAGTGCCTATAGGGAGTTTTTACAGCAGCTAATGACACAATCTTATAAGGCTTGACAGTGGGTATATCTACACTCACTGCTCGTTAACAGAAACACCTGTCTTACATCTACCTAGTCTTACACTTACTTTCAATACCCTTCTATCTTATAGGTACATTTTAGGTACAAAAAGTGTATAGGTACATAGTGTAGGCATCTGTAACCTGCACACTATATACATAATACATAATACATAGAACATTAAACCCACCGCCCCTTGAGACATAAAAACAGCTGACTTATCTAAGCATGGAGCCCACCAGACCTCTGAAGGTGTCCTGTGGCACCAAGAGGTTCATAGCAGATCCTATAAGTCCTGCGACTTGCATTGTGGGGCCTCCATGAAAATGACTTGTTTTTCCAGCACATCACACAGATGCCTGATTGGACCGAGATCTGGGGAGTTTAGAGGCCGGGTCAACACCTCGAGTTCTTTGTCTTGTTCCACTAACTATTCTTCAGCAATCTTTGCAGTGTGGCAGGGCGCATTATCCTGCTGATGGAGGCCACGGCCACTAGGGAATGCCATTGCCATGAAGGAGTGTGACAGTCTGCAACGATGTTTAGGCAGGTGGTACATGTCAAAGTGACATCCGCGTGAATTCCAGGACGCAAGGTTCCCAGCAGAACAATGCGCAGAGCATCACACTGTCTCTGTCAGCTTGCCTTATTCACAGCGTGCATCAGCGTGGCATCATTTGCCCTGCCAAACAATGCACACGCACTTGCCCGTCCACCGGATATAAAAGAAAATGGGATTCATCAGACTAGGCTGCCATATCTAATTGCTCCACGGTCCAGTTACAATGCTTAATGTTCTATTGTAGGTGCTCTTGGTGGTGGACAGAGATAACGTGGGCCACTCTGACCAGTCCACAGTTGTGCAGCCCTACACACGCCAATCTATGATGAACCATGTGTTGACACCTTTATAGTCAGCGTTAACTTCTTCGACGCCTTCTCTCCCCACACACATCAGCAGCTTCTTCTCCACTGTAGGACCAAACCTTTACCCTGGCCAGTCCGCACCGCTCTAGACTCCTGAGACTGGTTACATTTTCCTTTTCCCACAACTGTTGTGCTTGAAATCAGGACCAGGAAACAGATGATGCAATAATGGCGTCATGGAGTTATAATTATATCACTAAACAGCTCCAGACAAACCAGGTGTCTCATGAGTTGAATAATTTTTAATAGTTTGGACTGTTTTTATTGTTTTTTTTTTGTATGTTTGCAAAACGGCACAGGGAATATTTCAATGCTCAGTGTTGATGATGAGAGAGAAAGCAAGAAGAAGAAGCCTACCTCTGTTTGTGAAGAACCAATCAGCGAATCCATATGTCATTAAGCCCAGCGATTCTGCACCTGTGAGCATGGTTAGCAGACTGCTGAGAAGACCGTTCTGAGCACCGTTTACTAACTGCTGAGAGGACCGTTGTGAGGACAGTTAGCTACAGGCTGATTTTCATTTTCAGCATGGTTTGCAAGCGTTCTGTGCCAAACCGTGTTCAGTTGGAACTATGACTGGAATTGTTGCTGTCCAAATCGCTTGGCCCTACAGCAAGAAAGAGGGTTGGGTGCCCATGACCCTGCTGCAGGCTCACCAGCATTCTTCCTTGGACCACTTTTGGTCAGTATGAACTACTGCTTACTGGGAACATTCCACAAGTCCTGCCATTTTGGAGATGCACGGAACCAGTGGTCCAGCCATCACAGTTTTTCCCTTGTCAAAGTCACTCAGATCCCTGCACCTGCACACTTTTTTTTCTTTCCAACACATCAAATGTCAAGAACTGAATGTTCACTTGCTGCCTAATATATATATATATATATATATATATATATATATATATATATATATATATATATATAGAGAGAGAGAGAGAGAGAGAGAGAGAGAGAGATATGAAATGATGAAATAAGACAAGAGAGTAGCAAAGACAGAAATGACAGATGCAGAAAACAGGGAGAGGTCAAACTGCACAGGATCATATGTGGAGCCCAGAGACACTGGTTGGTAGCGGCGCCACACACTGTAATCACTGCCTAATGACGAGAGGCTCCTCTGGCCAGTCCTGCCCGGTAGTGCTGCCTGCTCGCTCAGCATGGTGCAATGTCCCCCCCCCCACACACACACTACAGGAAGGGAACAAACCCAACTGGAGCTCTTATATTACACCCTGAGCCCAGACGCCTGGCTGAAGTGGTGCTGAGCTGTGTTCCTGTCCCAAACCCGTGTAACTTTAATACTGAAGCGGAAAACGTGGGGGCGACATTGGGGGGTATGGGGGGGTTATGGAGGGGGGGTGTTTGGGGGGGGGGGGTGTGAGTGTGAAGTCATTTTGGAATTCTGCTTCCAGAGAAGAGGTTGTATTGTGTATCATTTAAATTATTAAAATGTCCTCAGTGATGAAACACAAACACAGTTACACTAGCCTGGACATTATGTCCACTATAGTACTTTGCAGGATGTAATGTATATTCTTAATCAAATCACCTGTGGAAATGTACACATAGCATAAAGAAAAACACTATATCAATAAGTCTGATGCTTGTCATGTTATTTGATTGAAGCTAAAAATAAAAAGCAACATACGAACTTCCATGATGCCCAAGCAAAAGCAATAGAATATTCTAGATAGTCTGAGGATGTGAAACCAATCAATATCCAGAATGGCTCTTAAACTGTCCAATTATCAAAGTCACCATTCTGTACAAATGCTTAATTGCAGTCATGTCCTTATGCTTTCACAAGATGACGTGATTATATAGGTGCATAATTTAGCAGTGCATGACAAGTCCTGTGCTAAATTCTGAATGTTACAGCAAATACCGTTTCCTGTAATAACATACCCTTCCTTCACACATCAGTTCTGCACTATTACAGAAATCGTCTATCAGTTCAGTAAAACTGTCCATGCAAGGCCATCAATCACACTGTCATTATATCTTATCAAAGCAGTGTAAAACCCCACAAGCTCGGCAAATTCATTTAAGTTGACCTATCTGGTTCCCGTTAAACTAGCGGATGTGTGGCGATTCATCTCTTTTTCTCCCTTTTATGGCTTGGTCTATAAAGCTGACCACTACAGTCGATGGAGCTGCAGTCATTTGTTGACATGGATATCAATACGTGGTCTGAGGAAAAACAGCTCATCGGAGGAAAGTAAAAGGTTGAGGCCGATTGTCTTGGACTGTGTCTGTTGGACAAATATCACTCAGCACATAGTGTCCGAATCTTTGACCTGGAGCTCGGGCCTTTTTGAGATTCATGCTGCACAGAATTGAGATTAGAAAGACCAACACGATGTACCCACAACCTCACCCAAAGTTTTGCACTTCCTGAAAGCTTGGTGTTTCTGAGCAAACACCTGCTTGACATTACTGCAGGGTGTGAATCTTTTTCATTTAAGACTGATCGACCTCGACAGTTTGTGGCTTCATTTTAAAATGAAAAACATGTTACTATAGGATAATAGATTCTAGTACACACAGAGATACTTAATATGAACTATAATTGAGTTTTTCTTCTTCGTTGGTGATGCTGCTGTTCTCATTAATTGTCATTTACACAGGCTACAGCTATTTTTTGAGTCATACTAAGAGCACCAGTGATTTAATCTTGCATCAAATGACCCGTTAATTATATTGTTGTTCTAAATTTATGAGTGATCATTACCCTTCTCCGGCAATTTCTTCCATTTTAATTGCCGCTATAAAACTCAGTCATTAGACATTTTGTCATCTGTATGACTCACGCAGCAGGACACAGAGGCATATCGATGGTATCCTCCTGGGGTTAAACGTGTCACTAATCGCTGCCAGGTGAGGGTGGATGGTTCTCTGCTATTCCTAGATGTGATGGAGAAAACACCACCAGGTAGTCTTCATAGGTGACGCCGCCTTTCAGTGGCTCCAGGCCTCGTCCGTACCATTGCTTCCCAACACCTGTCAGATGATTCAGCCCTCACTGAGATGGACCAACATTATGTGATGTTATTAAAATGTGACATGATGGATGTACCTGGCTGATGCACGTTTGTGTATTGGTGTGGAAATCTGCTCTGAAGATAAAATATGAGATTATTATTAGATTATTCCCTAGGTCTGGACTGTGTTACGGAGGCTAACTAGCGTTAGTAGCTTGTCAGTGATTCAGGCGGTTGGCACTCAGGGCAGTCAGGTAACATTTCACAATCCCAGTGCTGATGGTGTTTTCATTTTAAGCAGCGGGGTTCAATGACCCTGTGGATTATGATTGCCCTAAACCAGAACAATCATAAATGATGATGAACAGAATACTGCTTTTTATATTCATTTATCAAATTTCCAGGGAACAACTGAAGCATAATCCTGATGTGTTCTTATTTACACAACAGTCCTGATCAGAGGTGAAAATCGTATGTAAAATCAATTTCCTTCAAGTATATTTGATCTAATAAGGTTTACCGGCCTGACCGGTGGGAGTTATTGTATTACGGCATGTCTAAAAGAGCAAGCACCACTAGACAGAGAAGGACGTGCATATCAATGCCAGAATACAGCACGTTTTCTAGTCTAGGAACACTTGAAGAGTTTAAATCACAAAAAGAGCTCTTTGGAGAGACACCCTAAAGGACGGCCATCTAAATTCAGCACCACGGACAGCTCCTGTCCTTTGCTGCGTTTTGTTTAAATTGCCTCCGTTGATCTTTATCCTGCCTGAACTGGTATTACATCTGTCTATAAGGCTATTCAGAATGCAGGGCCGTCTCTCCAGCATCTCACAAAAACACAATAACCACAGGGCCCGTATTTTAAACAAATATGCTACTATCCATTTTATACGGACACACACACACACACACACACAGACACACACACACACACACATATATATATATATATATATATATATATATATATATATATATATATATATATATATATATATATATATATATAAAGCACAGGTTTGGACTAATCTCGGAATCTTTGGAACAGCTTTGAAAGCTTTCTTGATTTTTCCAGAAGTGCTGTTTAATGATTGGTTGTCAGTCAGAAAGAAAAGTTCAATGCGAAGGACCTAGTGCTTCCACCACTAACGAGGCAGGTTCTTCTGACCACCGTTGACATTTACTAAAGCCAGGCTCATATGTCGCGACTATAGATTATGTGTTTTCCACATTTACCGAGTGCCCGTTGTGTGTTTGGACTACATCACAAATGTGTATACATTTATTTTATTATTTATAAATCATATATCGTCTGAGTTTGCATGTGGCCAGAAATTGCAGTGGCATCAAGAAATCTACTTCTACTTCGCTCTGAGCACAAAGAAATACACGAGACAAGTACAATATCACTGCTTATTAACACAAATTCTCTCACAATAAATGCATTCCCCTCCCCTCCCCTCCCTCCTCCCCCCCGCCACACTTGATGTGGCCCGGTCCCTCCTCTTGCTGTCTGGCATAACCGTCCTCTTCAATACAAAACTGTATCCTCGGCGCCTCCCCCTAGTTTCTCTGCTCGCTTTGCGCGTTCTTCTCAGTCTGTGTCTCAGACTACCTACCCTGACATCCGCTTCGCTCCACCTGCCCACGTTGCGCTCGCGGACGCCCTTTGCTGAGCTATACCGATCATCCCAACTCCCTGTCGGATATTCCCGCCGATACGTTCTATCCTTTGCGGTCGTCTTTCTGTCTTTTTAACGAGCGTGTCCGTTTGTCGCGTTGTACATCGATGCTGATAACCTCTCCGAACTGCCGGATTTCTTCCCCTTGAGCATGAGAGGGACTGCTAACTCATCTGCAATCGAGTATCAAAGCGCGAGCCATCAGCATGAGCCGTGGATACATATGCTCCAGCAGAAGTTTGCCACGAATGCGTTAAAACATCTCGGACCGCAGATTCTGACTACAGGAGAGAATCAGTTTTAGGTAAGTCGGTGCGCTAGTTTGAAGATACGGACGAGACTAAAGGTTCACCAGTGATTGTATTGCGGTCGTGAATTAGTTATGGTGATGTTGCACTAACCGACCCTGCAACGTGCCCTTACATTGTATCTGGCCAGTTTATGACTTCAGATTACTTGTATTTAGAAAGGGCAGAAAGCTATAAACCCACTTAACGGTTTGCTTTTGTGAAGTGTTTCGTTTCACAACATCGGCAGTTTGTTCAGTTTTTTTCCGCGTAGACTATATACCATCTTCGCTGACTGGGCAGTGGTGACACCGGAAAGGTAGTGCACGGCTTAGATTGCATATGTACTGTATTTCTGCAAACAAATGATCATAAACGGCTGAACGGGCCATGCGAAGCGAAAACAACTGCAGATGAGACAGTCTTTAGAAAGAGGGAGAGAGAGACGGACTATTTGAGAGCAATCTGTTTTCCGTCCACGCATCGTGTCTCCGATTCACCTTCGTAGCGTCAAAAAAACAACAACAAAAAAAGCCTTTGCGCTCAGGCTGCGTGGTAAATCTGCGAGTAGTTTGTGTAAGCAAACATCGTAGATGTCAGGCATGAATGCATTTGCATTAAATGATGTGCTTTGCGCTTTCAACGCTATTTGAGTAACGGAGTCGCAGCACTTACCACCTGCGCAATAGAGCACAAAACTTCCATTAAGTGGATTCCCACAAAACCCTCCAGTTGGCGACTTGCAACACATTTGTCGTGGATAAAACGAGCATTCTCAAAATAATACCGCAAGAGCGTCTAAGATACCCTTGTTAGTTTTTTATTTATACATAAGATTAAAATACAGTAGGTGAAAAAATACAGTAGGTGTAAAGGAATCATATGGAGAGTTATCCGAGTGCTCATGGGCAGAATTTGGTAAACCGCAAAAATATTCAGGTTTATTGAGCGAACTGTCCTCAGCATTATAAAATTTTAAGATTTTATTTTATGCGCTCTCGTCAGGCTTCCGTCCCATAACTTTACATACATACTTCAACGTTTTCAGTTTCCTCGGTGGAAATAAATATAAAGTAGAAAGCCATCACTGCACAATTACATATGCGACAGTGTAGGTTTACTGCACCGTAAAGACAGGACGGAGCTCATTGCGAATGTATACATCCCGAATGAAAGCGGTGACGGCAAGGTCTGCGCGATGTTTATGCATGTAGCATGCGCCCGCAAAACAGACGGCGTGCCATGGTGACGACGGCACAGATCGCGTTGAAAGGACCGCAACCCGAAAAAAAACCGCGAGGTGCACATACACGAGTGCGTTTCTGACGGTAAACTGCGGGGGGAGCTCGCGCACTTTTGCGTTCGGCGTCAAATTTGACTTTTCAGGTCTTGAGTGTTTATGATAGATAGTTACAAAACAGGTGGCGAAGTGTGAGTTTGTGAACCGCTTGAATTAGACCCTTGTGACCTAAAATGGTTTCTAGAATGTATTGTTCTATTAAGAGCAGTCCTGATATTTGACAGTTAATATCTTATGCACGAATCTGTGCAAATTGGGCAAAGGTTTATCAGTTCAGTTGATTTTGTGCATGGGTTCGCTACGTCTCAGTCTATCCGTGATAGATACCCATCCACAGTGTGGATTGTTGGTAACTGCAGCCATGTCAAAGGTACCACATTGTAAAATGAATCTGGCTGTACCATGCATTTCACACCCTCTCTGTGACGTTACCACCCAGCAACTCCGTCCTACAATCAAGCTACACCCACTGAAAATGCCAGCCATAGCTTAAGGCAAACACCTGCCTTTCCACATCACTGAGCCCTTACAAACAACCCTCTGAAAAGTCCTCGGGTGTGTGTCGCTGCCTAACGCACTCACGCCAGTGCTGCACTGGCCTGGGTGATAGACCGATTCCTACCTGCTACTGCCATGATTACCCAAAAAAAAAAAAAAAAAAAGGGAAAGTAAGGAACTGGACCCATTCGCGCGTAACGGGCCAGAGACGGCCAGCCTCTCTGTGGCTTTCCCCATTCTCCCCTGCTCCCGCTCTCTCCATGCAGACGGCGTGCCCGGGCCCGGGACGGATCGTCTCCGCGCCAGCCTGGCCTGGAATATTAACTAGCCGCCTGTTTTGGCAGAGCGAATAATAAGCACTGTCTTCCCCTGGCTGGAGGCACCAGAGTTCGGGTCCCAGTAGCCGAGCTGTGAATGGGGTGGTGGATGCAGCTGGTGAGCCCAGCGCCCATGGAGATGGCTGCCTTGGCGAAGGGGAGGTGTGTGGCTCGCCTGTTTGCGTGGGGTTTTATGGCGGGCGCTTGCGGGTTTTTTTGTTTATTTATTTACTTTGGTTAACGTGCATCACGGATAAATGGCTATTGGCACGCGGTGACACGACGGTCGCGTCTTCCAGCCGAACGGGTCGGACGCAGATCCGAGACGTCCCGGGACCCGGAGAAGCATCGTTTGCTGTTGGTGCAGAGCTCCAAGCATTTGCAGGCACTAATAACCGATAATGACACCCACCATCGAGGCCGGCAGCGGGGGGTCCACTAAAGGCCTTGCACTAAAAGCTTTTGTTTGTTTATTTATTTAGGACTAAGGTTAGGACTTTACCGTATGGTGGTTGAGACGGGGGGCCGTAGACGCCGGCGCGGCCTCGTCTCATTCCAGGACCATTACAGCGCGGTGTGTGCAGCGGCCGACCGCATCAACTCTCCTTTTGATTAACAGAAGTCTTTACACAGAGAGCATTACACAATCTCCGCGGGATCCTGGAATTCTGCTTAGCATGGCAAAAACTGAGCTTTTGGATTCATTAAATTTTATTTATATCTGTGGGTTAATTGATAAATAAATCATTTCAGAAGCTTGGAACATTAATAAAGACAAAGGAATCAGTCTTTTATGAAAAAATATTCATCTTCGGAGGTTTCAAAGGGGTTTAAATAACAAAAATGACGGCGGTGGGCTGGGAAGCTGGGAGTTATTATGGAAGGCTGTTGAAGTGGGTTTGAAAGCCTGCACAGGGCTTAAAAGTCAAGGGATTTCGAAGTGTTCTCATCAAAGGCCCGTGAAAGTACCAGGGCTGGTTTGTAGTTATTGTACTTAGACACTTAATGAAGTGACAGCAAGGTGCCAGTTTAATGGAGTGACCCATAACGTAGATATGCTCTCTCTCTCTCTCTCTTTCTCCCTCTCTCACCCTCTCTTACTCACTCACTCTCTCTCCCTCTCTGTCTCACCCTATCTCACTCACTCACTCTCTCTCTGTAATGCCATGGTTGAAACCCACTCTATTCTGCACTGTGGTTGCCATTAAAAAGAATATTTTTTAAATAAAAACACTGATCTAAGATTAATTAAGTAAGGACGTGGCATGTCATTTTTCCTTCCCTGCCTTTACATCAGGTCTTTTTAAAATGGCAAATAGCAAACACACGGACAGACAGACAGACAGAAGAGGGATATTACAGGGAAAAGAAAATGTACTTACATATGAAACAAATGTAGTTTGGAGGCAGATAATATTTCAGGCCGTCCTCCTGTTGCAGTCAATATAGAGTTTGCTGTTATATTGTTCTTGGGAGATACAAAGCAATTAAAAGATAATAATGGAGAGTGGGCTGCAAATCTTCAGAGGCTACAGCGTTTATGATTTTGGATATTTTTTCGGTTTTGTCAGTTAATAGGGCATTTATTATATGACTCTTTCCAGCATGTTGGACTGGATTCTGTCAGAGTGTATTTCTGATGAGGGCATATCACTTCCGTCATGTTATATCTAAAACGCTTATGTGATATTGCAGAGAACAGCATGTTCCAAAGTGGTTTATTTTAGAAAAGCCCCTGTGAACAATAACTCAGCTGGATTAGGCAAAAGGAGGATTTTTACGAGCCAAAAAAAAAAAAAAAAAATTCAAAGTTATAGTGACAGTTCCCAAACTGGAGCTTTAAATCTTCTTTCTTTCTCCTTTTTTGCTAATGCTTAATATTGTCTCAACATATGCTAGTGTAAAATAACCTGGTGTTCCGATATGTTTTCTCCTCAATGCAAATGAACCCTATAGTTTCATCAGAAAATGCTGACAACAAGCAGATCAACAAGATGTTGCTGCTGAAAAGCATTTTATATAATCAAGAACAACATAATGTTGTGGAAGGAGTTTCACATGATTGCAAAAATGTCACAACGTCGCAAAATATGCAGTGCAGATGCCAGAAGATATATAGACGCCACTTGTGTGATGTTTAACAACACTGTGCCGGCAGTCACAGGTCCTTTGCTGTTTGTCATCTAAGATGAGCTGATTAGATGAACATTTGCAGATCATGAGTCGTTATTTCTGACTTTTTTCAGTCTTCATCTCCATATCTGATCCCACATTGACCTTCAGGTTCACTGACGCATATGCAGCGAATACTTCTGAGTCAGAGCCCACTGAGCGCGCTCCTCAAACAGCCAATCGGATTTCCTCTCGCAGGCACCTTTATGCAAATGGAACTGCTGTGGAAAAATATCAGTTTTGATTACAGCACACTTGGCACGGCCGAATGTGGCTTTGTGCGGTTAGAGAGAAGGCGTGTTACCCAGCGCTTGGCCACTGCTTTGCTGCTATTCATAAATTATTAAAAGCCTTGGTTATTTGCAGCGATTAACCTCAATATTTCTTACAATTATGTAATTAAAGGGCCGAGGGAGAAGCTACCACAAGTCGACCCCCTAGCTCGGCAGGCTCCTTGCTTGCGTAGACCAAGGCAGGAGAAAGAAGTGGTGGCGATGGTGGCACTGAGGCTCCTCCCACCTGCGCCATATAAGGCGTGATGGGCAGCGGCCGCTCTGCAGTCACCCTCGCCCCCACAGAGGCTTGTGGGATTATTAATAAACAAGGACAACCTGTAGGTGTTTTGGGGGGTAGGAGGGGAATCCTGCCAGCTGGCTCTCTCTCTCCTCAACCCCCCCCCCCCCCCACCACACACACACACACACACACACACACAACACGCCTCCACACCCCCTCCGCACACCAGCATGTGCAGCCAGCACCTGCCGGCCGCCTGAAAAATAAGAAGGCTGTTCCAGAGATCTGGAAACGCCGCGGTCCTCGGCCCGAACGGCTGCTGCTCCGGTCCAGGCGCTGCCGAGTGGAGCCTTCCCCGTCCGTCTGCGCCCGCCGTCTGCCGCGTGCCTGCCGAGACGGGGGTCTCGCTCGGCTGGGTCTAGGACCCCAGCTCTCCCGTCGTCCCACTTAAAAGGACCAGTTCAAAGACACTGGCCTCGAAGATAAAGGTGATCTACTCCTCCCTGCTAAGGCAGGAATGGCGCTTGAGTCCGATGGCCAAGATCAAGTATTCCGAGTGTATAATGTGAAAAGGAGTGGGTGTTAGGGACTGGGCTCATATTCCTCGCTGCACTTCCTTCATGTTGAAAGCGCAGCACCCACGGCCATTCCCTTAAGATCGTAAACACCTTATTGATCATCCAGAACAAAAAGTCTGGCTATTTTTTTTTTTTTAGCTATCTGAGAAAATCTTGTGGATTTTTTGGCCGTCGGGCATCCTTTGCTTCTTACAGATGACGGACATTTATGCATACAAACACGAACAAAAAATCACCTTGGTAATTGACTTAATTCCAGGAGGCTGGTGCCTGAATATGAAACAACTCCTTACGAGCGTGGCTAATGTGCGGCGTCGTATTAGGGGCGCTCGTACGGAAAGCTCTCTGCTCTGTTATTTTACTGGCAGCAGGATGGGAGATGGCGGTCTGGATGGAGAATGCTTAATGTAGTGGAGGGAACAAGCGTGACTCAGCATAATGTGGCCGCCTGAAAGAGCCTCTCTACAGACACAACTCTCCGGCCCTCCAGATCTCCTTCACCGCCCTGCTGATAGGAAGAGCCGGGATCGGATTAATATTTCCGCTTCTCGCTGGGCCTGAACTGGAGTGGAGGTTTACCGGAGCTGCGTCCGGATCGGGGACCTGTGCAGAGTCAAGCATTACATGGATAGACGCTCTCTGTAGAGGGCAGATAAGGCTGCTGGTGATCATGACTTGGCCTTGGTTTGTTTGCAGACCACATCCTGTCTTCCCTCTTCCCTTAACTTCAACCCTGCCTTAACTATAAGTATCTGTGAAATGCATACTGAAATTACGAGCGGTGATGAGGAAGCAGCGCGATCTTACCTGCCTGGCATTGTAGTTATCTCCCTTTACACCGCCGGTGTAAAGACCCGGAGTCACGGATAGACTGATTAATATTTCCTCTCTGTCTGCTGGTTAGATAAGCTCCAATCGCTCTTTTTGCTGTGCTCTAACTTCGGATGCTTTCTGGCAGCCAATGCTCTTAACGCCCTTAGAGAGTCCTGCGTCCCAAAACTAAACTGCACCATCAGCCAAGAATAGAGAGAGAGAGAGAGAGGGAGAGAGAGAGAGAGAGAGAGAGAGAAGAAAAGAAAAAGGAAAAAGAGGCACAGTCAAAAGCAGGATCTAGACCTACTGAGACTTCCACAGTGACGTGGGAGCCTGCCTGCGGTTCTGGTGTAGCTGTGAACAGTGTGCTTGATTTACCCATAATTACCCAGTACTATTTCCTGTGTCTTGGCCCCTGCCTCTGAGAAGAGGACCAGCCATTCTTTAATGTTGTCACTTCCCTTGACTATGGAGCAGGAGGTTGGGAAGTACCTATTAGAGGAGGGAAATTGCAGAGGGCTCTTCTTCTGCCCCTTCCGCATGGGCTGAGAGAGACGGAGAAGGAGAAAGTAATGGGAGGAGGAGAGGAGAGGAGAGGAGAAGGGAGGGGCAAAGAGGAGCAGTGAGCTAAAAGCACAGAGAGCCTCTGAAAGTGCACAGCACCCCAGAGGGTTTCTTAACCAGCGTCCTCCAGATCCGAACCCAGGGAATACTGTGGAGCCGCCATTAGCAAAGCAGGAAGTGAGGTAGCGGTGCTGTTACGGAGGCCTCCACATGACGCTCAGTGAAGGCCTGCGGGGATGTCTAGACACACTGAAAGACTATTATATCAGGATTAGGGGAGATTGATTATTTATGGGATATTATAGACCCATAGATAGACATGCTCACTTAGCCTTTTATAAATGTTGTCGGAGCCAATGTCATTGTGCCAAGTCTTTTTTTACCCCCCCTTTCCAGGAGGATGTAAGCTAGCGAGCGTGAGCCAAACCCCTGCTTTGTAGACAGCTACACTGCTAGCATAAGACACACCGCTGGAACGCATGCCTGAACAATTTAGGTTTCATCACGCCCATTCCATACCCGAAAGAGCGCAGGAGTGGGCGAGCGTGTGCGAGAGCAGTACGAGAGTCCACGTTGAAAGTTGCTCTTAAAAATTCACAGGACCAGCTGTGCGTTAGCGCAGGGTGGGATGCTGGGTAAAACTCCGACATGTTGGCGTGGTGATGTTTGTCTTTGCTCTGGCACGTCTTATGAATCGGCTGCTTGGAAGGCGCCGCGTATTTCATGCTAAGCAATAATGTATCAGACACAAACACCGACAGGCGCCAAAGCGGATTGGTGGCTGCTGCACTGTGACGGGCGCAGGTCTACTGATCTGGGATCAGCGCCTCAGCTCTTCCGCTCCCCGAGATGACTTAATGGAGCCGTGTTCAGATAAATCATTACCTTCCAGAACACACTTATGCATTTTTCAAACGTAATCTGTTGCCTCTCTTGTGCTGACAAACACACATACACACACACACGCACACACACACGTGCACACACACACACACACACATAATCTGAAAACAAAGAAATATCTTGCCAATATTTAACAAAAAATGCATTGGAAACACTAATAGAAGGTGCCTCTAATGGATGAGTTTTCTACGTTTCCTCATCCTGAAGAAAGCCAGCAGCTTGGCATGGGAGCTATGGCCTCCGTACGGGCGACGCGGGGCTGCTCCACCCTCTCCACCCTCCCATGGGTCCTGCTCCACGGGCAGAACCGCGCCACGCAGCTCGTGCAGATGCGTGACCACGGCTGGGACGTGCGCTCATGACTCACCGTGGTAAAACAGAGAACACGACCCAAATGTCAAGGATGCAGCATCCAAGAACTATATGTATCCATGCTGTGTTTGACTTGAAAACGCTGAGTCAGCTGGGGAGTGCACACACACACACACACACACACACACACACACAGATGCACAGACACACACACACACACCCACCCCTCCCTCCCTCCTTGTTGTCTAGTTGTGCTGCTATTTCTAATGATCATAGGCCAGGGGAGGGTGAGGCCAGAGGAGGATACTGCCAACTTTCGCCTCAGTCAGCACTCTACCAACAGAGAGCAGCAAGATTCTTCCTCCGCCAGGGCCCAGTTTCTGTGGAAGATGTGTTCGAGATCTCGCGCTCTGAGTGAGACTTGCCAAAAGGATATAAATCCTGCATGACAAATATCCTCAGAAAAAGTCAAGTGCTCTTTTCTGGAGTATTTTCTTGAGCTGCATTTGTCAAAATTTTAGAAGACACTCTCACACAGCTACTACGGGCGTTAACGCACGGAGTACATACACCATATCAAAGCGCTTAAGAAATCCACGAGTGTTCTCGTTGGCCTTTAAGTTACATCCTCCAAGTACTAAGACACTCAATATCATATATTAAGCTTAAAGTGTTACAGTTCCCTCTGTGGCGAAACTAATTTAGTCTATTCTGATGGATTACTTCCCAAGCGGCTCGGAGGGCAGAGATGGACCACTCATTAAAACAAATAAGGTGCAATAAGGCTGTGTTGGTGCTACATCCTGCCCTCACCCCTCCTCCCTCCCTCCCTCCATCCCTCCCCCCCAAAGAAACCAGGCGCTCTTGTTGCTGGAGTGTCTGCTTTTGCTGGAGGATGATGACGTGGTCACACTCTCCCCTGACACAGTCAGCGAACCATGCAAATCTGGCCTATGAATAATTTAGTATTCCGAGACTCCTCTCATTCGGCGGATATAAGGCATGAATTTATTCCGCAGTGGCGGGGTTATAGACAAACTTCCCGTCGGCGAACATTTCCAGCGCGGCCTCCGCGCTCCCGCGGTGCTCCTGACGCTTCGGCGATACTTTGCTACCTGCTGAATAGCGTGATTGGCTGCTTCTCTAAACGAGGGCTTGGCTGAGACGTCTGCACAGCTATAAAAAGATGATTGAGCTCTTGGGATGTTGGAGCGGTGGAGCAAGGTTTCAAAGACGTTGCACAGGGTCACGAGTGGTCTATTTTAAGCGCGAACACCACATACACGAGGCACCACATTAAAATTGAACAGTTAACGTCCATGATGTAATCTATATACAGTTTGCACGTTACACATGCATTAATTTGACACTGTTATAGCTTTCACAGTCTTCCTGTTGTATTGTAAACAAACGCAGTTGGTGCCCAACTCATAGCCAGGTCTTTAATTAACGTCCTGCTCTTATTTTTCTTCTCTTGTCTTCCCAGAAATCCCTAGAAATGCCTCTAAAAATGGGAGGGAACGTGCGCTGTCTCCGTAGCTGTGAGCTCGGTCATTAACTCCTGCAGCACACTGTTTTCCTGCTCCACTCATGGGAAGGTGCTGCTCGGTATATTTCGGCCAAATCACGCCCGAAGATAACGCTTTTAATTTGTGCCCCCAAATATACACACGTCACAACTTGCTCACAACTGCCATGCTGTGTTTCGAATCAGCTGGCATCAACAATAGTCATCATTTTCGAAAACAAATGACAAAACCCTCGAGAGTGTGTAAAGCGAAACAAACGTTTTTTATCCGGGCCCTGCTCGTACGTGAAAGCTATTCGGATATGCTAATGCTCGAGACACGAGGGCTGCGCTACTGATGTTGCAGAAGACTCACCATTGTTGATTAGGATAATAAGCTGCATTGCTATAGGGGGAAAGGGATTAAAAGAGCGATTCTTTCAGACGCTTCGGCAAAATGCTAATGCCTGTATTTTTAGCAGTGTCATGCTTCAGGCATAGGCCAAAGATAGAATAACACTGCATTGACGTTTTGATTGTGGTTTTTAAAGGGGCACACACACAGACATATATCATTCTTTATCTGTTTACCATTTGGCCGCAGGGCCAGGCTAACATGTCAATACAGTTTAGACTCACGTGTCCCCTTTTCTGTTCAGCGCCCTTGCGTTGTGAGAAAGCCACAGTGCCAAAAAAATCCGCTCTTGGCCAAAATGTACCGAAGCAGCCGTCAGACGAGGAAGACCAAGAAGGCAGTATTGATTCTGTTTTCTTGGCTGTTCTTAACAGACGCACCACAGACGGGCTGTGCAGAACTCCTCAGATACCACGCCACGTGCCCCCTAGGCCTCTTGGGCTGTAGTCCCGTATTATCCCCATATCTACGGAGCTTCAGAGCTCCACTTCAAAACACACAATAAGAAACATTAAGCAATATGTTTGAAACCATGCTGTATTTATGAATGGTTATAAATTCCTGAATTTTAACTCATTCGTCTCCCTGCCACCATGCCTCGCACATGGATAGCAACGTGTGCATTAACAGCGAGGTCAGCTCTCTGCACACATCCACGTGCACACATCCACGTGCACACCTGCTAAAACGGGTTGGGGGGGGAGCAGCTCGGCCGTGTGGCTCCGCCCAGTCCATAACGCTGTTCCTGCAGTGGTGCGCTACCAGTGTTCCGATGACATGCTGCTGGACTCGCTCACTCATTGTAATTATCGCCGCGCATAAGCCACTAGACTAATATGAGGCACTTTGCTGCAACAGCAAAATAGCATGATTTATTAGTCGGCCCAGTGATAACAGTGAGGGAGGGATGGGAAGCTCCTTAGTGTTTCATTTATTAAGGGGTGATGCCCTTTTCACTTACACAACCTCTTCACATCTCCGACTTAGCAAAGACAGTCGCAGCAATGGGGTGTGCTGCGCGCGGTTAAAGAAATACTCTGCCTCGGGAATTGTTAAGGATACAACTGATGAGTCCTGACGTCTTAAACCCAAACACTGCGCAGACGGCGGATATATCTGAAAATAGAAAAGCTGACATGAAGGAATTTAGTCAGGGTGCCATGTGCTCAGGCATCAGACTGTAGAGAATCAAGGGCTAAATCTGCTTCCTTCTGTAAATCTGACTTTGCCCTCCTATGCTGACCTTGTGCAAACGTCCAGGGGTGATGGCCCCGCCTCCTCTTCTGGCTCCGTGTTTACGTCTGCTCAGAAACGCAGCCAAATTGTCTTGCCGATTATTTTTGCGCCCAATCGAGGCAGAGGTGATTAGCATTGCCAGGAGAGCCCTTGACATCGGTGCAGTCGCCACTCTGACTCCGTTCCAGCTCTCCGACGCATCCCCGGCCAGTTCCGGCTAAGAGCGATCAGGTTAAACAGCTGTCGCTGGGAATTGCGCCGTTGCAGACTGGGGCCTGGTAAACCAGGAGGAACGGAGTCAGCACAGCAGACGTGGCCTTCGCGCGTTTGCACGCAGAGCTAACCGGAGAAGACGGCGATGGCTGGTTTGGTTTTCGTCGCCAGGCGCGCAACGGACCATAATTGCAGCGGATTATGTAATTTCGTTTGCCAAACTCGCACTTTGCTCACAAAGGCGCTGGGAAAACTGAAACTAAACCACCATCGGCAAGACATCAGTCACGCAATCAGAAGAAGCCCGGGCTGATGGGAAGTGGAACAAGGCAGCTCTGCATCTTAGCGCCAGACTACAGAGCAGCTCTGATGCACCGTCCCAGCAGCCTGCCTGCTCACCCTTGGCACGGTACACACGAATATGCGAACGTGGAGGCACAGGGCTACCAAATCAAATTAAAACATCAGTGCGGTCTGTGCATATTCATAAGGCAGCCAGCACAGTAAGTGTGGCACATTTCACCTGGAGGTGCAGAGCCTTCCGCAGTGCTCCATCTCCAGGCAACCGAGAGCAGTGCACGAGCTTATTACGCCATCTGCCTCCTGTCCCAGGGGAGCTCTGATTTATGGAAGCCCACCATCCTCCATCCGCCCTCCCCACACAAACTATCATGCAAAACCACATTTAAATAAGAGCAGTGGGCAGGCCAAGCAGTCGTTTGAGGTCCTTTTCTCTACAGGTAAAGCAGGCGAGAATGAGGCATCCTCACGACAGCCGCGGTGATGGTGCCGGCGGCTACAGGCAGCGGGGGGTGGGGCGGGTGGGGTTTTTGGGGGTGGGAGATGATACGAAATGGAGGACGAACGCGGTGGCCCTTCAGGGAAATGAGGTCAGTAAATTCAGGCGGGCACGCCAGCTGACGCCTCGGGAGCCGAGCGGAGCCCGGGCCGATAATAACCCACGGCAGTGGAGGGATGCAGGACTCCACTCCTTAACGTGAGGATGTCCCGCCTCCTGAGACATCTTCACCGCTTCATGTTCGCTGACCGTCTTTTGCCAGCTGGCCTGTAGGAGGGGCCTGGGGCTGGGGGAGGGGCCTGGGGCGGGGCAAAGGCAGGAGCCAGCAACAATCCCTTGTTGTCTTTGCGAAGCTTCACAGTGATAGTTCAGGGCTGTGAACACACGCTTCACTCTCATCATTCGTAGGGGTCGGCACGGTGCGGCCATGTCTCGGAGAGGTGAGGTGAGACCCGGCGACGGCGGAGGCACAACCTGCGCAGCGGCACTCCGCCATATTCCAGCTCATTTTGCTAAGGACGGAGATGACAGCAGGGATGCTTTCATGCTACGTTTTTTTTTTTGCGCCGAGTCAGTGGCGTCTCGTTGGAAAAGGGTGTTGGAGGGGTCGTCCAGCCAGGGCTTGACAAACGTGGGTAATTTTCAGCCCATATTTGTGGCGATAAACTGGGCCCCTACAGTTCAGTCGTAGTCGCCTGATTAGAAGCACCTGCTTTCTGGCGGAGCGGAGGCACATTTCTGACAGCGCAGGCAGGAGCATGTTTTCCCCCTCCTGCCTCTGCACTGTTATGAGGAATATGAGTCGAGCAGTGGTGAGTCGAGCAGTGGAAGCAGGAGCCATGCACATCAGTCTCATTCCACAGGTAATTAGAGAGTATCAACAACATAGGAGCTTTCAAATTGCAACCAATTTAGTCTTCAGCCAAACCTGACTTTATTACTAAAAGATCAACTACCAATCACACCCCACCCCTCCCCCGCAACCCTCTCAGACGTGCACATTCGCATGTTAAACAGGTGGACGTAGTGATCTGTGCGGAACGTCAAGCACAAACAACCGCCCACAATCTGCCGCTCCCTCCATCCTAGCCAGGCCGCTGTGACTCAGCCTCGCTGTCGCCGTCGTTCGTTCTCACGTGGCTCACGTGGCTCACGTCCCCTGACATTTACAAGTGTGCGAATGCAGCACCGGCCAGCGAACACGCACGTGACCGCCGCCTCGGCCGCACTCGAACATGCCGCGTGCCCGCTGGAGACGAGGCGGAAGCTCGCGCGAGTGGTCGCCGATGGAAGCCGCAGGAAGCCTATTAGCTGGGAGGACACGGGAAGTTGACACGAAGTGGCGTGCGGAGATCCGAGAGTTGCGTGCGTGTGGAGGAAGAGACAAAGATCTACAGTAACAAACAGATCCCTGTGTCTAATGAACACACTCATTTTTAATCTGTGGTGTTGGCAGAACATCACGCCTCTTCTCCCGTCTCTTCTAGTGCTCTTAACAGGAATCAATAAAAGAATCTGTTTTTGGACACTCACACGCACGGTAGCAATTATTCAAAGCCCGCCTCCTTATTGTAACTGGTAATGTGACTCATTTGACCAGCATTGTGGACATGGTCATTTTAAACTTAAAATAAATGAACACTAATGGATTAAAATGATTGGCAAATTTAGCCATTCATCTTGTCTGGTAAGGAAATGTTCGCTATGATGTCACACATAGCACACTACCCATTAGCTTTATACAGTGACATATAAGCCTTCAATTCAGATGAATTTATGTCGTGTGACAGTTTGTAATGTTAATGCTGTCTGGCGGACAGGGTCGTTTGTTGCGAGCTCGCCTGTCGTGACACCTGCTGTACTCATCTGCCATTTCCTCCTCATGTTCCCATTTTAGTCATCACACTGTTCTGAGACTTTTTTTTTAATCTTACTTCATAGAAGGAATGATGCTTCAACAAGGCTCTGTACCCTGGCTGTGTACCCTGGCTGTGTAACCTCACTGTGTACCCTGACTGAGTACCCTGACTGTGTACCCTCACTGTGTACCCTGGCTGTGTACCCTGACTGTGTACACTGACTGTGTACCCTCACTGTGTACCCTGACTGTGTACCCTGACTGTGTACCCTCACTGTGTACCCTGGCTGTGTACCCTGACTGTGTACACTGACTGTGTACTCTGACTGTGTACATTGACTGTGTACCTTGACTGTGTACCCTGACTGTGTACCCTCACTGTGTACTCTGACTGTGTACCTTGACTGTGTACCCTCACCGTGTACCCTGGCTGTGTACCCTGACTGTGTACCCTGACTGTGTAACCTGACTGTGTACCCTGACTGTGTAACCTGACTGTGTACACTGACTGTGTAACCTGACTGTGTACCCTGACTGTGTACCCTGGCTGTGTACCCTGACTGTGTACCCTGACTGTGTAACCTGACTGTGTACCCTGACTGTGTACACTGACTGTGTACCTTGACTGTGTGCCCTCACTGTGTACCCTGACTGTGTACACTGACTGTGTACCTTGACTGTGTGCCCTCACTGTGTACCCTGACTGTGTACACTGACTGTGTACACTGACTGTGTACACTGACTGTGTACCTTGACTGTGTACCCTCACTGTGTACCCTGGCTGTGTACCCTGACTGTGTACCCTGACTGTGTACACTGACTGTGTACCTTGACTGCATACCCTCACTGTGTACCCTGGCTGTGTACCCTGACTGTGTACCCTGACTGTGTGCCCTCACTGTGTACCCTGACTGTGTACCCTGACTGTGTACCCTGACTGTGTGCCCTCACTGTGTACCCTGACTGTGTACCCTGACTGTGTGCCCTCACTGTGTACCCTGACTGTGTACCCTGGCTGTGTAACCTGACTGGGAACCCCGGCTGACAAAGCAGACAGGGCACTTAGGCCTAGGAGACATTTCTAGGGCGTCAGATATGCTAATTCACACGAGATTCTCACAAGTGTGTGCTCTCGTATAAACAGAGATGTTTATGAGGTAATGTAGGACAAATCTGGTAAACTCAAGAGCATTTGCTGACACGGCACGGTCTTGTAAACCGACATTATGACAAAAACACAACAAATTCAGGATAAGAATATGGAAATATTCTTGCGTGATGACCATAGTTATCTAAGAATGTTATCAATGGGGAGTGAAGGGTATTGTTGCGCGAGGCTGCCCACACAAACACCGGCCTCGTTCGGCTCCGTTTTCTCTCCACAAAGGAAGGAAAGATTGAAAGATCCCTTAAGCAGATGCCTTGTGCTGAGAAGCTGCTCCTGAGAGAGAAGAGGTGGAGGCTTCAGTGCTCCGGTCGGCTTGTTTCTATGCGACAGGCAACCACGGGAACTCACCTATTAGCAGATCTGTGTTGCAGCATCGATCCGCGGAGGCACGTCACGTGTCCGAAAGACAAACCCAACAGACAAAATAAATGCTTCCCACATCTGTGCTCCGTCAGTTATTTGTTTTCATTGAAAATTCCATTTGCGCGATGAAAGGAGGAATGAAAACAAAGCAATTATGACAACTCAAGTTCAACCATCCATCAGAATGGGAATAATTTACCCAAGAGTTTCTTCACTGTTAAAAATAAATTACAGAAATAGTCATTAATAACAATGAAATGCATTGCTAATGATAACCAGAATCACCAGAGATAAACATCAATAACAAAAAAGCAACAAAGCAAAACTCCCAGAAGACAGTGATGGGGTGAAATTGATTAGGAATGAATTATCTTCTGTTTAATTCAATTCCCCACTAACCTGGCATGCTTAATTTATTTGGATCATCTTCCACAACACCTTGACCAGCCAAGCTGTTAGTCTGCACTGTCATTTGGGTTGTGTGGTAATTACTTGGCCTGACGACAGGCCTTGTCCTCCTTAGAAGCATCGCACAAACCGACCCTGCCACCCAGTGCTAGAGGCAGCTGCTCCGAGGAGCTCAGCTCCGTCATGCGAGGCAGGCCTCCCCTCTGTTTGATTTCTCCATTGATCTGCCTCCTCCTCCTCCTCCTCCTCCTCTCTCCTCTCCACCCAGATTGGAGGACAATAATTCACTGCCCAGGTAAATTGGAACAATAACTCAGACCATTAGTGAATTAGTTTGTTTTGAAAATCGCCCATTGATCCTGGTCTCCGTGATTGGGTGGAGGCTGGCGTAGGCATTTAATTATCCCGACGCCAGAGTGCTGAGGTATGACTTCTGAAGGTCAGGGTGCCGCGGAGAGGAGCCTACTCCTAAATAAAGCAACGCAATAGAAAATCCTCTGCAAACCAAGTTAGGCTGCCCCTGGCCGCTGGGCTGAATTGCCAGCGATTGTAAGTGGCAGGCTATTAGCCCGGCTGTCCAGAGCAGGCCCAGGCCCACAGCACCAAACGTTTTCAGAATTTGGGCAGAAAGAATAGACAGAGCTCTTAGCTTGCTACCAACCCCCATACACCGCCCACAACCCCTACACCACACCTCCTCCATAAAAGTTCCATTTTCCTTGCAGGGCCCGAATCCAGTGTGCATGAATATCAAACACATACACACACACACACACACACAAACACACACACACACACGTCTGCATGGCACTGGCCCTGTTGATTGATGTATGTCCAAAGCTGCCAGTACAATGCAGATCTTTCATTTGACTCTGTGGAGAGGTTGTGCTCGAGAGAATTAGGATTCTGACATGGACTTGTTTTCAAAAGCAAATATCTGGGTCATTCATTGAAATTCTAGCATTAGGATCTGCGGGTCCACCATTTTATTGTACTGTCAGTGATGTACACAGACGCACCACTCATTTCATTGGAAACATGTACACTGTGCCAACTCTAGCTGACCATTTTATTATAAACACCTTCTTTAGAGGTGCATTTATTCAGGTGTCCAATCACAGAGTGTAGTCCATCTGTCGTCATGCATAATTTGTAAGCTGCCCTCTACTGTTCATTACTGATCAGTTTCCGCTATCTAAAAACATAGAGCCACCAGAGGTCTGGAGCTCAGCAGTAGGTTTACTTATTTATTTATTTACTTATTTACTTATTTACATTATTATTATTACACAGAATGTGCTAAGCAAAAAACAGGCTACAGTCTAGCTGTTTACCTCCGAATGCATTCTGATAAATAAATCATTCTAATAAAGTTGGTGTTCATTATTCATAATTACACTATAATGTACTTTGATGGGGCTTTAACTCTATATGATCAATTATTCATGAGCATATGGTAATTTGCCTTTGAGTGTGAGGCCATAACGTGAGATGAGGAGGCTCTGTTCTCTGTACGCGTGATTTAGAAATATGTCAGACTCAGCAAATTTGATGAAAGTTCACCAAACTGTCATAAATAATGCTGTAAACAGCTCTGTTCATGCATTCACATGAACCGTAAATTAGAAATACACATCTCTCTAAAACCGCCCATAAAGGTTTAGTGTCCTGTGCTATTGGTCTGGAAATGTCATTCAGAGAAATGCCAAAAAAAAAAAGGTTTGAATGAAGTCATTCAGTCATTAATGAATTATAGTGGTGTTCTCATTAAGCCATTAAATAAAAACACCACTATAACATCATTTATATTGTAAATAAGAGCTGACTAAACACACACATAGTATCCACATACATAAATGAGTCTGTTATGAAATCAGATATAAAAAAAAGGCATACCAACAAACAGACAAACCATCTGGACTAATCACAGCAGTAGACGATTAAAGAGAAGAAATACCAGCGAGTATGTGTCATGACAGGTGGACTTGTACCATCAGGCCCTAGGGTCTGGCCTCCAAGGATGGTCCTCTGGACAGCAGCTGTCAATATCAACGTCACAAACTGTCATATGACATAAATTAATTTTAATTGAAGGGTAATTTATCACTGTATATAAAGCTAATGGGCAGTGTGGACCATGGGTGACATCATGGCCTGCCTGGTCTTAGCAGATCAGATAAATGGATATTGTCATTATTTAGATTGCTAGAGGAGATTAACTGAGAGAAGTTGAATGCTAATGTCAAAAAGGAAAATCACAACATAATTATTCATCAAGTTCAATTTTTCTATTCAAACATAAATTTGCTCAAGCTAATGCAATAGATAACTAAAATCCATTAGTCCATACAGATTGTTTCTTTTGGGAACAGCTGTAACGGACTTGTAAGCCATGTCTGGACCACTCATCAGTTTTGTTCGTGTCTACGAGGGCGTCCCAGATTCGAGACGTGTGATGAATGTGGCAGATCTTTCTAAATTTCTCATCTCTGTTTGGCTCTTGTATTGCTTGCATTCTGTGTTAAATTTGTGGTGATGCACCAGAAGTCTAAACAGGGAAACCCTACTGGCTTTCCCCTCTGCCAAGCCGGGGGAAAAACGCCCCAGTTAATGCACTAGGCTCTGCTTATGCTTCCTTCATGAACCAAGAGGGGGCGCTCTCCTGCTCGGACCAACGCTCCCTCCCTTGGCCGTGAACCCCCTGGCTGCCGAGTTCCGTTCGATACATCGTCGCGGGTGGCGCTCCAAACGCGTCCACTGTCTCCGTGGGGATGTGGACTACAAATAGGGGACAAGCTTCCCTTCTGTGTGTGCTCAGAGAAGGAGAACAGAACACAGGCCCCAGGAGGTCTTTAGATGATGCAGGGAAGAAGAAACCGCTTGCCAGGTCATTCAAATCTGTCCCCGCGATTGCGCTTTAGAGTAAACCAATGGGGATTAATTGAACGGGCGGTGCACTTGGCAACCCCGGGGACAGGACGGGGACCGCGTGTCTCCTTGGGTCACGGAACCCGTCGTGCAGGTGTTCTCGGGCGCAGGCCGTTTCGAATGACTTCCTTTCTTCGCACTCGTCTGCCGCTGACCTGGAATAATCGGATATGTGAGAACACTTCTTGTCCAATTCTCCAATCCACTGCCCAATTCAAAACACTTAAAAACAAGCAGTGGTCCGTACCGAATACTTGTTAGTGGAGTTGAGCCCAATCTCATTACTTAATCTACACAGACGCTCAGGACCTATGCATAATAGTAATGCCATGACAGAACGCAGACCTTTCACTGTGCGGATCTTGTCTTAAATGAGTTTTCATTTCACTGAGATTTCCACGGGTAGACCATGGAGTCTGACCTCTAAAGCAGAAACACACTCAGATCAGATCAGTGCCAAACTCACAACCCCCCCCCCCCATGCCAAAAAACCCCCAAACAAACATACAAACAAAAACACACACACATTTTCAGGTCCTTGAAGCAACATGGCCATGATTACGTGTGTGTGTGTGTGCTGGTGTGTGTATCTGGCAGTGGGAGGCAAGAAGTATATGAGATGCAGCAGCAGGAAGGGAGAAAGTCTGGATATGAAATCCTGCTTGGAATGAGACCTGCGCATGTCGATGATCAGCACAGAGACTGATGTTTCATCTGCCACATCAACGTACTTTCTATGTATTGGACGTAAACACTGCGATATATAACACATGGTAATTATCGCTTTAATAGGTAACTCAGCCAGTTACCATGGAGAAGCCTGCTACTGCTATGCAGGTTACCTGTTCCCATTATGTCTGTGCGTAGTTTTCCTCGTTATACAGGACAAGACTCATCACAGTACGGATTTGTTAGGACAGCAATGTACCTCTGAGACATGGTCAGGGATGTGTTCTTCATAAGCTCTTACATAAAGAGTGCAAATCATATCACCAATTGCATGCTTTTCTATACAGCTGCGCGGTACGCTATGTATGTGTGTACGAATATTTATCATGAGAATGTTTATTCCTCAAAGTGTAATTTGTTTGTGTTTAAATTGCTGATTGCATCACTGGTCTTGAGGCATGTCTAAGACGTGGCCAAGGTCACTGACTCCTGACAACATGCATTTGTTATATTCAGCATGCATATGCATTAGATAGCATTTTCATTCATTGGTTAATTTTTTTGTGTTATTCATATATTCAGCATTTTCCAAACCACACTAAAGTGTTATCTAAGGTGCATATTCATAGGTAAGCTAAAAGCAGAATTGGCAAAATAAGAAAACATTTGTCATTTATCACACAAAAAACTGCTGTAGATGCTTGGACAAATACACTGTATAGACTAGAGAAAGCACTGGTGCTGTTCAATGAATTCCATGACCCACATTCACGCACATGATCTCCTCAAGATGAAGGAATTGGCCCAGAAAATGTGACCGGAGCCGACTGGTCTGAGACCAGTGATGGATCTGACACTTTAAAATCCTCTCTGGGTGTCACGGCTGCCACTGGACTGGAGAACTGTGCGCTGTTGCTGCCGTTAAGATGCTCCTCAGGTCAGACATGCAATCAAGACATGCGATGAATAGCTCTGGTAAAGATGTGCCGTTGGAGTAGGTGCATTGTTCTGGCTGGAGGCTCCTCTGGGGCACTGGAATGAGGTCATTCTGGGACAATGACTGTGGAGATGAGCTTTGGTTTGTTTGCATGTGTACATGTCTGTTTATATAGTTGTGCAACAGCTAGTAAAGGTGTGGTCGTGGGTGAGAAAAGGTTTGTGGTGGGAAGCCAGGAAGTAGTATTCTAGTGGGCGATGTGATGAGTTGAAGGATTTAGAGACTATGGTTTACATTTGGTTACCTCACAGACACCCTGTCCTTTTAGATGAGTGTTTCCCAACCTAGTCCACAGGACCATATTAAACACCCCACGTGGCTCTAATCCCAACCTAGTCCGCAGGACCATATTAAACACCCCACGTGGCTCTAATCCCAACCTAGTCCGCAGGACCATATTAAACACCCCACGTGGCTCTAATCCCAACCTAGTCCGCAGGACCATATTAAACACCCCACGTGGCTCTAATCCCAACCTAGTCCACAGGACCATATTAAACACCCCACGTGGCTCTAATCCAGAAGAACCCAGGGATCAGTACTGCAAAACACCGGTTCCGCAGGCTTGTCAATTATGCTTTACAGTGTGTTTCAGCGAGCCAGAGACAAAGTGTTACCCCATTCAACCTGCTTGTTCCATTACCCAGCAGAAGTATGACCTTGCGGCTTCATTCATACCGAATGGGTCACTGTGAAACACATGATCTAACGTCATTTCCATTACACGTTCACTCTATCTGCCTGGTGGCCCTTTGTCAGTGTTGCGATGACATACATGTAGACATGCAGTCACAGCCACAAGCGTCAGCGCTGGCTGCCTATGAAATTGCACGCGTCAACATCCGTGCGCTGACACTTCTCTTCTCCTGGCATTTTGGTGTTCAACGTACTTCGAAGTGCAAAACTGTGTCTCCATGACTCTCTCCTGCCTACCCCCCCCCCCTTTCAATTAGATGATGCATTGTTACATTCTGACAGCCAACCTCAAATTACTCTAAACTAATTATCGTAAAGGGTTCCTTATTAGATTCCTTTACCACATGTTTGTCATTGCCGTCACGGCACAGATGCTTGGAGCAAGCTTGCCTGTCTGGCCCGGAGATCTTTATTCATTAAACCATGTAGACAACATCACAAGAGGGGGACACTCATTATATCATTGTCTGCACAGGTTGCATTTACCTGACATACACCATGCTGCTTCCAGCATGCGAGCTACACTGTAAGATGTATTCCAAAAATGCTTAGTGTAATACCACAAAAGGCCAACATGAAAATCAGTCATTTTTTTCCCTTCAAAGACATAATTAGTTATGGTTTCTGTTTTTTTGATCAGTGGTGTGCAGTCAGGTCCTACCAATGCTTCAGAGAAGGGGTCCCAAAAAAAGGGGGATGGAAAAAAATCTTATATTGCAAAGTATATTGCATAAAAAAGGAAAATAAAAAAATCAACCTAGTCATATAGTCTACTTTACATAGCCTTGGTTGCTATACGTCGTATGTCTATTCAAATCTGCTCATTAGTACGGCTGCAGGGACTCGATACTGTGCAGGCCTGCGTGCTTACGTCAGCTTCTGGCGACATTATGAAGGCTTTTATAATGTCTTTTAGCAAAAATAACCATTTAACGATCTTCACTGGCGAAAATGTAGCAGTCTGGTGCGTCTCTACACTCCTAAGAACAAGCTATAGCATTATTAGTAAAATGTCGCCTGCTATCTTAACAGAATTATTTTAACAGAGACAGGCATTGAAGCTAATTGAAACCGTTGAATGAAAATCTCACAATAATTCAGCGAAGTTTGTAAAAGTTATGTATGTATTTTGGAACTTAAAATATATATAAGATCTAACGTTATTATTATTATTATTATTATTATTATTATTATTATTATCATCAAATTTATTATTTGTTGGAAGGGATTGCAAGAGTGCACGCCGTGTGCCGCTGGCTTGTATTTTACAACTAAATGTATAATTTATCATGTTCTACATGAATATGTATTATTCATGGTGTTTGCCTTTTCAAAAGGCCGCCGAGGTTGCCACCAGCCACCCAAATATACTGCCTATGCCACTGTGATTAAAATAATACTGAAAAATGATAAACATGTCAAGGAGAATGAAATGTCTATTCAAGTCAGCTTTTTATGCATGCTAATTATGTCCAAGGTTGTACGTATACATTCCTCATTCACAATGGCACCTTTTCCGCCTTACCTATTTTGCGATTACATTGTAATCTAAGAACACTACGAATAATGACGACATTTTTTTCTTTTTGTTTGTATTGTGACGGGCAGGAGGTGCGAACGAAACGGAAGCGATCACGCCAAGTCTCAGAGAAAAGGAGGGGTTTAATGAATAACGTGCGCAAACCAAAAACCCGTGCACTTGACCCCGATTAAGGATATAATAACCAGCAGTCAACTGGTACATAGACAAGGCATATATAGACAGACAAACGACCATCAGGTGAGGGAGCTAATAAGCCCCACCCACCAGAGGGACGTACACAACGCAACAACAACAAGACAACTGCCGCTGTGCCGGAGGCGACCGGTAGGGGGAGCCTCCCACACCGTGACATGTATAGCCTTCATAATCTCTTTATTGCCGAAATGCCGTGGACCGTATTTACGTATATTGTCTAATGTTGAGTAAAAAAAGCGGAGGTTTCCGCGTACGACGGAGGAGATGAAACAGTTCGAGCAGTAGTGTCCGTAGCTGGAGGGAAAAATTGTTAAGGATAATTACGGTTGAAAATGGCTTCCTTATCAGAAAGCATGGAGAAGACTCCGCTGGCTAAGAGATAATAAAGAGTGGTAGTGACACATGCTAGACTGAGCACGTTTTGCTTACTTTAATGCAGAGAACGCGTGGACCATATCCCCCTACTTTTATTAAAAGGCTGCATCAATGTCTTGGTAGCATCTAATTTATATACGGTAAAGTAGATGAATTTACTAAAGATTTTGTTACAATATTTGCCACTCTCGCTGTTGAAATTAGAGTCTTGTATGTCTTACCATACAAGTGTAGTGGTGCAGAGACCACTCTAAATTCTATTGGTGAAGACGCGTAAAGCTTCACTCTAACTAATGCTCCATAGGTATTATTCAAGGCGTCTGCTGTGGGGGCAAGCATTTATTACCGCACGTCTCAATTCATACGTGATTTCCACGCACGCCGGCTAATTGCGCGAGCGAATCCGATTCCGCTAAATTCATGTGCCGATACACGCTCGCCATTAATGAGGTTCCGGGAGACGGCTTGCCAGACTCCTCCACAAACTCCGTGTCACAACACGTCATAAAGCAGACTCTTAACCTTGTCTGAACTGATCTTGGCACCAATTAGTCTGAATGAAGTGAAGGCCTCACATTCTTTGCTTGTAATCCATTCTCATCTGTGAAAAGGGCAGTGGGCCTTGTTAGGATGGAGCGCCAGGAACTGAGTTGGGTAACCGCATGCAACCAGGAGGCTGTCAGACTGGTTGCGCTGTTCTTCCTTTTTTGTTGTTAATGTGTGAAAAGGGCATAATGAAAAGAACAGAAAAGAAAAATATCAAAGTATATTAAATGCTGCCACCATTGAATGAAAAAGTGTTTCATTTTATTACTGCATTGATTTCACTAATATTTTTCTTTTACCCCATTTTGTCCCCCTCTCTCTCCCTCTCTGTTCCTCCCTTTTCTTCTGCCTCCCTCTCTTTCCGTCTTTTAGGTCTCCATAGAATGGAGCGAGAATGAACAGAGAGCGGCTTAAGGAAAAGCATGAACTGGAGGGTCATTGAGGTCACTTGCTTCCTGTTTATATGGGACCATATAACAGTTCAGTCTTCCCGCCAGGACGCGTCGGCCAGCGAACAGCATGTCACCAAGCAGTTTGACTGGATCATCTCTGACCGAGGCCCTTTCCACCACTCGAAGGGATACCTCTCCTTCGTGGAAAGATTTCGCCAAGGATTCACGACCCGATATAAAATTTATAGGTAAGTGTTGCATTAGTATCTACTCGTGCCGGTACGAGGTTAGAGGTCATTTCGTTTCTTGGATGTTCAGCTTCAGTGACAGAAGTTTTTCTAAAAAAAAATCTGCCGAGCCCAGAAACGTTTCCGTCAAGCTCGGAAAAGTTGTCCGCGGCGAAGCTTACCCGAGCTCTTCCCGTCCTAAACCACGACTCTTTTTTATCAGAACTGTGGGAGCTTCAGAGCCAGGACCTTGATTTTCTCCTCATTGAGGTCTGACTACCCCCCCACTCTTATCTGTCCCTGTCCCTTCAGACCCTCTTTGTGCGTCTTTTGTATAAAATAATAAGCAGCAGGACCGCATGTCTGGGACAGCATATTGGTGTTGTGGCTCTGTGAGAAACTGGATCGCAATCTCACTTTATCTCGGGTTCACCCGATTTCAATGTTTTCTGGGTAATTTTCTGCCCATGCGGCTGTTTTTCGCAAGGCAGGAACGTGGTGCTCAGCACTTATGGGAAAGCAGCTCAGGAAGGTGCAGGGGGGCCGGATTGAGGACCAGCCCAACTAAAGCCCAACTCAGCCGTGAACACTTTTGGATTTGCACTTAAAAAAATAAGACTGCAGTTCAAGCGCACATACGAGGTATTATTTGCATCGGGCATTACGTGACCTCCCTCTGGACGGTCAGTTTCTTAATATTGGCAAAACCCAGCTGCTGCCACAGTATACAAATTCAAATGGATTTAAGGACCCCCCCCTCCCCCATTTCCTTGGTAAGGGCCACTGCATGTGCCCTCTAATCCACTACAAAGACCACTGTTGTCCCAAACAATCGCAAAAGCTTGTATTTTGTGAAGCATATCACCACTCGGCCAGTCGTAACTACAAGACAAGCTTTAAAGTTAATGGGACAGAAAGGCGGTGTGGGAGAAGCATTCAGAAGCAGCCTGCATGGCCGGCTTTGTCACCAAGCATCCTCAGTTCATTAAAGGGCCAGATCGTGACCAGGCACACGGATGCCGTAATGGTCTTAAGATCTGAAATAAGAGCTCGTATTTTGCCTTGTATGCAGGGTTGTTCAATGCCAGGTGTGTGTATGTGTGTGTGTGTGTGGGGGGGGGTGTTTCTGCCTTCCTGATATTAATTTTCAAATGATAGAGAGCAGACATTTAAAAAAGTAAAATGCTAATTGTGACTGTCGGCAGGGATTTGTGGTTTTGTAGGTACACACAAAAGCATTCATATGCACTATACTGCCTGCTTACCCAATGACATCACGGTGCTATGATCACTGTAAAATATACCAGAGATGTTCCTGCTTGCGTGGTGCTGTATAGTCAGATCAAGTCGAGTCGAATTTATTCATGTAGCGCTTTTTACAACACGTCACAAAGCAGTTTTAACAAGCACATGGGTCCA
This sequence comes from Brachyhypopomus occidentalis, assembly GCA_020368025.1. Classification (NCBI taxonomy): domain Eukaryota; kingdom Metazoa; phylum Chordata; class Actinopteri; order Gymnotiformes; family Hypopomidae; genus Brachyhypopomus; species Brachyhypopomus occidentalis. The sequence continues at coordinate 3,165,990 of JAGXOD010000032.1, forward strand.
GATCCCTAATGAGCAAGCCAGGGGGCGACAGTGGCAAGGGAAGTAGAATATAGTGTAGAATGCTTTTTCATTTGGGTGGAGGAGTATGTGTCAGTGGCCATGGCCTGTATGCAGAATATTCTCTCCCTATTCGATGCGTCACGTACGCATCACGAGACTATGGGAGGAGCTTGAAGGACTGGCCACGCCTCTCTCTTGCAGCTCGTTGCATGGCATCACAGCAGTGACACAGGACTCACTCTGGAGTGAAAGGTGCTGCAGAAAGCTTGCCTGCAAGCAGATGCCTTTATTTAAGCAGCTCCCATCTTTCTCAGTACGGCAGCATGCGTGCGGTTGAGGCCGTGACCTTTTGCACTACCCACTCTACCACATACACCACAGCAGCACTGAACATTCTGGAAACTTGAACAACAACAACAACAAAACAACCAAAGGAAAAAAAAAAAAAAAAAACCATCATTGCTTCTGTGGACCAATGACGTTTCTATGGAAACCTAAAAACGGGGCTGTCCAATAGGACTGCCTGCTGCTTGGTGTGATGAGGTTTCTGCCCATTAAACTCCGGCAGGTTCGGTTTACAAACTACCGCTCATGACCTTCCCTCACTGGTGCCTTTTAAACCTAAACTTCTAATCTAAAGACAAGATTAGAATTCTGACTAAATGCCTGTTAAAAAAAAAAACAATTCGACCTTCAGTAGCGATTTATAGTGTCTTGCACCCAGATAACCCCTGAAATCCATCTCCCTTTCAGGAAATTTTGGACTCTTGAACTCCTTAAAGCGCTGTATGCTGTAAGACACTTTATTTACAGCACATACGATTCAGATGCCTAGCTGTATGCTGACAAACCCCCTTCAAAAAGAGAAGTGGGAAAATGACCAGACCGACACCCAGCTCCCGTGACCTCTCACCCCCAGCAGCTTGCTCGCGGCTCCTTTAACAGAACTTTTGAAAACATAGCGCAACGGCTTTTTATGAAGGAACGTGCCACTCCATCATCACTTCAAGCTCAAGATGGTGGACGCTGAAATCTATTCCCTTATACAGTTAACACTATGACCAAATGCTGTTTTTGCTCTTTGGCCAGCATCTCGGCCTCGTAGACTCTCGTTTGTGCCGTATGTCAGTGGCTTTGTGTCATTGACAAAATGACAGCAAACCTAAGTGTATGTCTGAACCAACAAGTTCAACTAACACAAACGCTGTGTGTTCTGCCTGTCCAGATTGCTACTATGCCATGTTTGCTATCTCATCAACGCACCACTACACGCTGCGACCACGCTGACCACAGGAGACGAAGAAAAACAGGCAAAGGCCATTTTTAGCACCTATGTGGCAAACACTAGCATAGCAGCCATAGTTTGTCAGTGAGCTCTTTGTGTGTGTGTGTGTGCGTGTGTGTTCCACTTGCGTGAGTACCTTGTGCATGCCTGGCTGGCCCGTTTACAGTTATTGTTGAGAAATGTGGCATGTTAAAATTTCCCATCCCTGACATTCGTGTGGCATCCATCAACTTTAATGTGACTTACTGTGCTGAAGCGCTGAAGCACTGTGTGTGTGTGTGTGTGTGTGTGTGTGTGTGTATGTGCGTGTGGGCGTGTGTGTACGCATGTGTCTTTGTGAGGGGTGACATGATTTGTCAGAACAAAATTCTAAATATTAGTCTTATATTCCCCTGCCTCTTTGCTTAGCAAACCTCCACATATTTGACTGACAAGCTCTCGCAAATAGAAGACTTGCGCTCGCGCCGTCTTTGTGCTCGCGCCGCGGTGCACTTTGATTTCCTGCAGTCGAGGATGGCGTGATAGACTTCATCTGCTCTCACGCGTTCCACTTGTCAAGGGAAGATTTAGACGCTCCCCACCTCCTCCCCGCGCTGTCTCCACATCTCCCCTCTTTCTTCTACCCTTTCCCCTGCCCTCTTCTCCTCCTCCATCCCCCCATCCTTCTCTTAGCCTGTCTGCACCACTCTTTCCTCCTCTGCCTGTTTCTGCTCTCCGTTGCTGGCAGACCTCGCTCCCCCTTCATCCCCTTCATCCCCTTCATCCTCCTCATCCTCCTTGTGTCCTGGCCGACAGCCTTCGAGAGCCACTGGGTTTGTCGCATATCAATGGAGCGCTTCTCTTTCTTTCTCTTCTTCTTTCTGGATTTTTCTTTCATTCTTTCTGTCTTTTTCTTTCCTTCTTGTTCCCTCTTTCTTTCGTTTTTTCGCAGCGCTTCCGAGGCTGGATGGCACTCGAGGGGCCGGGATTTGGGTTTCTGGTCGAGTCACCCGAATGCCCACAGTCCCCCTCTCAGTGAATGTGCATTCGTCTGTGTGTGTCTATGTGGGTGTATTTGTGTGTGTGTGTGTGTGTGTATTTGTGTGTGTGTGTGCATGTGCCATAGCAAACAGCAAGGCATGCGGAGAGGGGGGCTTAGGTACGCTTTTGATTCCTGAAAGTGGGATGCTGGGAGAGGGTTTATGTGCTTGGGAAGGACACACAGCTCCTGGCATGGCTGCATAGGTGGGGGGGGTGGTGTAGCCCATCACATCTCTTCCGTCTGTTCTGACAGAAGGAAAAATCAAATCCAGCCGTCAGTCCAGGGTGTCGCTTTGCTCATGACAAGACAATTAAATTGTGCATCAGTACAGAGTGGAATGTGCTGCTCTTCTCATTAAAAATGTAATCAGAAGATCTGCATCTCGCATCTGCGTGACATCTGCATGGCTGTCAGAGGAGCGGTGGAAGCTCATCTATCAAACGCCGGTAACTGCAGCAAAACTTTTGTTTGTCTGTTTCTTGTTTCATGCGGAATTGGGAACATGCAGACCTGCAGAAGTCCAGGCTGGATCCTCCATCAAAGTGACGAACCAACTAACTACAAGATAGATTGCGTACCTTTGAAAACCTATTTACATACGAGAATGTGACTGCGTGGTCCAGTGCTCTGCAGTGTTTGGTGCCAATTCTTAAAATTACCAAACGGGTTTACAAATTACAAATGATTCTTATGGTCATTTCTTTATAGCACAGAAGATCTAGAAATTATATTATATTGGTATGCGCGTTAATGATTTTGCTACAGCTGACAAATATTTGGCAGAAATTAGGAATCAGTTAGACAGAAAAGATGTATAGCTTCAAATGCAGACTGTTCCACAGTCAGTTCCGAGATTAAGCTGAACTTAAGAGCCATAGATCGTTCATTCATTCATAGATGCAAAAATAATGAGAAGTAACAGCAGTATAATAATTAGCAACCAAATGTAGAAGGTGAAGGTATATGAAGGTGAGGGAATGAAACCTAAGATGATCAGAGCAATGATGACATCACAATCACATAGGAAAGACACTTTTGCACAGCCAATCAATGTGCAGAAACTATTAAGATGAAATAGCAACATATCCATGCAGCGACTCTCCTTAAGCGTATGCGACTGAGCAACCAGCGTATGGAGCTAGTAACTCCAAGGTCGTAGGGTTGCGTCCCAAGAAGCACTCCTACTGTGGTGCTGCTAACTATGTAAGTGCATCTGGTGAATGCCAAGAGAGTTTAAACGAAGTAGCAGTTTTATACATTAATTCCACAGATAGACTTGATATCCATTTGAAAAATGGATTAATGTAGAGTGGGAAAGAGTGTCCATGAGTCGTGTTCTGTATAAGAGAAAAATTAAATAAATGTGCTGTTTGAGGTGTACAGGAATAGAATTTGATGATAATGTGACTATAAAAATAAAATCCAGTTAAAGAGATGGTGATATTCTAATTTTATTTTTTAACCAATGAAAAGAAGTGCTTTAGCAAATGTGGATATCCAGATTTTCCTTTACACTGTTCTCTAAAAATGGAATAGGACCATTATCCACCAGCTATATATATATAAAAGGAAGGCTCATTCTGTAGAGAGGGCACTTCGCATGACACATGACTGAATGTTTTGTCTGGAAGTCGCATTTATGTTACAGTCACCCTCACAGGATCAGATGATTACAAATGCACTACCATTAAGAAAACACAGCCATTAGTCATGAAGTCATGCTATGAGCGAAACACTCCTTTAAAACAATGCCGAGAGCTGTGACCATATTTTGGTAAACACTCATCCCAAACATCGCGGCGAGAGCGGGTCCCTGGAGTTCTGTTGTCTTGGCGATGTAGGGCATGCTGTGATTGGAATCAGACTCGGCTTGAAACAGGCGCGTCCCCGGGCGCCTCTTTATGGAGGCAGATTAAACGGCAGCCTCACGTCAAACAATGGAGGCCTGATCAGCAACAGGCAAATCTCCCTCGTCTCTAATAACCGCGGCGGCCGCCCGCCTCTGTCCCGGGGCCCGCGGCGGCGATTTGCGACTCGACCTCTCCGGCAGCTTAGCGGAAAAGGTCACAGTCACTTTGAGGGAGCCGCGCAGGCCCCGGCTGCGATCAGTCCCCTAAAGGTGCGTTTAGGGGGAGTAATTAAACGCCTTTTTGGTCGGTAATCTGTTCTGACGTGCTGCTGTGCACGGCGTGCTTATTCTGAAGGAAAACGCTGAAAGTTCTCCTGCCTTGCTTTCACTTCTGAGACATGCTGTCAGTTACGTTTATTGTCATCTGCGACGGACAGGATGCTTTCTATGGCCATTCAAGATGGCAAAGGAAATGTTTTTTTTTTTTTGTTGCTAAACTTGCAGAGGATCCTTAGAGCTAAGATTGAGAAGCGATGAGCTATAGCGTTTATAAGCATTTTAAATGAGGGCTTGTTAATCATTTAAGCCTTTATTTCTAGTTACTCCCACCGTGTGAGAGTTCAGTTCAGTGCTTGAAGGTATCTGGCTAGCAGTGTTACAGTATGTCTCACCATCCAACAGCTCCAATTTCAAAAAATGATTCAAGGAAATGGGCCATACATATAAAATCTAGACCATAAGAAAGGTGCCTTTGTTATTTGACCAAGAAATGTCAAATTGCATAAGCATACATAGATTTAAACTTACATAAATCTAAAATGTAATAAAGAAATTGAAAGCAGAAAAGGAAAACCAGCAAAATGATCTTTAGATGGTTGGGTCCACCAGCAAAATGACATGGTATTCCTACTGCAGAGTTATCATAAGTCCTTATATGCCATAATACCCATAATGCCTTCCAGAATGTGGAGCAATATCTGGCTGTTCCAGGAACAATACAAGGCACCTTCTGATTGCTCTGGCTACAGGTCTATTAGGAGTACATAAATGCCATATTGCATCTAATCTCAGTGACCCTATGCCCTACTCAGAACACATGTCGTATTCTTGGTAATGCGTAGCTCTTGTAATCCACATGTTCATACTATTACATTACCAAGAAGCAATCACGCTCAAGCTAACGGTACTAGGGCATGGATTTAGAGGACTTAGGCAGCGGAGGGTGTAAGACGAACTCCCCGTCTCTATCAAGACCATTACAAGCAGCAAAAGTGTGCAAGCTCATGTCCCTTTCATATACGAATGCTTAATAATAATTGAATACTGTACATGTAAATTCAAGTTATTATTTACTCGTGTTACAGGACATAGAAGGTCATGCAGTCGTTACGTTTGGAAGGCGAAAGGCATATGGGAGAACAGAGCAGTGATGTATGTCAGGGATAGCCTAAACTAGGAGAATGGGGAAAGAAAGAACCAGTGCCTTATATTCCTAAATACTGTGTGTGGCGTTATTCTCGAATGACTCTCCGCTGCTGACACGCATTCTTTATAACCCTCTACGACTTCTGCACGACTGCACCGAAACCCGGCACCTCTAACACTGTGACGTAAGAGGGAGAGGCGCAGTGTATTTGCTAAAGTCTTATTTCCCTGCAGCTCAAGGCCATTTAAAGAGGTGGGATGAGGATAAAGGGTGATCTGGGTGCCTGGCGTTTCTCGCGAGTCGCGCTCCTCGTGTTGTGCGGGCACGGTTATTTAGGTCGGATGATCCCTTTCGCCACGGCCATTGTTCTTGGCCTCTGTCTCCCATTCTGGTGTGGACAGGAAAGCCAATATAAATGCTAATCTCTCTATTAGTGCACTTCGGAGCCCGTGAGCTCATTGTGCAGTAATCAAAAACCCGAGATGGACGATTTCTTATTTAGAATGAAAATATTTATGAACGTGGCGATCTGTTTATTGATCAGAGGTCATGCGCCGGCTCGGAGAGCTGCAGAATGAAAGTGGATTTTGTTATACGGACACAGGCGTCGAGCACGGGATCCATTACGGAGCGAGTATCCATTCACGAGGGTTTAACAAGAAGGTGAATGGAAATAATAAACTCGTCATTTGGTGAAAGCTTTCGTGATATTCAGCCTTTATTAGAGGGTCCCGTGTTACTGAACCGCGAGAGGAGCTAGTCTGCATGTGTCCTAATGACGAGTCATCGCCGTGGCCAAAAACGGGCCTTTCTGAACAAAATGTCGGCTTGTGCATACAGCGCGGCGTCTCTGCCATCTAATGTCTCGTGCAAAGGTCAAAAAAGGAAACAGACAGAGAGAGAGCGCCAGACGTATTGTCCTTGCCTTTTAACCTTGACACATGACGGACTTCAAGTCGCATTTCCACAAGTGCCGGTTCGGCAGACAGTCTTGCACTTAACCTAAAGCGCCGTTGCTTTAGTGTCTAGACTTAGTTATGGAGGATGATGTTTCCACCGTCTATCACCGCGCACTCCCCGCAAATCAAAAACCAGCGATGTTTATTTCCTTTAGCAATCAGGAGACACTTCTTCAAATGAAATTGCAGTGAAGGAGTTCCAGCTGCCTCTTATACCGCGTGTTGTGCGTCCCGCGCTCACATGCAGCCGGCCCGGTAAAGTTGGCTTTTCAGAAGGCTTTAATGATGGTTGGGGGTCACAGGAGCGCAGGCTAATGCTGATTTGATTTTATAGGATGTCATTATTTCTAGTTCCAGTTGTATGGGTCAGTCGTCTGCAAAGTGAAGTTTGGGAGTGAAAGGTGCTGTTGGTGATTTGGTTTCATAGTGGTAATTAAAACCTTGGTCAGTCTTCAGGGAAATCTGATGTAAAGGACAATTTCTTCATTTTTCTGCAGCTCCCAAAAAATAACGGAGAAACGCGGTCCAGAATCCGTCCGATCGCACCAGTGCGTGAGACGGCTCCTGTTACACTGTCCCCAAACGATCTCCGAAATGCAACCTGCCCTGATTCTGATAAAACCCTTCAGATTGGTGAACATGATCTCCAGCACTGACCTCATGCTGCCACTGCCGTTTTGCATTTCTGAGAAAATCTGCTTGTGCACGCGTGTGTGTGTGTGTGTGTGTGTGTGTCCCGACACTGTGGCCGCCAGCAGTGAACAGAGTGGTGACAGAACATTAGTAGATCCTGCACGTTCACATCTTCATTGTTAATAACACCTCCTGAGTCGCTCCCGTATGCAAGTGAATGACAATATGCCAGCAAGCCACTTGGTAAACTGCACTTTTTCTTTTTTTTTCCATTACCTGTTTTCGAGGTAAGGGTGCGGGTAAGGGAAATCTCAATCATCGGATACATATAACGCCCGCACTCTCCAGTGCAATTTGCACTGATTTGTCAGATTGTTTATGCTAATGTGGGCAATTTTGTGTTGCCTCATCATCGTAATTGGGGAGGGGGTGACGATGAAAGCTAATCAATTTTTGATTAAAAAGATATCACGCTACATTCCTCTCTGAAGTTTAAATTTACTCCTTAGATACCTGAACAACCCCCCCCCCCCCCTCCAAGGTCACTGCACTTTACTGGGTCCTTTATTGTGCAAATTCCTTTGCATACTTGACTTTTATTCATACTATAACAGTTCACTGGACCTAATATCAGCGTTTACTTGACGCTGAGCACTTTCTTTTCCCCAAGCCGTAGGCTGTTGGACTTTAAGCCCTGACAAGGCCCTCTCTGTTCTACAGGACTAAGTGAATGAATCCAGCTATCGATCCCGTGAGGGGATCTGCAGAACTGAGCACAATGATATATTCATGGCGTAAAAAAGGACGTGAGCTAGCGGACTATCACTGCCTTTCGTTTAAAACCAGAGACAAATCCCTGCGTCTGCTGGGCTGGACGTGAATACATTGGGTTGATCCTGTAGTAATTAGGTTGAGGAGAGGTGGATCATTTAGATGCAGTACATAGATAACAGGGGAGCTGGAAAGAATGGAAAATTGAGGGGCGACACACACACACATGCATACACATACACACACTCTCGGGACAGAAAGATGGGATGACTGTAAGGTCAATGTCAAGGTGAGAAATAATCAAGGGAGCTTTCAGTCCATGGTAACACACAATAGTCACAGCAGCTCTGTAATCAGTCAGCAACAGTCACCCACCACACATACACACACACACACACACACATTCTTGCTTCTCCTTTGTACACAGTCACAGTCATTGCATTGTCATTGTCCATGTGTGATCTAAGGTTCTAGTACAATCTATTTTGTTCAAGATTAGAGAAACCACTCTCATTAAGGGATTTCTTTTATAGCTTTTGTCCATCAAGTCATCCAACTAATGATGAACAACCCAGCTGGCCAACAACCTATAGCCACTGAAGTCAGCCAACCTCTAAACCACCAAACCCTCAACCCACCCAGGCAACCAGCCAACCACACACTTAACCACCCAGCCACTAAAAGCACCAAACACCCACCCCGCTAACCTGCGACTCGGCCACCCAACCAGCCAGCCGACCAATCACCCAACGTCCGCCCAGCCACCAACCAAAGAAGCCAAAACCTTGTAAATCAACAATGGCAAAAGCAGGAAAGGGGGATTATGTTACATCTTGCTCTTGAACGTCCGATAATCATCCGGCACAGCGGGATTAGGCAATTACCCGCAGGAAGAGCTGGTAATTAGTGGAGCAGTGGAGTTAGAGGACGTGGCACGGTTAAGTACCGACTGAGCAAATCATTGAGCAGGATGCACTTGCACTCCCGGGAGAGTTCACCCACATCACTCCGGGGAAAAGCATGAGAGATAAGGGCGCCATGGAGACCAAGGCTGATCAAGAGTGAGGGAATGTTTTGAGAGAGTATGAGGTGGGAGTCGGGAAACCGTTAAGTCATATTGCGGGTTTTTTAAACCTATGGCGAAGCAGAGAGCTGTATAGTTTCATGGATGTGAAAAACATGCCTACTTCAAATTAATTTCAAGTGGAATAAGGAAGAAATTAGTCATAATTGTGGTACTTAAAATGTTTTTAAAAGTTGTTTTCACAAACAAATCCCCAAATTATTGCAATAATAATTGATGATTATGATACAGATAAACTTTCATTCGATTTTGCTGGAGCTGATTTAGTTCCTTCCGACAGTTTTTGCTATAGTTTCCAGAGATCATTTATCCAGAAGTGCTCCATGGTAATTACGAGGTCATGAATATTTAGTCAAACATTGTGTTTAAATGGAAATGTCTTGACCACCAGGGCAGAAGTCACTCTCCCATTTACATAAGCCGAAGAACGACTTCTTTTCCTGCCTTTTTTGTTTTTGTGTGCTCCTGCATGTCTGTATGTGTGTGGTAGTTAAACTTTAAGAAAACTCTCTTAAACTATAACACACAATTCCACCAACTAATGGACGCTATTCCACAAATGGAACAGTAGCTAGCATAGCTATATATATTTCTAAGTATAGCTATAAATGAGGAAGCACTCACCAGCGTACATGCAGGGCATACATTATAATCGACGCCTACAGCTATAACTACAGCACCTGCCCCTAATAAAGCGCAACACAGGGTTTCACAGCTTTGCATGGTTCTCCATTATCTTCCCTGCATCTTCATCCCTCTCTCCCTGTCTCTCTCCGTATCTCTCTCTCTCTCTGTCTCTCTCTCGATCCGTTTTGCTGATGAGCATGTCTCTAATCCGTAAGCCCACTTGAGAGTGATTTACTGTAATAAAATGTGTGTGTGTGTGTGTGCACACACACACACACACACACACACACACACACACACACACACACACACACACATATATATTAGGCAGCCATGGCAAAACTCTGCTGCCACAATGCTAGGTCTGCTCTGAGCATCATGTCTCCTCAAAGCTCAAAGATAAGAAGGGTATTAGGTCTCGAATCCCTGATTAGATCCAGTTTAGATCTCATGGAGCCTCTGGCATCTGGCAGATTGCACTCTCCATCGGACCCAGTTCATTGGGAGAGCGCTACAGTATGGCTTATCTTTTGGGGTCAATTATGGGTAAGTCGGATCATTCTCTTAGGGCTTCTCAAAAAGCTCCTCTGCACCATTTGAGTTTCCTAGCAGACTTTAGAACTGTGCACAAGATCTCCGGGTTTGTGAAAAAGCGTCCTCCTTGCTCCTGTGCGTCCCTCGTTTGCTCAGGTGAGCAGCTCAGGTAAAGTGGGCTCACGCAGACCCATCGTCGAGACCCATCTTAATATGAGCGTGGCCCCTAGACCTAAGGTTACCTGTAAATGTAATGAAAGCGTTTGTTATGGTGCATATGTATATGCTGTAATGCACAGTGTAACACAGATATATGAAGAAGAGAAGAAATAGAAGTGAAGGTTATGCATAGGAGAATAGAAAGAAAACACATAAACAAACAAACAGATAAATTATTATTAATAGCCCTGGACTGTTCTCTGGCCAGTTGGACCTCTATACCTTACAGCAAAACTGGAGTAGTCTGACTCCCACTATACCACTGTAGCAAGTAATGATTCTGATTATTATATAAGGTAGGGAACAAGGTATTATATAAAATATAAGGTAGGGAACGGCAAGTTTTACCCAAAGCCACAATGAACACCACACGCTTATCAAAGACGTCCATTCAGTAGCTATCTGGCAGATCTCCGAAGGCTCTTGACTGTCTACAGATGACGCGTGTTGGCTAGCTTTCCTCAGTTGCAGGGAGGTTGGTCGTTTCTAGGGCAGTGTGGACTCCTTTAAACCCCACGGCAGTAAAAATCATTACGTTCTCCTTTAGGACAGACAGTGATGAGAGCTGCCCCCCTCTCCCCCCCCCTCCGCAGACCCTTGAGTGCGCATATTTAGAGGTGAGAGTGAGTCACCATCTTGTCTGCCATTCTCTGTGTCCTCACAGAGGCAGCAGGGGACTTCAACCTCTCTAGACAGATGGACCCAGCAGGGCTAGCTCCCCGAGCCTTCTCACACATACTGGAGAGCCTTTCTGCTGTGGGCCAGAGCGGTAGGGGAGAAGAAAGAAACAATTAACACTGTGAGAGATTGTGAGAGAGAGAGAGAGAGAGAGAGAGAGAGAGAGAAACAGAGAGACACAGAGAGATTCAAATAAACTGATTGACAATAAGGTTGAAGCGAAAGAATCGAAAAAAATGGCCCCGGCACATATGTGATTAAGATGCAGTAATGTCTCAGAAAGCAGCTTGTGTATGTGCCACCTAACTTCATCATCAGGATGCACAGGGCTGTGATGCAATACGTAATGGCTGACAGTGCAAAGCATTACAAAGTATCGGACCTCCATGCTGTAAGCAGATCAATAAATAGATACCCCGAGAGGCTGTCAGAGAGAGGCGGCGTCTTCCAGACACAGGCCAGTGTGGTGTGGTCAAAGGGGAGCTGGTTCTCACGACAAGCACACAACAGCGAGCATTCTGGGATCGGCAGAAATAGAATACGCTTCCACAGTACCTCTGATGGTCTCCATAGCGACTAGCATTATATGTCTTGGTTATCTATCCTTGCAAATTACCATGGATGATGTTCCAGTGTAAAGGAACACATTTATATATCATGCAACTATGGGTTTGGAAGGCAGGCCTAGGGAACAACCTAGGGGTCTTTTCACAACAGTATTAAGAGCCAGGAGTGAAGTGTGTTGCCTGTCAGCTAACTCATTTCACAAATGTGTGCATTTGAACCAAAGCCTGTGCCCAGTTTGTTAGACAGCGCCCTTCCCCAGAGCAGCAGGCATCAGCTGGTGGAGCTCAGGGTCACGGCACTAGTATGACCCCTCGTCTGAAGCCATGGCTTGAACCCACGACTTAATGCACAGCGCAGCTTAACTGTTAAACATGAGTGCGTCACTCCATGCTTAAAGCACTGTGATGCTTATTACCATAACAACAGAGGAAAATATTACATTGTAGTATTAATGCACGGTTTGGTTAACTCATGCCAAGAAAAAAATATCCATCCTTACAAAACAAATAAATAAAATGAAATACATATTTTTTTTCTTTTGTAAGACAGCAAAAAAAATATGAAAAACCTCAAAATACCAAATACTCAAAAAGAGGTCAAGTGACTCCTGCACATCGCCATTTAGGGGCCGACTAGTGAGTCGCTCCATCTCTCTCGTCTTGCCTCACACCACCTAGCTCTATTACCCAGGCTTGAACAAATGTCCTGATGTTTATAAATAGCCTCCTCTGTTTGCTTTTCCATTAGGAGACTGTAGCAGGACCGAACGGCATCCACCGCCACCTTAAAAATAGCCGCCCGGCTCGGCTCCTTGGCCTGCGTCATGCCTGCCTGGACTCTGCACCACTCCGGGCCACATTTAAGCATTACCTGCTGCAACAGTGAAGTGGGGCTCGGGTGGGGGTCGGGTGGGGATTTGAAGAGGAGTCGAGCGAGAGAGGAGAGGAGATGGAGAATTGGAGTACAGAGAACAGAACAGGAACAAAAAAAATAAATAATAAAAAAAAAAAACATGAAATGCATCGATTTCTTACCCTGCTTTCTCATTGTGGGAGAAAAGGCTTCTGCATGGAGATTTATCCTTTAATATGTGTAAGGGCTGTGGCAGCTCAAAAGTGTCCAGGAGTTCGATTGTTTGTGGCGGCGTGATTTATGACTTTAGTTTAGAAAGGGCGATGATTATGGAAAGCCCGCCCGCGCGGCACTGGGGAGGGGGTGAGCTTCAGTACCTACAGCAAAGATGGAAGGGTGTGGAAGGGCTGGGGGTAAACGGAGCCCAGCACATACGGCAAGTGTGTGTATGTGTGTGTGTATAAGAGAGAGAGTAACTCATAAGGGCAAGGGCTACACGTTTCAGTAGTTTTACTTGCTGTCTGTTAATTGCAGATTTATAACGATGGCAAACAAAGAAGACTTGAATTGGTTCTCAGTAAAAAAGAAAAAGAAACAAAACGCTACTGTCCTGCAGGACAAGCCATCTGCAGCATGAGAGCTACGGTAATTGTGTAATATCAGCTCTACTCCATGATGCCCACATAACAGCCACTGCTTTCTCCCTTCCTTTCAGTCACGTAACGTTAAAGAAATTCTAATCAGTTGTGTCTATATGAAAGACACCCATTCCTTCCAGTTAGAAGCTAAGCATGAAATTGACATGCAGCTGAATGTTTGACAAACACAAACAAGGCTCTAAATCTCCATCAAACCAGCCTTTGTTTTGAGAATCCTGTCAGATGCATGGCCGGGTACAAATGTGGAGAAATATAAACTGTTCCACAGGGGCTTTGATCACTGGCATGCGGTCTTGCCCAAACCAAAGAGAATGACACTATTGTTTATGGGGGAGAGTGTGTGTGCGTGCGCATGTGTGTTTGAGTGTGCGTTGTATGTGTCTGTGTGGATGTAGTGCTACATTTATTTCTGTCGTGTGCTCATGCATGTACACGTGTGCATTTGTGGTGTGTGTGTGTGTGTACACCTGTGGTGTGGATGCATGCTTACATCAGACCACAGAGACCCAGCCAATGGTGTAACCTCCCTCCTAACAAACGCTGCTCAGGGAAGCTGTGGACAGACGTTCTGCTACCCTCCCACTTCTCCACTTCTGGCAACATGGTGCCGTCAGAAATGACCATGCAGTGTGGCCATTTGGTACTGTGGATTAGCGCGGAACCCTTGCTCTTAATGTCACCCACTTTTAATGGAAAAAAATGAATCTCCCTGTGAAATTGCTTTGGGGGGGCCTGACACCGCGTGGGCGTCGTGGACCTGCTGCTCCACAGGAGGCTGCAGGCTGATGGATTGGGATTGGGGGCTTGTAAAAAAGCCTCGTGCTGCATTGTATCAATGCGATGCGAAAGGTCAAGGGGGGTTTGTGCTCCAAGCAGGCGTGCGCGAGGCTGTCGGAGCCACCGCACCTTGTGCAGTTCCAGCTCGCTGACGGTCTCCTGCTCTCCTGCAGCCAATGCTCATGCTTCATTAGGAGGCGCGGCGACGGCGGAGTGCAGCCTGCCTCCCGTAACCAGATGTTTGTAACGGTGGGAGCAGAAGGAGAGGGTGGCACAGACGGCTCACTTTTGAAAAACCGGGATTTCACAGGGAGAACAGCCCCGCCTCTCTTACTTTAAAGAGAGAGGGAGTGAGAGAGAGAGAGAGAGAGAGAAAAACCCACCCATTTCTACACTTCCTCCCGCTAAATTACTTTGACTGTTTTATCCTTAAATTCCGGTCTGAAGGAATATTGTAGTTCTGCTCCTTGCGAGGTCCGTGTCTGTTCCTTGTTTCTTAGACAGAAATAGACCTGGGCATTACCAAAGCCTCTACTAGACTCATTAGCCAAAAGCAGTCCCTGCAGACACAAGTACTTTACTCCAGTGAGCTGTGCTGGAGGAGAGCCTCGGTTTGATTATGCCGCTGTCTCTGTGATGAGAAGTAAACAGACAGCTCTGCTATAAATGTTCGGGCGTCGATTGTTCTTTGGGAGGAGGGCGCGGGGGAATTAACTTGTGACAGGAATCGCGTCCTCGTGCACCTCTTATCAAAGGCACACTTGAGACGCCTTTCTCGGGAGTTGCACTCGGACGCAGATGGAAGGAATTGTGAAGTAAAAAAAAAAAAAAGAAAAAATACTGTGACCCAACCAAACAGTCAACTTGGTGTTGTACAGTGGGACATGTTTACAGATAAAGAAACAAACACTGGCTTCCCGTTCCTACAGCGACAAGAACGGTAATGCGATACAGCGTATGCTATTTCTTATTATGGGATGGCGTGTGGGTACAGATGCAGGCAAAGCAGATCTGTTGGCGAGAGCAGGCGTGCGACTTTTGGGACATCAGCGCGTCACCCCAGCACTGCACAAAATGCAGCGTGTTGGTGAGAGGTGCTTAAATTGTTGCTCTTCTGTTTCTGAGAGTGAGGGTGATTCCATTAGGAACGGCAGGAACACGTGACCTGATTCACGCTAGTAACCCGAAGTCGCACCTTAATACGATCATACCAAAACTGTCTATGCATCCGTGTAAGGTGCAGAGGATATCTGAGGTGCCTGGTCTTGCTCTTACGAGGCCCTACAGCCCTGACTCCTGGTCATCCTGGACACAATAAATGTCATTAAGTGTGGCTTTGGGCAATGGGTCTAGAGCACTGAATCACTAAAGTCCCCTAGCTAGCCTCTCCTAATCTCCACACAAGCACCCAATCGCATATGGCCGACACATATGGCTACTGGTGTTGGGCTGAGTTATGAGGGAGGACGTTTAGGCTAATCTCATGCGTTTGTGAGCTCCGGAGCGCGGTGCCAACCTGATAAGTGCCGGCTGCCCTCTCTGCGCATGGTTGTTAGCAACGCTGAGGCTCGTTTGTGGAGTTAGCGTTTTAATGGAGCCAAGCTTTGACAGAGCCGCCTTGTAGCAGCGGGTACCAAGGAGCTTCAGAAGTGTGGTAGGTACCATCCGTGCTAACGATCAGCCCCGGACACCGCGCCCGCATGATGGAAGGAGCAGAAGACGTGATGCCCACGGTCTGTTCTGTTCTAACACGGGCTGAATACCATTTACCACATTCGGTGCTCGGCACATGTGCGCGTCCGCACGGCGGAGCGCGGCAAATCTGGACACACGTGGGATGCCGGAGCATGAGGTGACCGGGGAGGTGCAGGACCGACACTAATAGCTTCTGAGCAGCAGCAGTGGAAGGTGTTTGTGTGGAACTACGTGCTATGAGGCTGCATCCTACAGATCAGCTCAGGGAAAACGTGAAACTAAGTAATTGGTCAATTTGGAGGCCAGAGGAGGTACTCACATCCAAATCAGTGGAAGGGGCACTAGTGGTTTGAAGAGAAGAGAAAAAGGGCAGAATGTCCAGCAGGTAGACCGGCCATCAGAGCTGGTTTTGTTATTCTAGCTGTGATTTCGTCTGGGAAACTGGTCAAACAAAACCAGTGTGTCGGATTACAGCGTGGCCTTCGGAATATACCTTCCCAATCCCATGAAGTTGTGTTTGGTACATACCGCCTATTCATTTGACTTCATGCTAGAGAATGACACATTATTTACATAACCAGCATTCATGTCCATCTTTTAGCACGCATACTCTCATTAATGCTGTCTATATGTGAATCATGTAGACCATTAGATGTTCACAGATGTTCGTCTCATGGAAAATTAACAGCAATTAAGTAAACACAGCAGGGCAATGGGTAACAGGCAGCGGGCAGCGGGGTGATCGTTCTGATCACGTTCCAGCTCTGGCTACTGGCATTATTCTGGGCAAAGTGAAACAGCAGAAACTTTCTCCAGCTGGACCTTAATAAATAAACAATGCATTTCCCAAATATCTAAGAATGTGTGTGAATCCACCTATTTTACCTAGTTCAAATTAATTACTAAGTCTATTCGTTGATGGGTTAATTAATTAATCAGTCTCTATCTTCTGTCCTCAGACACACACACACACACACACACACACACACACACACACACACACAAATACCCCTTTCTCTCCATCTCCCTCTCTTTGTGGAGGCGTAACACACCTCATTATCTGCCCTACTTTACCTTGAGATTTGTTGATGCCAGTGCTGACACAATGCAATTTGCATATATTTGTTACCCACTCCCTTGAAGAGCAGTAATTATAAAGTACTTAGATCCATTTCCAGAGGCGTGAGACAGCGACCCTCCCCTCTCACGTGGGCTGCTCAAAAATCCTCGACCGCACAATTGAATTAGCATCAACCGCTAGGTGTGCGCCATACGCCCTGCTAGCTGCATGGTACGCTACACCACCTGAAGAAGAAGAAGAAGAAGAAGTGGAAAAAAAGCCTGTTGATATGGGTCTCAGATGCCTGACTAAAGAGGCGTCAGAGTTGAAAATTGTTGCGGCACCCTCAGCTCAGCGAGGGCTGACACCATGCAGGTAGACTTAATTGTATGTGGATGCCTGGGGCTTTGGGCTGCCTGGTGATATTTTCATTACAACAGCAACCTCGAAGCTCTACAAAAAATTTCCGACGTTTGTTCGGCACCTCCCCCCCCCCCGCCCTGGTTCCTCCATCCCCGATGCGACCGCGAGCTTGCCTCGTCGGAAATAATCGAGGAAGGAAGAGGATTACATCACGCGGCCAGCAGACGGCACACGTGAGGGGGCGTGGTCAGACTCGGCCGAGCTACAGCCGCGTTTGCCGCCGCCCCCCGACAGTGGGGATCTGCACAGGACCGGGGCGACTCCTTCGACGATGAAAGCAACCGCAAATGAATCTGAGTTAGCGCTGTCTAAGCTCACAGGGGAGGCATGGACACGCTGGGCTTGCTTTCCTGTCCCTGCATTTGACCAATCGAGTGTGGCCGCACATGGACGCCAGCAATGGCAGGGGATGAGAATAATGATAATTAACAAAAACACGTTCGTAATGAATTTGACTGTTCGAAGTCGTTCAGGTGGGACTGACTGATTTCTATTAAAAGAATACTAACTGCAGTTCCCAATAAACAATTAATGCCGCCCTACGCTGCTGACTATTACACTGATTTTTGTGTATTTTGCGAAGAATACAGAATGGCACAGTAAACATTACACTGAGGGAACGATGGCACATTGATTTGAGGGTTTGTAGTTCTGCATATTTTCCCTTCTAATGGAGATCTCAGCTTCTAAGATAAAAAAAAAAAGCACAACCAATCAAATGAAGCAGGAGAGGTAGAGCACCAGGACCTGTAATCACCGGCATGGCCGACTAATAACAAACAGTGGATTGTTCTTATTGGCTGTGCTGGTGTTATATAGCTGCATCGTCAGGTCCTTCTGGTCTGACACTACTAACATCACACATATTCTCAGGCCCAAGCTTTGCAAACCATCACCCACACTCACTTGGCAGATCAGTGGTAAATAATACCAGGGATCGTGCCATACTGTCTGCATATGGAGGTTTTTTCAAGGCTCTTGAAAAGCAGCTGACAGAAGGCGCGGCGTTAGTGCCGAAGTGCGTGTTCCCTGCTGGGAAGCTCAAGTAAATTACAAACCTTCGCGTGTCCGTCCCCCGTGTCCCTGGATACCACCTTCTTACCATCCTGATGATTAACAGGTCTCCAGAGAGCACACACTGAGTCTCAAGTGGTAGCATGCACTGTTGCTGGAGATCTCCATGGCGATGACCCAGCGATGCTGGTTCAAGGCTTAATGAAGCACTTGAAGACTCTTGCTCAGTCAGAGGCCCATTGATATAGGTTTTCTTTTATGGTTGCCCTGCTGTGGGACTAACATTGAGATGTTTGTACCGAAGTGGCCATCGAATGCGTTTCCCTGCGCTCTCATCAGTGTGTTTTTTTTTTCAGTTTTGCAGTCCATTACAGGAAGGAAGATCTTCCTGTTTATGTTCAAGTCCAAATTAAATGGTCGTCCGGGCCAACTGGGGGATTAGTGAGGCCAGAAATCAAATATTGTCTTCGTCACTGATTATTTTGTTAGGACAATAATGCTAGACTGTGATGGATAGCATCAGGCTGTCATTTTGATAAGATAACGATTGGTATTGTGGATATGTTCATTTAGACTCCAATATCCTTTTTTCCTTGTTTGCTCGGAGGTAAACACAATTAATTGTTGCCCGTATTTCTGCTCTGTTCTTGTTGCCTTTGCTCGTTTGCACTAATAAAATTACAGAACAATGAACTTCACTTTTTGGCCCTCCAGGAAAAAACACAGTTTCTGTATGTAACCACTGCACCATGAGGTATACAGTAGAGTTTTCTCTTTTTTTAAGACAGGATATTTTGTTTTTTTGTGGTGACAGTTGTGTTTTCACTATTTTATTTTATTAAGTGGTCTTCATTAGCCCGCATCATGGCAACAGCAGGGTTCGACGGCAGCCATTTTGGCTCTGCTCCTCACATATCTACTCGACATCAGCCATTTTGTGCCCTCACGGCTGCCTTTGGCTCTCCCTGCAGGGAGTTTGCACGTTGGAAGGTGAGGAACACCGCCATCGAGAGGCGGGACCTGATCCGGAACCCCGTGCCCCTCATGCCGGAGTTCCAGAGGAGCATGCGTCTGCTGGGACGACGGCCCTCCACCCAACAATTCATCGACACCATCATCAAGAAGTATGGCACCCACATCCTCATCTCTGCCACGCTGGGAGGTGAGTACAGGCGCCGCAGAAGAACACGGGTCACGGGTCACTCCACAGGGGTCACTCCACAGGGGTCACGCCTCAGGGGTCACGCCTCAGGGGTCACTCCTCAGGGGTCACTCCTCAGGGGTCACGACGCGTCAGCTCACTCACTCCCTCGATCGGTCCTCATCACTAGCACCGGGGGTTTCACGCAGATTCAGAGCTGGCAATCACGATGGCTGCGATACGTTGGCATTTGATTGTCACGCAGTAGAAACTCATGGGGGGCATCTCCAGTTGCAATATTATATACTTAGTGGCTAAGTGGTTAAAGTGGATATGCTAATTATGGCATTGTGAGATATAATAAGAACGTGAAATAGGAGACGCACAATGGAAACGGAACTCCAACAATGGATCCAGTTCTGTCATAGACACACGATGGGAAATATGGTTGTATGATGATTTATGAGTGCTCAAGACTGAGCTGAAGGTATCTAGGTCATCTCTGTCTCTATGTCTCCCATGCAGAAGCACACACACACACACACACACACACACACATCCTGTACACATATATTCAGAAACAGAGCCTCACTGTCCCTTTCTCCCACTTTCACACATTATTATATTACTCCTTTTTTCTTTGTATTCGTTCTCTCTGATTTCCCCTTCTCTCTCTCTCCCACCCTTTCCTGCGTCTGTGGTGAGACGTGCTCTAACCTCGAGGCCATCGGGAGACGCGACTGTGGCCCAGTAGTCGCCCATCTCAATCTATCGCTTGCACATTAGAGCGTGCCATAATGTGGACTGATAAACCCAGAGTGGCAAGAGACCCACGAGGAGCAGCGGCCTACAGCTATTACACTTACAGTAATAAAGAAGGAAGGAGAGGGAACGGGAAAGTACACGTGTGTGTGTAAGAGAGAGAGAGAGAGAGAGAGAGAGAGAGAGAGAGAGAGGGAGGGGGAGAGAGAGGGAGGGATAGAGAGAGGGGGGATAGAGAGATAGAGAGAAAAGGAGAGAGAGAGAGAAAGGGAGTGAGGAGAGAGAGAGAGAGGGACGGTGAGAAGGTGAGAGAGGGAGGGATATAGAGAAAGACAGAGAGATAGGGATAGAGAGAGAGGGGGATCGAGAGAGAGAGAGGCAGAGAAAGAGAGAGGGAGAGAGAGGGTGAGAAGGAGAGAGAGGGAGAGAAGTAGAGCTCTTTTTGCCAGTCTATTCTCCTGAGAGTGGGACCAGAGATGAGCTGCAGACTGAAAAGCCTGATATTTCATTCTGGTGTGTGTATGTGTGTGTGTGTGCGTATGAGTGTTCTGAGGTGTTCCACACACTGATGCTTTTTGCACTTTTATACATGCAGGTCTTAGCACATGCACCCATACACACAGACAAACACACATACACACAGAAGCTATTAAGGGGGAGGGAATTAATACACCCCTTGAATCTGCTGAACATTCGGAATTCACTGCTTTCTGTCAGTGCTGGGAGAAAACATGTTTTATATTTACATAAATACAAACTGAATTTATTTGCAAAATGACCACTTCACCTGCATGTACACGTTTACATGCACTAACCACTTTATCAGATAATACCTATTATGCACTTAACTCACTGACCACTTCATAAGGTTTGCCTTTCTTATATATGCATTTTATAAATGCATGACTGCAGTCTATAGCCTCTCTTGCACAATTTATCCATGTTTCTCATTGGTCAATCTCTGACAATAGGACCACTGGTCTACCATTGGTCAATCTCTGACAATAAGACCACTGGTCTAACATTGGTCAATCTCTGACAATAGGACCACTGGTCTACCATTGGTCAATCTCTGACAATAAGACCACTGGTCTACCATTGGTCAATCTCTGACAATAGGACCACTGGTCTACCATTGGTCAATCTCTGACAATAAGACCATTGGTCTACCATTGGTCAATCTCTGACAATAAGACCACTGGTCTACCATTCTCAACCCGAAGGTGATGACGGCACAATGAGTTTTGCTCTGGGATGAGCGTGTCGATACAGTAGTGCTGCTGGAAGATTTAACACACGTGGTCAGCAAAAAATAACCAGCCAATGGGAAGCTGACTTTCAATGAAGAGCTGTAGGTTTTATAATTTACAATTGATTTATAATTTACTTTAGTTTTGCCTGTTCAACTTGCTCGTTAATGCAAATATCCAATCAGCCAATCACATGGCAGCAGCTCAGCGCATTTAGGCATGTAGTTGTAGATGTCACGTCGGCCTGCTGAAGTTTAAACTGAGCATCAGAATGAGGAAGAAATAAAGTTTTTAGTGATTTTGAATGTGGCATGGTTGGTCTGAGTATTTCAGGATTTTCATCTCTAGGATTTACAAGGAATGGTCTGAAAAAGACAAAATATCCAGTTAGCGACAGATCTCTGGGTGAAAAGGCCTTGTTGATGCCAGAGGTCAGAGGAAAATGGCGAGGCTGGTTCGAGCTGACAGAAAGGCAACAGGAACTCAAATAATCACTTGTGACAACATCTCTGATCGCACAACACTGCGAACCCTGAAGTAGACGGGCAGGAGCAACATAAAATCACACCAGGTGCCACTCCTGTCAGCTAACAACAGACAAGTGAAGCTACAGTACGCCCGAGCTCACCAAAATTGGACAATAGAAGACTGGAAAACATTGGTCTGACGAGTCTCAATTTCCGCTGCAACATTCGGTAGAGGTAGGGTCAGAATTTAGTGTAAACAACATGAAAGCATGGGTCCATCCTGCCATGTATCAAAAGTTCAGGCTGATGGTAGTAGAATGGTGTGTCTTGGTACACTTTGTGCCCCTTAATGCCATGTGAGCATCGTTTAAATGCCACAGCCTACCTTGTGCATTGTTGGTGACAATGTCCGCCCCTTTAAGGCCACAGTGTACCCATCTTTTGATGGCTAATTCCAGCAGGATAATGCGCCCTATCACGAACCTCAAATGACCTCAAACTGCTTTCTTGAACATTGAGCTCACTGTTCTGAAATGGCCTGCACAGCACAGACCAGTAGAACGCCACTGGGATGAGGGGATGCAGTAGAGTGGGAGCTGATTGGCCTGGTGGATGCGCACCCAGACCTGGCTAGCTTTTTTTCTCCAAATACTACTGCCAGAAAGCTGCAATTGAAGCGCTGGTCTATAGTTTAGGCTGCTGCAATTGAAGTGCTGGTCTATAGTGTAGGCTGCTGCAGTTGAAGTGCTGGTCTATAGTGTAGGCTGCTGCAGTTTAAGTGCTGGTCTATAGTGTAGGCTGCTGCAATTGAAGCGCTGGTCTATAGTGTAGGCTGCTGCAGTTGAAGCGCTGGTCTATAGTGTAGGCTGCTGCAATTGAAGCGCTGGTCTATAGTGTAGGCTGCTGCAATTGAAGCGCTGGTCTATAGTGTAGGCTGCTGCAATTGAAGCGCTGGTCTATAGTGTAGACTGCTGCAGTTTAAGTGCTGGTCTATAGTGTAGGCTGCTGCAGTTGAAGCGCTGGTCTATAGTGTAGGCTGCTAGGCTTCTCGCTGAGCTGGGCTGGGAGTATTTGATGTAGGCTAGTGTATTTCTTATAATACACGTCAAGTACAAAGACAAAAGCAGACGACTGCGCAGGGTAAAGTGCCTGCAGGGTGGCTGTGTTTGACACCCTGCACTGGTCGTTAGCGGTCACGCAAAGGTTTATGTATTTATTTATTTTTTTATTTTGTCTTAACGAGCTGCAGATGTGGGACGACTGCTCCCCACGCCTCTAGTTTAACAAGGGGCAGACTGCTGGGCACTACAGCGGCGAGTGTGACAGCTCTGCTGTGGGGAAGCAGCATCATGGAGTCGCAGGACATTTAAAGGCCCTCCCTCTCCACCCCTTCTTAGTCACCTACACGATATGACCATAAAACCGAATAGGAAATCAATACAGCCAATATGGCCGCACCCGCCTACAGGACCCCGGTAAATCACAAACAGGTGCAACGCTGAGAAGCGAATTGAACTAAATTGTAATGTCTGACTGCAGGCTATAATGTGGGCCTCTGACATGAGTCATGGTGTCAGTTTCAGTCGGATTCCCGCCGCTGCCCCAGTTGGGTTCAAATTGGAAGTGTGCATTGGACGCCAAAGCCAAACAAATAAATATACAGACGAACAAGAAATAAATGAGGCCCGATCACACGTTGCCTTGAGGTCACATTCGAGCCCGTCGGAGATTACAGCAAGCCCGTCCCACTCCGATGGAGTCTACACGGTCACGCGACTTGGAAGGCGTTTGGGACGCCGATGTTTGCACAAATCAGGAGAGAAGGAATCAGTCGCAGAGAGGACGAGTGCAGGTTAATGGCTTTTCATTATCCTGGCCTGCTTGGCGCGGCGAGCGTAGGGTGTGTGGAGCACAGAGAACGCCGCTGCTCTTCTGCTGCTAAGCAGAAGCAGCCAGCCGTGAGACACAGGCGGCGACTGTCGCCTCAGGAGCTAGGGAGGCCGAGTTAAGTGACCAATCACGGTAAAGCGCCCCGGGCTGATGGGCCAGTCGGAGCGCAGGGGGGGGGGGGCAGAGTGCATGAGACATGTTTCTGAGTGATTTCCAGGTATTGTGCTGTGGATCTGAGGTGGGGCTTTAGAGTAAAAGAGAGAAGGAGAGAGAGAGAGACAGAGAGAGACAGAAATAGAGACAAAAAGAGAGAGACACAGAGACAGAGAGAGAGAGAGACAGAAATAGAGAGACATTCAGAGAGAGATGGAAAGAGAGAGGGAGAGAGAAGGAGATAGAGATTGTCTGCACCCACTTTGTCAGAAACACCTTGTAGACGTACACTTATAGCCTTGTTGCCATGCACAGTCTTATCTGTTGGCAGGCACAGTTTGTGTGCTACATCATGTAGGCCTTCATCACTGGTCAGCTTTGGACCACAGGACCTCTGTGACTGGGTATTTTTGGGTGGTACCTTCCCTCTCAGCTGTGTCACCGACACACACACACACACACACACACACACATACAAGTCCTCCAGCAACACCGCTGTGCCTGATAAACTTGTACCAGCTCAACACCCACCACCATGTCAGGACCACTGCTGTGCTGAGAACGGGCTGTCGCCTGAATAATATCAGCGTAGCAGACCTGTGTGTCAGAAACTCATAAACAGAGTGGAAGGTCTGTAATTGTGCACTAAATAAAACAAATCCGTAAGACTTAATGAGACGGACAGTGGATGTAGGCACAAGATAACTAGGTAGGTGTCTAATGAAATGGATGGTGTATGTAAATACATAGATAGCAAGTTAGAGTGTGAGAGAGGGAATGGGAGAAAGAGAAAATTCATCTCCACACACCCATGAACAAATAGCAGTGTTTGCAGTGAAACACATTAGGTGCTTCTGCCTGGGTTGTTGTTGTCACAGCGACGGGCTTGTTTAAGGAAAGGTCAATGGAGCTCTGCGAAATCAATGACGGTTTGGTTTTCCTCCTTCCTGTGTAGTCTGCCCTTTGCTGTCATACACAGGAACTAAATGAATACCCAGGATCTGATATGATCTGACGTGGAGGTTCACATGCCAGGTCTTTGAATATGTGTCCATGGTGTGTGTGGGTGGGTGTGTGTGGCTGTCTGTTTTGTATATAAAGATTTGTGACACGTGGTAGTTATGGTAGTTATCAGAAATGAAATACTGATGGCCCAATCAAATGACTATGTAAGTTTGCACACAACCCGTCCGCCCCCCAACAACACACACACACACAAAAACACACACTCACACAGAGAAACATATAGACACACACATACACAAACATGCCTGTTGTGATCCACCTTTTAGTGCAGGAGACCTGCGAGTGCTTCGATTGCCTCCCTCATGGCCTGGGTGGGTTTTTGTTTAAGTACATCCGTGTGTGTGTGTGTGTGTGTGTGTGTGTCCTGCAGGCGAGGAGGCTCTCACCATGTATATGGCCAAGAACAAGCTGGACTGGAAGGTGGGGAATGCCACCCAGGGTGTGGAGGCCCTACACCAGCTGGCCTCCTCCTACTTCATCGACCGTGACAGCACCATGAGCAAACTCCACGAGATCCAGATCTCCACCAACGCCATCAAGGTAGGACACACACACACACACAACAAATAATGCAAAATAAATCAACAAAAAAAAATGCAATTCTAAAGAAAGGGATTCAGCAAATAAATAAATAAGTGTTGATAAATAAATAAAGTCGGATATAGCCAAGGCTCGCCGGTGTAGTCCCTGCAGCCATGTGTCCATGCAACTTTATCAGTTGGAAGTGACAGGCTGGTGAAAAGGCCTCTAGCAGGCAGGCCCAGTGGTGGCCTGAACTGAAGCGTGACGAGACGAAGTGGAGCTGACAATGGCTGCTGAATCAGGTGCCCAGGACGGGGGGGCCCAGCCCTGCCCAGCCCTGCACAGCCCTGCCCAGCCCTGCCCAGCCCTGCACAGCCCACCAAGCTGAGAGCCCAGCAGTCGGGCCATGTGCGGGGCAGCCGGGTGTGTGCAGCGCACGGCTGGAAGAGGGCAAAACATTCATGAAAAGAGTCTCAGCATGTGTGTGTGTGTGTGTGTGTGTGTGTGTTCGTTTGCATGGGTGTTTTTGTATGTGTAGGTGCATCCGTGTGTGTAAGTGTGTGTGTGTTGGGGTATCACTTATCAGAGATGATGGAGACTTAAAGTTGTCTATTGTTTAATACAGTGAGCGCTGAATTATTAAAGCTCTCTCATACTATAGGACCATCTCTAGATTATATGTTTTTTACTGAGCAAACCAAAGAACAGTGACAGTGACACCGTTAGATGTTCTGAAATCCTAAAAGAAATATTAAAACATAGACTCATCTGAATCATGTATGGCAAAAAGCTAGAAAGTAGTAATACATTCAGCAAAAAGAGCTCTGGCTGTGTCTATGCAAAGATGGAGGATCAGGGCCTTATTTCTCACTTATTCCTCAGGAGGAACAGAGAGAGAAGAGGGAGAGAGAGACAGAGATAGAGATCAAGAAAGAAGGATAGATGGAGAGAGAGAGAGCATGACAGTAGGGACAGTGAGAAGTAAAAGAAGAGAAAGTGTGAGAGAGAGAGACAGAGAGAGAGAGAGACAGAGAGAGGGAGAGAGACAGAGAGAGGGAGAGAGAGAGAGAGAGAGGGATGTGTGTTGGACAGTCACGTAGGAGACAGCCAACGATTTCTGGATGCAGGAGGAAGCTGAGTGTGATGTACTGGGCAGATCTATACACACAGAGAAACACACACCTGCACTACCAGTATTGATTTAATATAGTCAGCTGTCCAACCCTGCACTCTCTCTCTCTCTCACTCTCCCTTTCTTTCTTCTTCTCATTCACACACACACACACACAACACACACATCCGCACTGACACACGTACATACGCACACACCTACACCCGCACACAGCTGAATCTCAGAGAGAGGGCAGTGTTGTTCTCTGGCTAAAAAGGAATCGCAGTGATGCTGAGACATGGCAGCAGATGGGGGTTTATTTTGATTTGGAAGCTTTGCTCTTGCCCTGTTTCATTAGATGGCCATACCTGAATCTGATGCTTATGAAGTCTGGAGCTCGTTCACATTATGGTCATTCACACGTGGAAGTCCATTTGTATATTCCAGTACAAAACAAATACAGTGTACAGACTACCGAAGCACTTTGAAATACCTACATTGCCATCACTTCACTCACCCCCCTCACTCTCCCTCCTCACTCACCCCCTCACTCATCCTCTCACTCTCCCCCTCACTCACCCCCTCACTCACCCCCCTCACTCACCCCCCTCACTCACCCCCCTCACTCACCCCCCTCACTCACCCCCTCACTCACCCTCACTCACCACCCTCACTCACCCCACTCACTACCTCCCTCTGTCCTGCTGCCATCCTCCCTCCCTCTCTCTCTCTCTCCCTCGCTCCTCTCGCGAGCTGTGCTGGGCCACACTAGGAGGGGGAGTTAGAGGGGAGGAGGTGCACATCCATATGCATTATGGAGCACGCAGCAGACAAACGGCCGGCGAGACAGTAAGTGGGAGGCAACCTGGGAGCTGCTCCTCACTCCTCGCCCGCTGGGTCTTGGCAGTGTTTCCCAGCATTCCTCTGGCCACTGCCCTCCCGCCACGGCCACAGTGCAGTGTCATCACGTTCAATGCTATGAGTATGCCCATGGCAAAATGGCCCTGTGTGTGTGTGTGTGTGTAAATATATATATATATATATATATATATATATATATATATATATATACATTATATATATAGCCTCTGCTCCATGAATCTCCATTGCTGAAGACCAGGTTCTTCTCCTCCAAGCCGCAGAAGATGCGGTGGGTTCCGGTGCTCGTCTAAGCGCCCTCAGTTTTCTTCCGCCCCACACGCACGAGCAGGCCCACGCTTCTGGGCTGCCGGTCGTTTTAGTTTGGGTTCAAAGCTGCCCGTCTGCGTTTGTTCAGCCTGCTTCTGGGAACGCGCTCCTTGAAATGCTATCGATTCAGAACCCTTTAAAAAAAAAAAAAAGCCGCCATTGATTTCACCATGGCGCAGGGGAGGTGCAGGGGAGGGGTGCAGTGGAGGAGCAGGGGAGGGGTGCAGGGAGGGGAGCAGGGGAGGAGCAGGGGAGGGGAGCAGGGGAGGTGCAGGGGAGGTGCAGGGGAGGGGTGCAGTGGAGGAGCAGGGGAGGGGTGCAGTGGAGGAGCAGGGGAGGGGTGCAGGGGAGGGGAGCAGGGGAGGAGCAGGGGAGGGGAGCAGGGGAGGTGCAGGGGAGGTGCAGGGGAGGAGCAGGGGAGGTGCAGGGCCAAGAGCAGTTTTCATTTGGAAGCGTGCTTGAAAAGAAAGACACTACGTGTTGGTTAACGAGTGCTACACAGTTTAAACAAAATGTAGGGAGCAGTCAGACAGCACACTGCTGCGTGTCCTCCAGAGGCCGAGGGCACCACGTCTGCAACCATGCAGTGTCCCCGCTAGGACAGCGGCCATCAAAAAAATAGTGACTAATTTGATATTTGTAATAAATCTTAAAACTATCAAATCACATAGGGAAAATGTAATATACAGTGATATTTCTTCCGCGGTCCAGACTGTATTGCATATCTATAAATAATAGCCATGGATGTGATGAAATATCTCACAATAGAAAGTGCAAGGTGAGGAAACCGGGGTGTCCTGTGTGTGTGTGTGTGTGTGTGTGTGTGTGTGTGTGTGCGTGCGTGTGTGTGTGCGTGTGCGTGTGCGTGCGTGTCTGCAGTGACTCTTTGCTTATACAGTGATTTCTCAAGGAGAGAAGAGTTGAACAGAGAAAGTGAAATAAGTGAAACTTAAGAAAGTGGACTGGTGAGCTGTTAGCACAGGCAGCCTTTCCTTCCCAACAGAACTCAGGGCCGAGCAACGGCGCCATCCCTGATGTGTCCCTGTGAGCACCGAGCCCAGTGGTGCAAGATATTAGTACTGGAGGAGGGGTCATTTCAGAGTAAAAATAAGATAACCAACCGACCGTTGTAATGAGAAATATATATATATATATATATATATATATATATATATATATATATATATATATATATATATATATATATATATATATATATATATATGTGTGTGTGTGTGTGTGTGTGTGTGTGTATGATTGGGTATTTTCACTGACGGAATACAGGACAGGATGAATAAGCTGGAGGCTTGTCATTCAGTGGTGACCTTCAAGCCCCTGCCAGCTGAGCCACTCCCATATTCCATATGCAAATGGGAGGCGGAGCATCTGCCGTTCCACAAGCATTCCTGAAGACCGCAGCGGTGCGGGCGGAGGTGCGGGCGGAGGTGCAGGTGGAGGCGCAGGTGGAGGCGCTGACCTCAGGGAGCCAGGTCTGCTGGAGCGCATGCGCATGAAAGTGCAGACGTGGGGAGAAGAAGCTCAGGGATTACAGAGAAGGAAGCGGAAGCCGTGGGCCGAGATGTCCCTGGATCCTGCTCGCGCGCTAATTTATGCCGGCTGGAGAGAATGTGTAGGGCGTAATGCATAACAGCAGGAGGAACTTACTCTTGTTGTGTGCATTCAAACGACAACAACAACAATGAAGGAGCTACTAAATAAAATCTAAATAATAAATAAACAAACAAAGCCAGCTCTGGATATTATACCACAGAGGTGCCATGCAGCTATAATTTTAGCGTTCTTCAGTTCAGGCAGTAACTCGTCATATTATTGTCTGTTACATTTTTTTTTTTTTTTACAAACGTGCTGCTCGAAATATAATCATGCACGTGGGATGCAGGAGTGTGTTTCTCTTTACTTTCAAAGGCCCAGAATAGAATTCATTAGGTGGGCGCCAGGTGACATCTGTAATAGGGGGATGACCAAGGGGGTAGTGTCAGTGTGAACACATCCCTCCAGCTCCAATTCATTCTGCCAGGCTAGTGCCAGTGTGAACACATCCCTCCAGCTCCAATTCACTCTGCCCGGCTAGCAGACAAGGCTCAGATCCTTTCCTGTGCCACCCGAGAGTTATGCAGCAACACATGGTGATCATGACTTTGATGCTTCCGAGAAGGAGAGGGGGGGGTGCAGCGGGTACACGGCTTGGTGCAGAACTGGGAAGTCTTTGAATTATTGCACACTGTTATCAAGAGCCAAAGAGACAGAGAGAGGGAGAGAGAGAGAGAGAGGGGGGACAAAGAGAGAGAGAGAGAGGAAGAGAGAGACTGCCTGTAATTATCAAAGTTTCAATGGCTAAATAGACAGGAGGCGGCCGCTTGATTTGCAGTTAGGCATATTAGCTCTTTTAAAAGACATCTTTTCTGTTCAGCCTCCTGTAATGGATTTGTTAATTGCGAACGAAGGCATGAAGACGACACAATGACAGTTCCAGGCAAGGCGTCACCTCCACCACATCCCGTATGCTCTGCCGTGACTAACTCTGACAGACCGTCATTCCCTAAAAGCATCAAACTAACATGCTCGCGTGTGACAGGATGGTTTTTTATTGGATAGCGTAGACCACTGCTAAAACAAGACGTGGGTCCAGATTTCCGTTGGTTTTCTGTTTTATGATGTTGAATGTAATGGTGACACATCACATTAAAGCTGCCGTCCAAAGCCAAGGCTTGGCGTCATTCTACCGTGTTGGCATTGGGGAGCCGAATTTCCATTGGTTTTCGTTTTATGATGCTAAAGGTAACGGTGACACCCTCCATTAAAGTTCCCTTAAGTAACACTGTTTACGGCACAAGCACTAACAACAATGAACATCTGCATTATTAAGCTATAGAAAATGTTAACAAAGTCATTAAAATGTGGATTGTTGGAGACTAATGGAACAACATTGTGTACTTCCATCTCAGCGTTACCTTGTACAATTAAGCAACACTCCCTGTTTATTACCTATTTACAAGAGTGTGTCATACTCTCTTTGCCTGTGGGCAGCACTGGACAACTTTAATACAAGTGTTAATTACTTTATTAACAGTACTTATGGTTCATTTATGCTGTAGGCCAAAGTTTGTTAATGCTACCTAATGCTATAAATAATAGTAATCAGGTTAACCTTGATGGAAAGTGTTAACAATATAATATTAAATAAAATGATTATTTTATCATAAAAATGCCGATGGGTTAACGCTGTCATAGCTTTGAAGAACAGCAGAATGATGGAAGATTCAGAATGGTCTGAATCTCCGCTGACTTTTTTGGTCTTATCTCTCCTTTAATCAGACCGTTTTTTGTGTGTGTGTGCGCGCGAGTGTGAGAGATAGAGAGAGTGTGTGTTTGTGTGCACGTGTGTGTGTGTGTGTGTCCATCATCCTCCAGAGGCCTGCGACTTAAAGGATTATGCCCATTTTATGTTACATAAAGTGTGTCACAGAAAGGCAGCTTTGGCACACAAAGGTCGCACTATTGTCCTTCTCTATTGCCCTTCTCTCTGCTGTACCTCATAATGCAGACAGACAGCAACCCCCTCCCCCCCACTGTGTTAATGTTGATAGAGGCTGGCTTGTCAACCATATACCTATGTATGAGTTATGCTTGTCTGAAGGTCATGCAGAACAGGACCCTTGTGTGACACTGATTCAGTTCGGTGTCACTCCGAATCACATGGCCCTGGTATGAAGTAAAGGCATTGATGGTAGTGCAGGAGGAAGCAGGGTGGATCAAGGGAGAGCAGGGCGGAGCCAAAGCAGGGCGGAACCAAAGCAGGGCGGAGTAAAGGAGTACACTGAAGTCTCTATGGTGATAAATGCTCAATTTCTGATGAATGTCAAAATTCTGAGTTTCTCTAAATTGCAGCGGCAAGTTAGATTTCTGTAGCCAGAACTCTGTCTGTGAACAAAATTAAATAACTCTTGTGTCAGTTGGTAAATTCAGTATAATGAAATTTGCATTTAGACGAATGCTTTTCATTTAAAGAAAGTGAGTGAGTTTTGTGATGAGGGATTTTCACTGGAAATAAAGACAAATAGCATTCAACTCTGATAAATGTCAAGGATTTTACCTTTTTCTTTTTAAACGATTTTAATCGGTCTCCTGAGACAGAAAGGTGAGATCAGTCTCAGCTGGTGGTGGTCAGCCATTAATTAAGGAGCCAATGAAAAGCTATTTGGTCAGGATCTTTACCTTATAGCCAAATGCTAAATGAGGATTTGCGTTACGTTTGAATTGCCTAATTAACCCACTGAGTAAAAGTTTGGACAGAGGAACGGCAGTAACTGAGCCCCATCTCTCTCAGGCTGACTTATTATCCAAGAAAAGAAAAGCTGTTTGAGGAAAAGGTCATTAGCACTTCACCTTTTTGTAAGATGATATAAAGTAAAGTCTCCAATGGTCCTTAAAAGGGAAACATGCCTTTGAAGCCAGTGGGGCCCGTCATCCTGAATGTGAAAGCAGGCACTTAGAAACTTCTGTTGTGAAAGCTCTCTAGAGTGATGAGAAATGCTTTTCCCTCCTTCATCATAAAATGCAGACGTGAACAGCATCATTTTAAAACATGGACGCCTCTCCATAACACCTTTCGGCTTCCCACACATAGCAGTACCATGATGTAATCGCTCCCTTTAAATTAATACCAGCAGCTTTTAGCTCGCAATATAAATAAACTACGCCTTGTTTGCCAAAGGCGTTTTGTTTATTTATTCTTTTTTTTTTTTTTTTGTGTGTGTCAACCTCATTTCTGTTTATTAAGGTCCCACTGCCACGGGCATTTGGCGCGTGCTCTGCTGGGCCGTAGGGTGATCTCCAGGCACAGGGGGGCATGTTTCTCATCTGTTCCGCTGGTGTGCACAGGTGACGGAGACACGCACGGGCCCGCTTGGCTGCAGCACCTACGACAACCTGGACTCCGTGAGCTCCGTGCTCCTGCAGAGCCCTGAGAGCAAGCTCCACCTGCAAGGTAGGCTCCGTCAGGCCCGTGACTCCGCCCCCATTCCCGCCACTCATTCACGCACCTCGTCAAACTTAGCGACCATTAGCCCAAGATACCGCGATGATCGTTCACGTTGGGTTATTTTTGTCAGGACGTTTGGGTTGCTAGATGTTAAGCTAAAGAGAAACCGAACAGAAGTCGCGAGTTAAAATGGAATTGAGTGGCTGGGCGGACATTTAATTGCTTTAGCCGCATGCTACGATGCGCAGAGAAGGGTTTGAAAGGTAGTTCTACACTGACGACGCCTTAGAGAGAGAGATACAGCGTTAGAATAAACCGACTTATCAGGTGAATGTGCCGTAATTGCGCTCCTGTTAGGTTTGCCAACCACCCGAACCCGCTGTCTGTCAGGTTTAAAAAGAGAAGTAAAAAAAGAAACAACACTACAATATTAGTAGTTGCTTGTAATGCTCTCAGCCTGTGCAGGAAAAGTGTCTGTGCTGAAGAATGTGTTTTTTTTTAATCCCACCATGCACATGCTTACCAAAGACATGACTTCATCTTATTTCCCTGAAGAGATCATTATGTCTGTATGCATCTGGGTAATTATTTTGTCTGCCACACACACTTTCAAGTTTCTTCAGCTGGTGGCTAAGCAAGATCTTCAGGTATTTAGGACTTTATTCAGACACGTCTGCCTTACTGACATTAGTGACGCAGGAGAGTAGAATCGCTGTCTAGTTGTCACACCAGAGTGTCAGCAAGCACAGATTTAGTTTTGGCCCAACTGAGGGTTGAACTTCTCCTTCTCCTTCACCTCCACAGGTCCTGCTCCATGTCACTACAGCATTATGTGGCCATGTGGAGCAGATGTTGCTCTGACAGCTTTCATGTTCTCCATTATGTTCTCCAAGTGCACGTTTAATACTCAACACTTTTTGTGTCATTATCTGAAATACGAATGCTCAGTTCTATCGTCTGCAAAACTTTTAAACTTGCACTTGTAATAAGCATGAAAGCATGAAAGCACAAAGCTGTTACCGTCCCAACTTTACTCGTCTTTCATCTGACCTTCACATATTATCTGTAAGCATTATCTCTCATAGTTTTCCCTCAGCTATGTAACAGCTGGTAAAAAAAATATCCTTTGATGCTAACGGTCATTAAGTTTCTTTTAAAAGCATTATAAACAAGATATGACCACGTCTCCTCGCGCTGGTTAGTGGCCATATAGATTAGCCATCTGGAAAGTATAGGGCTTAAAACTAATGCAAATCGTGCGTATATATGAGAGTAATGATGAGAGTTCCTGTTATGGTCTTTGAACTGTAAACGGGACACTTACTTGTTGGGGATAAAAAGCGAACATGATGAAATAACGGTAAATGTTCTTAATCTTCTCAGGGATGGGGATTGGGTCAGAGCGGATGGTGTGAGGACGACCGAACGGTCTTCGAACTTCTTTTTTTGAAGAATCCAGGTTTCTGTCAGCACAGTCTAAAACAGTGGCTCGGTTTTTACTTCGTGTACTATTTGGATCTGTGACTGGCTCGGTGACTCGATACTACGCCAATTACCGCAAAAATAACGGCTCGCATTTTGCTGTCTCCGGACGCTTTTTTTTTCTCACCAGAGACGCGTCCTAATGAAAATCTCGCGTTACTCTTAGACAGTCTAAAGGCAGAGGCTCTCCTGCGCCACGATATGCGGTTGTCAGTTTAGCGTCCTCTCTGCTGACTTCGCGAGCCTCCACCCCCTGCGGTCATGTTTATATTCAGTGGTGGTCCTCGGGGCTGTGAGCCCACAATAGAGCCATATGTCAGATTGGCTAGAGAGCAGCGGCACTTGACAGATAGCTGTTTAGTGCGTAACACAAGATGTAGCTGTAGTCGTAAGGCGCTACATGCTTTCGTGTGGGTGAGAACAACAGACGAGACACCCCCCCCCCCCATCCCCATCCCCATCCCCATCCCCTTCGTGATTCGACACGTAAAAAGCCTGGCATTTAAAAAATAGACCACATGACATTTTGCTCCGCGCACGAGCCCCGCCTAGTTTTGATTAAGCGTACTGCTGTGTGCCGCGCATGTTGAAATTAACCGTCGGTTGCGGTGCACGCGTCTTGACTGACGCCGAACGTGATTTAATGGAGAGACGGACGAATGATCGCGGTGATCGCGGTAAAAGCAAGGCTCCAGTCATCTCCCATTAGTCAGCAGACCACTCCTTCTGTATTTATTAACAAATTAGAAAAGGTCACTTTGAAAGCGATTGTTGTTGCCATTAATAAAATTGCCTTGGAGTTCTCTCCCTTGGCTCGGCTGCACGTGGGACAGAGCGATAAAGTAGTTGCAAATCACAGAGGAGAGGGGGAGGAAATATCCGTTAAAAAAAGAAAAGAACATAAAAGGCAGAAGGAAAGCAGTCGTTTAAGGCAATAAGTAAAAAAAAAGATAATGGCTCGACATTATCAGCTGGATGGTGATGGCTACCATTGCTCGATCT
The DNA here is from genome assembly GCA_020368025.1 of Brachyhypopomus occidentalis. Lineage (NCBI taxonomy): Eukaryota > Metazoa > Chordata > Actinopteri > Gymnotiformes > Hypopomidae > Brachyhypopomus > Brachyhypopomus occidentalis. Next base: position 3,201,119 of record JAGXOD010000032.1, read on the forward strand.
CATGAAGGAGTGCTTGTGTGAATGTTTGTGGAGAGCCAAACAGAGAAAGGGAATGTAATTACCAGCCAGTGGGGTCCTCGCACACCCCAAATGGCCTCCCTCTCTACAGCCCGTCTCGGGATAACGAGCCGGGCCTGCCTGCTAATTTCCTGAAAAAAAAAAAAAGAAGCATTTCGTCAGGATAAGTGGGATGATTTCATCGCGGGGCTTGCGGTGCATCAGCGCGGCAGCCGTGGGAGGACTTGGGACCGGGAGCTAAAAAAGCTGTTCCTCAGCACTTTAGGAGCTGAGCCCAGGGGATTGGCTTGTCAGATGCACGGAGAACCTGCTGCACAGGACCCATCTGCTGTCAGCGCCGTGGGCCCAGTGAGGTCCTGGTAAAATCACACAGGGCTGTATTTACCTATACGGTCCTTCATTTATGTCCTGTTGGACGCAAACGCCGCACGAGACGACTCAGCACTGGATTGGCGGGCTGGCCTCACGTTATTGTTCTGATTGTGGGCAGCGCACTTTTCGAAAAAGCCCGCGGAATTATTGCTGCCAGGTTTTGCAGGCCCTCTGTGGTGTCTTTGGGTGAGTCAGGACACGGAGAGACATGCCTGTGCCTGAATTTATCCGGCACGGCATGCTAACGGAATGCTGCGTTTTCAAAGGCAAGTAGACGGGAGTGGTACAGAGGAGGACTGACGCGATCCCTCAGTGACATGTTGTACTATTTATTTTTGCCATGTCACGACGCTGCCATGAGTTATGATGAGTATGGTGGTTGCCTCGGTGATCAACGGCAAGATCATGCCCGCCAGACTGGCCGGATGAAGTTCTGATTGTGCAGACTGACCTTCAGATCAAAATACAAGTGGAGGAGTCTCATCAGTACTGCTCTGTAACTCTCACCAAGGCTGCTGGGGTGATGATGTAACCGCAAAACTTTCCATTGGAATTCACCGCATGCCCCACAAATCGGTTGTTTTTGGCTCAGCAGCCATGCTAAACCTTTAGAAAATACAACCTTCTCATAAGGCCAGATGTAATGTCTTAAACAGACATCGGCTAGAAACGTAGCTGCGTTTATTTTACACGCTTATACGATTTCTGAAAGCGCTCCCATTTAAGTTTTCAAAGCACCTTGGCTTTCATTCTCCAAGCTGAGTTTCTTTGAGCTGAAACCGAGTGACCTTTCTGCGCACATCAGCCGCGTTGTACGAACAAACAGATTTGGTCCACAGTTAGACTTGTTTTGCTCTCGCTGGTTCCTAACCTCCAACCCCGACCTCTCCTGACAAAGAGTGAGCTGCTAGACGGGCTTCTCTGCACGTCGGCCATTCAGGCAGCTCACCTCCACCTGGAGGAAACAGCACGGCTCAAAAGGACGGCTGTCTGGACGGGCCGGTCAAGACAAGGTCAGGCAGGAAATGCAGCGGGGAGGGGAGACCGTTGCTAACCCTGAGGCAGCGTAGCTTGCCTGATGCCTACGAGTCACAGCATAGGGCTGGACCTGGAGGGACCACGGCCGGGTTAGCAGGGCCTGGCGGGTCGGGACAGGGAGCGGGCCGGAAAGCCACGACCAGGGCGATGGAGGACGAGCACGCGCGTGTACCGAAGAGGAGCAGCGCTAACTCTTTCACCCTGTTGCCAGGGAGACTGATTGGGCACGTTGTGTACACTCTGTTTGAACTGGTGGGAGCAGTATAGAAAATGTGTGTGTGTGTGTGTGTGTGTGTGTGTGTGTGTGTGTGTGTGCGGTTCGCATGCAGATTGTGATGTTTACAGACAGTAAATTGCTTTGCTTGTGTGAAGTCATTCATTTGGGTGATTTGGAATTAGGCATACAGTTTTGCAAGCAAATTGTTGTTTTGCGAGATGGCAGGAAAGCAAAATTGGGATCACAGCCGTGCATGGAGAGATTGCTGAGCAGTGCTTTTCAGATATTAGCTAGTCCCTGAAGCAAAATAAAAAAATTTTTTAGAAGGTGGTGGTGTCATCGAGACATTTTTGAGAATTTCCTGTGGAGTTTTCAACTTTTTAATCACCAATGACTGTTTGACCACAGGACACAGATATTTTGGTCAAACGTGTTGCCAGAGATCCCACCTCCCACTCCAGCACACACTCAAGCATTCATCTAGGTGTTTATTCTGACATTTGAATGCACAAATCCCCCCTTTTTCCCCCTCCACTTATCAAGGAGTCGCCTTTTCTGCTAGCTTTTGTTGTCTTCCTTCCTGGGAAGCGCTGATAGTGTCGAATGATAATGCGACAAAGGGTGTGACGCGATATCGTATTCGCTATGCTGGATATGAGCTGAAATGCTGGGGTTAAAAACAAAAAAAAAAAACAAAAGTCTGACATTAAGGGAGCTCACCTATCAAAGCGGCGCCGAACCGCAGCGCTCGGAGCCAGAACGACGGCGGGGACGAAAATTACGGGCAGTCGGAACGCTGCCGCGCGCTTTATTGTGTAATGGCGGCGCGTGGAGCAGAATGCCTGAGACTAGCTCATTTCTGCAGCTGCCGCACGAGTGATGGCCTCACTGAACGAGGCTTCGCTGGCCATTATGCGCAGTGAGCAGGCAGGAGCAATCTTATTCTGCCATCCTCTAGCCATTTACTCCTACTCCAAACCCCCTTGGGCCGCTCTGTTTGCGACCTCCTTTAGGAGATATAGCAGCGGATTGGGTTTAAGTGCAACCCGGCGTATAAAATAATGTTCAGGATTAGGGCTGTATGCTGATGTTTAGGATGGCTGAGCGATTGTGTGATTAATGTTTAATTACATCATAGGATGAAGAGTCAGCACAGGGGATACCGGGGTGTTTGATGGAAGTATTTACATATTCAGCTGAAGCTGAATACTGTATGTTTACCATAGGTACACTGATGCGAAGAAGCAAGTTGCTTATCTGATTATTACTCCAACTTCCCAGGCAAATTCAATAAGTCAAACAATATTAAAATAAACATAAATACTAAAAAAAAAATATGGAGCTCTGCTTATTTTAAAATGATCTTAAACTGTTGAATTAATTTTCCCCAAAGCTATAATCATCTAAATGCAAATTTTGCAGGGATATTTTCTCTCATGTTTTAATTCTTGTAAAAATAAAATAAACAAATAACCTGAGGATGTTGGTTTGTCTCAAGATGTAGTATTTGGGTTACTCATGGAACCTATAAATAATCACAGACCAAAGAGACAGAAGCAAGTGAAGGTAGAAATTCACAGTTAAATGGTAGTTTAATGGAGTCGTCATTTCTCACACAATTCCTACGTAAATTATGCTTTACGTTCCAAGTTGGTAAACACAGGGCAGTTTGAATAAAGACATGGCAACTTCTCTTACCTCATGGGAAAGGAAATTTAAGTTTGATTCACTCTCTCTCTTTCTCTCTCTCTCTCTCACTCTCTCTCTCTCTCTTATACACACATCCTTTCTTTCTCTTCTTCCAGGAGCCATGAGCCTATCTGGGAAGATTTATGAATATGTTCGAATAGCCTGAGCCAACAGTTTTCAAAGTGTTGGAAGGAAAATAAATTAAAAAGCCCCACAGGCAATTCATCTGCTGTGTGATGGATTACACACCCATCATCGTTCTCTCCCCTTCTCCCCTTCTCCCCTTCATAAGGGGCAAAAACTTTGGTAAACAAACAGAAACAAATCAGTTAAGACGTCTGTGCAACCAGGACTGTCAATGATAAAGGGCATAATTTTTCAAAATAATTTGAAAAATTATGACTGCTCCACAAAACACTGTCCATTATATATATATGTGTGTATTTACATTAAACAAACAACAACAACAATGATGATAATAATAATAATAATAATAATAATAATAATAATAATAATAACTTAAGGGAACAATCAACTGGTGTTCAGGATTCTCAGTAGAATTGCCTGTTAGTTTGAATGTTAGCATCACGTAAACTTACAAATGAAAGCATCTTTTCACAGGACCACAATAAAATGGCAGCAGTCAAATATTTCCATCCAGACAATCAGACCTCCATGAAGGCCAATGTAATTCTGGTTAACTTCATGCAGTGTCAAACTAGCACCTTACAGGAAGTGGCTGTGTAGTGAGGAATCACTCTTATTGGAAAATCTCAGCAGCCTGGCTACCGCTCCCCTGTAATGCCGTATCATTTAGAAGATTGATGCAAGCTCGCTTTAGTTCAATTCTCTGGGATGCCAGGCAACCGGCAAGCTGATGAAATCTCTCCTCTTTGACCCTGGGGTCAGCTCTCAATTGGAGGTGGTCAATCTAGAGTGTGTTTCTACTTGGGCCGGCAGGACGATAAATCAGCTCTCACCCTCCCCCTCGAGTCTCCTCCTCGGCTCACAAGTGTGGACTCTCTGTCAGACCCGAGCCCTCGTGTTTTACTTCATCGGTTTAGGCTTTTTGCTTATGGACAGAAGTGCCAGGCTTGTTGTGGCTCAAAGCCGCCAGTCGTTCACACGCGGGTCATCTATTCATGCCGTGTCTTTGGAGAGGCTCTGAAAGCATCGTTGGCCCGACACTCATGGAGGAAGGGGAAACAGGTGTAGGTGTATCGATTCATGCTTGAATCAGTGCCACAAGCTGAAAATGAGTTCTTAAACACATCGGCGAACTTCATGGTACTTTAGCAATAAGTGAAGCAATTACACAACCTTAAGACAGGATGTTGTTATTAGAGCTCATAAAATGCACCCAGCTTGACATTTTTAAAGTGGTGTTTTCCTCAACAGCATAAAAATACTCTGATATATTGCGAAATATCGATTGTTTCATAAAATCATTTGCAAGGTGATTTTATTGCTGCATTGGATCATCAGTCATGATTCCTAGAGCATAAAATATTTGACTTCATTACAGTGCACAAAAGAAAAATTATGGAATATTCCCCACATGATAACATATGATCACCCCAACTGTGTTATTATTGTATTACATCACAATCAAAAATATCTTACTCTGCATCACAACCATTTTTTTATGTAATAACACTGTATTTTACATCTGCTATAATTGATCAAATAGTGCAATTACATCACATAGTAACAGCAAATGGACAGAACAGTAGCCCTGGAGTTTATCCAGCTTTTGGCCTCACTGAAGCACGTGCAGCACCATGGACAGCAACAGCACAATGGACAGCGTCAGCACCATGGACAGCGTCGGCACTACAGACGGCACTTCCTGTTCTTTCCCTCAACCTGCAATTTGGTGCACCATGCAATTTCTTCCTTACCTCTTTTTAGACAGCGGTCCACATGATTACCAGGGACATCACCATATGCAATTTTCTGGGTTCATGGTAATTATCAGCTTTTGTTTTTGCGTGAAAGTCTGTAAAAATTACTACATTCAGTCTCTTGGCTGCTACCTGTGTACTTTGTAGTTCTGGTAGATGGGGCTGTCAACCCTGTGCTAATAGCTGAACTTGTGTAACATTCAGCCACCGATACTAGCAGTAATTTTTTCTGAAGTATGCAGTAGTCCATAAATGCCAACACATTTTTTTTTAAAATCATCCACAGGCCACTTTCAGAAAAAAGTGCTTACGCTACAGTAACCTCAGTCTACTTTATCCGTCATTGCAAATGTACCCAAAAGTGAACGGCCTTTGAAAAGCCAATGAAATGTACTCCCGTGGAGATGAACTGAGCTGAAGTCATGTGATTCCGATCATGCTGCCACGGTCTGCTGCCTGCAGGAAATGCAGGGCATCATGTGTTTAGGTGCACCTGCCCCAAGGCCACTGGGGCACCTACAGTCAGGCTATGTTCTTCCTCATCATACTGTCATCATGTGTTAAGGTGCCCCTGCCCCAAGGCCACTGGGGCACCTACAGTCAGGCTATGTTCTTCCTCATCATACTGTCATCATGCAACTTTTGTCAGATTCTCAAATTATGAGGTTTGGAATCCTCTTGTGAGAAGATATCTCCAGAAAAGCCAACAAGAAAGAAAAGAGTGTTAAGGATGACACTTCCCATGGCTTTATACAAACCCCAATGTGAGAGCTGGTGTTCCAGCTGTTTAGCTGGGAAAAGCTGGAGCTGTAGCTCTTTCAGTGTTTATTAGTCATGCTTTAGTCATTTGAAATGAAAACAGAATTCTGTAAAAGTCATTTCAACACTCCTCTTCCACTCCAACAAAAATAACTGAGGGGACATACTCAGAGAAAATAAAAGTCTAGACATCCTCTGAACATTTAAACCCTTTAAAACACTGACTGACCCCACAATTCACTTCACAAGTGACTCTGGGGAACATCATTATGTAAAAAATGAGGTAAGCATGTTTTACACACTTAAAAATTGGCTTGGATGAATTATAAATGCATAAAGAAGTTATAATGTAATTTCTAATTTCAGAGTAGGTGGAACATAATTACCGAAAACCATTTTTTTTCTGTTGAATTCGAGTTGCATACTACATCGTGTCGACGCCTTAAGTAACAATTATTTCATGAATTTGAAGGTGTTGGGGGAGGCGTACATGCTCAATTAATCTTTGATGAAACCAGTAGCTGGGAATCGGTTCACAGCATCTGTACTGATCCTGATGCAAAGGTAGTGTGAACGCTGGTGCCACAGCCATCGTGCCGAGTGTCTAGATTCATAAAAATAGTTCTTTGTGTGCTAACTCAGCCCTGAAGGCGAAGCATGGTCACCTGCTTTAGCATTTAGATAACTCTAAGCCTCTTCTGTCTGAAGGGCATCTGAAAAAGGAACAAAGTCTCAACTATAGGTTTTTTCCAGCCCAGTAGAGCATTAGAAACTTCACTAATGAGATGAAGGAGGGAAATGATTAATGGAATCAGAGGTTGTGGTGTGTGCAGTGGATGTTTGGACCTCAAACCCATAAACACTGTGACTAAGCATGGATTCAATTGATTATATATCATCTATCAATACTGATCAGTGGTTTCCAAAGATGTATCTTCAACAGTAAAACCGGTACTGGTACAAAATCAAGCAGGAGTGTGAATATTTTCATTTTTTTGTTTGCTGTAGGCCACATGTTCCTATTTTGTATGAGCTCAGCAATGGTGAATAATGTATGATAGGCAATTAGACAAGCTTGCAGTTTATAGACTGGACCACTGGGGGCAGTGCAGTGAAATGGGCGTGCTTGACACAAAATGACGTCCAGCGTCGCTGAACACCATCAGATACATTCTTCCCATTTTACATGAAAATCTGAAGTTTTAGTCCATTAACCACTCTGATTCCCTGGCATCATTCTCTGGCATTTGACATTTGTGGTGTCGTTGGAAAGGCACGGGAGCTCCATTACGTGGTCCTGAAGAACTGCTGCTTGTCTGGACGGATGGAACTGTGATCTGTCTTGCTGTTATTACAGCACTCATGCATAACAGCGCTGTCTGACGCCGGCGTTTGGATATCGGGCTGCGTTTGTCTTTCCACTCCTGATCACTGGACTGAAACAGTATATTTTTTTTCCTTTCCACTGAGGACAGCCGATTACAGCATATGAGGGAAGTCAGTTTCAGAGATGCCATATCAATATGCGGTATTTGCTGTCTACATTTTAAGGAGGTGGGAGAGTGGCTGGAGAGGTTGTTAGCTAAAGTGATTTGCTCTTCAGGCAGTGCCGAGAGAAAGAGAGGGGGAAGGAGGGAGAGGCAGAGAGCGAGAACGGGAGAGAGAAAGATAGACTGGCGTGCTCCAGACAGACATAAAATAATGGGGAGGAGGAGAAGAGAGGGAATAAGCAAACCGTTGGAGAGTGAGCTGGGGAGAGAGAAGGATGAGAGAGAGATGGAAAGAATGGAACAGAGAGAGAGAGAGAGAGACAAAGTCTCTCCTCTGGTCTGATTAGGAAGCCTAGTGCAGTACCTTGTCAGTGTAATAGAGAAAGGGGAACTGGGGTGTTATTGTGAACTCTGGGCCGCTGGCACCACCACTGTCGTCAAACTGCACCCATCCGTGAACTTGCCATCTGGAATCTCCCACAAATCACATTAAAGTCGCAGGCCCAGGAATACATCAAGCTAAATGAATATTGGCTCCAGGGAGCCACAGACAGCAAGAGTGAGGGGGGGGGGGGGATACACCCCCGCGGGCCCCGTCCAGCTCTCTGCGGTCTGGGAGGGACACACACACACAGCGAACACACACACACTCCCGCCAGCGCTGGCTGATTACGCCGGCGGGCTGAGGAAGAGGAGGATAGTGCTCAGACCTGCGTCACACGCTTCGCTCCTGGCAAACTAGAGAAATAAACAAACAAAAATAAGCCTGTCATCAAGCATAATGTCAACCCCCCTGCAGAACAGGTTCATAAAATCAGCAAATCGACAAATTACAGGGGTGTTATGGGAAGACACAGGCATTTCCATTCACCCCCGGAGATGCTATAGAAGCAGAGGGGATCAGTGTTGGGGTTGGAAAAGCTGTGCTTTTTTTTTTTTTTTTTTTTTTTTGGTCAGATGTCCTGTTGTTTTTAATTGGCCACAATTACCACCCAGTGGTGCTGAGCGTCGCTCTAAACAGCAGTATTGGCTTATTTACAGCATTGACACTTTAGGTGTTCATCATCAATTTTAATTTCCTGTGTACCACTCTAATTTCATCAGACGTGAGATGAAATGTAGCTTGTAGTGTGTTTCAGGAACAGAGAGTAAACTGTGTGTAAAGAAACAATTGTCCGGCCGTCCATGTATAAGTAAGTTAGGAAATTAAATGATTAAAAGTAAGGAAATGAAGTAAAGGAAGAGTCGATAAAACAGATAAATAGCCGAGGAACTACAATACTTGGTGTAAAGCGCATTATTTTTTTCATGCTGAAATACAATTACAGGCTTAATATGTGCATCTTTTTTTTTCAGTGCCAGATATCAAATTTAATTTACCTCATGCTTTTCAGCATATACAGCCACTATCCAGTTTATTAGGCACAGAACAGTGCGTTTTACACGTTGTTCGCTATTATTCGCCGTGGATATTATTTATTTCAGTACTAAAATGGAAAATGGGGGGACAAACATGAAGGTTGTTTCATGTAGGCCACTATTCATCAACCCCCCCTCTACCCCGTTCAGCACTGGTTAGTGCATGACACTCAGGACCACTGCTGTGGAGGCGATTTGGGTGATGGAGCATTTTCAGCACAGCGGTGACACTGATATGGTCCTGACATGGTGGTGGGTGTTGACCTGATGCAAGTTTATCAGGCACAGCAGTGTTACTGGGGGATTTTACACATGTCATCATCACCGTTTTGGTTAACAGTGGTCTGCCGGCCCCCAGAAACCTCCAGCCAGCAGCAGTCTGGATGAGCAGCTAACAGGAAGCTGTGTGTGATCACAGATGGCCTCTACCTGTACATCTGCAGCTGCAAGGCAGGCGTTGCTAATAGTTACTAAAAATTGGCTGTTGAGCATACTGGCTCTAAACATATGCTTAAATATGACAGCGAGGACCCGAGAACTATGATGAGATTCAGCATTGGAGTTTTTTCTTTGTTTTTTGGCCGCCGGCCCGATGGCAGAAGTATGCGTCTCATGTCTTTAATCTGACTTTCTTTGCTTGCGCTTTGCTTGCAGTTTATAAATATGCAAACAATCTACTGGAAATGGTATAGAGATGATAAATGCTCTAAAGTCTGTGCTTTTATTTTAGAGGACTCTTTAGCGTCCTAGCTATCTCACTCCTATAGGAGGAAAACTGCCACTTACTTTTATGGATCACAAGAGCTGCTCTCTCTCTCTCTCTCTCTCTCTTTTTCTGTCTGTCTTTCTCTGTCTCTCTGTCTCTTTCTGTTTCTCTGTCTGTCTATCTGTCTCTTTTTTGCCTTCCTCCCTGTCACACACACACACACACACACACACACACATACACACAAGGATATTATGTCTGCCCTGGTAAATAAGCCGAAACAGATCAGGACAGAATACATCAATCACGGCTCCATTTTATCCCATTATGTAAAGCCCTCCCACTCATGGGGAGCAGTTCAAAGTCAAATGGACCTGGGGCGAAACTTCTAAAACAAGCCCTGCGTTCTCCTCCAGCCCAACGACTGGGCAGCCCCCACCATGGAATATCATACTGCTTTCTGACCCAGTTTCCAGTAGCTCAGTGTGGTTCCCCCTGTTTATTAACTGTGCTTTTACTGAAGTACCTGCGCTATATGCTTCATTTGAAGCAGTAATGCTAATGTTCGAAGGCCCTTCAGCTAGTTTGTGTATATACTGTTAATATAAATATAAAACGATGTTTCCATTTTAGTCATATTCATACATGGTCATATTTTAAGTCTTACCTATTTATTATTATAGGTTATGGGCAAAGAATTCAACCTTTTTACAAAACGGAAAATATTGTGTTATAAAAGGCCCAGCTCTTAATAAAGTAACAGAGTAACAAGTTTCACAATCAGAAAGCTTTGTACAGTAGATATTATGTCTGATTTCGTGTATGGTGCAATGCAGTGTACCACGGGCATATAAAAAATGTATATATGCATGTACACACATGTGTAGAAGTAGTACAAATTGCTGTATTACCTAAGGATTCCAGAGAAACATGATGGTTTGAATATATATACTATGTTATTGTCACATTTAGCTCTGCCCCTACCTGCCAGTCTTGTGTTCATGTTCTGTCTCGCTCCTCCTCTGTCTGTCTGTCATTTACTTGTTTTGGTATTCCATGTGCTTTTGTTTTCATTTCAGCTGTCATGCCATTGTCATTTGTAACTCCGCCCTCTCCTCGTTGTTTCCAGCTTTGACTTGTTCAGTTCCTCATTTAGTCTTGTATTAAAACCCAGCGTTTGGTCTTCTGGGTTGTTGGTCATTGTTTGTAAGTACCCTGGTTTCGTTGTCCGTGTATTCATGAATTCCTGTATTTACCTGATTTGTTTTGTTTCCTTGTTGTGTTGTTTAATTCCTGGTTCGGTTTGGTTTATGTGTCATGTCTCTTCGTGTTGGGTTCTGTTCTGTATCGGATCGCCTGCCTGTTAGAACCCCGGACTGTTTATACGACTCTTGGATTTGCACTTAATAAATCTCGGTCCTCTCTGCACTTCCGTCCACCTCCTAATCGCTCTGCAATGCCTGTGGTGTTAGTTATGATATTATCTTAAGATTTATATTATGATTATGATTTCTGAACATATTGTCTGTTGTCCCACTAAACTTTTTGGTTGGCTCCCTGCTGTGACCTAAAGTACCTGCAGCAGGTGTATGTGTGGCCTGGTCTCCTGTGAGGAAATCTATGCGTGGGACTCCATCACAATAATCCATAAAGATCCATATTATAATTATTGGTAGTGTAAATGGTGTGTAATGTACATGAACTTTACCTGACACTGGGCCAGATTCATAAAAAAAATTAATAAATATAAAATCAGAAAATGCACTAGCCCTGTGCAAAAGGATATTTAATTCCTATTCATAAGAATTCAAGTTACCGTGGTTATAATTATCAAACCAATGTCAACGTACCACTTTACTAAATTCACCTGTGTGCCTAGGTGAAAGCCAGTCAGAATTAACATGTAAATGAGTTCATGCATATTAAAGAGCCATGGCAAGAGACAGATGACTGACTAACCCCAGCTGTGAGACAAGTGGTAGTGAAACCTGATGAAAACTGCCAGTTACATATTTGTAACTTTCACCAAGACTTGGGAACTGCACTGAGTTGAAGACGTCCGCTCTTCTTCTAAATCATGGCAGAGCAGCAAAATTGTATCTCTCCTCAGACTATATCTGTTTAGTGTCTTCTTCTCCAACACCTACATTTGCATTTCTTATGGGATAAGTTCATGGTATTCTGAGATCCCGCTGAAGAAAAAAGCCACCCTGCTCTTTGTGTACTCCTCCTATTGGAGAAGTGAAGTTTGCCATCACGCGCACTCCACGCGAACCAAAAAGTGTGACTTTTAAATACATTTGTCAGCTAGCTAAAAGATTGTGTGTGCAGAACTTTGTTTATGACTTTGCACGTGTGACCAAACATTGTTAGAGAAAAGATCATCCAGTCCACATTTGTTTCTTACTATGACATTTACTGCTGGACAGGTTCAGGCTGCATGACTGCAGAGAGCCGTAGTGTTATGAATGACTAACGTCACAGGTAAATGAGGACAAAATACAGCAGCACCATATCTCATGCAAATGCGGGAAGGCGGCGTTCATGAATATGGATATGGATATGTGCTGTTCATGTCACACTAAATCTGGCGAAAGGTTTCATGAATTTGGCCCATTGTCTGTTCTCTCCAAATATCCTTTCTGTTCTGTCTATTACCCAATAAGTCAATTCTGAGAATATTGTGTATGTGTGTGTGTGTGTGTGTGTGTGTGTGTGTGTTTTACACAGGTCTCCAGGTTATTTTCCCTGAGTACCTGCAGGAGAAGTTTGTGCAGTCTGCTCTCAGCTACATCATGTGCAACGGTGAGGGTGAATACATCTGTCGCAACAACCAGTGTATCTGCCAGTGCGCTGAGGATTTCCCACAATGCAACTGCCCCATCACCGACCTGCAGATCATGGAGAGCAGTCTCCGCGGCATGGCTGACACTTGGGCTGCCTCCTACGAGGACTTTGAGAAATCTGGTAAGCCAGGCGTCCATCAGATTCGGAACCTGCTTCGGTCTGCCCCAATCCGTGTAGGGGGGAGTTTGACCCGTGTCAAGTCCACGCGTGTTGCCGCGTCACGCCGATCAGCGGAACCAGTGCGGAGCTGGTGCGGTACACTCAGAACGCAGACACGCCAGACTGTGAGTCCCACTTTTCAGCGTGTCAGTCGAATTACTGAAAGCTTAATTAAAATCATCAGTGCAGTGGCGTGTGTCTAGTTAACGGTTAGCATAAGTGGACATCCTGCTGAATTATCCACTTTCCAAGAAAATTTAGTGTGTAGCAGAGTCTGACACTTCTCTCTTACTTTAAAAAAATAAATAAATAAATAAATAACAAACACCAAAAAAGGATCCAACGCTCTCCCACGGGGAACAACACGAGTGCTAAATTGGAACCGTTTTAGACCATATTTTCTGGCATCAACATTTTCTGTTTTCTTTCATTCTATAAGTGAAATGCAGATATTTGCTTTGGATGCTGCAGCTGTGAATAAATGAAGTCAAGCCTCTTCCAGGCTGGTATTACTGTCCGTGGTCTAGTATTACTGTTCCCATGTTGTAGTATTACCGTCCCTGTGGTCTAGTATCATCACTTGTCCACCCCGCATCCACGCCCATGATATCCCTCATTTAAGATGTCTAATTGACAGCTGTACACAAAACAGTATTAATGAGGCTACTGTAAAATGGCCCTTGGTTCGAATCTTAACATTTGGACACATCCTCCTTGTGTCCACCGATTGGCTGGGGCAATCTATAGTCACTCACATTGATTTATTTTGAATGAACACAGCAGAGGACGGATGAAGACTGATCTCTCATGCTCTTCCACGCCTGTTGCATGCACTATACAGCCTACACCACAGGAACAATTCTTCTCTGTAAACTAAAACAGGGTCACCGCGTCGAGGTTTCGTCCAGTCCAGTGATCGCTTCGGAAATTTAAAAGGTTTTTTTTTGTTTTTTCCTCTTAAGCTCATTGGTCCTTTATATGTGACACAGTGATAGAGGACAAAACAGTGAAAGGAGAGGCTCCAGATTTAATTAATCAGCTGTTTTTATGCCGAATCTGTTGTCATTTTACGTGAGTCACCTTCCTTTGTGGTAAAACCGCATAAAGCCTGCATGTTAACTCCTTTCAGCCAATCTGCAGTAAAGTGGGCATGAATTATTCACTGTCCACAATGCCTTGTGTTGAAGAAGAGAGGCTTCTCACCGTTATTCGTAACAGTCCATTTCAGCCCTCTGCTTGGTGAGCTCAGAACCATCTAAAAGCTCTCTTAGGGTATATGTATGTAAGAGGGGACCCTTGACTGTGGACTTCATATATGGTGGCTTGGCCTAATTCGGCATGTGTGGGTTTAGAAAGTTTAGCGGAAAGACAATTGACATGTGTGATATAATTCGAAGACACGAATGAGAAGTTTCAGCAGTTCCCATTTATGGACATGTCCCTGTGGTTTAGTAAAAATAAAGGCACAGGTATAACTGTGTGCGCATGAGTGTGTGTGCATGCGTGTGTGTGTGTGTGTGCGTTCATGTGTTGTGTGTGCCAGATGAACAGACAGAAAGATGATTAGGCTGCTGGATCGCTCTCTGTGTGTCTGGGCCATTACTAAAATGCTCGTTCTCCACCATCGTCTGTGCTTTGGAGGCCGGTCACACCACATATCCCTGCTGTCATTAGTGGGATGGTCAATAATCCGACAGGGATGACCCTAATCACTCCTGCAGCCCACACACTGACACACACAGGGAGCATCGCTCAAGCTTTCTGAGCAAAAAAACCCACCAAACTAGGTTCCTCCCTGAGGTGGGGGCTCAATAGCCACCTGACGGGGCCTCCTAGCTTATGTATTATTAACAGGTAATAAAAGGCCCAAATAAAGCCAGACACTCAGATATAGTTATATTGAATAGAGGACACTCAAATTGAGTTTGAAGGCCTCAAGGTCACGGCAATATTTCTGGAGACAGGCCCGGCAATAAATGAACCGTCCTAGGTGAGTGATAAACACAGTACTGCTGGGAATGGACCGGGTGGATGGAAGGGGAGAAATAAAATGGAAAAACACCAAAAGAGCTAACGGGGCCTCCGAGGCTCGTTAGGGCTCCATTTTGGCATGCGGCACTTGCTTCAGACTGATAATCGACTGCTGATTGGCTGAAACGTATAGCGTTAGTACTTCCTGGAGCGTGTGGGTGGAAGTCCAAAAACGAACCGAGAGCTCGCAGGGCACCGCAGTAGGGACAAGTGCTAAATGCTCAGATTTCGTGCGCAAAATCAGATGCAATGTATAACCTAAAATTAAAATGGCATATTGTAGTATGTAATGCACACAAAGGACCAATCTGCATTAGGAGAAAAGGTCTGAGTACAGAGGAATTTAGATGCGGTTTAGCGCGATGTGATGGTTTTTTGCACTCAGGAGAGCAATTTGTGGCCTCAAACTGCTTCACTAAGCTCCTTTGACATTGTTACAAACAGCTGGAAAGTGTTTCAACAGAAGCCTTTCTTCAATGCTACAGCGCTAACAGTAGTAACGATAATACACAGAGCCGTGCTAACTGTACCAATATTAGATGCTCGTTGTTAGGATATGGCAGTAATGAACACAACATTAGGACCATTTGTTTGTAACATTTATATAATGCAATGAGTGACATCTCCTGTGAGGAAAAAAAACTGTGAGGACATGTCATTACCGTTTCATATGAGGACTTGTCAAACAGTTTTTGTCTGCTTTAAATGTGCTTGAATAATGAATGCAAACTGAATAAACTCAAGTAAAAACTCAAATAACCCTACTATACACAAACCAGTGGTTATCTGTGTTCCTCTCTATTAACACAGTGTATTATTTACACTACGAAACATTTTCAATATCCACAATGTAGACTGCCGCACTCTGAATGCCAAAACAAGACACATGTCAAGCTTTACAGTTTGTTAGCCCGTGTAATATTGTGTCACACATGAACCGCATTTAAAGTGCCGAAAATGCGTGTGAGCCCATCCAAGTCCATTCAGACACCATTTGAGCGGCACCTCCCGCAAAGCCTGCCACTTGGGCTCATGAGGGAGCATTAGCAGAGTCAGGTCTCGCCTGTCCCCAGAAGTGTGCCCCAGGGCAGCGGCCAAAGCAAAGGCCCTTCCGTCAGTGTGTTTGTGTAACTGTCACTTTGGCTGTGCGGTGCGGTTCATCTAAAGGGACGCTCCCTTTGTCTCCTTCAGAAAGGAAGACTTCGACAAACACGGCCCAGGAAATGGCCCCGACGCGAGCATGGAGAGATGTGATTTTAAACGGCAGTGTGGCGGACGTGTAAAAGTATATTGAAAAGAGATCGCGATCGTGACAAACTCTCAGGCTTCTTGCAAACTTAATCTCAACCCTCTCGGGTCAGCAGGCTTTGACGTCTTTCTCTAAGATAACCTTGAAGTTACTTACGTTGAATTCTAACTTGTTTCTTAAGGACTCAAGAATCCAGGGTTGTTTCCTAGGTTTAATAAATAAAACATGAAATTTTGCCTTTCATTTCATAAGTCCTTTCATTTTCTGTCTTCTTTCTTTACCTCCTTCTGTCCCCCCCCCCCTCTTTTCCATGCCTCTTTATTTCCCCGCCTCCCTCCTCTGTCCCTGGCGTCCTGCGTCCCCTCAGACGAGTTCACGTCATTCCTGAAGAGACTGCCCCCCGGATACTTCCTGCCGGTGAGCAGCGTGCACCTGCTGTGGGGCAACGACTGGAACCTTCAGGCTCGCTACCGCCTGCTGCAGA